>JAWNNL010000647.1:0-600000 GCA_035045005.1 Liodrosophila aerea | reverse complement strand
AGTAAATCTCCCCTCTCTCCCTGCATGATGCTTTATCTTTGACGGCCTTTCACATAGTGCTTAGTACATCAGTTTCATTATGTTTCCAGTTTTCCTGGCGTGTTTGGTGCCTTTGTGAGGCCCGGCAGAGCTTGTTATTGTTTCGTTCTGCCGGGCCATTGTGTTGAGTTGAGAAAATACTAAACAATACGGGAAAATTACTTAATTTCATGTTGGTCTAATCAAGTTGCCATTGCCGAGTGCCGAGTGCCGCGGGCGAGTGGCAGTGTGGCAGTGTGGCTGTGGCACGGAAGGCCGCACAAAAGCGTGCAGCGGGAAGAGCATGAGAAAAGTGTGTGTGTACAGGTGCCTGTGGATTGCCTGTAAATAACGTGCTCCTGCCGTGCCTAGCTCACATGTGTAAGTTCCCTCCCCCTTGCCCGCCATTGAGCCCACACAGAGTACATGTTTCGACTGTTGCCTGCTCTTGCTTTGTTTTTTGGGCCAACGTTTAGTGGTCGTTCGTTTATGCCACTAGGCAACAACAACATCGAATAGGTGGACACCTAAACGATGCTGAGAACGCTAAGGCAAAAACTATGGTACGGCCCTTACAGTGGAAAAAAACTGGTATAGCATATGTAGATTTCCCAAAAGGAAGTTGCCTATGAGATTGGCGAACAGTGTGACCATACAATATGTAAAACGAAAAGAATTGAGGTCACTCTTTAGTAAACACATTAAATTTATTATTATATATTTATAGGTAATTTTTAAATTAAAATTGATTCAATTTCGTTTCATTGTTTTACTTTATTAAACGTATAAATTTCTAAAATTAAACACACTTAAACATCTGATCTACTTTCCCTTAGTGTTACACCTGTGTGCTTGTGTGTGGGCCTGGCTAAGACTCTGAGCCATGTTAATCCGAAAGTGTGTCAATGTCGACATCCGTTTCCTTTTGCCAAGGCAGCAGCCCAAGAAGAGCATGGAGAAGAAGCAGCAGCAATGGCAGCAGCACTCATATGGCCACTTGAGATGCAAACAGGTAAAAGGGCCGCAAATTTAAACATTTGTCTACTCCAACACGCACCGTCGCACACCCACACTTGGCCACAAACACACAAATACACACACACACGCACACTCACACAGGCACACTCGTCTGCAGTTCGCAAGGAAACGAAACGAAATGAAACTGGGTGAAACATTGGTAAAACGGTCATCCGCAATGGACAGCAGCATCTGCTGCTGTGGCCGCTGGGGAACGTTTTGGAAGTGGAACACTGCCGCTGCCTGTGCATTGTTATTGTCTTTGGGCAGATGTTAAGAGAGTAGGTTAGAGAGGGGAGAGGGGGAACCCACCGCTGTCAGCGCCTGCTGTGACAGCGCAGCGGGAGCGCTAGTCTTTTGGCCACTTTTTCATGCTGATAAATTGGCAGCGACATTTCAGCAAGAGTTGACAATTACCAGCACAAACACACATACACACACACACACACTCATGCATGAGCCCATCTACAGCGTGTGTGTGTGTGTCTTGTATAATTAAAAGCAAGAAAAGCAGGCATGAAATTGTTTTGCTTAAATGTCTTTGACTGCCGCTGCAGCCAGTCAGACGGTTGGTGGTCCACTTTTGGGCTTTTGAACATGATCGAAAGCGAGTGCCCCACCCGCCAGCACCACCCTAATGATTATGCTAGCACTTGGCACCACTCTAGACCTAAGTAAGTGTGTGTGTGTGTGTGTGTGTGTGTGTAACAAAGAGTTTTAGTGTGTTTGTGTCAAGGCTACGCTTAAAAATTTGTCCAGAACATTTCCACAATTTTGATTTGTTGCATTTCTGACCATGCACTGTGAGAAATTTCCAGCAATCGATTGCAATTTATTTATTATACCCTGTAATTATGAAATGGGTTAGACAAGGGTTATTATATTTTATTTATTTTAAGTTATAATTTTTTTTTTATTTTATTTATTTTTCTATTTCATATTAATACTTACACTTACAAATATGATAGCTAGTGCCGGGCAATGCCTGTCAGTACTCATGTCAAACTTCAACACATTATGTTATCTGATAACTGCTTCGTGTAGATTGTAGATAGTTTCTGCAAATAGTTCTGCCCAAAAGCAGTTAATCTCTTGGCCACCAAAGAGAGCAGCAGAGTAAACGCACTTACGATAAGATTAGTTTATCTGTGTGGCAAGTGCTTTATTTATAGTTTAATTAGCACAATACGCTGCAGATTTAAACGGGTTGTGTATCTTATTTAATTAGCAATTTTCTGCAAGTGTTAAATCTTTAAAAAAAAATTATACAAGTGACACCAAAAATGCCGCATGCTGTCCCACTACAAGCAGAGCTCAGCACGTGGTGACCGAAAAATAAACTGCACACCGACACACACATACTGACGCAGGCACAGGCCGTAACACACATACATGCATGAGGGAAATGCAGTAGCGACAAGTGCAGAGCTGCGCCGACTGCGACTGCGACGCAGCGATAAGATAAAGCGTGCGATGACAAAAAGCACCCAAAGCGACCGAAAGACGACGGCGACGAAGGACGCCGAAGTTCGGCAACGACGTCGACGCCGACGCAGACGTCGACAGAATGGTTGGCTGCTGCTGCTGCTGTTGGTTCTGTTGCTTATAAAAGCCGTTGGCTCAGCACGAGTGAACATCACAGAACGGCGAAGCGCGTTGCCGAGCAGACAGGCTTAGAGAGAGCGGAGAACATATTATAATCAAAGCTAACGGTAAAGTGTCGTGACTGTGTGCCTGTGCATCTGTGTATCTGTGTGTGTGTGAGTGTTGTGTTAAGAGTTTCCGTTACAAAAATAATGCCGTAATTTCGAAAACGCATTTGAAAAACTCGACAAAGGTGTAGAAGTAGAACAAACCACAAGTAACGAGCGCCACAAGAAGAAAGAATAAAGAGAAAGAACAAGAACAAGTTGAAAGCGGAGAAGGAAGAGGAATAGGAAGAGGAAGAGGCAACTACGTGCTCGGAGAGAATAGAGCAGAAAGGCTTCTGTAGTCCTGTCAAGTGGGCTAGGGCTGTCAGGGTTTTGCAAGGATACTCGCCCACCTGGCCTCAGTTGAGGCCTCATCATTTTCTCAAAAGCGAAACTTAACGAGTGCAAGAAATGCTGACTGACGCCTTTTGTAATGAATTCATTCAGCAAAGTTTTTCATAAAGTTGCCAAACTACGAGCACAAGAAGCAACAGAACCAAAGAAAAGCACAAATAAGTACAGTAATATATATGAACAAAAAGAAAACACACGCACACACACAAAGAGACAGTAACTGCTCAAGGATCCTTCATTCAGTTTCAGTTCTGTTCCATCCTGTCTTGTCCTGTGCTGTCTTGTCTTGTTTCGGTTTGTTTGGTCAGCCGCGGTATGCGCCGCAGGCCTAAAGCTGTTCCAATTGCTCCTCTTGCTGCTCCTCCACCTCCACCTCCTTCTCCCCCCTTCGCGGGGAAGTTGCTGTCTCTTTTGTTGCTGCCCACACTAAATTAAATGTAAATAAAAAAAAACAGTCGGACGCAAAGCTACAGTCGGACGCAACCGACAGTAGGAGACCCTGTACTTTGGTTTGCCCTGGGCGTCGGTAACAGCAGCAGCATATATGTATGAACATACTCACATACACATATACATGCACTTATACATACACACATACACACAAACACATATACATACAATTATTCGCTCAAATACAAACAATAACCAATACTCATACATACATTCATACTCACAATCAAAAATCACGCATACGCCCTAGTGGCCGCGTACACTGTGGCTTCCCCCTCCCCCTCCCACATGCTAAGTACAGAAAATTGTTTGTCAAATATCTCTGGTGTTTATTATCCGATTGGGCTGCAACTTGCACCAAACATGCAAAGCACCTAAAGCTTTATTCATGCAAAAATGGAAAACAGTGACTCTAAAACTGTACATGCTGGGAATATTTTTGCGAATTTGAGGGGGAGGGGGATGACTTTTCAAACATTTGAAATAAACTTGACCTGCCTATGTAATACACGAACCTAACAAAAAAAGAATTAAGTCTCTAGCTCTTATAGTTTGCGAGATCTAGGTGTTCATACAGACAGACAGACAGACGGACAGACGGACAGACGGACAGACGGACAGACGGACAGACGGACAGACAGACAGGGCTATATCGACTCAGCTCGTCGTCCTGATCAAGAATATATATACTTTATGGGGTCTGCCACGCCTCCTTCTGCCTGTTACACACAAATGTCATTTGCACAAACCTAATAGACCCTTTGTACTTTTTTAAAGTACAGGGTCTAATAATGCAAATTACACAGAATTACTGCCGGACTCGGCTCTGACCCACACAATACAAGAGTAACTGCATGCAGCTCGCAGTGGTACACTGAGAAAAAAAAGAAGGAGAGTACGGTCTTGTATCAGTCATTGCTGGTGTCAGAAATATGCGAAGGTCGAGGAATACTAAGAAGAAAAATCTCATTTTAAACTAGTTCCTTTTTTTTTGTTTATTTTCATACATTCAAAAAAGCTAGAGCTGTATTTTAGTTATTCATTTTCTCTCTGTGTTGTAGTAGTAGTAGTAGTTTTTTCTGATAAAATACAGAGTCGCATTGTCTATTATTTTAAATTGGCTGAGCAAATTTGCGGCATCGCAAAAGTAATTAGCGAGCATTGTAAATTGTGCCACGGCAACGTACGGAGCATGACAATCATCGATAAAAAAGTGCAGAGAAATTGCAATTCAAATTGGATAATGTGCAAGCCCTGAGCAGTCGTCAATCTGCAGGTTCTAATCCGTCTCTAATCCACACAAGTTTATTCAAACTAATCACATCTACAGGCAACTTCACTTTGTACTTGGGTTTGTCCATTAATTGAACTCTTTCGAAATGTGTGTGCTAAAATAGAGATTTATTTTATGTGTAGACAACTTCACTTGGTGATTTTACTTTTACTTATTTTAAAAATAAGATACATATTGATAACATAATTATTTTATTATTCAACAGAACTTTCTTATAAGCAAGTTGCCTCAAATGAACACAGCAAGAGTGAATCATTAAGTGAATTTAATTTGCTTTATTCACTCGAATTCAGTTTTAAAATTCTCTTAGATCTACTAAGAATTTCTCTTGCAGTCGTACTAATTATAAAAAAATGGCATAAAATCTACCTCATTTGAAATAATTGCAGCTGCATTTCTTAGTATACAAATATAATTTATAAAATAAGCAGCAAACTTTACTTTATGCATTTAGCTTCTACTAGTTGTGAAATGAGCTACATTTTATAATTAACTTTTTATTACTTTAAAAACGGTCTTTATAAAGTGCTTTACTCATATTTATAAAGCTCGAGTGAATCATTAATTCATCTCAATTCCTGTCTCAGTCAACTTCATTTTATTGCTTTATTCACTTGAATTGAATATTAAATACACGTAGATTAACTGAGATTTATTTACATAAATATTCGCAGCCAACTTCACGTCCCACTATTGTCCTAATAGACAAAGCAAATGCAATAAAAATATTTACATGTTTCAATTAAATTTTAATTAGAACAGAGAGTGTGCAAGAGCAATTCATTTTGTGCCTCAGGGCACATTAGTTCCATTTATAGTTTATTATTCTCTCTAAATATTTAAAAACAATAATAAACAAAAGCTGTAAGTATACTATACTATATAGTAACTCGACAAACTGAACACTGGCCGCACAGACTAATGCAAATTTGATTGATTTTAGCAAATAAATTTAGGGTGAGAAGGGGGGACGAGCTGAGATTCTTTTTTATAGGTTCGATGGTCGTAAAGAGAGACTTGATGTAGTGCCCCGTTGAAAATGTCAATTAATAATTTTATGGCCCAATATGAGGCTTATAATTATGGCATTAATGACAAATGTTAATGGGCAGCATGCCATAAAAAGGACAGCGGAAATTGGCAAGAGTATTTACGTTATTAGAAAGTGCAAAGCAACTAATTAACGAGGCCTCGACTGTCGATGTGGTCGCTCCTTTAGCCATGACCACAGTGTGCGGTGGTTGTGGTTCTAGTGGTTCTGGTGGCTCTGGTGGTGCGTTGATTTTTATGCATTGGCGCATGGGTATTGATATTGGTAATTAATGCGCAAGTTGTCTTAACGAGGGCAAACAAGAGCGGAGAAAAGCGCGTAAATATTTATGCAAACAGCATTGATAAAATAACACTGTTCCCCCCGCTTCGTCCCTGTCCTAGTATGTGTCGCATTGTCAACCGCACCACGTGGCGTATGCGTAATGTGCGGATTTCGTATATCGGCACAAAGTGAATTCAATTTGCTCGCTTATTAAATTATGTATTTCACTGGCAGCAGCACTATACTATTAAAGGGTTTACAATTTCATTTTCATTTTCGTTTTCAATTTGAATTTCCAATTTTCAATACGCATATCCGGTGCGCATACAAATGAACAACTGCCAACTTCATCTCCGAGTTAATTCCTTACACAATGTCACGCATAATGTGGCAAATGGAACGTAAACAACACGGCAATAACAATAACAAAGGCGCAAACTGATTTGCCACTCGTTACAAACGAAAACCGTTGCAAATCGAATTTCACTTTTTATAGTCTTTCATTTTGCTCCCACATTAATTATGGCCACATGCGCTGACAATTAATGAACTGTGACAGCCCGAGTGTGTGTGCGAGTGTGTGTAAATATTTAATTGAATTCATTTAGTTTTAATTCGCTTATTGTTATAGTTATATATTATAGTTTATGCGATATTATTCATGTGAAAGAGAAGTTCTGGGGTGGGGCATATCCTCTTTTAGCCATTCAACTGGGTCATAAAATTCTAATAATATTTTTAATTAATAATATAAATATTCAATTGAATGCATTTAATTCTATTACGCATATAGTTATATACATTAAAGTTTATAGTATGCTATAGCATTCGGATGACTCACATAATTTTAATATTATTTTCTTGTCGAGTTGACAGTTCCACTAATATGGTAGAGCGCACTCAGAGGATAAGAATGCTCTTCAACTGCTTTCATTTGGCCAAGTGAATGTAATTTCATTTCCAAGGTGCATTATATTATAATGCTAAAGCGAAACAATAAGAATTTTTATGTTTCGCCAAGGATTTTGCTGTTTTATGGACAACCCAGTGTGGCCCAGTGGATCATCAGCCTCAGCATCGGTCTGGGCCCCATCTGCCCTCCCTGGCGTTGTCATGATTTTCATAGCATTCTTCGCTTTCCAGTTGACATGCTGGCTCTGGCTGCAATTTCCTTGTTGCGAAATTATGTTTTGGCTTTGAGCTGCGATGAGATGATAAATAAAATAGCAGACGACTCGGCAGGCAGCAAGGTGTTGCCTTTTGGGTTGTCTGGCCTTAACGTGAACTACTCGTAAAGTAAATATTATGCCACTGAGACCCCGACGATTAACCGAAAGTGCAGCTGCAACAAAAGGCAAAAGGTTTCTTTTAAGCCCCAGGCCCCAAGCGCATATCCATGGCTGACGAGTTGCCACATGCCACATGCCACATGGCGCTCTGCTCTTATTTAGCGTGCCGCCTTTGGCCTCGTTGGCTGCTGCCTGTTTGCTTTTGATTGAAGGCTAAATGAGGCATGCCTCGCAAGGCCGACACCGTGCCCCTCTACTGCCTCAGTATTCCACTGGCATTACGCGCATCCTTTCTGCATGCTTAGACTGTTTTATTTTATTTCCTTTTGACTGTATTAGCTAGTGCAGGGGGAGGGGGAGGGGCAATGCAATTTAAGGCAGTTAGTCTATTACACTATGCCACCCGTTTCGTTCTTTGCGCTCATTCTGTTTTACGAGCCATCTGAGGGCCAAGATTAAGTTGACTGCCACGCCCGCTGCAGCGTTGCCGCCCCTAATTGAGAGTGCAGTTTAAATTCACCATTCACATTCACATTCAATGTATTTTATTTGACATTCCCCTCCACTCCACTTCCTCTTGCGCTTTCACTTCCTCTGACTTATTTACTTATTTCATTCCATTGTCGTTTATCCACAGCTGTCCACAGACGAGGGAGCAATACAATAATACAAAATGTCCATCTCTGATTTCCGCAAGAAGAAGCTGCTGTTCCTGTTCAATGTGTTCTTTGGTAAGTACTTGTATACGGTTCTCTGATTCGCAGTGGAGCATGTGCATCAATTTACTTCAATACACAAGAATTTTCCAATTGCCATTGAGGTAATATTTCAAGGTCAGAAGTTTACCCACGTCATGCTGCACACATGTGTAATATAGACCACTGCATACTGATATTACTTATGGTAATACTTGAAAACTATAGCAATATAGCGCAAAGCAAACTTACTCACAGTGAAATGGTTTAATTTTTATCGCCAGTATTATATGTTGCATTCCCTTTCGAGAGTTTGTCTTTGCACATTTGCATATTTGCATATGCTCATGGCAGCCGTTAGCCATAATGCGCAGCACTCTAAAACAATTTGGTGGCAGCCTCAATGCCAATTGTGGCAAGTGCCACAAGAGTCGAAGGTATGCGCATATTTTGTTTAAAGCGCCCGCAAAAGTAGGCAACACTTTTAGTTCGAGTTTGTTTAAACTGCGCGCAAAAGTAGGCAACACTTTTTGTTTCGGGCATATCAAAGGCAACTGTTTGGATTTGAGTGCTTTTCGATGATGACTGATTGTCGCGATTTAAACAGCAGACACGCGCCAAATCCAGGGCATTGTTGGCTCTTTGCCACAGCAGCAGCAGCAGCAGCAGCAATCGTAGCTGCAGCTGTTGCCATAAAATGCAAGCAAAGCCAAGTACTTGACACTGAAATTTGAAGTGGGCCATTTGCACACCGTTACCGTTACTGTTGCCATTGTACCGTTAGTAGCAGTTACTGAATGCTAATGACACGCCCACTTTGTTGCTGAAATGGCCAAAAGCCAAGAGGTGGGGAGAGAAACAGTGAAACAAAGCATAAATAGACACGTTGAATCCTTTGGCGGTGAGGTTGAACAGTGCTGTGCCAGATGGCGTGAAATCCGTTTAAACTGAATTAATGCATTCCCATCTTTATGTCTTCTTCTTCTTCCATTACATTCCATTGCCATTGCTGTGTGTGCTGTGTTGACAAATAACCAACTGACCAACAACGATAACAACAAACAATGCAACAAATTCACGCTGAATGCGCATCGGAATTGGCCAACAGATGTGAACCAAAGCGGCGAAATTGATGTAAAGGACTTCGAACTGGCCATCGAGGTAAGTGCCACACTTGCGGGGCGTGGGCGGGGGGCATCCGTCGGAAACTATGCGAACTAGCCTGAAACAGAATCCGTTTCAAATGCCAACAAAAAAAGAAAAAGTTACTGTATTTTCTCTGAATTTCGCCAAATGCCGTCTGATAAATATGCAAACCTACGATGTTTATCGACCGGCCAGCTGAATCGCATAAAAACAACAACAACAACAACAGTTACAACAACAACAACAACAGTTACAACAACAATCATAACAACAACACCCATGCAAACTAAGTGCAACAATGTGAAACGTTAAAAAGTTGCATAGCATTTTTTGGCACTCTGTTGATTTTGCATGCAATTCCCTCCGGCACTCGCTTGGCCTCTGCCAATGCCCGGTCCACATGCCTGAAAGGGTGTATGCAGTATGTGACCGAGAAGTACGTGTTGTGCAGTTTACATCAATAACAAGCGTTTGACTGCAATAGACAGGTAGCATTAGACAGGATGCAAACTACACAGAGAGAAAAAGCTCAGATATTTCCGTGGTTTCAATCTTGATATCTCACTGGGAAAGATAACATTGAATCAAGAATCAATTACTTAACAGATTTCTATTATATTCTATTTTATTAAATTAATTTTAGCAATCCATTTGCAGCCTAACTATTTAGTAGATATTTTATTGTAATAGTAGTTGAAGTAATACACTTTTATTAGGGCATGCACACACGACTGCAGCATTTGCACTCGTTGTTTATTCAGCTCGTAACTGATAACTCAATTTATGCTGCACTTTTTTATGTGATTTTTTGTGTTTGGCTTGCAGCGTGTGTGCACACTGCGCGGCTGGGAGAAGGACAACCCAAAGAACAAGGAGACTTACGATGTCATGATGGAAATTTGGACTGGTCTGCGATCGAAGGCGGACAAGGATAACGATGGACAGGTGAGACCATCTAACTGACAATGTATGTGTGCATCAGTGTGTCTGAGTGAGTGTGTGTGTCTGTGTGTGAGCCATAAAAATGGGCAACTGTATGTCAAGTGCTTTGCTGCAGGGATTGCAGCTGGCAAATTGAATGGCTTCATTGTCAGTGGCAAAAGTGCTGAAATCCATGGACTGCACTCGATGCCATTGTATGACAGCAGCTGACAAGTGGGCTTTACCACTACACACACACACAGCCAGACAAACAGTTGTAAGTCTGCAAAGGACTTCACAAAAAAATGTTCATAAATTTTCTTTTTAAGCGACTAGCAGACGAGGAGGGAGGGGTGGGGCTGGGGCGGGAATAGGGGACAGTAAGCAAATTTCACGTCGCCAACAATGGGCGGAAATTGAATTGTGAATTATTTCAGCAATGCAGTCACATTCACAGTCTCAGTCGCAGTCACAGTTACTGTAACTGTTACGCTAACTGCTACTGCTACAGTCGCAGTTCCGGGCCACGACTTTGGTTAGTTTTACGCCAAAAGAAACTTTCTAAACGTGCTCGGTTCTCCGTAGAGATATAATCAGGCTGAAACTACATAAATTGAATTACAAGCAAGTACAGTATAATCCAGTCTATGATCCACGCCATCCATGTCTGCGTGCCAGGTGCAGATGCCAGACAGACTCAGCCTGTGACTGAGGCAGAAGAGAGACTCAGCCTGAGACCAAGGCTGGCTGCGTGAGTCGTGACACGATATGGTGTCTACTCTTGGACTATTTCATTACATTTATTAGGTATAAAATTTACCATATAATTATAGAAAAGAATAATTGGAAAGGTTCATATGGAGTAATAGTTAAATGGAATAGTTGGGCTGATATCTATTGTGGTATATTACACACAGTTCAGTTTGGAGTTCAAATCAGAAATGTTCTTTTTATACAGTTCTGCTGCATGTTCTCTTGCAGCTCTGTTACTTAACATAATTTTTATAACATATGATAATATGGTGACCATGCTTCAATACCTAACATCTATCATTACAAAAATCTAGAGATGAATATATGTCTATAAATATCTTACAAGATTTGCAACTAATAGAATTTTCAATTGAAAGGGTATTAGAAATATGACCATATAATAATAGACTTTTGTCATCTTTCCGCGTTTAGTTGTACATTTACTTTCAGTCGATGTTCCACTTGTTATCACGCACTCATCTCTGCCTGTCCGTCTGTCTGTACGTCTGTCTGTCTGTCCGTCTGCCTCTGCCTCTGTAGGAGCTGTATTACCACTTTGATTGTGACACAGTTAGCCGCAAAGTTTTGGCTTTTGGCCAGCTACTTGACGAAGTTGCTCTGCAAATAAGCTAAAGTCAAGCGTTCTATGGCCTTTGTGCAGTTTTCAGCTGTCTCGACTAGAATTTATTGTTTTTATTGTTGCTTTGCCCTACCAACAACAACAACAGCAATAACAACCACAACAACAATTGGTATTGTTGAAATAGACACGGTCAAGGCAATGTTGCCTGTTTGGCATTTCAATTTGGCAACGCGCACCACTTAGCCGCAATAAACATAAAAAATATGCAGTTAGCTTCACTTGGGGGTGGGTGGTACTCCAGCAAGGGTGAGAGGGGGAGGGTGGGGGAACCTGTCAATTGGCAATGCAATTGATGGCAGTGGCCGCACATTGTCTAGTATTTTGCTTATTTATGACCACATTAAAACATGGCCAGCCACGCTGTGGTCAGTGGGTCTTTGGCCCAAAATTAACGCATGACTCCTTCGGAGCGGGGTCAAGTGGCGGAGGGGGGAAGGGGACTCTTGGCACTTGGCACTTGGTCAAGGCGTCGATTGCTGATGTTGCGGTAATTGCCCTTGTTTTTGCCACAACAAAGATGCCTTAGTGGTTGGTGGTGGTGGTGCAGCTGGCATAAATTACAACCCGCATACACCTAGTACCTGCCCCACCCCACCGGACTCTCCACCACCCGTTACGCCCCACACCTTATTGCCATTATGATGTTTTATGAGCTGCCGCCCCCCAACCAGGCGAGGCATCCGCTTTATGTGCGATTTTTTGTTACGGCGGAACGCATTAATCTGATGCTTTTAACCCAGCCATGTTCCTTCCCCTATTCCATTCATCAGGTTAGCGTAGAGGAGTGGTGCAACATGTGGGACGCATACGCCAAGGATCCCAGCAGCGTGATGGATTGGCAGAATGCTTACATGAACTTTATGTTCGATCTGGAGGACGCCTCGCACGACGGCGGCATCGACGTCACGGAGTTCACGCTCGTCTGCTCCAGCTATGGCGTGGATAAGCAGGAGTGCGAGGTAGCCTTCGGCAAGATGGCCCAGGGTCAGACCGATGTGACCCGCGAACAGTTCGCCGCCTTGTGGAAGGAGTACTTTTCGGCCGAGGATGCCTCTGCGCCTGGCAACTACATCTTCGGCAAGACCTCGTTCTAACTACCGCTACTCGGGACGCCTGATCGACTAGCGAAATATATCGATAATTTCCATTCTAATTTGCACAGTCAACGGACAATTTGTAGCCCAATTGTTAACTGAATGTTGTGCTGTACTCTGTTATTTGTAATTTGTAATTTGTAACCTGAAATCTTTGACTCTTGTTCTGATTTGGTAGCCTAATTTGTTACAGTCTCTATTTATACTTTACTACTGATAACTGATAAATGATAAATGATAAAGGATATCTCAAGCATTCGTATGTATATTGTTGTTGAACTAAACCAAAATCAATTAAACTGTCAAATTGTTTTTGTGTGTGTAGCCGTAGTTTATCGTCTAATCTCTTCAATTTGCATACTTAATATAACGAATTAAATTTAACTTTAAATCTAACTAATAAATGTAAAGTGTTCCAACAAATTACTACAAACAATAAATGCTAAACATCTTCAATGCCCTCGTTATACTATGTAGGATAAGATCAGCAATTGGCTGGCAATTTATGAAAATTATAATCCTGCTCGAGGCCACAAATAACCTTTGGGGCCACCACAACCACAGTCCGTGTCGAGCTTGGCTGCACTTCGAACCGATTTACTGGGCCAATGTAATTTATTCCACTGCGTATGTGCTCCAGCACACATAGTATGAGCAAACGGTGGGCGCAACTTACAAATTGCAATAGCAAATTTGAGAAAACTCGAGAAAACTCGAAACACGCCATCAGCCAGAGCTTTTCTGTTACAGCTCAAACGTGGAGCTTTTTAACACGCCTCAACTTCAATACCTCGTTCAGTAGTCGCATGGCAGCCAGCTTAAGTCAGCATACTAGACATGTTGTCACCTTCTGTAGGGCAAGTGGTCCCTCAGAAATTAATTTTTAATTCACCTGCTACTCATTGCTGCTCGCCTGTTACTGCAGCTGGTTGCCGCATAGGTAAAGCGGGTTTGAATGGACACAAATTTATAACTACAAGAACAAGGGCAACTACAACAACAACCCAAATAAAATTTCGAAAATAATCAGGATCAAACAGGATATGGCTGAGTTATAAGGACTTTTCTATATATAACTCGTCTGTCTGAAGGGCCTTCGTCCTTTTCATCACAGTTTATGATTCTAGAAAACAAGATTCATCTTCCTGCAAAAGGACGTCCTCCTAGCTCCCTAAATGGCCAGGAATTGCGAAGTCATGAACACCAATCAGTGTTGTTGTTGGCGTTGTAGTTGTTGTTGTTGTACAACTACGAGCGAGCAATGGAAAATGCGAGCAATCTCGAAACACGCCATCAGCCAAAGCTTTCCTGTAACAACTCAAAAGTGGAACTTTTTAACGCGCCTCAATTTGAATAGCTCGTTGAGTAATCGCATGGCAGTCAGCTTGAGTCTGTATGCTAGACATGTTGTCAGCTTCTGCAAGGCAAGTGGTCAACAGGTGGCAACGCTGTAATATAAAGCGCCAATTTTGACGCTAAAACGCGAAGTGTGAGCTGGGCAATAAATTCGCATGGCGCCAAATTTGAAATAGTATGTAAAGGAGTAAACAACAAAATACTAACTGTAGCGTTCACAGCGCACAAATGTTAAAATTTGAGTTATTTTTATACTTTTTATTTTAAATATACTTTAGTTTTGTTTTGTTTAATTCGCTGCTTAGAGTAATAGAAAAGATAGTAGAAATAGCAGTAAAATAGTAGTACCAGTAGCACAATAGTTACAAAGTTACAATTTAAATATGTTGTCTATGTATGTTTTTGTGTGTATATGTAGATGTGTGGTATGCATGTAAATTTAGACTAAAAGTAAACTTTATTTGTATTTCTTTACGTTAAATGCCTAGCATGAAGTCAGCAAATTCTCAGCTATAGATTCGCAGAGGTTTTGGCACAAATGTTATGTTGCATAGTGTACAGTATGTATGTATATGTATATATATATATAAGATAGATTGCATAGCTTTGTTCGATTTCTATATTAACAATAACAAGTCACTAAAACTATAACCAAAGCGCTAAGATTCATCTGAATATTGCAGAACGCGAACGCTGAGGACCTTTGCTGTTGGGGCAGGACGTACGCCGCGTTTGCAGCTGAGGCAATCAGTTTTTTGTTGTTTTCGGATGCTGCAGCGCGTTCAGCTCGTCCTTGAGCCATGTCTGCCAGTTCTCCTGCGAGGGTGGAAACAAGACTTGATAACAAAAGTGTGCAATGACATTACTATAGTTGAAAGCGGAAGCGAAACGCAAAATACCAACACCAAAGCCAAGCCAGGGGAATGAAGCTACATATGTTGTGAGTGTGCCAGTGTGTGTGAGTGTATGTGAGTGTGTGCGTTCTGAGTAGTGTGCGTATGCTAATAGAATCCACTGTAGTTAGCCACTTTGCATTGGTTAGCGCTAATTGCATATGTCAACAGAGACAGCGAGGAGCGGAGATAAGTTCGCAGTTGCCGGCGCAAATTGAATATGCTTGGCTACACTCGCAGAAATTCTGCATGCATTTAACTGTCTTTCATAGTAATAAAATTTAAATCTGTTTTGAAAATGGCAAAATTAGGAACTGCAGAACTAATGGAATTATCTAGAATTACAAACAACTTTTGGTTAATTTTTTGCAGTGTAGTCTGTCTAACAGTCTTTCTGTCTGCGAGTGTGTGTGTCTGCGTGTGTGTGTGGGATGTGTATTTGCTTTGGCTGTGTTTCAGCTGCTTGTGTGTGAGTGTGTCTGTCTGTTTGCCCTTTTGGGTTTGGCTCTTGCCGTTTTAGTCATTGTTATGCAAATTTTCCTGATATTCATCATATTCGTTTTCATTATCCTCCGGTTGGTCGTCCTCCTCCTCCTCCTCCTGTTCGTAATCGCTGGCATTGCTCTCCGGCTGTGTTACATCTGGCAAATAATCCTTGTGCATGGGCGTTGAGATGATGGGCTCCTGTGCCGAGTGTATGTATGTGTGTGTGTGCGTGTGCGTGTACGGGTGTGTGTGTTTAGTGTATTAGTACAAAAGCAAAAGTTAGTCAAAAGCAACAACAACAATAGATAGTAATACATAGTAGTTTAGTTTTAGTTTTAGTTCCACTTTAGCCAATTAGTGAAAGGAAATATTTTTATGATAACCTCCGTTTAAAGAGGGTATATTAAGTTTGTGCAAATGTTTGCTTTTTTTGTTAGTATTTTTTTCTTTTTGGGAAACGCATGCTAACCTTTGGCGGCCGCCAACCGCAGCCCGGCAATGGCAGCCCGTCAACGCCCAGGGGACAGGGTGCGTCTAGGCCGGGCACACCCTGTTCGCCCTTGTCGCCGCGATCTCCTTTGCGTCCGCGCTTACCCGGCGGCCCAGCATCGCCGCGTGAGCCCTGCTCGCCGCGAGGACCCTCCTGGCCGGGTATGCCATCGGTGCCCTTTGGGTGTGTGTGTGTGTGTGAGTGTGTATAGAGTGTGTGTGTTTGTGTGTGAGGGAGTCAAGTGGGGTATACATAGTTTGTGTGAACGCCAAAGATAGAGTAAGTGTAGGGAGGAAGAGACAAAGTCATGCAAACAGAAGAAAACACAAATTATATTAAATTAGCAACAACACAATTGAGTGTATCTATATATGTGTGTGTGTGGGTAGGTACTAGTGAGTGTGCGAGTGTATCTATATCTCTTGCAGGACCGTAGAGTCACTTACCGGCAGACCTGGATCGCCACGCTCGCCCTTGTACCCCGTCTCACCTTGAGCACCCTGTTAAAAAGAGGTTTACCGTTAGCAGTTAATAGAAATCTATGAAAACCAGGGATGCAAAATAATGATTTTTTTTTTAAATTGAAAAATCAAACAGTCGACACATACGAAAAAGGATTACAGTTAAAGTTATTACTTTTATTATGAGCGAAAAGATGTTTTTTTTTTAATATTTAAAAAAACTGAAAATTATAAATAATCATTATATTTAAGATTATTTTTCCTGCTCACAAATAACGATTATGTTTTAAATTTTAATTTTCTATAATCCTTAATCATTTTGTTTGATTTTTTGAATACAATAATCATTATTAACAGTCCCTGCTTATAGTTGTTAATATACCTTCATGCCATCCAAACCGGGTGGACCCTGGAGCAGAATGGGAATAGAAAAAAGCATAAGCATCAGATTGATTAAAGGAGAGACTGTTGCCTACTGCCAGGATAATGTTTGTTTTTGCATTTCTGCGGTTAATTAATTGCCATATGTACACACGGTCGCTTGTTTGTTTAGTAAAAAACCATCACTTTATTGAAAATGCATAATTAATACGAAAATGATATTATTGGTGTCAAGGCGTTGCCTTGCCGGGATTAGCAACTGTATTTGCTTTACATATGGGCATATGGGCATATGTATGTAAGTATATAGACATAAATACACATAAGTACATGGGTATAATTAATTATCGATACTTTTAATTTTAATTGCGAAAACTCTGTTACGTAATTAACAAATGTACACTTATATAATTATCATTAGCAGCTTAAAGTGTTAATTCCAATTTCATTATTAATGTCAATTTCAATTTCAATTCAATTTCAATTTCTTTGCTTTAATTTAAGGTTTAAGTTTAATTGCCAAATCGAACAATTCATTATTCTAGCCTATAGAGAGGTGTTAGAGACAAAAGTTAAAGAATGCAAGAGAGAGGGGGCATACACTCGGAGAAAAGTCTGTTCCCAATGAGCTCATTCATTAGAGCAATTTTGAATTTCAATATTTGAATACCTTTTGGGAACAGTTTTTAGCCGAGTGTATGACTAGATTAAGTATGCATATATATAGAAAGTTAAGTTAGTCGAAAAGTAGTCGTATATAAGTATATGTATATAGTATTATGTATTACTTTATGTACATTGTAGTTTAAACCAAGCTAAATGGGCTTAAATGAAAATTGACATGCTAAGTCCTCGCTCCATTCCGGGGTAACTCACAAATTCTAATTGAAAACAAATTGACATTTACTTTTTGTCTGTTTTTGAGGCTTAATTTCAGTGTATGCATATTCATGAGTTTTGCTTTTTTTATCGCCCACATATAATTGATTTCGTTTGCGTTTGCATTTGGCATTCATTGTTTTCCATTTGACGCTCTGTATTTTTATATTCTAAATGCAAATTTGATATCTTGTTGCAATTTGCAGCATTCTGATTCGGATGTGGATTGATTTTAGTATCGTATTTTATATTTACTTTGAGATGTCGAATGAAACCAATGGAATACATATATGCTAAGATTATGTACGGGCTCCATAGTAGTCGATAGATTGTGTGTGGTGTTGCTATACAGTATAGTCGATATTTGTGGGTTTATCTTTAGCCTAACTAATGTAAATTTCATTTATGCCGAGTCACATACATCTATATATATGTATATTGTATGTAAGTAGTTATAACATTGAAAATATGCACAATTGGAAGAATAGCTCTTTGTTGTTGTCGCATGGGGCATTACATATAGTTTACTTGTTATCGATTATCGATTATCGATTACCGATTATCGGTATATCGAACAGCTTCTCTCTCTGGGCTAGACACAAAACACATCAAACAGTTTGCTTTAATTAATGCTGCCAAAGATATTTCATACATTTTCTTCACTTAAGCTTAAATTTCAACTGCTGCGCTCTTTGTATTCTGTATTTTTAACACTATTTTCATTACTCTCAAGCCTTTTGTATCATTCAATTGCACATACGACAAAAGCCTCTGGACGGCACCTAAGACAATGCAACAATCTGACAATGCAACAGCAGCAGCAGCAGCAGTAATCCATGAATTTAATGCCTCAATCAGAGTATCTGTATCTGTATTCAAAAGATACTCCCGGATACTTTCAGCCACAATGATTACATTCAGTGTGCGCTTCACGTACCACAGTGCGTATGATTTATGCAATTGCAACTGCTGCTGCTGCTGCTGCTGTTGCTCGGGAAATGTTCACACTGAGCAGCGGCAAATGAAATGCAATTAAAATATTTGCATTGCATATTTTGTTTGTTTCTGTTTGTGTTTGTTTGTGTGTTTTAGTTGACTCAATTGATAGATGTAAATAAGTGTGTTCGATCGAACTCTCCTCTGTCCGTCTGTCTGTCTGTCTGTCTCTATAATAATTTGTGTGCCTGTACCTAACGAGTACACGGGGTATATGCTGTTTTTGCTCTGTATACATAAATGCTCGCTTGGCCTATATTCGTTTGTGATATGAGTATTTGTATTATTCGTTCATGCAATGCTCTTGCCATATGCCTTAAGGAGGGGCTCTGGTTCGACATGCTCCCAGGGGGGAGGGGTTTACTCTATATGTATGTATGTACATGGGCGCTTCGTATGTACAGTGTGGCTATACATACATATACACAACTATGTATATATATAGTACTCTATATATATGTAGATAGACGACAAAAACTGAGCGCATTTCCTATGTGCTTTCCTCAGGATGCTTTGCCTTGCCTCCTGTGCGTATGAGTGTGCTATGTGTGTGTGTATGTGTGTGTGTTTGAGTGTGTGTGTGTGTGTTTTAGTTGATTAGACTGCTCTGTTTAACTAAGCTGTATTAGTAGTCGCCCCACACCTGTTGCAGGTAGAAGAGAGGAAGAGAGAGAAACAGCAGTGTTAACCGTTAGTCACAGTGGCAACAATACAACAAATTACCAATAAAAAACAACGATAATTTTGTGAAAACAGAAAGCCAAAACAATCGATTACATTTTTAGTAACTGCAGTTCGAAAACTAAATCAATTTCCACCTACCGGAATGCCAGCTTTACCCGAGGGTCCAGAGGGTCCAGATTCACCCCGCATGCCCATGGGACCCTGTGATAGTGAAAGTATAACAGTTATAACAGTTAGCACAGTTCCTTTTACACTGTCGAGTAGCACAGTTACTTACAGGCAAACCCATGGGTCCCTGGTCGCCCTTGTGGCCCTTATCGCCCTGCGGAGCAAGCAGAGTTATTGGAGGGTTAAGGGAAGAGGTTTCATCTACTCACCGGATCTCCCTTGCGTCCGTCCATGCCGCGATCTCCTTGTGAGCCAGTGTGTCCAGGCGGGCCCATGGGACCAGGTGGACCAGGCGGACCATAGAGCTATGTGTATAGGAAAGCATTAGTAAATTTATATAGCTGGAACAGGGTAAGATTGATACATACATATTCAATGGTGGGCATATGGGGTGCATCAGCCATGCCATCGTCCTGTCGTCGTCGCATCTTGCGGTACTGCAATTGTTATCGATTCATGAGTAAATGTTTATCGATTATCGTTTGTCGAACTTACCGAATCGCCCCGATCTCCCTTGTCGCCCTTCACTCCCGGATAGCCAGGTGGTCCAGGCAGGCCGGGTGGTCCCATCAGACCAGGTGGGCCAATGTCACCGCGATCTCCCTTCTCTCCTGGCGGTCCCTGATAGCCCGGCAATCCTGGTGGCCCCTCAATACCCGGCTCACCAGGCAGACCATCCAGGCCACGTGGACCCAGTGAACCAGGCTCGCCAGGCTCACCGGCCTCACCCTTGCTGCCATCGCGTCCATCACGACCATCCTTGCCCGCCAGACCCGGTGGACCGGGTGGACCACGCAGCAGGGTAACTGGCGGGTCCTCATAGTCATCCTCGAGCTTTGTGCCGCCGGGTCCGAAGAGCTGTACGCCAATGGAAAAGAGATGTGATGAGGCGAAATTTAGTGGGAAGATTAATTTATGCCACGTGGCGCCACCCAGAGGCGTTGCACGTGCCCCCAACCCCAACCACGCCAGCACACACACACCCAGCGTAATTTACCGAGTTGAAAGCAAAAAAATAAGTAAAGAACAGGAAGTGGGGGGCAAGGGAGGTGTGGCTGCGTCGCAGTGAAAGTCTTTTGTGTGCCTGCCGCGAAATTGTGTTAAGTGCAAGTCGGAGCTGAGTTCATTCCCTTGCCCCCCTCCCCCACCACCATTCCTCAGCCAGCGTGCCACAGATAGCGAACTTAGACAATGCTGGCATAGAAAAACCTTTAAAACCTTTGGCTTGGTAGGAGCAGAGAGTGGCAAGGGGGTGCCAGCAGTGGGAGGGGGCAGGGTATGCTGAGTGGTGCGAGTCGAAAATAAAGTCAAGCAGCGACGTGCCTCAAGTGCGGTGTGTGTGTGTGTGAAAGACTGTGCAAGTGTGTGTGTGCTCTATGCCCTCAGCCTTGCTGTGTGTGTGTGTGTGCGAGTGAGTGTGTGTATGTGCGCTGAGTGCCAAAATGAAAGATAATGAATTGCTTTCTGTGCGCTGCTCGAGCGTTTCGCTGCATATCTGCAGAGCCACAAAAACCTAACAAAAAGCGCGAACGCATCGATGAAGTGCCACCAGCTACAGCTACACACACACACGCACAACATACCCATCATCGCAACAATCAGCAGGTGCAGCTATGCTCTCATATGTTACTCTTATTTTTTTTAATTTTATTTAATATTTATTTTTATAGCAGATCATTAAATTCCTTCGTTTGATGTGAATGTATTAATTTTATTTTAACTCATAGTTTTAATTTAATAAACAATTTTCATTATATTTTTTGTTATTTTTCTTTTGATCGACTCTAGTCAACAATAACATTGTCGGTTGCATCCCACTGTTCCGTGAGGCTTTTAAGTGTAATAAGCACAATAATAACAACAGCAGTTGAAGCAAATAGAATAGCAATGGAAACACTAGCTCAAAGGAGTAGCAACAGCTACAGTGCATCCACCATAGCATGGAATATTAGTCGTACACCTGCTTGTGGCTACAGTGGTGGCCAATCTATTGCAACACTTGAACTAGCGGACTGTATGCAAATGAGTAGTAGACTGTAAGAAGCTGGAAGGGTATACTCATTGTTTTATCATTCAGTGCTACAGTGATGTCCCTTAATATTGTCACACTCCAATCAAAGGTAGTCATATTTCTCATAGTGCTCCACTGTACTTAGAGTTGATGAGTTTTCCTTGGCAATTGCTGTTCAGGCATGTGCAACAATTAGGTTTTATAGCAGTTCTTGCTCCGTTCTGCTTCTTCTTCTTATTCGTTTGTCGTTTCGTTTCCCAAGGAAGTGGCTTACTTACAGATATTACAATACAACAACAACAGTAAGAACAACAGCGGCAACAATTTCCCTAGTGTGATGGCAACACAATGAAATCGCTTAAGACACACTAACACACACACACATACTTATATGCATACACTTGAAGAAAGCGCTGGAGTATGGATTAGGTTTAACCATCAGAGGGGAGTGAGGTACATTATACATATAACTATAAATATAAATATATCTAAACAATTAAGTAAACTTGTCTCCATTAGCATAGGGGGACATAAGTTTGCCCACAATAAATGAGAATAATTAGGGGCGGGGAGAGTAAGGAGAGTTACTAATTTATTGTCATAAATGCTTGCCGTAATAAACGTTCAGTCTAGTGAGTACACTCAGAGAAAAAAAGGCAACACATATGACTATTGTAGTTTTGTAGTTAATAGATTATTTGCTAGAAATTCTATCACAATTGTTTTCTCAGTGTAATCAATGGTTTGTGCTGGCGCATATGCTTAAGTGATCCTATGAAATGGCGGCCGTTCGCTCACTTAAATGCACAAAAAGAAAAGAAAAGGTAAAAAGGGAAAACCAACAACAACAACAACAACAACAACAACAACAACAACTGCAACAGCAGCAGCATCAGCAACAACAACAACAGCGGCATCAGCAATTACAACAATGACAGCAACTGCAATGGGAACTTAAACGTAACTCGTTGTTGGCAAGGGGCCGTGACGGCAGTCAGGGGGCATCCGGGGGAGTGGGAAGTGGGGGAAGAGCAACGACCATGACGCCATGATGCTGGCTTACCGCAAATGCACTTGCCACATGTAGCAGGAGTAACTTTTGCTCCTTTATGCATACTCACACTCATACTCATATAATGCGCAGCTCATCTGCATGAGTGTGTGAGTGTGTGTGTGTGTGTGTGTGTGTGTGAGTGTGTGTGTTTAACTATAACTGGAAAGCAGCTGGCGCTTTGTGGCAAGTTTTACACAATGTTGCAGAGACTCAGGGGACACTGTTGCACTCCCACTCTCTCTCTCTCCGTTTTATTCTCTCCTCTCTCTGCTGAATTTCCGCTTCCGCTTTGCGTGCGCCATTGTTGTGGGGTGGGTAGGGGCAGGGGGGCGAGGCTTGAGGGTGATTAGTCTGCCATTTGTTGAACAATTAAAGAGGTTTAAATTAAAGCGCACGCTTAACATTTGCTCTCTGGCGATAATTAAGGCACATTCTGCTGGGATTAGAAGCCCACATTTTGTGTGTCAGTCAGTCAATCGTTCAGTCAGTCAGTCAGTCAGTCAGTCAATCGCTCAGACTGTCTGCTGATAAAACAAATGTTGGCGACAAATCAACGACTGTCAGCAAAAGAAATTCCCTTTTCGCATTGTCGAATAACAACATACGCTTATACACAGTGAATAAAACTAGTAAAGAAATAACTAAACAATAGTTTAGCTATATAAACAATAATATATTAAAATATTTTACTGTACTTGGGCATAACTTCATTTCATTTTAGAGCAAATTCAGTTGAATAAATTTTGCTTAAAAAAATACTTGAAAAACTAGAGCCTATGGTCAGTTTAAGCCTACACTAAACTGACTACTACACTTTTGACTTCTTCTTCTTGTTCTCCTGCAACAGTAGAGTTATGTCAATAGGTATCTCAGGTGGTTTATTAAAATATTTTCTCCCTCAATAAGTTGCACATTTTATCAGATATTTATTATACCCAGACTGCAAAGGGTATTGAAAGGGACAAGCCAAGGGTTTTACAGGCTTTAAGGAGCCGCCAGTGGCAGTTGCGATAAATAAAATAAAATAACATAAATAAAAGATACAGACAGAGGGATATAGCGACTGAAAGAGACAAGGACATATAGAGAGAGGGGGTGGGGGAGGGGAGGGAGACCAAGTGAATTGGGCAAATGTTTGTTAGCCGTTTGCAAGGACGAATGTTGTTGGCGCAGCTGCCTAACTACGATAAAACCTTCTTCTTGCCTGCCTTTTCGGCAATCTGTTCTCCGAGTGTGCGTGTGCGAGTGTGCGAGTCAACATGTGTGTGTGTGTGTGTGTGTGTATGAGAAATCCATTAGAATGTATCAATATTTGTGCGAGTGCCTCGAGCTGATTTTAATTTTCAAAGTATTCCAACAAATTCACACACACAAACAAATATACACACTCACACACACACACTCCCCGTTACATTGTGTGTGTGTGCGCTTGGAGGCAACTCTTAAATTATGCGTAAATATTCAAATTATTTGCACAAACGCCTCTACGATTTAAAGCCACATTCATAGCATACTCTCAGGCGCCTTTGCTTCATGCAATTTAATTATAAATTAATTGTCCGCTATCGCCTGGGCAGAGAGTCCGTCTGTCTGTCGTTCTGTCCGCGCTTTAACTGCAATTCAAGCACAAACAGCGCACTTTTCCAATGAAAATTCTCGACTCGGAAAAAGGCAGACAAATGGCCGCACGTAAACGCGCTTAAATTGAAAATCATTTTGATCTGCGCTGCGACCTTTTGCCCAGGCGACACTGCTGCCTGCCGCAGAGAGGCATATGCCATGCCCACACCCACACCCACTTCAACGCCCACTTCTACGCCCACATCGTGCTCAAGTGCAACATATGCCGCAGCGTCTCGTGAGGTCCATTTCAAGCAGAGTGTGTGTGCGGGTGTGCGTGTGTGTGTGTGCGTGCGCGCATATTTTTCCCATTTTTTATATAAATTTCCTTTTGAAATTTCATATTTTTCTCAGTGCCTCCCTCCCGGGGCCAACAACAACAATCAAAAGAGCAGCTGAACACCGCTCGAGGTGAAAGTTTTGCAGCTCGTTTCCGGCTCACACACACATAGTGACTCCCACACATACACACACACATACATGGGGGTTGGCTGTGGCATGTAATGCGCTCCATCCTTGCCACAAAACTTTACAGCAATCATACAATGGCTGCCAAGTTCTGGGCAAGTACGCGCGGCCACATTAAATGCGTAATATGTTCCGCTTCGTATCGCCACTGCGTGAGTACAGTGGGGTGGAATGGCTCAAATAGTGGGCAGATATGAAGAAAGTCATGTTAATTGTATATCCACATATGTACGTGTGACATGGGTAACAGTTGCTTAGCTGAGACTATTTAAGCTTCTAGGAAAAAAAGTCATATTTGCAGCCTTCTGCTGAAGGTTGTTTTGCAGCGTTTAAAAACACGGAAATCTCAAAATTTAATTTTCAAGTCTGATTCCGACTTCTATCGTTTATTTATTTCATCTCACTTTACTCGTATGCATTGCAATTCGGAATAGCAGCTGAGATTATCCAAGTTTTCTATGAGAAAGTCATCTTCGCAGACCTCTACTGACAGTAGTTTTGACGCACCAAACACTAATTTCAAGTTACTCCCTATTTACACGATGATGTTTTTGCGTCATGAAGCATAGATTTTGTAGTCAAAGGATGCAGAGGGGTAAGGCGTGAGGTATTACCTCTCTACATCTCTTGCCTACGAACCAATGCTTCATGACGCAAAAACATCATCGTGTAAATAGGGACTTAGACTTCAACTTTAGGTCTTTCTAACTCATCTTTGCAGCCTACTTCTGTCATCAGTTTTGATGAGTTTCACTCAAACATTGTTAAACATCGAGACTCTAGTATCTAAGCTATTCTACCCATAGTATCGTGGTGATGGGGCATTGGCATTATGTAGTCAGCCACAGGGAAAAAAGTCAAGACGAGTTGTAAAATTTCGCGTGATTTCATTTTGCCGCTAACATTGTTGCTGACGTAGTTGTTGCTGCTGCTGTTGGTGTTGCTGTTGTCGTGATATTGTAATATGCCGGAAATTCGGAAGTATTTAGGGAAATCGTTGCTAAAGATTTCGCTCCCACATTCGCAATGGCTTTCGCTTTTGCCCGCCGCAGACGTAGCCGCAACAATGCCATACCACAGCCACCCCCCCCGCGCTCTGCTCATCCCCCTAGCCCGAGGGGAGGAAACAAGTTACATGCTACGTAAAATGTTGCCACTTTTGAGGAAAGAAGAAAAAATAAAGGAACTTCTCCACAAACCTCCGTCACATTCATGTTACACGCGTGCCTATAAATTTCCATGAGTTTTTCTTTTGCTTTCCCTTGTCGGAGTATGAGGCAGGGGAGGGGGGTGGAGCACCATTCATTTGGTGTCGCTAACTTGAGATTTTTATTTGCGTGTGTGTGTGGGAGGGTGTGTTGGGTGTGTATCCTGCTGGATTTCTTTATTCAATCGTTTTTGTTGCTCCCATAGCGCCTTCATCATCAGTTGCCATAAAATAAAAGTTACGCACCCCCCAGGGGCAACATTACACACGGACACAATCACACACACGCACACCCACACACACACACACACACACACACACAAACGAACAGTGGCATGCTTGACCGATTTAGCTGGGGTCTCATATTGGTTTCAATCTGCAGCAGAAGATATATGGACATTGACCACAAATAATTGCCATGGAGGCAAAAAGGAGAATTGCGCAAAAGGAAAATGAGGGAAATTTGCATGTTGCGCAGTTTGCAGTGAACAATGACGTCACACACACTCACACACACTCACACACACTCTCGCACAGTAGAGTAAGTGCGATAAGATGGCAGTTGGCACTGCATTTGGGCCAGGGGCTTATCAAATGGGGATATAAAGTCAGCAGAACTTTTGTCGAGTCAAGTTGACTTGAATGGAAATCAAGTCAAGCAGAAGCAATGAAAATGCTCTCGCCGAGATTTTCCCGTGGGCTTGTGGGAAAGTGTTGAGCTTATTGCGTTGTTTAGCCAACAAGCGAAACGAATTGCCAGCGAAAAGACACACACATGTACACACACACCCCTTTGAGTAGCAGTCAAAAGGAAGTGAAGACAAACAACTACACTGAGAATAAAAACGAGGGCATTTTTATTGTTAAAAGTCGACAGAAGTCGAATCGCATCTTAAGCTCTTAAAGAATATTTTCTTCCGGTTTTTTCTCTGTATACACACACGGAGTGTGGGGCAAGTGCTTGGGCTAGGGACTGTCGTTGTCGTTCAGATTCAACGTAAGCAACTTACAGCCTTTTGATTTGCAAAAGTGTGGCACAAAATGGCGGCAATGTCGTCAGTGGTGTGCCACATGCGACTGACTGGCTTTCTGGCCAGGATCTGAGCTGTGTTTCAGAGGCAGGGATCACATTACCGAGCTACTCGCATTGGGCGTTGTCGTCGTCGACGTCCTCTGACGTGTAGCGAATCTGCAAGTTTTCTTTTTATGACTCTATTTACTAGAGAGCAACATATACACACCCACACGCACACACTCCTTGTTGTTGATAAGCAAAAAAGGGGAGCTACCGGTTAAATTTATGCAGATTTCGAGGCCCGAAAGACAACATGTCGTATGAGCAACGGGGTGTACGTTGCCACTAAGCGACGATTGCAAAATATATTAACATAAATTTGATATAAATGCCTTAGTCTAAGTTTACTTTGCCATAGATATTTTTCTTTGTTTTTTGCATACGACAAAAGGACTTAGTGTGTGTGTGTGTGTGTGTGTGCGTGTGTTTGGGTGAAATATTATTTCAGCTTTATTAAAAATGTCAAACTCAGTGCTAAAGCCAGCGCGCATAATAAATAAAAGATTTGCTCTGCATTTGTGCACTCATGGCATATTCATCATACGCCCAGTGGGAGAGAGGGAGGGAGGGAGGGAGGGTGCACGCAGCTTGGAATTAATTTAAATTTTTAATATAAACCCAGATTGCATTTCCCTATTAGCTGCATCGCTTTTGCCATGCTATAAAATATGAAATATAATTTTCACTCATATAGAGGAGAGAAATTAATTCAGTTATAATATATGGAGAGACTATGCATAATCACAGAAGTATTTAATTTATGTACAGTATGTATATATATTTTCGATATACTTCCACAATTTCATCAACATTTCGCCACACTCCGCTCATTATCAGCCCGTTTCAACGGTCTGTCATTAGTTGGGGGGGGATTAACAATTGTCATTCATTACCATTTGAGAGACTCTAGTTCTGTTTTTCGACTATTTAGTTCACATCTATAATTCATAAAGGTCTTAGGTTCATTTGAGTGTGCGTCGTGTCGTCTGACACATCTGCTGTCCCAATGCCTAGGCTTAGCGTCTTTCCATCAGTCTCCCCCCCCCCCCCCCCCTACTCTGCCACTCGATACAAAGTCATTTCGTATGCCAACCCCTTCCTCTTCCCTTCCAAATGACGCAATATTCTTGTATGAGCATTTATTCTGACGAGCCAACGAAATAACATGTCAAATTTATAATGCCAACAATTGCGTTTCTTCTTTTTTTTCTTCTCGCATTTTTACTTTTTGTTGTAGCGTTTTATGGCCGTAGACGACGCGACGGCAGCGGTCACACCATAAAAAACAGCAGCAACAGTCGAGACTGCTGGACTGCCAC
The DNA here is from genome assembly GCA_035045005.1 of Liodrosophila aerea. Lineage (NCBI taxonomy): Eukaryota > Metazoa > Arthropoda > Insecta > Diptera > Drosophilidae > Liodrosophila > Liodrosophila aerea. The sequence continues at coordinate 571,772 of JAWNNL010000647.1, read as the reverse complement.
ATACCCTGGGTCTATAGAGGAAGCTTTCTGAGTAAATCAAGAGGAGAGTATGAGAGTTAATAGAAAGAGTTCTATAGTTGATTCTTCATTAGGATGAAGATTGAACTCATTAAAGTTATCGACTTGAAGAAAGAACTCTTTTGCTTTCTTCCTTATGCTAATCATATAAACGTAGTAGAATATTTATAATATTATTTTAGTTATATCTGCCTCAATACTAATGGGTATTAAAGTCAAGTTCTTCTAGTCTGTGATCCATTAAATCCATTAAATTCAGCCACAGACTCAATAAAGTAGGCGTGTCCATATGGATCGTTGTACTCTGGCAATGATTAGATGATTTTCAAAATACACACATGAGCAGATTTGTGAACTTTAAACATTTTACGAGTTGACTGAACTAATTACAAGAATTTTTAGTGCAAGCAGGCAGCGCAATTTCCCGCTGTGGAAAACTTTTCCCTCGGATATTGCCTGAAATTTGGGCGTTAAGTGAATGTGACGCACAAGGCGCGAAGCGAATGTTGGGCATAATTTCCCATCATCATCATCGCGGATATTCACATTTTTATTCACGTTGGCATTCGCATTCACATTCATGTTTCCCATTCACATTTTCATTCAGCCTAATGTCTGTGTGCCGGTTTTTCCTCGGAAAATCAAAGCCGCTGATAGTCGAATTGAAAAATCGACGCTGTGCTGCCGCTGCCTTTACTGCCTCTGCTGCCGGGAGCTGTCACGTTTCAGCAGCTCCACGGCATCGGGCCTTAGTCGAAGATGATGGCAATTGTTGCAAATAATTTTTTATGCCAGTGCCTGGGATACAAGTTGGGAGTCCCCGCTTGGACCTGGGGTTCGCGTTTGGGTTTAGGGGCGCGAACTTTTGTTTGTTGCCAAAAGTTTTGTTTGTTTGCTAGGGGGAGCTGCGATTTCAGTTCTGCCTCTGCCACTGCCACTGCCTCTGCCTGTGCCGTTTCTTATGACTTTCATTTTGTTTTGACATCACGTCGCTGCAGCGCCTCACAAAGCAGCCACAGCCGCAGCCTGCCACGGGGGGAGGGCGGTACGACGTAATCGGCACATTCGAGCACCATGGCACGAGTGCCCATACCAAGCCACAGACTAAAGCTGGGGAAACAGTGGAACAGTGTCATGCATTACCCGCAGCAGATACCTGCTGAGAGGTTGGCCAGCAAAGTTTTCCCAGCGATAAATACAGCAATTTAAGAGCTCAAGTAACGTGTCTAGTTCTATGGTTTTTTCAGCCAACATTTAATGAACATAAATTGCTATTAATTAAGCTATTATCATATCGCTCCCCGCGGTTGCTAAATGCCTTTAACTATTAAATAAACTTAGTAACTTAACAACTGTGTTTAATTCTAACTTTGCATATTTGTAATAGGTAATATTCTGAGCAATCTGATTATATTTCTATCTGTATGGAAAGGCTTTCGATTGGCTTTGAATAGTAGGAACTTTATTAAGAACTTAACCTGGGTAGGCAAACGCACTTCAACTAGTAGGTCATATAATAGCTTCCTTATATGAAACTGTCAAAATTTAATATAAATGTGAACTTATAATATTCAACTTGTATAGGTCTCCACTAAGTAAGACAAAGATTATTTAGAATATTATATTGATTTAATAATTTTTCCACATTATAAAGCAGAGACCTCTAGTCTCTTACGGCAAAGATTGATTAGGATAAATATAAGATTTTATAATTTTACCGCAATGAAAATCAGGGATGCCGTCTAGTCTCTTAAGGCAAAGATTGATTAGGATAAATATAATATTTTATAATTTTGCCGCAATGAAAGTCAGGGATGCCGAGTCTCATTAATTATAACGATGATATTTTAGTAAAATATTTGGCATGACTCCCAGGTATGATATGATATGTACTTTAACTGTGATTGAAATCATTAATATTGTAAGTCTAGTAAATAATATCACAGATATAAATCGATTTAAATAAATTAATAAATTTATATACATTTTTCCGTAATTTCTCGATTTCCTCTCGTGATAAGTCAAAGGAAAGCGACGCAGCCGTCATAAAGGCTGTGTTGCACGTTGCCAGTTGCCACTTGGTGTTTGTTTTCGCCTCTTTTTGTGCTTCTGGGCGTATTGGAAGCCAGTTGCGGCACTGTTTCCTTGGCTGTTTTGTTATTACGCGTTATTACAACAACAACAACAGCAACAACAATTGGCATAATAAGAGAAATGGCCAAGCCAATGAGGCGGGCAACAGCAGTTGGCCAAAGGCGTGTTATATGACTTTTCCTCACTCTGTAACAGTATTAGAATGAGTGTGTGTGTGTGTGTGTGTGTGGTGTCTCTGTGTGTGTGTGCTATATTGACTATACAATAATCAGACTGTTTTTGCGAAAATTGGCAAAACGCGCAAATATTTGTGGAAGAGGCAAAGCCAGTGCTATCGCATTGCGGCTCAAGGAAAAAGGGGAGCAGGGGAATCGGGGGAAGGGGAAAACCTTGAGCTCAGTCGCAAGCGGGTCTTATGCATTTTTCATAACGCACCGAAACACGTGCTACATACATAGTCTCCCCTTCCCCCCTCGCTCTTTGTTTAAGTTCTCTATCTCTGCGTATATGGGGAAAAGAAAATATGAAAATGCTTATGCTGTTGCCCCATGCATCCATCAGCACGTCATGGGGCGGCGGCAACAGCTGTCGGTTGCCCCCGACTTTGCGGCACAAGTGCCAATAAAAATGTTAAGTATCTCTGCACTGTTGACATTCCAGCGAAAGAGTGAGCCAGACATTACGCACAGCATAATGCTTAGATAAATGCTGCAGATACTCAGATACAGTGGGGGAGTGTGGGGAGAGGGAGGGGCACATAAATTAAGCTCAAGATATACGCTGCAAAAAGAAGAAAATAAAATACACTTTTTTGATGATTTCGATGAGGCGCCAAAGAGCGACGACATAGTTTCAGTGACACTCGGGGAATTTCTATTAGGCGCACGCTCGTATCTCACAGATACTTTCAGCTTTAATCAAAGGCATTACATCAACTGCCGACTCCTGCCGGCTCCGGCTCCGGCTCCGTGGCAACTGCCTCAACTGCCTGCTGTAAGTGTAATGAGTTTAGTTGAGCTCAGGGCACGGGGCACAGGGCACAGGCTGAGCTCCTTGAGCTCCCTTAAGGATGCTTCTGGCAGCCATTTGAACATGCTCATTACTCAGTCAAGGACATACGCATACGCTGGCAGTCATAAATACTATATATACATACAGAGATATATTTACACGGGCTTATGTACATAGTATAGTATACTTGTCATGCAAACTGGTCGCCAGGTGGCGCCACTCACACATATAGCATATATTTACAGATTTACCTTAGGCGCGAGCAGAGCGTACATAGTACACAGTAGTAAATTAATGCACATTTGTACAAAGCGAATTTACACACCAATTTACATATTAATAAATTCTCCTCCTTCATTATGAATCTCCCGCTCTCATATTTTTTGTCCCGTCTGCACTGTTTTCTAATTAAAATTGAGTGCAAACGAGTTTTCGCATTGATTATAACTCACCCGCTTGCCCCGCTTGCCACGTGGTCCTTTCTCGCCTGGTGGCCCGGCAGGTCCGATGGCTCCCGCTTCTCCTCGCTCTCCACGCTCTCCGGGTGGACCTGTAATATGTTAATATTTGACATTCAATAGCGTAAACAAAATACACTGCTAAAAACAATCTTAATACAAAAAGAAGAGTTTTAATTGAGAATAAAGAATTAAAGAATATTATTCAAATTTTGTTATATGAAATGAAGTATGGCACTGTTAGTGTCGACAAAATCCAATCCTTGATTTATATGCTCAGTGTACACATCACGCACAGATACAGATACAGATGAATATTACAAATAAATATTACAGATACAGATGCTCGGATACAGATACGTGGATACACATAGGGCGGGGTAGCGCTTTGTAATTATAGCCGGTTATTATCACAGCTCCGCCTCAATGGAATGGACTCTGTCAGCATTCATCAGCCGCTCAGTCAACAAGCGTTTTGTCGGCTTTTCGGTCAGCAATTTGTTCAACTGTTGATGATGCTGACAACGATAAGCGACTCCTACTCCGCACTCCCCTGTGGTTGCTGTTATTGTTGTCATTTCTGTTGTTGATGGCTTTTGGGCTTAGTTTAAAATGCAAATTGTTTATTTGCCAAATAAAAAAGAGACTAAAAAATGCCTAAAGCTCACAGTGGTTGGCAAACGGCTTCTTCTATGCTAATGAGGCCTCCGCCTCTCTCAGCTAACTTGACCCATTTTGTGACAGGCAGCAGGTACACACACACACACACACTCGTATATATCTTGGCCTGGAAAAACTGCAGCGCTTGCACTTGGCTGTAAACAAGAAAATTTCATGGAATTGAATCAACGTGAAATGAGCTAGAAATGCTGAGGAGGAGAAGATTTCATGCTGCAGTTCTATATACTATTTTTATCAAGAGTCAACACTAAACTTTAATCTGCTTAAATTTGTATCTTACTATGTAATATTCCTTGGTATTTTTTAATTAGTTTTTGACAGCATGCAACTAGCTTTTGCCCCACTGTGTCACTAACTAATATACTGTGACAATGACACAACAACGATGCTACGACCTGTTTAGTTGGAATAATGAGAAATTGTTTTTGTTTGTGGCTATTAAATGAGACCATTTATACAGGCCAAAAATACACACACACACACACACATATTGGGATAAATAGACACAGCAAAGAGACAGACAGACGTGGTTGTGTGAGGGGAGGGGGGGGTTCGTATCATAGATATATCCCATTGTGCGACTTGTCAAAATGAGAGCTTGTATATGTGTCTGGACTCTGGGCGTGTGAAAAGACATAGAGAATTTATTAAGTTGGTAGAGAGGACCCCCCCTCTTTGTGTTTCCATCTTCACTTTCATCTGGCTTCTGTCCTCTGCCTTCGCTCCCTGTCATTGCGCATAAATTTGCCTGCCTGTCTGTCCCCGTTTATTTATAAAGTATTTTGCTATCGGTCTTTGTTTTAGACTCCAGCTTGGGCATGGACAGGGACATGGACGTGGAGATGGACATGGACTCGGATGCTTGCTTTGCATTGGTATTTATGGTGGCATAATTTACCGTTAAGCATTTTAGGCGACAATTTCAGCCACAATAAAAACTATTCCAACTTGGCCAAGGGCCTCAAGTGGATTTATAGAGGCAGGATATTGGATTGCTGCCTCAGTTTCCTCTTTATAGTTTTCAGTTTTCTGTTTTCTGTTTTATGTTTTCTGATTTCATTTTCAACTTGTTTCCCTTTGTTTATCAAATGCCTGGCAATGCAGATGAAGTGCAAATGATAAGTTTTAATTTCGGAGCTCTGCCCGGATGGTTTGCAATCAAAAATACTTACACAACTCGAATGAAAATGAAATGAAATGGAATTCGAATAAATCAGTAAATAAATTGACATTTTTTGGCATTACAGTTGGGACTGGGACTGACTCAGCTGGTCGTGCTGTGCCAGCATTTCCTGGACACACAAAATACAAATGACACATTAAATTGCCGAGACATCCTCAGGTCCAGCTCGGACTCTTGCCCCTGGGCTATGGGCAGTTGGCTGTGGGCTGTGGGCTCTGTGCCCACACATAAAGCACAAGTCAGCTTAACTAATTACGACAACGATAAGATAAGCAGCCGAGACAAGACGCAGCCAGAGCAGATGAAAGAATTCCAAATACAAATGACATTCAATTTATTCAAATCAAGCCCAAAATGACTCGAGTCCACTGCCAGAGCCCAGAGCTTCAATCCCAGACCCAGACGCCTGTCCCATGACTCGACTCGTTTCGTCTCGAATCGGACGCTGATTTCGGAAAATAAATTGCAATTTCATGTCCATCAACATTTCGAGTCCAACTCCCATCGACAGAGCGGCAGAGCGACAGAGTTCCAGCTGTTCAGTTGGGTCGACAACTGTCGACAACTCTGCGGCTATCTGGTTGCTCAAACTAGCTGTGGAAATCTAGAAACAATGGACACAACATTAACACAACTGCAACTCGCAACAGCAACAACATGGACAATAACATCGAAAAGAACATCGCTTTGATGCTCGCATGTTGAGAAGATGATGATGATGATAAGCCAAGTGGGAGGCAACCAGATGCGGGCTGTAGCTAGCGCCTAATTGATAGCGTTGCTTGTTGCTTAAATGCATTAGGGGTATTCAGCTCAAAAGCACAAAGTCTAGTTTGAGTAAAAAGCAAATTGAATTAAATTTATAAAAATAAACAGAGACTCTATTAGCAACTAGAGTTGGTATAAGAATAATTTTAGAAAGTCTTGCAAACATAATAATGTTATTATACGCTCGTTAAAAACGAACTTCATATGGACCCTAATAAAATAATTTTAGTAGCTGTTCACTTTGCTTTCCTACACACTATTTACAGCTCTGTTTCTCTAACCCCAATTACGAGTGTGTATTTATTTACTACACGCACTGAAGACCCCTAATAAAACAATTGACCAGAGAGATTGTTCAACCTGTGGGCAAAGGTAACCTTTAGGGGAACGGGGACTACGGAATTGGGGGAGCTGGGCACGAGTCGCTACTCGAAGCGATGCTAATGAGCCGCTAAAAGCAACATAAATGACATAAAGTTGCATTTTTATGACTTCGGTTAGTGTTCCAAGCATTCGGAGTCTACAAACGTCTTTTATGACAAACGTTGGATTCGTAATCGAATTCGGATTTTGAATCGAGTTCGGGATTGGTATTGGTATTTGTAGTAATATGGAATGCCGGAGCGTACCAACTATACTATGGGCTATTTTGGTTTATTAAAATCGCATAAAGTGCAGAAATATGTTAGGTCAGATCGTAAAAGCCGCCAGTAAATGGAATCTGTTGTTGTTGGTGTTGTTGTTGTGGGTAGTGCGGGCAGTGAGTAGGAGGTCTGCTCCCTACGAATTTGTGGGGCATTTAATTGACGTCGACGTCAAAACTTTGTGGCATGTGGCACACAGCGCACAGCACACAAAGCTCGTAAATGTTATCGCAAAATGCGGCAGGCAAACAAATTTCCAAATGTGGAAAAAACTACGAAAATTTCAAACACATTTACGAAAATGTATTTAAAAAAGAAGAAAACGAAACGCATATTTGTGTGCCACAATAAAAAAAAAGAGCAGCGGAAATGCATTTGATGGCATTTGGCATGAGGAATGAGGTATGAGGTATTTGGTATACGGTGTTTGATTTGCATTTTAACGAGCTGCTTTTCACACCGAACGCCCCTAATCAAAATATAAAATGTGCTCTAATGGGACAGCGTTAGTCAATGACTCAATTAGAGAGGGGCCTCTCTCTGTGGCAGGGGCAGAGTCGTGGCCATAAATAAAACAACCCGCAGATGCGGCTGCCGCGTGGCAACTCTTGAGAAGAGCTATCGATTCGATCGATTCCCAAGCATTATTAGGCCTGCGGTTTACTGCAAATGTATCTGTATAAGCAACTATGTATCTGCGCATGTGGAAATGTATCTGAATCAGAGTTAAGTGGCTGCAGCTGCTTGACACTTACCAGGTGGTCCGGCAGTTCCAGGCGGACCCTCGATGATGCCCGTAGGGAACTCGTCACCCTTGATGGTTGTGGTGAGACCACGATCGCCGCGATCACCCTTGTCGCCCTGCGAACGAGACGAACAGAGATGAGGCCAATGAGTCATTGGGAAATTTAAGTGGAAAACCAGACAGGAGGGGCGCTTAATACATAAATAATCGATAAATAACGTGGAAAAACGAAAAACAGACAATGGGAAAATCGGAAAAACAAAAGTAGACAGCGCACAGACACACACCCCGTCACACATACACACACACACACACACACACTCGTATACATACACACAGATAAGCCTGACGACGACTCACTTAAAATGTCACAATGTTTATCCAACAGATACAAATAGTGCATTAATCCTTGTGACATCTTTGTTTTACTTATGAATCGCTTACCATCCCCATCTACCTTTTCCTCTCTCCCTTTACCTGTCAGTCTTCGTTTCTGACTCGCTGTGACTCACCTTTGTGCCAGCACTGCCCGCCACTCCAGGCGGTCCAATCGGACCTGCTTCTCCGGCCAAGCCCTGCAGTCCCTGCGGTCCAGTTTCGCCCGGAGGTCCACGTTCGCCGGCCACACCTGGATTGCCCGGTTCACCCGGTGGTCCTGGTGGACCAGGCTCGCCAGGCTCACCCTATTACGTTGGAAGAGATGCTATTAGTTTACTACTAGAACATAATTCTATTGAAAAGCAGTAGACAAAGACTGTGATTACATCTCAGTTGGAACATGCATTGTATTGTGGGTTGAAAAGAAACCGAAAACCAGGTACTTACCTTCAGCTGTATGACCGTTGAAGCGGATACGTTCACACCCGCTTCTTGCAAGTCCTTACAACACACACATACAAACAAAGGATTAAAAGTAAAAGTCAAAATGAAAATTAAATTGGTTAATCAATTGAAAATAAAAAGCAATAAACTTAGCTGCTGCAAAGCAATTTATAAGTGAATTCCGAAATAAATAGAAATAATTGTGAGTTAAAAGAGACCACCAAACCATTAGTATACGAGAAGAGAAATAAAATTCTTGAAATGAAAGCATAATAAACACTGAAGATAGTTTAAAAAAAACTACCAAATTATAAGGCATCCCTGAGCTAAAACTAATCGAAATACAAAATAGTTAGAGGAACTGTCTTTATTTATAAATCCCACAAACTTAACAAAAAAGTCTTAAGAAGTCAATTCGAAACATCAAAGCAAATTCAATAAAAATAACATTTTGAATTTCGAAAGAGAATTTATGTCTTTTTCTTCGAGATTTGAGCGAGTACAAACTCAATTAAAGTGAAAAGATATTCTATAATTAGTTGGAGTATTATTTATATGGCTTCTTCTATCTTAATAGTCTTTTTATGTGAGTAATAAATCTAGTGAGAGTACTCTTGTAAGTGGCACAAGTTTCCTCTGAGCAAAAAGCTGAAACTATAAACTACAACGAGTTGCATAAAACCAATGATAAAAATTCCATAGGAAATATTCAAAGGACATTAAAAATGGCAGCAGTCCTGCCATGTCCTGGAATGCGTCCAGAGTGAAACCAAATGACTAAGCAGAAACTATGCAGAAGTAGCAAGAAATTTATTGTGCAGTTTAAACCCAAAGAGCTGAGCCAAGTTAAAAGCGTTACGAGTGGCAGCAGCATAATAAACAACTACAAAACAGAAAACTGAAATTACAACAAGCACTACAACAACAGTAATAAGTACAGCTACAACTACAACTACATGGAGTGTGGCAAGTGCAGAGCGGACAAACAATGAGAAGAAGAACAACAAGTTGCAAATATTTGCAGCTCCGTTCTCCCCCTCTGCAGTTGACCATGCCCCAGCCACAGCTCATGGTGGGGGAGTCTGTCATGTTGCAACATATTTATGGCTGAAATACCTTAACAGCTACAATTTCCGCATAGCCCAACGTGCCGCCATGCAGCGTGGTCACCGATCTCTTGAGGCCCTGAGAATGCAGAGAAAGCATAGAGAGCGCGCGTTTTGTTAGCCAGAGAAACATAATTTTGATTGAGAGCATTCTTTTCCACTCTCTCTCTCCTCTCCAGTTGCAGCAGCTGAGCAGAGTGAGACTTGGAGACGAGATGGACTTACCTTGACTGTCTGGAACACATCCACGCCTGGGTGTCCAGTGTCGCCCTTTTGACCCTTGTCACCGGGTTTGCCTGCAAGGCCTTTTTCGCCGCTAATGCCGTTGAGTCCCTGTGGGCAATTGTTAAGCACTTGAGAAACTGTTTCTCCCAAAAGAGAATTACTCCTACTTACCGGTTCGCCCTTGTCGCCGGCCTCGCCCTTCTTGCCGCGCTTCCCTCGCTTGCCAGGCGGTCCGGCCGGACCTGGTGGACCTGAAATGGCAGAGGAAAATAAAAGAAATATTAAAATATTATGCGAATTATATTTAAGTAAGATATGAATATTAATATTAATACTTTAATTTATTGCTAGTTTCAATAAATATCTTAATAAGACAGAATGGAAGTCGAAGTTTATTTTCCAAGTATCTTAAGCTGCTGCCGAATGGTAGATTAAAAGCACCTTCTATTCAGTGTTGCAAAACGACAAAAAGTTTGCCAAAAGGACACAACACGGAGCAGAAGGGCCAAGTCAGGTTGGTGTCTTAAGGTCAACAGCTGCCGCCTCATTAGTTGCCCATTGAACTTTGCAGCTGACCGCAGCAAGTGCCCTGTGACACAGCAAATTCTAGAGAAGAGAGTGGGGAGATTGGAGCAGGGGGGGACTCGGGGTGATTTCCGCACATTCTTCTCTTTTAGCACTTACTACTACTTCGCAATGTCTCTGCTTTGCTTTTTTGGCCGTTTTTTGCGCAGTTTGCCCGCAACTTGTGCAAATTCATTTAGCTGAAAAATGACTTTCGCTGCATTTTGTCCACACTACGGCAGAAGGGGCGTGGCAAGGGGGTGACGGGATGGGGTCCAGCAGAGGACAGCGGAAGCTGTGCACAAAATATTTATAACCACTTTGGCTGCTATTATTTCAGCGCTGTGGAAAACTTTATCTGCTGCTGCTGCTAGAAGATGCCACAAGGCGTTGCAGCAACTTGCAACTGCAGCAGCAGCAGCAGGACAAAGCTCAACTCGATGCTTTTCAATTATTTCGCATGCAATTTTACGGCGCATAAAATTTCAGGCATCGTGCTTTATAGTTAGTCCTGGCAATTATTCTTATTAGAGCCGACTACAGCCTGTACTCTTGGCCTCTGCTGCTCTTCCTCACGTTTCTACTTCACCTTCGTCGTCTGCTTCTTCTTCTTTCTCTTGCTGCTGCATCTTGTTGTTGCCTGGAGACAGGAAATTAACACCTACATAAAACACAGAACAACATCAATTTAGATTGGTAGATGCAGGTCTGTACGACTTGAAGATGCCTTGAACACAGTTTAATCGTCTACTCAAACGACTGTATTCTAAAAATGGGAGTAACACGGCCTTAAATAATACTTTCCATCTTTAAAGGTATTCTCAAAACAAGCACAAACTGTTGCTAAGTGAAATATATTATTTATTTTTTAAATTTATTTTAATAAAACATTTTCCAAACACTACAAATAACTTCTGACTTCTAACTTTGTGACACACACTTATATAATTTAGTTAAAATTTCTGTACACTGTATTACTGCTTCTTCTTTGAAATAAATTCAATCTACCCAAGTACATGCCCATAATGTATCCTTTTTAGTAAGGGCATTCGGTATTCTGTTTGTTTATCATTAAACCTGCACATAATTGTTATTCCCCTTTTCTACTCCTTTGGAATGTGGATAAGAACAAGCCCTGGCTAAGTCTGTTCTACTCTTTTTGCCAAGGGAAAGCTCAAATGAAGTAGGTGTGAAAATATTTAATTAAAATAACAGCCAGCAACAAAAATGATAACAAAAACAAGTACAACAACAACAACTGTAACAATAGTAGAAAACACGCGCCGCGTTTTTTTCCTTTTGTGTTTTTCTCCGTGTTTTGTTTGTTGTTCTCTGGGAGTCTGAGCATACGCAGACCTTTCGGCTGCTATTTAATAATTGTTGTAATTAAGCAATTCCGTTTCTAGCCAGAAAAAGGTGCGAGAACAGCGAGAGAGAAAGAAGGGCCAAAGGCCAAAAGGAAGTCGTCTTTAATGCAGGAAGCGTCGGCAAACAATTTAAATTCATTTCGCACCAAAATGGCGCCACAAACTACAGCAACGTGAAGTGAAAAAAGGCCCTGTACCTACCCCTCCCCCTCCCCCTCACCCCCCACACTCCGTCAGTGGGCGTGTCAGATTGTGTGTAGGTGCGATGTGAGCAGCCACACAGGCAGACCATCAACAGTCTAGCCCAGCCAGCATGACTCCATCCATGCGGAGTGACGCCCCTCTAATGCAGGGCAGCTCATTTAATTAAAAAAAGATTCAGTTGCCCCCTTGGCACTTGTGGGAGTCGGGGGAGCAGGGTGCCAAGAGAAGAAAGGTTTGAATTTTGACTTGAAAGTGAAAAAGATCGGAAGCCATAAGTTAGGTTGAAATTAAAAGAAATTACGAAAAGGTGAAAGCAAATTGAAATTACCAAAGGTGCGGAATGAAGCAAGAAACAAGAAGATAAACAGAGGCATAGAAATACTCTCCATTGATTCATCCTAAATGATGTTACGACATTCTATTATTTATAATAATAATTGGAATACTATCAGTAAATGCTATAGATTTTAGTTAAGTCTGGTGGATACTTTTCAACGATAATATGCCGTCAATGTTTATCGTACTAATTATATCTCTTAATTAAAGTAAGTCTGCTGCTTAAGGCCCACTGTGCCATGGCGTAGCTTAAGTTATGCGTACAGTGTGCAACACTTGCCAAGTAATAAAAGCCAACCAATTAAGCGTGGCTAAGACGCAGACACAGCCTGAAACAATGGGAAGCCTTGAGGCGGTGGGAGTGGCAGTGGGAGTGGAGCCTCAGCTCTTGGGTGACTTGGAAACTTGGCCAACTGGGGGCGTCAAGTGTCGTAAGCCAAAGCCAAACGGAAGTGTTGAGGCGCCCAAAGAGAGTCGACTTAACAATGGCATTATAAAGAAAATGGGCCGAGTGTGTGTGTGTGTGAGTGGGAAATGCCAAAGGAAAGAAGAACAAAACAGAGTTGAAGTGAAAATTGCGCTTAATCTAATAACAACATAATAATCATAATCATAATCATAATATCGTTTGCCTAGAACCCAAACCCAGTTGCCAGTTCCACTTTTCCCCCCATTAACGCCGCATTTTTCGTATTATTTTCGCGTTGATGGCTTACAGTTTGTTGGCTGTTAATGCCATTGAATGGAACACAGATACACAGATACTGAGATACGTAGCTAGAATAGAGGCTGGGCCAACTAAGTGCGCACCCTGCTGATGAAGTTGTTGAGACAAAACTTGTTTCTCTTTTCTTATACACATCTCAATTCTGTCTGACAATTGCTGACGATCTTTTTCCACTGTGCACTTGCTGATCATAAAATTAACGATAATGCTGATGATAATAATAAGTGTGTAACTCTCGTGATGATGATGGCAATTGAGCGGCACACACGATGCCCATAAATCCATATCGATGTCATGCTCATCTCTTCCCACTCCCCACTCCCCACTTGCTCCATTATGAACTGTGAATGGAGTACGACGAGTTGGTGCTCTGCCAGTGTCAACATTAGTCCAACTGTCTAGCTGGAGGATGAGGCTTGTCTCCGGCTTTCGCTCTGACTCTGACTCGACTGGCAGAGCGGAAAAAAGGAATTATGTCAAGTTGTGCGCGTAATAAATACTCGGAATCGTTTACGTGCGTACAACACCACAACGACACGTACAACAAACAAGAGATACAGACAGGAGGACAGACTGAGAGACTGAAAGATACAGAGTGAAGGCAATTGACTCTTGAGTCTGATGAAGGGAAAAGACTCCGACTGGCTGTGCTACCATTATCCAACTTTGCCGCCACACTTGGGATCCTGCGGCCTGCACCATGGAGACTTGTGTAATTTGAAAACTTGCTAACTAACTGCGTACACAGAAACTAGAAACAAGCAAGGGTAATCAGAGAATCAGAGAACTGCATTAGCTCATTAAGCAGCCATAAGAATAAACGTTACACCCTGGAGATATGGAGCTTAGACAGAGATGTGTTTCGTTGTGTGTTGTGAGTACTTTGAGTGCTATTCATAAACAACTTCCTGCCAGAGTTGTGAGTACCTTTTAGCACTCAACTCAGTCCCTGACATGAGCTCGGGTTTTTTGCTAATGATTTATCTAGTTGAAAATATGTTTGTCAGCAATTGAGTTCCATTTCAAGTCGAAACTGACGCAATCAAGCGGCAAATTACAGCAACACATTTTGGGGTTTTCCCTTTACGATTGGCCGCCATCTTGTTTACACTTTGCCAGCCTGATTGCGTGTGTGTTTGTGTGTGGGGTGTGCATGTGTGCGTAAATAACGCTGATCTTTGACTTATGAGCTAACTTTTAACTGAGTGAAGGCAAACTTTGTGCTAATCAATTTAAAACTCCACTCATACTTGGCGGCAGTGCAAAGTCTCTTACAGTGATGATTGGAGTTGAAGAACCACTCTCTTGTTTGCTGTAAAATATTGCGTGATTAGCTGCAACTACCCTGCAGTTCAGCTAGTGGAAACAATCTGAACTGCACTACTCCCTGAACTAGTACAAGGCAAATGAGCGACGCACCACCTCATGGACTGTGAGTGTATCGTGTAGTAGATAGTAAGCTCTGCATCAGTACGTCGTAGTACAGGGTACTTTCTGCTGTCAATGTCAAAGTGAAAATGCAAACATTGATGGAAAACTTTTAACTCGAGTTGCCACGTGTCGTTGCAATGAAAATGCAGCAGCAGGAAAACAAAATGGCGAGCATATTCATATTGTCATAGGGCACACTCTGCTCTCTGCTGAGAAAACTCTACTGGAGCAACTTCTGCCAGTCAAGGATACTTGATTTGCTTAACTGTTGCAGCTGCATTTGGCGATGTCAAGGATATCTGCGTTATCCGAGCGCAACAACAATAAAGCATCGCAGTTGCAGCACGTTGTAGCTGTCGCAAGTTTGCATCCATGTCCTTGTCCTTGTCCGTGTCCTTGTCCTTGTACTCCTCGTACTCCACTAGTTTGTCTTGCCTTGTTCTTGTCTTGCGCTTCCTGCTCCTACTCCTTACCCTCTCGTATCTTCTTTGCGCTGCTTTTGCTCTTGATATGCGATACTTTTCATACAGTATGATGTTTGTCGTTGTTGCCTGCTCAAAAGTCTGTCGACTTGTCTCCTGTTTCGCTAACGGTATTTTGTTCCTCTACTCCTCTTCGCCTGCCTCTGCCACTACTACTCCTCCTCTCCGCTTTCGTTCTCTGTTTCTGTAGCAGCTGCTGCTCCTTTTGCTACTATTTCACAGTCCGTAGAGTCTCTAGTTCCCAGTTGTTGTTCACTTGCAGCAATGTCAATGTTCACACACACACACACACACACACACACATGTAGTCGTTTGTGTAATGTTAATGCTGAGACATAGTTATTATATATGTGTGTACTTATATGCATTTTGACTACAGCGCCATCTGCAACAGCTGAAAGAGTTTAGTGTCCTTCGCCCCTTGTTGATTTAGTAGCGCTCATTAACTAAATTTATGCTTTAATTTAACAGCCGTTAGTTAGGTGGAGTCATAAATATACGATTGGTTATAAATTCATATTTCGTTATGTACATACATCCCAAGCTCAATCCTATAGCACTCCCAATAGGCATAGACTACTCCAGTTAACTAAAGTTTAGTCAGATTATAGTCATCTTTATTTCATCTCTTTTTTCAGTGTAGCGCAGATCAATCATTCCCTACATAGTACAAATATACAACTCATTATGACTGACTTGGCCTTATCAGGTCAACTGCAGATTCGTATTATATTTGCCTAATTAGAACACTTGAATGAGCACAAAGCTAGGCTAATTGATTTACGGTCACCACGACGACCCCCATGCGATTGACCCAAGATAATTATATACATAGTTCTCCCCCTCCATCCCTTTCTATCCGACTGTCTGTCCCTCTTTATCTGTCTATGCATCAATTACAATATTGTGCTTGTTATTGCTGCCAAGTTGTCTAGGCTCAAGTGAGGCTCTGGCCTCAGGTCTATTGTCTGCTGGAGTTATGCGTAGACAGAATTATGGCATACTTTCAGTCTACAGTGGAGAGAGAATGGTGGAGAGAGACACAGGGAGAGAGAAAGGGAGTAGCTAGCTTATCTCTTGGTCTAATGTCTTGTTAAATTTGCACGAGGCAAAGGCTTGGCAGCTGCAGCATCTCGAGACAAATGACAACTGCAACTTGTGTGCGAGTGTGCGTGTGTGTGGGTGTGCTTGCCAAATGAGTGACAAATCTGTTGCATTAGTGAATCCGTTTGTTGCATGCAACACATCGATTTGTCGGCTCTCGTGTCGCCTGTTGCCACCGCTTTAGTTTTTGCCTAATTAAATGACAGCCATAAATTCACTAAACTAATCAGCTCTCCCTTTCCTCTCCCCTCTCCCCTCTCCCCTCTGCACTCCTTTCCCTCTTACCATTCTCTCTTCCTCTTTGCTCTTTTGTTGTCGCTCTGGATGTGCAATTTATCTGCATTGCGTGTGTGTGCCAAAGCTTTATTGCTGTCTAATTCATTTTCAGCATATGCCATCAGCAGTGTGTGTGTGTGTGTTGACAGCCTTAACACTAGTGTGTGTGTATTTTTTTACTTATATGGCAAGGGGCAATGTGGCACAATGTTGCAAGTGCCTCAACAGGTAGCCTCTGCTCGTTGCCAGTCGGCCTGTTGCCACATGGCAATTAATTAACACTAAATTGAACCACACCCCAAGCCACACCCACTGCACTGCCATACCCCTTAGCCCTGCCCCATGCCCCTGCCCCTCTTCTGGCCATTACACATGTAAACATGGCACGCTTGACAAATATGTGTGTGTGGTTTGGACCATAAATATGCAGCGTAATTGCCATTTCATTTAAAGAATGCACAAAACATCGAGTTAATTGTAAATTGCGCTGCATTCACTGCAATTCGATTCATTTCACATTGATTGACAGTGGTCAGTGTCCCCTCATCCACCTCTGCACCCCACCACCCCGCGCCTTTGTCAATCGCTTGGCTTGACAAACTGATAAATTAGCTTTGCATTTATTTGGCATTTCATTATTCCCTGCACCCAAGCAGCAAGAGAGGGTATGCTCAGTCAGTTAAGTCAGTCAGCAGATGGTAACTTCAGGAGTACCTCAGGAATACAGGGTGTCATCTAGCGAAAGAATTGTCTAGCTATGTCTTATCGTTTGGGCTGACAGCTCTACCTCAGTCAGTCAGTTATTCAGTCAGGTCAAGCAGTTGTATATTTATAAATGTGTAGAGTCCCACTGTCGAGTGCACACGACTGTTGCCTTGTTAGGCATGGGATGTTTGTATTTACTCTGCTCTGAAATATTTTTTCACAATTTATCATTCATTTGTTGTTATATCATTTTTTGCATTATTCGTTTGTATTATTAATTTCATGAATTCCAATGCAAATTATGCAATTTATTGCTGTTTACGCTTTGATTTATGCAATTCCCAGCCGCCGCATAATGATTGTGTTTATATTGTTTATTCATTTTTATTATTTTTATTTAAATGGCATTTTATGATGCGTAATATGGCTTTAATAGTCCCATTGGGCAGCGTAAGCTCATAATAATAAAATATGCCAATTTTCCAAACCAATACTTCAAAAGGCAATCTTCCTCTTGTAACATAATAAAAGCCACAATGTGGCTGACAAAAGTCATTTGGCTAAGGACCTCTAGGACATTCTGAGACATAGCATTCCGATTCCCCTGACACTTAAGAGAATGGACAGAGATTCGCATTTGAGATTTGGTATTGCTATTAATACATTCTTTCATTGTCTTTGTTATTAATACATTCTCAAGCATTTAACTACCAGTTTGACATGTCTTAGCCGGAAATGTCCGTAAGAACAAGATATCTTCATGTAAACATATTTTTGAAATAATATAATCTTTTAATATCACTTTCCTTGTGTTTCATTTATTTTAAAAGATTAAGAACGGTTTTGTTGTTTTCTTTCTAGTTTCAAACTACCAAGAAAGGGAAAAATAAATAAAACAAATCCCAGACGATCAACTAAAAGCAGCAGCTCAGTTTAATAAAGCGTAGGAAAAACGGAGACGGAAAAAAGGAAAAGCGGAAAGTTGAAGCCGGAAGAAAATACTTGTAAATCCCCAAGCGTTGCTTATGTTTAAGTAATTGGCAAACGGCTTAAGCCGCTGCTTTGGCTGACATGCTGACACCCTATTTAGAGGGTGTTGGGAAAGTTTTCCCTTTTTTTTCTACCATACTCAAGATAAAGAGTTGAAGTGGGCAAGGATTTTGGGTACTTAGTTTAGTGCTACAAAAATACACTCTCAGGTGTTCAGGCTTAAGCTTTAAGGATAATCCAATGGAAATTAAAGAAAAACAACAAAGTGAAGTAATAGTAATAAAAGTAAATGCTCGGGGACAGAGAAGCAAAGGATGAATCTAAAACAATTTCAACAATAACAAAAAGAAAACACTGTTTGTCTTTGAGAGGGGAGAGTGTTGTCGATACACAATGCCAAGTATCTGACGCTTACGAAGTGAAAAGGAATTTAATACGCTTTTCTATTTTCCTTTTTTTCTTCTTTTTTTTCTACCTTCATTTTCATTTCCATTTCCATTCTGAGATGTGCCGTTGACGGGCGGCTTCTGCTGCCATTTCGATTGTCGATACTAATCCAGCACACAATCCTAATACCAAACCCAAAATCAATCCCCATCGACGGGCATTAGCATATTTTGAAGAGACTGGCGAGTGGAGAGTGGAGGGGGAAGCGACTCACTTATTTTCAATACGTTTCCACGCAATTGCATTACAGCTGAGGAAAAGGAAGAAGGGAGGGCGTGGAGGAACAGAGAACTAAGCAATACTCTCCGCACCTAATGGAACCGTTTGCTGCGGCAGATTGTGTATTATGTCTATATATGTACACACAGCCCGTATTATATTCGTATAGTCGGGGTAAATCAAGAAATTAATCCCTTCAGCAGCTGCGACAAATGGAAAATATTTGTGTATACCACACACAGATACACACCGAGAGCTATGAATGGGAATCAAGCTGATGAGGAATGATATAATAATAATAATAATAATAATAACACAACAACAAGAACAGTAGTAGCGGGTGTAGCTGCCGACGGATGAGCCATAAAAAATCACAGCAGCAAAGGGCAATGATAATAAAAAAGTGACAAGTGATACAAAGTAAATTCATGCGAATATAAAACAAGCCGAGGGGCCACAGATCGGCTACAATGAATGAATGTATGTACTGCATGTAGTATGTATGAATGTACTATACATACACACTGTGTGTGTGTGTGTGTGTGTCCCTACACAAACACAGTGTTATATATTTGCATTTGGGTCTGTATCTTCTTGGCTCGTTGCCTGTCTGATGTACTGACTGAGTGAGGGGAGGGGGTTGTTCTCCCCCTTTCGCAGTGCCAATGAGCTGCTCCTCCTCATTCCCCCAACTCCCCCTCCTGTTGTTATTGGTCTTTTTGCCTCTTTTCTGCTGCCAACTGGCGTGTGTGTGGCTTTTTTTCTGCATCTGTCTGTTCTGTAAGCCTCGTTTTATGTCCGAGGGACAGGCAGCGTAATGGCATGTAACTGAGCTGAAATTGCACAACGCGAATACTCGACTCGAATACGAGTGTAACTGTCGAGTTATGGTTTAATTGCGGGTTTTTATATAAGTTACGCCACTGATGGGTTGCAAACAAGTTTAATGGTCTTTCCATTTTCCATTTCATTGGCAATAAATCACGGATATTTAACATATCGAAATAGAGACGTGTTGACTATAGACTTATTCGATAGGTACACTGATAAGAAATGAAAATTTTAAATCTTGATCTAGGAATACTTCCACGACTATCCTACATTTTACGAAAGAGAGACTAGAGACTTCTTGACTATAGACTTATTCAATAGGTACACTGCTTAGAAAATGAAAATCTTAAATCTTTATCTGAAATAACAGTCTAGGAATACTACCAAGACTATATATATATCCTACATTTTACAAAAGAGAGACCAGAGACTTCTTGACTATAGACTTATTCTGTAGATACACTGATAAGAAATGAAAATTTTAAATCTTGATCTAGGAATACTACCAAGACTATTTATACATATATCCTACATTTTACGAAAGAGAGACTAGAGACTTCTTGACTATAGACTTATTCAATAGGTACACTGCTTAGAAAATGAAAATCTCTAGCACTACTACCAAACGAAATCGTAAAATTTATAAATGTATATATCAACATTTTATAAAAGCAATAAAAATATTTCACAACATTCCAGAAGTATTTAACTGTATCTCTCTAAAATAACTGCATTTAAATGCCGAAGCGCATCTGTATCTGTATCAGGCCAGCACAAGTGCTGTCATCCACTCGCTTGTATGCGCTCTCCTGCATTCCACTGCGTATCCAATATGAAAACTAAGCAGCCTTGCGCCTGTCAAACACCAGAGATCATACAGATACACACAAATGCACACACACACACACATAGAGACACACGCGTGTGAACATGGAGAGCGCACTTCACACTTTACGGGCTTTGGAGCGGCAATAACTCGAACGACAGCGCGTAATACGCGGCGTATGTGCAATATTTTCAGTGTGCAGGCACCAGTTATGGGAGCTTAGGGAGATGGGTGACTGAAGGGTTGGGTGGGGGAGAGGGGGCAACTGGATTGGTTGAAGCCAGTTGGGCAACAACAGCAGCGTCAACGTTAACGTTGCGTGGATGAGATGAAGTGACACTTACACAATGACAATGATGTCGATATGCGCGATATTCCGAGCCATCACTCAACTCCCTGAGGCCTGAGGCCCCACTTCCGATTCCCCCCCAGCCACGACTACATCCCCTCCTTCGTTCCCACGCACAACCACTGACTACGCTGATGATATGAATGAATTATGTGGGTAGCTGGGCAGCTGTATGTGTGTGTGTGTGTGTGTGTGTGTGGCAGGCTGTAGCAGGAGCCGGGGCATGCCTCTGCCTGTGTCGACATGCGTTAAACTTGCGGCAATTTTGTAACATGGCAGACGACAACAACAGCAACAGCAGCAGCAACAATGGGAAGAAAAAAAGCAGCGACAACATTGCGAACAAGCAGCCAGACGTTGTGACGGCAAACTGCAGCTGTTGCCGTTGCTGCTGCTGCTGCTTATGTTGCTGATGTTACAGCTACTGTTGCTGCTGTTGTTGCTGTTGATGTTGGCATATGTGCGGCAAGCGCTTTTGTGGCATTGTTCATGTGGTATAATTTAAATAATTGAAAGTTTTACGCTTGCTCGCATAATGCGTTGGCCACAACACCAGCAACACACAGCAGCAACAGCAACAATTGCTACTGTCCGGATACATAGAGGCACACCGCCAGCTGCAGCCTGCGTGTGCCGTGTCCTGTCTCTGTTGTCTGCAATTTAATGAGCATATTTCAGGGCTGCAGCATGCCACCGGCAACATCCCCACAACAGCAGCAACACCTAGACCTCTGTTGCCCACAACATGGGAATTAAATTAACCAATTTTAATGCCGGACTCAAATGAGCAGCGACTAAAACATAAAAAAGGCTATTGCTCTTTGTTGCTGTTGCTGTTGTTGCTGTTGTTGCCGTTGTTGCTGTTGCCCTGAGGCTAGCTGCAATCGCAAATTACAATTAAATGATCAGAGCCCTGGCTAGACAAATGTGCTAAAGGGCCTTCAGGCAGCTCCCTCTACCCTTTCCCTCTCCCTCTACCTCTACCACTACACTGACCAGCTACAGTTATTGTCCATAGTAGTCCGCCCCTGCCCCCTCTTCAGCAACAACTCTTTGTCTGCACAGACTACGTGAGTGCAAACTGCTTATGCTCGTATCATACAAATCATGTTGCTGCCATAAATTTCAAATTGCCAGCCATTTGTACAGCGTGAGTGTAGGAGCAAAGGGAGAAGGATGGGGCGGAGGGGCAGAGATAGATGTGCGGCAAGTGTTGTAGTGGAGTGGAGAACATGGCGATTGGCTGACTGGCTGACTAGCCCGGGCATTGCCGGCGGGCGCAGGTTGACTGATAAAAACGACGATGTTGCTGCTGCTGCCGATGCTGCTGCCGTTGCTGTTGTTGCTGCTGCTAGAGTTAGTTTAACCGGACAGCAGCAACAGCAACGGATGCTGAGGGTTGTCTAAATTGTGGGCGAACTATAATGAAACTTGACATGTTATTTGTTCATTGAGTGAACGTGCGATTGAGCGTGTGTATGTGTGTGTGTGTGTAAGTGTGTGTAGTCTGGCTAGTTGTCTGGCAGCACATACTATATATTACGGCAACAACTACGATTGCGCAGCAAGTGCCTCAAGCAGCAGCAGAAATAAAACTAAGCATTGCTGACAGGACTGGGCAATGTCAGCTGTTGGCTTTAAAATGTTTTGTAAAATAGAACAAAATAAGGAAAATATTTTACATGTTGCAAATGTAAATACTAATTTAATTGAAATAAACTAATTAAAATATATAAAACTAACAAATTGTGTTGCTTTTCATGTGTATGAGATTTCGCTTGTTTGTGTTAGATGAAAATAATATAAGTAATTTGTTTTATATCTATTCAACATTTTGATAACATTTTAATGTGATTAAATGTGTACCCAGTATTATGTAAATTATTAATTAAGAATATAATCGAACTGATATTGTTGCAATAATTTAATTTTCTATAAATTGAAATATTTTTGCATAAATATTCTCAACTGAATTTAGCTTCGATAAAGCATTACCACTTATTAACATATGTATTACTTCTCTTATTAAATGAAAATATTGTATTTAAGTTGTTATTTAAAATATCTCGCAAATATCCCACTTTAAACTCGTTTATACTTTTGATTACTTCAACTCCCTGCGCTCTTGTGCTATGACCTAAGACAGAGCGCTTCGTTTTTAAATAAATTGAGTGCCATGATAAATACATAAAACACACTTACACACACACACACACACACACATAGCCACTCTCGTATGCAAAGTCTATTTATTTAAGGGCCAAAATATGCAACAGACGCAGCATCAGCATCAGCATCAGCAGCAGCAGCAGCAGCAGCAGCTTTCTATTGTTTCAACTTTTTATCTTTTTTTCCGCTTTGCTCTACGCGCGTTGCCCTTTTTTATGGCACAGTGCTCAGTGCTCGTCTATGGCTGTGGCTGTTGTTGTTATGCTTGCTCTCCAGCTTCATTATTTTTATTGGATTCTTGCGGAACAGTCAACAAGAGAGAGGGGGGCGAACTGTTAGATATGATAATGCCTCGTGCTCTGGGTTCAATAGAACCGTTAGCTGGCCAAGGATTCAGACCCTCAGTCAAGTCGAATCAAGTCGAGTTGAATCGAGTGTCTGATCCCACTTGCATACGGGTACTCATTGCAGCACCCACAGCTCACTCACAGTGCTCCGAGATGCAGACAGACACAAACTGCAGTTTGTCATGTTGAGCGTGCTTTTTGGCTGGCATGGAATGCTTATAATGGCATATTACACATACGCCCCGTGGCGCTGTGTCTAATAAATACAAATTTGGACAGCATGAATTGCCAGTTGAATGCACGCCCCGGGGCAATCAAAGGGTTTTCACTTCGGCAATCCCTTCAACTGAGTCGAGTGCAACACGAACTCCCACTCCCCATTCCCACTGGCCATTCCACTTGAACTCGGAACATGAAATCTAATATTTATTGGCGCCCATTGCGTGGGTTCAAAGAGGCAGGCAGAGATTTGTACTCGTATGACTTGGGGGAATACATGGCCTGCATGACGTGTCTAACAAGGCTCATTAGGGGCACACAAGTGGCAATGCGCTAATTATGACCAGCCACAGCACACACACTCAGTGGGGTCAGCATAAATCTGCTGCTGCATTCGCCAATTATGCATTTTAAGGCCAGGAGCTGCTCTCGACTCTCAGCTCACATAAATCTAAATTCAGCTCACATCTGCCCGGACTCAAGTCGCATTATGACACGATATAAAATAAGAATATTATAAAAATCTGCAAAGTTTTAGCGGCTGGTCACAGCTGTTGACCTGCTTGTGCAGATTCCCAGTTCGTTTTCATACATCAGCACAGCCACAGCCAGTGGGGCACTGCAGAGAGCTGAAGTAGATGACAGAGCACTTTACGAGTCATTAAGGCTGTTCCATGTGCCTCTGCCTCTGCCCCTGCCCCTACCCCTGTCTCTTCGTTCAGTTCTTTGAGTATTAATGAGTTGTGCATATTTCTTAGACTTCTTCTCATGCTACACTGGAAACTTGCAACATGCCAACAGTATGGGAGATTTTAATTGAGTTTGCTTAGGAGTTCAACATGGTTCTTAGAGCTAAATAAAATTGGGGATTACGGGGCATATTTTAGATTAATTGCGAGATCAATATAAAAGGTCACAAAGGGTCAGCTCTCCCTGTGAAATAACAGTATACTTTTCAAAATTACGTATTACTATACTTCTTTTATCTGGAATCTCTGCTTGTGATTATTCAACGAGCTCTAAAGTTGAACTATTGAAACAAATTATATCGATTACTGTGAGTTTAGGGAGAATACCTATATATGTATTTAGGTGTGTATGTTTATCAGGATCCTTCTATTAACTTTTGCATTCAGCTTTAAAAATTAATTGTCCATTGGGTACCAAAAAACTTCCTTCCCTAAATCATTCCCTTCTTTAATATTAAGGCCTGTTAAATATTTTATATTTCCAGCTATTTCTATAAATAAAATCTTAAGCACATAGCCTGCAGCAAGCAAGCTGCTGTGCTTAAAGGACCTTACTAGAGAGAGTCCTTGGGGTAAATGGAGAATTTGCTGAAAATTCAATGTGCCGCATCAACACGTAGTAAAAAATGAAAAAAATATAAAATAAAATAATGTTTCTGGCCAACGTTGAGTGGCCAAAATTTCAAATTAAAATTAACATTATGCTAATTTAGTCTATTTGCCGCTGTTGCTACTGCTCCTGCTGCTGCTGCTGCTGCTGCTGCTAAACAATCAACCCACCCACACGACAGGGATAGAGAGAGCGATGCTTTAACTTTTTCTTTTCCCTCTTGGCCCCTGCGCTACTGTTCCACGCTCAGTGGGAACTTTGGCTGTCACCTACTTACCCCATGGCCAGAGATACAGCTATAGCTACTGCTCTGCCACTGCCATGGGACAACAGTAGGGGTAGTCGTGAGATGGCAAACTTTTTATGCAAATTAAATGTCTGCGCTTGACGCGCGTGCGTTTTGTTTGCTTTAAGGCAGTCAGTCATTTCCATTCTGCCTTCCGCTCTCCCCCGTTTCCCGCTTCCGCCTTCCGCCTACTGCGCTGCAGGACAGCACGACGCAACAAAGCCACGACGTCAAAGTCTTTGGTGACGCGCTTTCGGCTAGAGCTATAGTTACTACGACTACCATATACCCTTCACTATGACATGGTGAGGGTATAGGATACTGTACTATAGTACTCCATACAATTGATACTTTAACCATTTACAGAGCATAACATGCATTAAGTTAGGGCATGGAGAGAATGTTTTCTTTAAATTGTAGCCAATAAAACATTTTCTTACTTTTATGTGCTTAAACCTGGCATACCCCATACAAATACCTCACCTAGTACAGTCCATCATCTTGATAAACTATATAGAAATAGTAAGCTATAAATCATAACTTACACAGTGAGTACAATAGATCTTCTTGAGCTCCTAATAATATAGAAATTATATAGTTTTCATTAAACTGTGCATACCCCTGAGGCCAGCCGTACGACTAGGGTATAGAAAAAACTTTGTTTTAATGAATTTTTTAGCCGCAACGTTGAGCATTTTGTGTGTTTGCTTAATTAAAGTGTGTCTGTATGAGTGTCTCTCAGTCCGTCCATCCGACCGTCTGTATAGACTGGTGCTGCTACTGCTGCAGCTGCTGCTGCTGTTTATTTGCCTTTCAACACGCTGCGCTTCATCATCATTAACAAAATAGCAGAGGCAACAACAACAGAAGCTCAAACAGTAAGAAATCAAAACAAATACGCAACAACAATAACAACCGAATGCACGACAACAACACAGCGCCAGCAGCAGCAACATTGGGGCATGTGGGAGTGGAGGGGGGCTAAGCATAACTGTTAGATGATGTCTCTGCAACGTGCTGAGATTAAGGCTAACTGCGAGACCGAGAGAGGGTGAGCTCAAATTGCTCTAGAAAGTGGCAGCAACATTTTGCAGCAAATTATAATTTTTTAGCCCATTTTTAGTTGTATACAGAGAGTGTTGCTGCTCTGTATGTTTGTTGTTGTTGTGGGGCAGCACCAGCAGCAGCAGCAGAGGCCTGTTAAATTTATGCGCCCTGCTTTCAAGTCTTGTTGTTATTATATTGCTGCTTCCGCTGCGCCTGCAACAACAGAGAGCCAGCCAGCCAGCCAGCCATGGTTGCTGCCACTACAAAGTTGCGCCACGCTGAGCAACAGGCTGTGCCACAGGCAAGTTCAATGTGGGTGTTGTTGCTGTTGTTGCAGTTGTTGCTGCTGCTGAGTTATTCGGCTCTTTGGCCAGCCTAGCGCCAGTTGCTCTCAGGCCGTGGAGTCGGCCAATTTTTAAAAAGTTCTGCAATTGTTGCTGCTGCACTCAAGTGCAGCACACAGTTGTTGCCACTCACGTCGCTGAAGTTGCAGGCACTTTGGTAGTTTCCTCGTGGCTGCCTTGGCTTTTGTTTGAGCTGCATTTAATTTGATTGCTTTTGATTTATCTCGCATATGCCCCCATCCCCCGCCCCATATACCCTGTATACCCGCTATAGAGTTGTATATAGTACAGTTGGGCCCTAAGAGTGGCGCCTCGAATTAATTCCACTTGGTGCACAATTTTTATCGACTTGCTGCAACATTGGGTTGCATGTGGTTTGTGTTTGTGTTTGAAGTGGAAGAGTGGGGCAGTGGGGGAGGGGAGATTTGATGAAGCGCCAATTTATTAGTCATTCAATGGACAGAGGCCTTTCTGCTTTCAACGCCCCCAAACAAATATTTTTCATTTGAGTTCTTGTTGCTGCTGCTGCTGCTGCTGCTGTTGAATGAATCGCCTTGGTGAGTTGTGAGCAACTTTAATGGCCATATTTTTTCAGTTCGGTTTTCAGTTTTCAGTTTTCAGCTCTCAGTTTGTGCTGGCCAAGTTATTAGCCTGTTCCACTATTTGGCTCATATAAATTCGAGTTGTGTTGCATTTGATTTACTATTCGCAGCGCAGAGGCGCCCCGATACTTACTGTTGTTCTTGTTGTTTTCTGAATTTATTTTGTTTATGCTACAACTGGCAGAAACTATTTTATAAGCTCTATGAGAAATGAGACAACCCAGAACAGCCAACACCATAAACTATAAACAAGCCAAATTCGCTTTTTCCCGAAACGAAAACGAAAATGGAAATGAAAAGCCTCTTTGGAGAGGCGCCATAAATTGGGTTCGAGCAGAAGGCAAACTTTAATTAAACGTTGAAACTAAAACTAAACACAACCACGACTAGTTCCTGCACACTATCAAACTAACAAACAATTTCTCTCTTTAAACTGGAAATTCTTTTAACTCAATTCGGTGAAATTCCCTCAAAATATAGAGAATATATTTTTTAAAAATTTTTGCTTAATTCCCTCTGCATACCATAGAATAGTTGGAATATTAAATGCAGCAGAACGTGTTCAACTTTGTATCTGAGAGATACAGCTCCCGCTGTTTGCCAACCGAGTTGCTTTTCCCTTTCTTATTTAAACAAGTCAGTGCCAGTCACAGCATCCGTTATTAAAAGAAAACAGCAAAATTCATTTGAATTCACAGAATACACAGAAATTTGTAAATATTCCCCTTTTGCCAACTTCTCACTGTCCCTCGTCCTGTTGTTCCTGGTACTCTCCCCCTGAGTTAAGCACTTGGAAGTAGCTGGCGCAGTGCTCAATCAGTTGGCGGGAGTTAATAGTAGTGACAAACGGAACAGTCGGACGCACTCGACGTTGTCTTAGCAAATCAAAGGCGCTTTTTGGACATTGCTCATCATTTATTACTTTCTCTTTACAAACTTGACAAACCCTATACCTTGAAATAGTTCGAAAGAGGTGTATTGAGCTTGTGCAAGTGGGAATTGTTTGTAAAAGACAGAACAAGGCGTGGCAGACTCCAAAAAGTCTTGATCTTCACGACAAACTAAATCACTACAGTACTATCTGTCTGTCAGCTGCTCCCGACTGTAGCCTCTTTGACTCTTTTTTTACTCCTCAAGCACAGGATTTAAAAGGGGAAGGAACTTATTGAGCTGGTCAGCGTAGCTGTCGGTTTTATCCGGAGGGAGCATCCGGCAAGCTCTTTGCACAACTGCCGCTGCGTCACGCGCTTCGGACAGCAGACTAATTGCAGCTGCAGGGAGGGGCATGGCGAGGGAGGGGGCTGTGGGGACGTGCGACCGGCGTCAAAATCAATTAAACGGGCAACAGGCGAACGGTAATTGCAGCTAAAAATCGACACATTCCCCGCACTCATAAAGAAGTGAAGCCATGAAGCACTTTGCGCTAATTGCACGCAGTTTCAATAAACTCGATGAGCAGTTGGTGAATCGAGAGGGAGTCGAGGGGAGTCGCGGAGGGGCACGTTGAGTGGCAAGCCAAGGCGAATGGCAAATAAAAACAGAAATTAAACAAAGTAAATAGAAATTCATCAACGTCATCGACAAGCAGCGGCCTCAGAGTCTCAATAAAATCCACAAACAATCGTTGCAACTTGTTGTTGCTGTTGCTGTGGTTGTTAGGGATGTTGCTGTTGGGAATATTGGTGTTGTTGTTGTTGCTGTAAGGCTGTTATTGTTGCCGCTGCTCTGGCTGTTGTTCTTCCACTTGCATCTGCTTGTCCGCCTCTCTATACTCGCTGTTGTCTTTGCGGTTCAGACACCAAAGCAAACAAAACAATTGCAACCTCGGACGGGCAGGTCAGTTGGATGCATAGGGACAGACAGACAGACAGGCAGACGGAGGGGCAGAGAGCTCAGAGAGTTGTGGCTCCTTTTTAGTGCGCAATAAAGAGCGATCGATTCAATTGATTGGAAATTAAACTTGCACTCGCCCAATGTCTATTCTCGTCTAGATCTTCTTTCTACTTTGTTTCTGGGTCAGACCCACCATATGGACTCAAGACCTCCCCAAAAGCGTCTTTGATGTGTGCTTTGACAGACTTTCCGCCCGTTTCATTCCTGTTCTCAATCATTTGCATCCATTAATCAATTTGTATTTTTCTAAGGCCGTTGCATTGTTTCTGCTTATTCCCCTCCTCCTCCTTAATCGATCTCATTCTCTGCCTTACCTTTCACTGCTTGCGGCTTTTGTGTGTCTTAAGTGTACAGCAAGTACACACATACATAGGGTCTGCCTTCTATCCATTGCCCAATGCAACGCTCTTATCTCGTGCCACACAGCCGCCACTTTGCCACACAACGTGCCCCGCCACTACTCCCCCTCTTGTCGACCAACTGCCTATTAGCTGAAACCCAATTTTGTTGTTGCCCTGAGTTCCCCCTGAGGCCAAAGGGACTCTTTTGTCCGACCCCCCTAAAACACTGCACTGAGCGAAAAATTTGTTACTACTGCTCCTTTAGTACTTCCCTCTCCCTGCCTGTCCTCATCCTCCTGTTTGGCTGTGGCTGCAAGTTTAACATAGTTCATTGTCTTGTTGTTCATCAACTTTTTTCTATAGATGCCGCTGGGGACGCAACCATCTCATCCTCCTACCACCTCACACTCCCCCGCTGGCTTCAACAATGGCAGCTGACCAAGCGAGGCCATTCGACATTTGTTGCTGCCTTTTTTCGGATGTTGCAAAATAATTTGAACGTGTTTTCTGTTGTGTTGCCTATACCCTACAGTTAATAGGTGGGCACTGTGGGTATATTTAAAATGTTGGAAATATACAACAAATAAATTTTAAAGAAAACGAGGTGAAGTGAAAAAGTACTTGAAAATATTACAACTACTTCAAAGTTAGATGGAATTCAGGGAGATAATATAGGTCAATATGAGAACTGTCTGCAGATTATCCTAAGAAGGAAGCCTGAACCTCTACTCTACTTTACTCAGATGAAAGTAAGGACTTGAGTGTGTGAAACATAATACCTAATTCTCGGTAATTGGTAACCTTCCGACATTTCAGTCTTATTTCAATCTCTCTCAGAATCTGAATACCAGCAAATAGTTGAGTGGTTATTCGTATTGAAAACCAGAACTGTCTTGCTTCCCATTCACCATTTTCACTACTATATCAACTGAAAGAGCATTGTCCAGTCAACCTACTGTTGGTCACAAAATCGTCATTTGCTTTTTGAAATTCCACAGCCGTAATGCGCACTGCTGTAGCTATTTTTATACACACACAATCACACTTATTCACACACACACAAACAAACAAACAAACACAAAGACACTGATGACGACGAGTGGTAATTAAACTTTCAAACTCCCCCATGGGGGCTGGGCATTGACGTGTCATTCGCGACAGGTCCTGGATCAGGGTCCATCTCGGTCTCAGCCTCAGTCTCATTCTCAGTCTCGGTCTCGGTCCCTTCGGCCGCATAATCAGATAAGCAGCAGGGCCAAGCACAACAAACAGCCACGCCTATTAACGCCCCCGCTCGCAATGAGATTCATGACAGGCATAGACAAAGTTAGGGCACAAACATTTCGGAGCAAAGGGCACAGGGCAACGGGAAGCCACTTAATTGTATAAGAAATGAGTTCGAGAGTTCGAGAAAAACTAGGGGCAAGCCCCCTAGAAACGGCGAGTCTATGACTTGGGCGTTAATTACATTTTTATTATTTTCATTTGGGTTTTTGGTGCAAAGCCCAAACCTGACCCATACCCAGACCCAGACAGAAAATCAAACCCAAGTCGAATGCGAGAGTTGAGATTTCGGCTAAATTAATGATGCCATTGACGCTGGCCAGCACGAAACTCAATTGAGTGAATCCCCATTGGGGAGGGGAGAGGAGAGAGCGGCGCTGCAGTCGTTGGCTCATTTTTCATGCCACTAGACGTTGCCACAAACTTGGGATTGCAGGTCACGTGATGCTGTTAATTGCATGTCTTTTGCTTCGAGTCTCAAGTCAACCTCAAGTACTACCTCTCTTCTACCTGCAGCTAATTGAAAAATGTATTTGTTGTATTTGTTGTATTTGTTGTCGTTGCTCTGTCCGTCCGTCTGACGGTCGGTGGCATTTGCAACTAATTGAGTTTCTTCAGCACTTCAGGTAGCTACACAATTGAAATTGAAAACTTTCACACAAACGGCGCCACTCGTATTCATCTGCATCTCCAGTTTCATCCATCTGCAGCATCTACATCTCAAGATTCATTTCCATCTTCATCAGCACTCATTGGGTTACCCATCAGTCAAAGTAGCCTATCATGCATCTTAACGGGTTCCTTTTGTGAACTGCCTAACTGTCTGACACTTGAAACTCTCCGAGTGCCCCTACTGTGACCCTACACCCTCCCTGAGTCCCCTTTGTAACGGGCCAATGAAAACTCGTCCGATCCGTCTCATGATTATTATTATTGTTGCCGACAAAAAATAGAAAGCCATTAGCAATTCATCTTCGAGACAGTTCTTGCTGCTGTGCCAGCAATTAGAGAGGCACACACTCGCACACACACACACACACACTCAGACACACTCCTTTTATAGTAGCTGTAACCCGGTCAGAAGTATTACGTAGCTCGTAGCTCGTGTGAGGGCAAGGCAAGTCAACTTCCTTAACACTTTGACAGCAATTTGCGAAATATGTTGCCGGCAATCAGCAAGGAAGTGAGAAAACAACAACAACAACAACAGCAGCAGCAGCAACAGCAGCAGGAGCAACAACAATGCCCAAGGAGCAACTTACAAGTCGCATAAACAGCAGCGCGCACAAAAGTATGCTACAACACACACACACAAAGGGCAAACGTGCAAGTGTGTGTGAGCTTTTGTGCACAATCTTACTAACTTCCTTCCGGTCGGTCGTCCGTCCGCCTGTCGACCCGTAGGCCTGGCCACAAGTGTTTGGCCTGGCTCCGTTTTTTGCCAGTTTCGCTTTTCGGCAATTAATTAAAAAAAAGAAAAACGACCCAAACCCCTGCCCCCCAGCCCTATCACTTCCCGGCAACATTTTCAACAATTTGTGTTACATTGTTGCCATTGTTGTTGGTGTTGTTGATGTTGTTGTTGTTGCAGCAGCTTTTGCTGTTTTCTTTATGTTTGTCTAGCTGCGATAGCTGTCCAATTTCTCTGTCTGCTCCGAAGGGCTGCAAAAACTTTTTTGGCTCGACTGCAGGCAGTACCATTGCCCCTCCTCCCCTCCCACAGTGCGACAAGTAGTCCGAGTTGCCTGTTTTGACTCGGAAGTACTTTTGCGCCAAGAGCAAAGACTGCAAAAGCCCAAGTCTCTTGAATTTAAATACAGGTATAAAGGCAGATGTAAAAGTCAAGTAAACAAAATAATACTAATGAAACAGTGAGTGTAAACAGGACATATTTAGGCAATTCTCCTTAGATCAAGAAATTTATTATTGATGGAATACAACATAAATAAATTACGTTCAAGCTGCAATCTAAGTCAGTAGAATATGATATGAATTATGATGTATTTCTCTTCATGTTCAGCAAAGGCCAAAACAATAACTAACTTGAAAGACTGATAAAAACATCTATCATAAATTAACTGTTATAAATAGATTTTTGAAGATTTATAGAATTTAATTAGTGTATCCAACTATCTGTAGTAAAATGGTTTATAGTATGTGGATGAATCAGATATTTGAAAATTTTAAAACAATTTTAATATGTGCTGGTACTTTAATTTGAATTTGGAATTAGTTAACTTAAATAAATAAATATATTCTGCCAATAAAGCTGTATTTGGTATAGTAATTGATTCATCTTTTATTTTATTTTTCTATTACAGTTTGAAAGCTATTCACCCTTACTTTATCATTTCATTTGACTTTCTGTAGCAATTACTAATAATTAAATTATTTAAAAATATTTAAGTAGAGTTCCAATATACTCTCAGAACTTGTTCCCTTTAGACCAAGTGATTTATACAAGTTTAACAATTTTTGTAAATTTATTAAAAATATTTTAGTGGACCTATAAAAAAACACTTTAAATGTTCCCTCAATTTTGTATACATTTTGTTTTATTACATTTCCAATAAAGAAAAACTAATAACTAGATAGAGGACTAGCAACTAAGACCTTCGACACATGGCCCTCAATTGCTTCATAGTTTTCATTATATGCATCTTTAGAAATCAACGTGTCTTTTTATCGACTTTAAGAATTTTATTCAATTTTGTTGGCTTTTTATTTCGGCTGTGAGCAACAATTCTCTTCGTTATTTATGGCTACATTCTTTTTGTTTTTTATTGTTGTTGTTATGGCTGTGCCTTACTGCCATTTCTGGGTTACATTTGCGACAACAGTAGCAACAGCAACAGCAACAGCAACAACAATTGCAAACACAAACCCTAACATCAAGCTACAAGCAAATTGAACAGCAAATCAATAAAAAAACAGTCGGACGCAAAGCTACAGTCGGACGCAACCGACAGTAGGAGACCCTGTACTTTGGTTTGCCCTGGGCGTCGGTAACAGCAGCAGCATATATGCACATACTCACATACACATACAACATACATACATATATACAATATACATATGTGTGTATACATACACATATACACATATACATACAAATACGTGCTCAAATACAAACAATATTCAAACTCATACAGACATTCAAACTTACAATCAAAAATCACACATACGCCCTAGTGGCCGCGTACACTGTAGCTTCCCCCTCCCCCACCCAAATGCTCAGTACAGAAAATTGTTTGTCCAATATCTCTGGTGTTTATTATCCGATTGGGCTGCAAATCGCACCAAACATTCAAAACACCTAAAGCTTTATTCATGCAAAAAAGGAAAACAGTGACTCTAAAACTGTACATGCTGAGAACATTTATGCGAATTTTAGGGGGAGGGGGATTACTTTTCAAACATTTGAAATAAACTTGACCTGCTTATGTAATACACAAACCAAACAAAAAAAGAATTAAGTCTCTAGCTCTTATAGTTTCCGAGATCTAGGTGTTCATACAGACAGACGGACAGACAGACGGACAGACAGACGGACAGACGGACAGACAGACATGGCTAGATCGACTCAGCTCGTCGTCCTGATCAAGAATATATATACTTTATGGGGTCTGCCACGCCTCCTTCTGCCTGTTACACACAAATGTCATTTGCACAATCTTAATAGACCCTTTTGTACTTTTTTAAAGTACAGGGTCTAAAAAACGAAAACTTTTTCCAATGACTGTGTGCATAGGTGTGTGTGTGTGTGTGTGTGAAGTTCTACTTTCTAGTCGCAGTCCACGTACACTCGACTTCTTTTGGGCACCGCGAATATTTAACTAGTTTTCAATTTTTTTTTGCCTGCCACATGGTTGTTTTCCCCCTTCCCCTTGCGCTTGTTCTTCTTTCGCTGAGCAAATATTTTTGTTCGCTCGGCCTTTTTTTTATATTTTTTTTCGCTTTACCCCGTGCAAACCGCGCACAAATTTTGCAGTCAACAAATTTGTTGTTTGCCTCTTTCTGGTGGTAAACTTTTCTTTTTGTGTGTGTTTTGGCGGCTTTCAGTTTTTGGCGTTTGCTCTTTAAACGGCATTGCAATTACGCCCCTGTTGTGCAAGAGATTAAGCTCCAGGCTATGTAGAACAGAGAATATAGTATGTATATGTGTGTATATTATATTCAATAGATTCGAGGCATTCACTGTTCTATCAATCAATCTTCAGGCAGCGCTTGACTCGCATCAATCATGCCGCCCCCCTCCACTCGTTTACAGCTAATGCTGAGCTCATCCATCAAACACAAATAAAAAGCGAATGCGTTATCAAATTGATATCATTGCCTCACTCAAACAAGCGTCAACTTTTATTCAACTGCATTTTTCACCGCTGAAAAATGTGCTGAAAATGCAGCACGTATCGCTGCACCTGTTAATTGGTAGCCAAAGGAAAAAAGTTTGTTTTTCCACACACACACACACATGTTGTCTGTTGCCCAAAGGGGCGTGTCAGCAGGTGGGCTGTGGGCGGTTCGAATTTTGTTTGTTTGTTGTTTGTTGCGTGTTACCTTTAATTAGATGGAAAGCAAGAGGCAGGGGAGGGGGAGTGGGATTGGTATTGCTGGTATCGCTAATCAACAAACAATGTCCAACTTTTAGCAGCTGGAAAACTTGCTAATTAACAAGACTCCAAAAGCAACAGCAGAGTCAACGATTGCAGCTTGAGGCCAGGCCATGTTTGATGAGTCCTCCTCCATGTTTATCCAACTGGGGAATTAGACATTAGCCACACGCTCAATTAGCCCTCAATTGAAGCGCAGACTGTGAAAATGCAAAGAACTTCATTCGAGCTAAGCTGACACCATCATACAGGGAAAACCCTTGACTGCTTCTCACTCGCTAATGGACAATCAACAGCAGCTGGAAAATGCAAATGCAAACGGGTAAGTGGCAAGTGGCAAATTTACGGCTAAATGCAACGGCTGCTTGAGTACCGTTAAGAAGAGAGGCCAAACAGGCCAAAGATGAAGCCACTCTAAAATAGAGGTTTATTCTCCAGGTACAGTGATCACTTGATACATGGAATCTCATATGGAAATCTTATTGTCTTTTCAAATGAAAGAGTACAGTGCTCACTTGATAGATGAAGTCTAATATAGGAATCTAATGGTTTTTCAGATGAAACGAAAACTAGTCGATGTTATAATTATAACAATAATTATGCATATTATGAATATATTGATTAATTGATAGGTTAAAAGTAAAGAATATTTCCACACTCAAGTTTTTAGCTAGGTGTGCGATTTCAATTATCTAATAATATGTAGGTAACTGTCTGTAATAATGAAATGGTATTAACCGAGAGAAACTCTTCTTCATATAGTAGAGTCTAATACCTTTCCCTCTTACTGCATACTCACTGTATGCTAAGCCGGCAAATCGGTAGCCATCTAAGTTCAATTCAAACTTATGAGCAGAAGCAGAAGGCAGGGCAGAAAAACGATTTGAAAAGCGATTGGAAATCGACTTGACAACTTGCACAACAAACTTGCCATACAATCGATAAACTAGGGAGTGCAATAGCGCGCTGGGGTGGGGGGAGGGGAATCCATAAATGTTTGTAAGAGCGCGGCGGGCGGCTTATAAGGCGCAGCAAAAGGGAGCACAATGCAGCTTAAAAATACAATAAATGCAATCAAAATAACAATAAAACATGCTACATTTGCCACAAATGGCAGGCACTGCTGCCGTGGCAATAACAACTAGACGACGCGTCATTGATGTTGCCACACACCACACACACACACGCACACTAAGCACACACACACACACACATGAAGTAAAAAGCGCAGACAAAAGGCAAACGCTGAGCTGAGCTGAGCTCAACTCGACTGAGCTGTTTAAACAAAACAGGCAAAAGATGGGAGTGTGTGTGAGTGTGTGTGTGTTTGTTGTGTGTGAGTGTGTGCGAGTGCAGAAATTATGACAATATGCAAACGAGTTTTGCAAGCAGCAGAACAAGCAAAAGGCGATGAAGATACAGAAATCGCACACAAAGCAGAACAACGAGGCGGCAGACAGATAGAGAGACAGACGGACGGACAGAAGACAGACAGCTAGGCAGAGGGACAGCAGAGGACAGGAAGTGATGCTCTAGGCAGTTGCAGAGGCTGAGACTCAGACTGAGACTGAGACTGAGACTGCGGTTGCAGAGGCGTCTCTCGGCTTAAGCCCCGTTGACATGCAAAGAGCGTTAACAAAAGGCCCAAAAAGGAAACGTAAACTGAGACAAATGGCAAAAGGTAAAAGAGCTGAGGGAGACCCAAAGTCTCTCTCTCTCTGATACACACACGTCTCTCTGTAACTGTGTGTGTGTGTGTGTGGAGGTTTATCAGGAATGTAAACAGAGTTACCGCTGCACAAAAGATCGAACTCTGTGTGCATAATAACTGCCTAGGGATAAGCCCCGGCTGGGCAAGGGGCAGAGGCAGGAGACAGGGAACAGGAGGGGGATCTGCAGTTAAACATTCCCTGCTCCCTGTGAGGCCTGGGTCGAGGAACAAACGGCAATTAACAAGGGCTAAATACAATGTCAAAAAGAGCACAGAGTGCAACAATGTTTACACGTCGCATTATTGATGAGCCCACCAAGTGGAAAAGGTAGAGTACACGACGCGGTGGGAGGGGGAGGGGGAGTGGCAGGGGTGGGCGAATGTTCATTAACTCCTTTCAATCAAAACAAATATTTGCGTAGGAAATAAATCAGTTACAGTTCGCACGTCTGTTTGCAAAGTGAATTATTTAAATAGAGCTTGAAGTTCGGAGAGTGAAGTCACATCTGCTTTAAATTATTTGCAAATATTTAAGCTATGTATCTTAAGTTCTTGAATCAACTATAGTAAAGTTTACACTTTTAACATAATGAAAACTCAATTCGATGTCAAGTATGAAAATACTAAACTGCATTATTCTATTCTTCAAATTCAAAGAGGTCGTTATTAGGTTCTTCAATTCAACATTTAGTTAGAAATATACTTGAAATAAGTATTCCTATTATTACAAGTATTATCTGCAGCCACTTATGCACCAAGAGAAACAACTTGTTGGTGGCAAGTTCTTGAAAGAAGTTCACATATACATTATATATACATATACAGTTTCATTACTTCAAGTCAGCTTGATTTCATTTTAATATATACGCAAGTATTACATTTTAATTTTCATATTTTTCTCTCAGTGTTTGCTCTTCTGTTGCATCTGCTCAAGTCGGCATCAGAATTGACTTGCTGCTTATGCAACTTGTTGCCGTATTAGCTGGGTTTCGAGTGGGCTTTGATGACTGTAAGTCGTAAGACGAGCTTGAGGCAGATACAGATATAGATGCAGTTGCAGATACGGATACAGATACCAATACAAAATGTATCTACGCGTCGTTAAAGTGTGAGTTTTATGTGGAAAGCGTTTTGTTAACAGCTGCCTGCCACAAATAAGCAAACCCCAAGAAATTACAATAAATTATATAAAGTGTTAAATGCTCTGCTCGCTCAGCTCAACGGCAGATACAATGGCCGTATCTACATGTAGATACAGATACAAAAGAGACACGGTGAACCGCTTCAGTTTAGTTTATACAAACTCGGAACAAAACGCTGCAAGAGATTTGGTTTGCCAAGGCCTGCGACCCTTTTGCTTGAACTAGTTACAAATGTATCTCCGGCCTAAGCACGGCGTATCCACAAGATTTATGACGCTTAATCAAGCAGCGAGTCCAAAGAGAACTCAAAACCCACTCCAAGCATAACCAATTTGTAGTGACAACTTAAAGCTGCAGCCTGGGTTTGAGCAGAACGCCATAAAATAGATACAAACACATGTGTTATGTATCTTTTTGTATCTTTGTATCTTTGTATCTCTGTATTGTATCTGTAGCTTGAACTCTCGCGCTGAAGGTGTCAGAACGTTGACGCCATTTGGGTTTGTTAAACTTAATAAATGTGATACTCTGATACCCGACTGTGTGTTTCTTTTACAGGTTCTGCGATGCGGGCCCCCTCTCCTACTCCTCTTCTTCTTGTTATCAGTGTTGTTGCTGTTGCTGTTGATAAGGCAGCGACCTTTAGTTGCCATAGAGTTATATCCATAATTGTTATTGTTATTGTAGCTGTTGCTGTTGCTGTTGCTGTTGTCTAGTGTTGACTTTAATTGACAGCGCTTTGGCATTGGTCCAGGGGCAAGAGCACAAACTCTCGAGCTTATAAACCACCTCCCTGCCCTCTCCACCCTCCCCATCCCCCCTCCATCCATCAATAGCACGCCGCACAGTGGGCCACATTCGTTGATTGTTGTTCTATCTGGTATATGGCAGGGCTGTTTACTATCGCCTGCTGTTTGTTATGGCTCTGCTGTTGTTGCCATTGTTTACTTAAGCATTTCACTTGCGTTTAAGTGCAGCTACACTGTGAGAAATGATGAGTCTCACTAAAGGTTCGATTTGGCTGCCTAGTGTAATTAGAAGAGTATTTTCTGCGAGTGTATGATATGCATTTCGTGCCGCTTAATATGTTTAACTATGTAAATGCTGCCCTGCTTATGCGCTGCGGCAAAGTGTTGGGCCGCGATGCATTCAGAATGTGTGTGTTAGACACTTGCAAGATGCTAAAACGTTTTACACCAAAAAGGCCAAATATAAATAAATATGAAGGCACAACAACAGCAGTAACATCGCATAAGCGCCACGCATGAGTGCAGCCAAGAGGTGTTAAGTGAGAGGGCAGCAAATGCAAATGTTTAATATCTACACCATAAAGTACACACACTCACACACACGCAGAGCGTCAAAGAGACTCGAGAGCACGCACTTTACATAATATAATTTTCATCATGCTTTTGCCACACTGTGCAGCTGCTCCAGAGTGCAGCAGCAGCAGCAGTGTCTTGCATACGAAATGCAAACGAGCTGGAATCAAAAGAGCTGCATACTTATGAATGGGATCACAGGGGATGAAGTAGGGGCAAGTGGGGGGCTGAATTGAAGAAGTATCTGCTAGACCAGCAAGTGGAGCACGGCATGGACAGAAGCTGGACTTAGGACTGATTAAATTTGTAAGCTGCGCCTGCAACAACTTGACAAACTGGTCACTGGCAAGCATATGCAATAGCAGTCAGTCAGTCAGTCCGTCAGTCTGTCTGTCTGTCTGTCAGTCAGGAGCAAGACACTGCGCATGCGTTCCGGCCAAAATGCAATTCCGTTGAACTTGACGTGACAAACGGCAGAACGCAGATGAGTGTGACAAAAACCACACAAAAGACCAACAGACAGACGGACAGGCACACAGACACTGTGTCTTCTGGCAACCAAAAACCGCAAAAGCCCCAACACAATCGAGTTAGAGTCGCAGTCAGAGTCAAAGCCAGAGACAGACACAGCCGCTTAGTCTATGGTTCAGACAGAACTAACATGAACGATGGCGTGAAACGAGAACTCTTGGCATACCAATGCTCTACACTCAAACTATAGCTAAGAGTATACAAATTCGGGGTAAAATGAAGCTATACAATTGTAAAAGAGGTATTTATATATTCATTTAGTGTAAAATTAAAATCCATGCAATAATATATTACCATATATTTCACAATTTGTAAATACTTAGTATCGATACCGGACTTTAATTAAAAAACTTCATGTATGATTAATCTTTGGACAGAATGATATATGCCTCTTCAGTTAGTGAACAACTGTTGAAATTAATTATGCTGTCTACTCTATAGGGTATAATGAACGACAGCAACAGCAGCAGCAACACCTAGCGACAACAGCAACAACTACAACGAACAACAACATGTCAAAAGGTGTTGCATGCCAGGCACTTGAAAAACTTGTCGCATTCAGATGTTGCTGTTGCTGTTGTCGTTGTTGTTGCTGGCCATGTTGCTGTGTCTGTTGTTACCGGTAATTTGAATGGCGAGAAGGCGACCGAGCGATCAGCCTACAGAGCGAACGCATCGCTTCATTCAGTGCGAAAGAAAGGCGGCAATGACAACTATAGCAACAGCAGCAACAACTACAGCAACAGCAGCAACTGCTGCTAAAGAGGCGACAGCTACAACGACTACTAGTACAACAAGTCGAACAGCAACGGCAACGGCAACTGCAACGACGACACATTCGCATTTTGATTAGATTTAAGCTGCACTTTGGGTCTCCAATTGCGCACACAGAGGCGTAGCAAGAGGGGGAGAGGGGGGTGGAGTTGGGCGGGACGACACACAGTCGTGGTGGCTAACACAACATCGCATCGTGGTCGTCGATGTCAACTAACGACATCGCATGTCTGACAATGCGTTTCGGCAAATGCAAATGCGACTGAGGCAGAGGCAGCGACTGAGGCAGCGACTGAGGCAGAGGCCGACAAGGCGCGCCCACTAAAAGGAAAAACCCACAAAGTAAAGCGCAACTTAATTGCACGCTAGAGGTGCGCCTATAACAACTAGGGAGAGTGGGGTGGAGGGGCCATAGAAAACTGATAGTCAAACGGCGACAATTTTGATTGAGTTTTAGCACGAAGGATGGCCCGATAGTCTGTACTCGCACACACACTCTCACACACACACACAAACTCATGCTCAAAGGCTGATGAATCAGACACGGACAGCCACAACAAAGGGAAGGTAATTCCACGCACACCATTCCATTCATATGAGCACAGCTTTTATTTTTTCCAGTGTCTCTATTGTTCTTTGTGCTGAAAGGTTTGTCATTCGAGACATGGAAAAGCTGATGGCGGAAAACTGTAATTGATGTCGCTCTCACATGCGTGAGTTTCCCATGGCACTGACTAACTGCTAACTGCTCAAAGGATTCGTGGCAACAACACCAAGAGCACGAGCACTTTGCCAATTTTATTTAATTAACCCTGAGGTGCGTCACTATCGATGTGCCTTCTTCATATAGATACTATAGGGTAAATATATTGAAAATTTGTATACTTTTAGACAGTGTCATAAGAAGAAGACTCTCTCGAGTCTCTTAAACTCAATCGAATACATGATTGAGTTGACTCAATGCACTTAACTGTACTCAGA
This sequence comes from Liodrosophila aerea, assembly GCA_035045005.1. Taxonomy (NCBI): domain Eukaryota; kingdom Metazoa; phylum Arthropoda; class Insecta; order Diptera; family Drosophilidae; genus Liodrosophila; species Liodrosophila aerea. Next base: position 530,194 of record JAWNNL010000647.1, on the reverse strand, counting down.
TAGACAGGCAGACATTATTTATGCCATCCTTTTACCACTTGCATCAGGTTAAAGTTATGGGGATGAAATTCAACTCCTTTCAGATGTTCAGCCTGTGCTTCATGTCATCAAATTAGCCTCTGAGATCTTCACACGTATTCATCAGTGCACACCTTTTACTAACTTGATTCCACTACTCACTCCACTTCACTCTCCAATTTCGTCTCTATTCTTGACACCCCTTTCACACTCTCCCCCTCTGGCATCCTTTCACAACACAATTGATTCATCTCTCATTCATTAAACTTGCTCAACGCTTCCAATTTTCGGTAGTCGTAAATATTTAGTTTGAATAAAAAGCCAACTAAGCGTGAAATTTCAGATCTTAGGAATGTAATCGTATATCGCATCTTGAGGCAGGCCGAAACTCGTGAAGACAAAAGCAAAGTATGTATATACGCATGTATATATTACCATAATTGTAAATTCTGAGACGTGCGGTACTCATATTACACACCAGCCATAATTTATCAGTATTAAAGCAAAACCAGTTCGCCCTCCCCCCTCCTCAATAGTCGTCGTTTCGCTTACATCCACAATTATTATTGGGCTTGGGTGCATTGCTCCACACACAGTGGCTGCTGAAATAAGACTTCCCGTTTCAGGGTCGATACGGTCTTTTATTGGCTTTTCTGGGAAACAGTTGTAAAATTTTAATTTAATTACCTAGGACTGGCGTTAACATATTTCCCAAACGATTTTCCCATTTTTTAACTGATTATTTGTAGGCATGGTATTTTTTAACGATTATTATGTTTTTTTTTGGTTCGACAATGATCGATTGTGATTTATCAGAATGCCGTTGTCTGGAGGCATCTCTGGTCTGGGAACACGTTGCGAGGCAGAAGTGCATGAAATGTATATGTGAGAGAACGCTGAAGATTGATTTTGAGTCTGATTGTGACTTTCGCCAAACATGGATGGAGGGGAGAGTGGAAGAGTGGGAGAGTGGGAGAGTCGGTTCTTCTGCTGACCATTACAGACACAGATTGTGTTACCAGATTGTAAAACACTTGAGTTGACCAAGCGATTCGATGCCAACCCTGTGACATTGATGGGGGTTTTGATTTTCATTTTCATTTTTCATTGATTGAAACATAAAAAAACAACAACACACAGCCAGACAAAAGAGACATAAAGACAGACTGAGTCTGTCAAGCCGTGACGCAGTAGAAATCATCGTCAGTCTGTCTGCCTGTCTATACACATTTTTTTCTGGCCTAATGAGCCGTGGCGGGGTGGGGAGGGGTCTTTGTCCCGCTCGCAACGGGGCGTATGAGTGATATTTTTGCGCTTTTATGGATTGCGTTTATACATGTATAAAAATGATGACATTTTTCAAACTTTTATGCATATTTACAGTTAATTTGCATAAATAGTCGAAAATTGAAAATGAATATCTGAGGCCAGACAAACGAGGCATGTCGCTATGCTTTGGTTGGCTTTGGGTTTGGGGTGGGAAAAATTATGCAGCATAAAAGGCTAAAAACATTATTTTGCCATAAAAGCGAATAGCCCATACGGCAATACGGTAATACAGTGGGGAGTGTCACACATAGATAATGCCTATGATTTCGGCTGGCATATTCAAATTTTAGATTTCAGATTTCAAATTTCAAATGATGTAATAAAATTCACGTTAGCCTCGCTCCACCCTACTCCTTTCCCTTCGACTGGCGCGATTTTTCTGGCGATTTAATGCACAGATTTCGCGATGATAAATTGCTAGAATTTGTATTTATAAACGTAATTGCTAATCCTACCTGAAAACATAATCCACCCACTTGGCGCTGACTTGAGCTGGGACTGGGGACTGGGACTGGGGGCTGAGACTGGGCAATGTTGCCACTGCAGTAATACATCATCTTTATCTGGTGACCAGGGATGCCCCCAAAGACAATGCCTGGCAGGACAGGCAGGAATAAACAAAAGGCCAAGACTAGACCGACTGCAGGCAGTTACAAATGAAAACAAAACCAGACTATTTGTCAACGCGAATGAAGCCATTTATTATCCATCATAAAACTTGTATTTATCGCTAAACGTGGATGACAGCGGGGCTGACAGCGGGGACAATGACACTGCCACGCGTTGTAGTACTAACGCTGCCAAATCCCAAGAGCAGCAAAATGACGACAAATCCTGCCAGACGACGACTAGTTTTCACTGCTCCGTGTTTCTCTGTTTGTGCGCGTCACTCAAACAAACAAGTCAGCAGGCTGCAGTCGAGTGTGCGCGACAAAAACACAAACACAACTAGGCAGATGAACATTCTATCATACTCAATCTCAACTTTACTTTGAGTAGAAAATATAAAATAAAATATATAAGTACATAGATATTTAAAGCCAGTTGTCTGTTTGGTAATAAAAAAAATGAAAAAATCTATAAAAGTATAAAATATTATATATTATATAATTTTTTAGTTCATTTCATCTTTATCTAAGACTATAAATGGTTTCTGTAAGGACTGATTCAAGCCCTTTTGAAACCACAGAATTGTTGTTAAAGAAATCTTAAATAAAAAGAGCTCAAAATAAGATTTTTCTTCTCAGTACTTGGGTACTTTCCTTTTCTCTCAGTGTACACAACTGCATAAAAAAGCCATAGACATTACTGTACTGTAGAAACTGGAGTTTAATCTATTGTCTGACAACGGTTATACCCTCTCACAGCCGTTTTTCATGGGTATTGGTTAGTCTGTGGGACAATCAAAGAGAGGGGAGGGAGGGGAGCAGGCAGAGCACGCAGTGTCAAGGCAATAAATCATAAAGCAGCCGTCGCTGCGTGGACTGCGCCATGGAGCCACTGCCACAGCCACTGGAGCAGCGGCTGTCTCCGTGTACGTGAGCATGGCATGAAATTGGAGCATGTGCGTCTCTCAACACCCTACTCCACTCCACTCCACACTTCTCTCGACGATGGATTGTCGCTGAAAATCACGTAAAAGTATAAAAATGAAATCTGTTTGCAGGCAATGCACGCCCAGAGTGCCCAAAACCTATGCAGAGCACTCGTTCCCATGCCCATAGTAGAGATCTCATTCCCATTCCCATTCCCTCATTGCCAATCCCAGGCAATTGGAACTGTATCGCTCAAATGTCGCAGTGCCTGGCCCAAAAAGCGGGCCACAAGTCGAATAAATTTCTATTCGGCGCTGAATTATTTACGCAGCAGTAGCAGCAGCAGCCAACGCGCTCAATTTCCAGGAACAGGCAATGAGACGAAACCGCTGACAAACCCCCACCCCAGCCCACCAGACACCACCAGAGCGAGCGCCGAGCCAAGCCCAGGCCAAAAGCGAAACCGAAAACCGAGAAAAAAAAAAGAAATCCGCGCATATGTGGCTAATAAACTAACCAAACCAAAGCCAAACCAAACCAAATCCCAGACAGTTGCAGCTGCACACGCACAGCGACACAAGATACACACATGTCAGACACAGACACAGACGCAGACTCAGATACAGATACTGATACAGATTCATTTACAAGATACAAATGATTCTGTATCTAAGCAGCGAACGCCTCGTTTAACCGACTGCGCTTCAACTTGACTGATGACCAGCGAATTGAAGCCACAAACTAATTGTCTAAATCAGATATAGACAGATGGATGAATGTGAATTTAGTTTGTGTTCATTAAATTTACACATATATTACTTTAATTATATATCGTTTATATGTTTCATTTATTTCCTTTCATTGTTGTAATATATTTCAATATTTATTATTATATTTTACTTGAGACTCTGATTGTTCAAATCAGATATTGCCTTACACATTTTAATGCATATTTCTTTATAGTATTCCATATTCTTATTTTATATATTTACGTTCTTATATTTTACTTATATTTTATATGTATTTTATTATAATTTAATTTAACATATATTATTATATTTTACTTTTATATATTTCATTAAATTTTACTGTAATATATTTTATTTTATATTCAAATAAATTCTTTCAGTTATTTATTTCCACACATTTTATATCTTTTATTATATTTTATTCAAGTCAAAAGAGCAAGTTTTTCATAGAGCTCGAATACGTCAACATTGTAAACATTTATTTGCTATTTTTTTACATTTTGTAAATCAACTTTTAAAACGTTAATTATTTATTTATAGCTTCTACTTTGTCTGTTCTGACAGCACACACACACACAGAACAATCTCTGCCAGAATAGTTGATATTATTTGAATTTTAATGAACTTCTCACCTGCCTCTCGACTGACACTGGCTCATCAAAATTGGCCCATAAAGTACATATATATTGTATTAACTATATAAAAAACAGTTCAGACAGATGGACAGACAGCGAACGAGGCGGAATGAGAATTGAATAAAAATTTATGAAATTCTTGCTGGTAATTCATTTATTTGATGCTGCCAATTAATTTCATTTTCATTTTTATTTTATTCTCTCACAATGCTGATTCTTCTGCTGCATTTTCCCGTATCTCTTCACGCTCTTGACATGTATTTTATTTTTAATCGCATTTTTTTTGTTGGAATTCCAATGCGATGCCGAGCAGCAGCCGCAGGCGTTGAGCAGCTGGAACCGCAAATAAAACAAAGTACAGGACGATGGGCGAGGGGTAGGGGGGAGGGGGCACGAGGCAGCGGCAGAGGCGGAGGCAAATAAATAAATTTGTCAACAAATGTGGCATCCAGTGGGGCGTCGTGTGTGGGTGACTCTGCCACAAATAATGACGACAGTTACGCATTAATTTTGTTTGACTAATTAATAATCTTGTTGTTGTTTCTGTTATTTTTATGCTCGTTGTTGTAGTTGTTGTTGTTGCTGTTGTTGCTGTTGTTTACTGGTTTATTGGCCTATTAGCGCAGCATTTAAATGGTAATCAAGGCGTGCTTGGACTTCGCACAGGTAAGCCAAAAGTCACGCAAAGTCACAAATGAAAGCCCCAAAACAAGAGCAGGACTACAGGACAGGCTGTGGGATGGGGGATGGAGGACAGAGCAACAATAACGACCAGAGAACAGAGCATAGAGAACAAACAACTCGTAAAGTCACATAAACAAAATGCGCAGCATGGAGCTCACCAGGCAAAAGGGAGCAACAGAAAGAGGAGGGGAAAAGAAGTTGGCCAAATTGAAAACGAAAAGGAAATCAATTGATGTGCAGCGACAATCGATATGCCGAGCTGTGGTATGGCAACCAATATGGCTCGGTCTGGCCTGGTATGGTATGGTATGGTATGGTATGGTCTGGTTAGGTCTGGTCTCTGGTCTGGTAGCAATCGGTGCTTTGCTTATACCCTGCCCATGGCCGAAATATACACAAGCATCTGTGGGCACACTCAAAGTGCCAAAAACATTCCTAGAGGGTGGAGAGGGGTGGAGAGAGAAGAAGACAAGGGAGAGTTTGCCTTTCTGTTATGGCACGCCCCAAAACCACATAATGGGCAAGGGAGAGAGAAATGAGGGTGAGGTTGTTCTGGTACCTGATGGTGCTCACACAGAGAGAAAAGATTAAAGAAAACGAAATCTGATTACAATCTTCCGATTCCTCATATTAACTGTATTATCTATATTCCGAACTCTCCGAATATCAAGTTTCTCTGCATTTCTGTCAGTGTAGATTAGAATAGAATCCATTGATTCTTCATACTATCTATATTATACGAAAGATATTTAGAATATACCTTCTCAACTTCCTCAGAATTTCTGTCAGTGTAGCAGCATATGCACTGCCGGGAGACATATGAGTCTATCCACTCGGTGTTATCCTGACAACGTGATTGAAATTTATGACTGGCAAAAATAGTATACGCATCCAGAGCCAAAGCCAAGCCAAAAGCAACAGCAGCAACAGCAGCAGCAGCTGTGAAAAAAACGAAAACACTAAGGCGCCTCTTCGTGGGGAGGAGGTGGCACAGTGGTGAGGGGTGGGGTGAGTGAGGGAGGCACGTGAGCTGCATGCAGAGCGGACTTACTGTCTTAGTTCTGTCTGTGAGAAATTGCACTGAACAAAAAGCACTTGTACGCATTAAAACCTAATTGGGAATTTCCATAGTTCATATGCCATTTTCTCTAACGGTACCCAAGAGCGGGTGGGGGGGGGAGTGTGGGAGTAACTGTCTGTCTGTCTATCTGTTTATCGGTCCACTCTTCATGCCATGTTCTACATATTTTGCCTTGCAAAATGTCACACGCAGCCAACGAGCGTTGTCCACTGCTTTTTGTTGCTGCTGCTGCTGCTGCTGTTGTGGTTGTTGCTGTTGCTGTTGTTGTGGCAGGCAAAGTGGATTTTGCGCTTGGCTATGATAAATTGAGGGACTGCTGCCAGAGTCCAGGTTCGGGCAGCGGCGTATGGTCAGCATTAGAGCTAACCCCGGCCACCCTCAGAATACACATCAGGGTTCGCATTCAACGGGAAACCAGAGCTGCAGCAGATGAGCCAGAACAAGCGATGAGCACAGGGTATGTGGGGGCGGGGATTAGCAGGGGTTAGGGGAGGGCGAGGATGAGCTCGAGGAGTGCTCGTATGCGAAGTGGCCAAATGTCATTTGCAGTTTGACGTAACACTCGGCATAGGGGTCGTCCATGGTCGACAACTGAATGCAATTCAAACATGTTATTCACATGTGATCAATACTCTAAGCGGCCTTTGGCTCATTCTCAATTGCAGTTGCTTTATATTTATTTTAAATTTAATGCAAATATTCAAACAATTGTCAAATACTAGTTCACTAAATGCAGCCATTAAATGCTGGCTTTTATTCACAGTACTTTTGAGCATACACAGAGAGAAAAACACCAATATTTCAATATTCATAACTCAATAAAAAAAGGAAATACTGAATTGAATTAGGTAATTGACATTACTTAATGCAAGTACGGCATAAAAATTAAGTATACGTGAATTTAAAAAGCAAAAATAAAAGTAAAGTTTAACATTTTCCTTTTTTTTGTAATAGTTGGTTTCTTATTTAAATTTTTATTTTTATATTTACCATCTTCTGCACCCTTTATGAATTCAGTGACGCAATTATATTTTAATGGTCGATTTCTCATGTTGCTTTCAAAGTTACTTATAGCTATCGTGACGATAAATTTACAAGCAGCTTGTAGGCAGCTTCGTTTTCTCATGTTCATGATAACATTAGTAGGCAGATCTGGCAACATTTTAAAAAAATCTGGCAAAATTGGTCAAAACAAGTTGGCAGGCCTGCTTCGAGGTTTCCATACTTGTGATAATTTTTGACAGTTGGCGGTGTCACTTCTCAAAATGGCTTTTGAACGATTATGCGAAGCCATTGCATACCAACAGTTCTTGCTCTCAAATCTTTATTTTGCTTAATTTAATTTTGACAGCAACCGCACGGTTCAATAACGGCGTTACCACCTGAAAGAAATAATCATATGACAACCCTGAACTTACAATCTACATTGTAAGATTCATGAGGATGAACCACCTTGTAAGCAAGATTTTCTTATAATTAACATGAGAAAACGAATTCTGACGATAAAGTAGACTTTTAAGTTATAAGCAACATGAGAAATCGGGCCTAAGACAACTTTAAAATAATTTCAAACCTGATTTGAGTATTGTCATATTCATATTTAGAAAAAATCGGATTTTCCCCATATCAAGATTGTTTTACTAGCTTCGAAACCTTTAATCTAGTATTTTAAGAGTCTTTGTACTTACTTAGAGGCAAACATTCTCATTCCAAGAACTGGAAATTCTAAAATTGAGTACATTTGCACTTAGTTTCAGAACATTATTTTTCCCTCTGTGTACAATGTTTAAAGATATCTTTTTCCTGTGTCCTTACACAGTGCATTGCTGCTTTTGACTTCTGTCATAGTAATTTTATCAATTTCAACTGCAGCAGCAACAAAATGCCAACTAATCGTCTTAGCTGTACCTTGGCCAGAGTCGAGTGTGGTCCTCCCAATCTGCAGTGTCCTTGGCACAAGCTCCAGGACCACTGGAGTTGCATATGTATGCAGAGACAAGTGCAGCTGGAGATGCCAAGGAGATGAAGAGGACTTTTGCCGCAGTCTATGTCTGCGATAAGCAAACGATAAGCGTTTCCCCCCCTCCTCTCTTTGTCTGTTACTCACTCCCCTCCTTCACTTTGCGGCTTTGATTTATTGTGTGCGGCTCAGAGTTGTGAAAAGGCGGTCCTGGCAGCCTCTATGCTCGTCTGGCACGCGCTTATCAAAGCCGTCGGGATCGTAGGGACAGAGAGACAGAGAAAATGAGCGGTGGTGGGGGTGGGGGAGTAGTATAAAATTTATTTATTTGCAGTGACTTTGAAAAGAAACTTCGACCATTGCGACTGGCGAGCAGAAACTTTCGACCTGCGTGCGCATCGATTAGAAAACTTTTTCTCCTATCTAGTCCCTAGAAGAAAGTAGGAGAAAGAGGAGGGGGAGGGATTTCTGTGAATTGGCCAAGTTGTTAAATAATTGCGTTGAGCATTTAGCTCAGTCCCACGCTGCGTATGCGTCATGTGCTGGACTGCAGCTCCATTCAGAGTCAGAGTCAGACTCAGAGTCAGACTCAGAGTCAGTCCGTGTGGTGCTTGAGGTCCATACGTGGCACGGATTAGCTGGTAAAGTTTGCCGGCAGCTTAGATGGCAGTCGAGTGGATGAGTTAATTGTGCGAATGTCAAGACAAATTGCGTTAATGCGCCAAGCGCACAAAGGACATGGGGATAACGCAGAAACTTTATATTCATGTCCTTGCTAAAATCCCACAAGCAGAGGTCGTGGTATGTGTGCGAGTGTGTGTTGTCGAGTGTCGCAAAAAGTTTTTAAAAAGTATTTTAAGCAAAATTTATGCAAACCACAAGGCAGCCAACGGAAGAGACACTGAGACAGAGGCGGCAGGCACTCAAAGGACACGGCTAATCCCCGAGTAATCAAAGTTTGCCAATGCCAAGCGAAAGAAACGCTGAAAGCTCTAAGCCAAACACACACACACACATACACATGGCACAAAAGACAGTCAGAAAGAAGCTCGAGACAAATTGCAAATTCTCACAGACACACACACACACACACACACACTCTATCTGTCACTCTCTTGTGTGCAGCCCAGAAAAAAAGCAGGAAAAACACTTTTCCAATTAATGAAATCTCTAAACTGCCATAAATTTGCCCAGACGCAAATAATTAAATTGCCTTGGCTTCACGCCTGACACACACACACATGCACCCATACACACACAAGTCAACAAGTCGCTGTCCTTGTGTGTGTGTGTGTGTGTGTGTATGTGTGTGTTTGACTGACAGGCCTGAACAATTGTGTATCAACCATGTCCAGGCCACAGACCACAAATAAAGGCGGTTGCCGGTCAACGCGTAAGCCATCAATTCGACAGGCCAGGGCCAGAGCGAGGGTTGCCACAGCAGTACAGGCAAGAGCAGCATTAAGTTATGGCCCTCAATTAATGTGCTTGTTAAAGTGCTTAAATTAAGTGTGATGAAAGTGTATTGCAATTCTTGAATTCCTGCAGTTCCGAAATAAATTTGCATTTGAGATAATAATGGAATGAGACGCTCTTACTCTTTGTGCTCCCATTACCCTTTACATTCCTTTCCCAAAGTCATATATTGGCGAGACGCACAAGCAGCAGCGCAAACAAGTGTATTGCGCTCACAAAAACTAAAATACAAACAGCTCAACAATCAAGTTCATCTGCTGAATGCAGTCAATGATTGATTCCATAGCTAAGCAAATATTTCTATATTAACAAAGTGAATACTCGAAAACAACAACAATTGACTGCATGAATGAAATATATTCAATACGATTACCCTAACTGCAACTTCAATAGAACCTCCCTCGCAGTAAATGGTGCCAAACGATTAGATGTTTGATATGGTTACATATTGCGCTATGAGTCGACTCACCTGCTTGGCATTGGCACTCGCCATTGGCGCCGCCCACTGGGCCACTGCCCGAAGCGGCAGCAGCTGCAGCGGCGGCCTCTGCTGCCTGGCGTCGCTGCTGGCGTCTTGTCAGTTGCAGGTGGGAAACATCGCGACGCAGGCGATGCAGCTCGCGGCGCACATGCAGCGCCAGGTGTGGTGATGTTGCATTCTCATTGGGGTTGCTGCTGCTGGGTGTATTGGATAGTAGCTGGGCCTGCTCGGCGGGCCAGTGGATGAGCTGTTGCTGTTCCAGACGCAGCTCCAGCTCGACAATGCGTGCGTCCAGCTGCTGCAGGCGCTGCAGTCGCTGCTCGAGGCGTGTCTGCCGCACGTTGGCGTAGAGCGCGAAGCTGAAGGCGCACAGGCAGAGCACGTAGGAGGCGGCTTGCAGCAGGGACATTAGCTGTATTGTAAAGCGCGGCCGTTGCTTGCTGCTGGCAACTGTTGCTGCTGCAGTCGTGTTGGCCAGCCGACTAGTTGCTGCTGATGTGGCTGTAGGTGTTGCTGCTACTGCTGCTGTGGCAGTATCATGGCCCAACAACATGCGCTGCTGCTCCATGTCAACTGTGGCTGTTGCTGGCGTTGTGACTGTTGCTGTTGCCGCTGTGTTGCCTGTATTGCTGCTGCTGCTGCTGCTGCTGTGTGATGTTGCCAATGTGCTTGGCATGTTGCTAGCGCCAGGCGGCGCTTTATGCTTGCGCATGCTGCAACTGAAGATGTTGTTCCTCCTCTGCTGCTCCTCTAAAGAAATCTATATATGTTGCTACTAGCGCTGCTGTTGCTGTGGCTGCTGTGCTTAAGTGTGTTGGCGGCACTTCAAGTGTCCTTGTCACATCACAAAAACACATGTGTTTCCAGCCACTGCTGCTCTTTTCACTCTATATCTTTTTGGCTGTTCTATGCCTTTTTTGGCCAGAACACATCGCCCCTTGGCCTGAGCTCTATCTGCTGTTGCTGCTTATTGCTGTTGCTACTGCTATTGCTGTTGCTATTGCTGTTGCCTGGCCACGGCATGTGTGCCGCATACAAAAGGCTACGCGGCCATGAAGCAGCAGCAGGAGAAGTCAACTGGGTTTTCGGTTTGGTTGCTGCCACTTGTGCCACAGCTCCTCCTCCTCCTCCTGACTCAAGCTTGAGCTGGGGCTTTTGTTTTTGTCTTGTCAATCGTCACAGCTGCAGCTGCCTTCCACTGCTCCTTGACAAGTTTCTCCTCAGTTTTCTAGTTCACCTTCTCCTCCTTCTCGGTTCACTTCTGTTTTATTTTTGGTTTTCTGCTGCGCGATTTTCACTTGTGCTTGAAGCTCTCTTCACATTGCAACTTATTTAGTTCTCAAGTTCTTTGCACTGCAAAATAAAATGGAGAAATAGAAGGAAAGTAAGTAAAGAGGGTAAAGGTACACAGTTAAAAATGTGGAGTAATTTCACCAGGGATTTAATCGGATTGCTTACAATAGATATGTTAAGTAATGAAATACATTACAGTTTTTTTACCTGTAAGTATCTAAGTATCTGGTCATATATATATTCTTTTTATAGTACTTTCAGTTGTAGTGATGACATCCTACTACTTATACCACACGTATTCATTCTTTAAATCTCCTTTAAGACAGCTTCAGTTTGTTTCAGTGTAGCTGCTGAGAGTAGTGCAAGTTAGAAAAAGTTTTGCACAAATCGGTGCAGGCGCTTGCCGCATTGGCCATGCTTGAATTATGGCAACTGGACCCTGTCGACACATTTTCAATAATGAAACAGGTTGCCAGGTTGCCAGGCTGCCAGGTTGACAGACAGCCAGGACATCCTTGAACCAACTGCGTCTACTTCTGGTGCTAACTTCGTTTTAAGTTCAACCAGCCGTGTTTAGCAGCTCCCACCCCTCTGCCCACTACTCTGACTCGGAGCAGCTCAAGTTGTGCACAAACTTTTTTCTGTAGCTCAGCAACAACTGAGAAAACAAAACGAAGATACAAAACAAAAAAAGGAAGCAGATGCTATTGAGAGCCACTGAAAGTATTTGACCGACGGACTTTGGCGTGTCAAAAACATTTGCAGCCTTCACTTGAATTGGGTGAAACATTGTAGCGGGTGCTGCTCTCCCCCACCCCACCCACTTTAGGACCACTCGACACAGAAAGAAGAACAAGAGATAAACAAGAAGAAAAACAAAACAACAGACAATATAAAAGCCATAAAGTAGAATTATTGTCGAGTAGAGAGCACACTGTAAAACTGGGAGGAGAGAGAGTCTAAAAAGTATGCGAATAACAAATCTTACATTTTAATTGACACATCTGAAGAGATTATGCTCTATCGGATAAAATATATGTACAATCTACTCCAGGATATTTACATATTCATTTCTTCTACTTCATTGTGGTTGGCGACTGTCTTTGTTTGACTTAGACAAGCTTCTTCTTTCTGAAGCAAAAGCCTTGTGAAGTTCCTGCACCAGCAGAAAGTTAGGAGTCTATTCGGTTTGTGAAGAAATAGTAGTAGTAGATAATAGCTATAACTAGTCTGTCGAATCCAAGGCAATACATATTTTTAGCCACTACCAATTAATCAAATGAGATACATCATGAACTAGACATGAAAATTCTAATAAATTATAACATGGAAAGGCTACAGCTAGACGCCAGCGACAGTAGGGGACTCTGTACTATGCCATTGCATCAAGAGTTAATATCGATACTGATTGGAGATATTCTGTATGAGCAGATTATATTATATGTTTCCCCAAATTTTCTATAAAATTTCTACAATCATATTTCCATTATCTATTTCCCACAATAAAAACCTAGAAAATACTAATGAGTGGTTATAAAAAGCTTTCAATTACTGTTCGATTTATGCTACAACTCGAGCCATGAGCTCTGCATGATTTTTATTATGTAAGCTATTAAAAGTATTTTTAATTCAAAGCCCATTTGACTCGATGAGTTCTGTTGAATGAGGATTATGTTGAGTGTATGTGCGTGTGTGTGAATTGCGCAATCATGCGGCAACCGCAAAACACAACAATAAGACACAGAGAGAGATGGCGACTTCATGTGTGAGTAGGAGAGAGAGAATCACTCATAAAACTCAAAAAACAGAAAGAAACAATCGTCGGGGTAAAGTGAACCACTGTGTGGAGGAGCCACCGCAACCACAATACAAAAATTGAACATAAAAGTCAAAAGGGCAATTTCAACAAAAAACAGTCAAGCAACAATAATGACAAGGGGCATGGAAGGGGTGGGTGGGTGGTGGGGGGAGGTACTGTAGGGGCAACGGCTGCAAGTCAATGGAATGTTTGGTACACCCTAATAAAACTAATTGAAAGTCTTGTGCGCTGTGAAGCCAATAATGCCAATAACGATGAAGACCAACAGCAACAATAGAAACAACAACAACAATGGGAATAACAACAACAACTGTAGCAACTGCAAAGCAATGGAGCTTTTAATTTAACAAATAAAAGCGAGTCCAACTGAGAGACAGTCAGACAGACACTCGACTCAGTTAGCCAGTGTAAACTCTGGGTGGCTTTTCCCCCGCTCCCCCTCTTTCTACTCCTCATTCTCTCTGTTTTTGCTGACGTTGCAGTGGAAAGGAAACTCGTATAAATTTCGTAGCCAGCGAAAGGTTAATGCTTTCTGATGCTAACTCAATATAAATAAATTGATTTCAAATTTCAACAGCTTTGGCGCTCAGCTTTTGTCAATTACATGGCTGCAAAGCGATCCCCTATCCCCAGGGGCAAGTCAAGAGTGGTGAGTGAGTGTGGGGGGGGGGGGGTGCGAGGTGCGGAGGGGCAACCCTAAAAAGCATGCTATGAATTTTTGTGCGCACAAATTCAATTATGTTTGCCAGTCGCAGCATGTGAGTGTGGCTGAGTGTATGTCTGAGTGTGTATACGTGTGTGTGTGTGTGTGTGTGTTTGAGTGTTGGCAGACGCTACTTAGTACACACACACACACACACACACTCACACTCATACACTCGACGAAAACTACACTATTTTGCCAATCAATCAAAGCAAAAGCTAATACAAGTTCAATGCATTTCTCCTCCTTCAGGAGAGCTAGTATTACCCGGCATTGCTCGGCATGTGCTTAAGTGAATTTTTTGATTATTGCGGAACCAGTTGAAAAGCTAAAATAGTGATTGATATAATCGATTTCTACAAATTAAATAATATGATAAAAGAAATAGGCAAATTAGAGAAAAGATTTCAACTTTCCAAGAGCTCCCAGTTCTTCTAGCAAATTTCTGTCAGTGCAAGCATTTCATATGTGAACGCTTTTGTAGGTGGGTGTGAGTGTGAGTGTGTGTGTGTGTGTCCAGCTGGCAATTGAAAAATTTGATTTCGAATTGAAATGCAAATCAAGGAAAATTGAACGGCATTAGCCAGCAGCAGAACTCGACTCTCTTCAAACTGGACACACAATGTTGAGTTAAGTGCTACATATATTTACAAGTGTGTGTGCGAGTGTGTGTGGGTGTGTGTGTGTGTATGAAGCAGAGCAAAGCAAAGGGCAGGCAATGACTGTAAAAAGCTCAATTGCAATGCATTCAAAAGGATTATTGTCCTTATTTATTTTGCTAAATTTATTCGTTACGCACAAATGCGCAAGCCAATACATACACACTCGCACACTCACACGCACACACGCACGCACACTCGCAGGCACCAAGTGTTAGGAAAATGAAAACATGAAAGAGAACACGAAGGGCGAAATCAAAGCAAATAAACAATAAAAATAATCGGGCCGTTAGTAACACATGCGCATTCCTCATCAAGAACAACGACAACAACAACAACAACAATAACTGTAGGCAACACTTGGACACGGCTCAACAACCACCGGGCACATGCCAACTACACTGAGCGAAAAGGTATGCCTTTTCAGACATTACTTATGTTTAAGAATCGTAAGTGAAGTAGGGATACTTTCCTGCCTCAACTTCTCAACTTATTCTCTAACATATTAAGTCCCATTTTTTCTCACAGTGTACTCTGTGTGTAAGCAACTTTATTGCAGCCACTACACAAGCAGTAGCAACACCACCGACAGCAACAACAACAACAACAACAACAATAACTCGACAACTCAACATCTTCGGACTGCGAAGTTGCCAATCTTCGGGCCTAAGTGGACAGGGAGGGGGAGAGGCGGAGGCGGAGGAGGTAACCCGAGGAGGCTGGGGGGTAATAAATAGTTGTCGTGTCATATGAAAAATGCAAGTAGTGTTTAAGCTTGTTTCTTTTTTTCTATTTGGCAGCCTCACTGCCGGAACTAGGGACCACCCATGCGACCCACTAGGCGGTGCCAGGCTGTGAAAATCAGCCATTTCCCTGCTCGACGCAGAGTTTTCTTGCTGCTTCATTGCCGAAATTGAAAAAGCGTTGGGCAAAGTCAAATGGAAAAGGCAGCAGGGCGTGGGACGATGAATCGAGGGAGGGGTTAAGGGAACCCATTCTCAGAAATCATGTACTGTTGGATCTACAATATACAAGGATATTTCGAAATTGAAAAGTAAAGGAATAGTTCCCCTAAATATATAACAAGTTATCGGAGACAGTTTAATATTACTGAATTTTGAAAGTAATACCCGAGTAATACCAGAGATATTTAATTCAGAATACACCGAGCTATCACAGCATTTCAATTCGAGTATAGACCTGATCAAGTGTACTACCATGTCGTAAAACGAAACTACTGAGATACTATTAGCTTTTCAGCTTTTACGGCTTGACTGTGTGTTGATGGAACAGTGGCTCCATTTGCCTAAAATCATCCTTGAGGAATACATTCCAGTGCAAGTTTATTGAAATGATTATCTCTAGTTGGTATCGTTTCAGCTAAGAGCCCTTCACTCGTCTAACATTTCCGGTGGCCATCTATGGTTTATGGGTAAATGATGTTCCCCATTTGAACCCGTCCAAACTCGACTCTGCTCGACTCAACTCGTTGCTAGCCATCTCGTTTCATTTGGTTCAATATGTCTAACATGCACTCCCCTCTCTCTCTCTTTCTCTCTGATTCAATACCCTCTCTCTCTGTCTCTCTGTGTGCGAGTGTGTGTGTGTGGCTGCTGTTGTTTATGTGCTTGCCATTTCCTTATAATTTTTACAGCTTGTTCTGCTGCGGCTGCTGAAGATGTTGTGGATGTTGTAGATGTGGTAAGGATGCTGTGGATGGATGTTGGTTTTTTCCCAGAGGTTTTTATGTGCCTCATATTCGTATAGTAGTACACTCGGAAAAATCATCAAGTCCATACCAAACTATTTTCATTCTCATATCAAGTAAATCCGGATTCTTATTCAAGTTTAATACGTCTATAATTTAATTAAGGATGAAATGGCGAAAATTCCAGTACGGCGTTTTTTTCTGAGTGTATGTGCACCGTAATATTAGTGCTATTCATTGTTGTTGCCTTAGTAGTCGTCTTTGTAGTTTTATGTGCGTTGTTTTACAACACTGTCGCACACCCACTCGCACACCCAATGCCACACAGCTTGCCCTTGGGAGAAATTACTTAATTTCGGAATTTCAATTTAGTACTTAAGACTACCAACAACTCGGAGAAGGAGGAGGAGGAGGAGGAGCAGCAGCAGCGACAGGTCCAGCCTCAGCGCACCTACTTGCAACCACATTCTATCTGATATGTATGTGTGTGTGTGTGGCTGTGTGTGTGTGTGTGTATGGTGTGTGTAAAATCTAGCTTACACATGTTGTGACTTTTAAAAATTTCCGGAATTTTTGGCACGCAATGTTTGCTTTTGTTTACTGCCCGTCTTGGCTGACTTCTCCCTCCCCACAGTAGACGATGATGATGATGTGTGTGTGTGTGTGTGTACATTTTCTTTGTTGCTGATGCAAAGAATTGCAGCAACAGCAGCAGCTACTGCTGCTGCCACAGGCACTGCTTATATAAGTTTAAGTACCAGTCTCTTCTCCCTTATGCACAGTTCTCTCCACAGTGCAGAAAAACTTTGGCATTAGCGCCACAAAGACCGAATACATAAGTATTTACTATGTGCACTAAGTGCATGCACATAGCACACTATATACATATGTATATAACTGGGATTAAACTCTAGCTAAACTGCAAGTTCTTGCGCCAATGGGAACACTTTAAGTCTTGCATGGAGTATGACTCGAATAGACTATGACACGCTTAGTTTGCTTACGTTATAAGACGTGTTTAACTTAAAAGTGTCCCGAATTAAATATAGTGTACTATACTCAGATAATTTCATTCGATTTAATCAATTTATCTTTAAATATGACCTTAAATCTGTATTATTAAAGGCTCATTTTGAGTACAAACTGTTAGAATTTAGATGGAAGAAGCATATCAAAACATTAGATAAAAAAAGAATACTACTTTATTATTATCATTATTATTATTTATCAGAGATATGTTTACACTGCGACCTCGAAGATCTATTGTGCTCTCTGCCTAAACTAAGTTACAGCTCTTCCGCCAGTTCGATCGAGCGCAGAAATGCGATGATTCTCCCTGGTTGAAGAGCTCTTATCTCTGGACTGTCTAGGAAGTAGTTACCTAAGTGAGCTAGCCTCAACCTACAACTTAAATTAAGTTGAATATTCTCAACTTAATTATACTAAAAGATAGGGCATTTTTTATCAATTCAGACTGAGTTTAATTGCAATGAAACGGCTGATCAGATAAGCACAGTACTCAAATCTATATACATAAAGCAGTTTGATCTCACTGATTGGTCATCAACGCATAGCCCAAGCGGTAAGACAGAGCGACCTAATGTTTTCGTAATATGACTCTTTATAGGCCGTAAGTTTCCCCAGAGATTCAAAGATACATATCATTATGGTTCCTCTTGTTCTCCTAAAACTAAAAGTTTTAAGAAAAGTCTCTTCAGTCTTAAAACTATTCTTGAGTTAGGAAAAGACTAAAAACATTAATATCCTTTTATTTTACTTTGCGTGGTTTTCTTTTTAATTTTCAGCATCTCTTGAGATTTTGTATTATATTAGCGAAATCTTTAGACAAGAACTGCCAATTAGCTGTACACATGCCAACGCCAATCTACTCAACACACACACACCCGTACACACACACACACTCTGAACACACTCTCATTCATATGAGAAGCTCAACAAAGTTTACGGAAGCCAGTTAAAGAGTAATAAAAGCAGTCAAGACAGGCAGAGAGGTGCACAGGAGTTCGAGAGGAAAAGTGAGAGTGCGAGTGGCGGAGAGAGGGGCAGGAGCTTAGTTGTAGGCGGCAGTAGTTTAAGCATTATCCTTGCACTCTGCCAGGCTGCCTGCTGCCTGCTGCCTCTATTTGCACCTGACACATACGAGGCACGACGCACGGTGCAACACTTAGTCAAAAGGTGGCGTAGCCACTCCCGTCGTGCGGTAAGCGAGAGTTTGTTAAACAGTGTAAAGTTACACGCAACTAAGCACTTAACTGCACAAAAGCCGTAGGATGGAGGGAGCAGCGGGGGTAGAGGTGGAGGCGGAGGAGGTAGCACGCAAACTATATAAAACTTGCAACCGCAAGCGTCGGCGTGGACGCCAGCGTCGTCTGCGTCGACGGCGAGACAACATGCAACCTTGCACTTGGAATGGTCACACAAACTGGACTGTAGCAGACGAGACTAGGGAGAGGGATGGGGGGTGTGGTTACGACGGAGTCTAGGAATACAACTGGAGCTCACTTGCGTGCTTTTTTATGAATGAAGTCCGGCTGGCGCAACAAATGTACAGCCGCGACCCCCGCAAGAGGTCGTCAGAGACTGACCACAGTAGACACCACCAGTAGCTAGCACTAGCCCGCACCACCCACAGCCACCATCTGCCGAATGGGTGGCTTCAACTCTCCTGTGTCAGTGCCTAGGCGCAGCACATATAACACACACATTTTACACACAGCTCTAGACCTCACTCATTTTATGGCTGACTGCAGTATGTGTGCGTTAGAGAGTGCTGAAAAGGAAGGGAGAGGAAGACTGCAAAAGGGCAACCAATGCAAGCAAAGAGGACAACCAGCAGCAGAGCTGGGGCGAGGCATTGTGCGGTCTGTTTGTGCTGTTTGTTTAAAGAACTGAACCGAACTGAACTAGTTCATCAACACAACTTGTAAAGTTCAGCAGAAACAGAGGCTTAAGTCGGGTAAGCAATATGTGGAAGTTCTTGAGAAGAAAATAGTTTAAACTAAGAAAACTTGGATGAGACTGTTCAGTTGGCTTTGTCTTAAGAACTAAATCTGAACTAGTTCCGCTAAAGTATTTCAAGAAAAAATAAAAATTAATATTGCTTATTATTTTTAAGATAAATACTAATAAATAGAGACCTTTACTTTAAAGTTCAATCAGCTGTGGTTGTTTTAAGTGCTCAATCTGGAACAAGCTCCTCAAATATAAGCTCTGTTCAGTTCAGTCAGCTATGTTTATTTTAAGAACTAAATCTGGAACCAGTTCCACTAAAATTTTTCATGAAAAATTAATATTGCTAATTATTTTTGAAGATAAGTAAATATTAATTAGTTCAGTTAGCTCTGTTTGACTTAAGAGCTGTTCCTGGAACTAGTTCCCTGCTTTTCAGACCACTTGCT
Organism: Liodrosophila aerea; assembly: GCA_035045005.1. Taxonomy (NCBI): domain Eukaryota; kingdom Metazoa; phylum Arthropoda; class Insecta; order Diptera; family Drosophilidae; genus Liodrosophila; species Liodrosophila aerea. The sequence goes on along the minus strand of JAWNNL010000647.1, from coordinate 510,645 downwards.
TGATAAGGAATTATCTCGTATGAAAATAAAAATAAACACCAACAAATGACTATATATAAATTGCATCTCTGTGAGCTGCCACCCCAAGTTCGAGTAGATATAATCCTGCATTGAGCTGACTGCAGCAGTGCCTGCAGGTAATCGACATGAGGATGGCAAAAGTGCGCCTAATCAAGGACACGCATCAGTGCATCCTCCACTTAAGCCTGGGCATGGGAATTGGAAGAGGAAGGGGCAAGCAATTGGCAGTGCTTGTCGCTTGAGCAGCCTCAGCTGCAGCAGTGTCTCTTTAAGGAGAGTACGACAAATGTACTTGCAACTGGAAAATTTAAATCTGCCTCATGCCTCATTTTGGTCTGGTCTTCAAGTGCTTATATTTAGCTGCAACCTGTCGCTGCTGTGTCTCTCCCTCTTGTCTCTGCTTGCCGTTTACTGTGGGTAATTTTTCAACGGCTGACAAGTTGTCGCCTGTGTCTCCTCCTCCGCCTCTCCTTCGCATCTCATTTCTGTGGTGCTGCTGCATAATTGCTTTGCGGTTACACTGGCTTACATATAGCTTCTTTTTTTGTTTTGTTGAGCTCCTAAACTGGCTGACTGCTGAGTCACTTGAGGCAACAACAGCGGCCGTGTGGCAGCCACATTGCCGTGTGGCAGACTAAGCCGTCGGCTTGAGCTGATTTGCGGCAACTCTGGCGTTGGTCTGGCTTTTAAGCCTTAAATGCATTTTCAGCTCATTTAATTTGCAATGCGAGGCAAAAACAGTCGCTCTTCCTCTGCCTCAGCCTCAGCCTCTCTTCTCTCTCTGTGTGTTTCGCTGGCTCTGCTAAATTATATAATTAAGTTAAAGTGAGCGGCGGCTGGCAATTTGTGAGCAGCGGCTCCCTGAGCTCCCAACTTGCCCATGCTCCCAAGCTGCCAATCTTCCAGCTGTCCCCCATGCAGCACGCTAATTTCTTAATTTTCACCTTCCGCTTTTGCAGTGGTAAAGTATCCGTACCCGTACCCATACCCGTAGCCGGATAAGCAGTCCGTGTGAAGCTCAACCCCTTTGCTGCGCACTGCCCAAAAATGATTTCCGTATTTCTATGTCTATTATTATTATGACTTTTATTGTTATGCTCAACTGTTGTTGCTGCCGCTGCTGCTGCTGCTGTTATCAACACCCGCAACAATGGCACAGCTTAGCCCCTTCCCCATTACCATTCTCTTTCCCATCCCCAATCCCAGTTCCAAACTCCAGGCTACAGTGTCCAGAGGCAACCCCCTTTGGCTGATTGCTTGGCTGGTTCACTCGCGCGTTAAATGTGCGGCAGCCAGTGCCAGGGGTGGGGCCAAGGGGGTAGCTCTTTCTAAATGGCAACCCTACTGCCCCCACAGTGGGCAGAATAGTTTAATGCAAACAATAAAAATTTATCGAAAATCTAGTTACAACTATTTCGCAATTTCAATTAAAAATCTATTATAATTTTTGTATTATTTATTTGTCATTGAGTTTCCATATCAGAGTTCAAAACAGCATCAAATGAAAATGTGAGTTAAAGTAAATTTCTTTATACTTTTCGCAGTGCTTTTTCGTCTGTTTTGATTTATATAATTGTCAATTAAATATTATATTGATTGTATTGTATTTTAATTAGATTTAGTGCGAATTATATTGGCAAAATTGAAACTTTGTGTTTTTTACTTAACTGTCAAAACTAAACCTCAAGCAAAACCTATTTGAATGAAATAAGTTAGCCTTTGGATAATACTATTAGTTATCCTCAAGCAGGAGTACACATGGAATTATTACAAATATAATTTAGTTGTAAAACGAAAACTAAATCAAGTATATAAATAGAAAAAAAAATATATAAAAATAGTTTTAATTTCCTTTAAATTTGTAGACATATGGATAGGCAGGATTTCCCTCAATATAAATGAAATAATTAAACACATTTTAATTTAATCTTTTCCTTGGATTGAAAGCCATGTTTTACAGCCATCATATACAAGCTAATTCTAAAACATTATTTACGCATTTTATTTAGTTTCTAAATATGTAGCGTATTGTAATATTGATAAAGACTAAATTGGCATTTGGTCCCACTGTGTCAGCGCTCTTACCGCCCCGCCTCGCCTCACCAGCCCTCACTCATCCAATTCGCCGTGCTCTTTGGCTCGATGGCCGTTTCGTGTTCAATTTAGCGTCATAATTTCGTTTCATTGCATGGACTCGATTCACTTTCGGGGGAGACACTCTGCCCCACTCTCCCCACTCGCCACTCCCCACCCACTGGACTAGCTCCCTGCTGTCAAGTGTTTTGTTAAGTTCATCAAAATTGTCGCTGGTGTTGCTGGTGTTGCCGGCTTCCACTTAACGCAGTTGCTGCTACTGCTACTTGACTGTCATTCATTCGACTCATTCGTTCGTTTGAAGCACTCACTCACTCATTCATTCTGTCGCTCCTACACTCGCTCATTCATTCAGGCATTTCACGCCATTTACAGTTACAATTAATGTTTGTTTGCCAGCAGCCCGCATGGGTTTGGGGCAAGACAACATCAAAGCTGCCCCAAGTTGCCTTAACCCCCAACCCCAACCCCAATCGCAACCTTAACCCCCGAGTGCCTGCTTTGCTCTTATCAAAGCTTGCATATTTAATAAATGCCAAGTTCATAAAATAAGTCAAAATACAAAATATACAAAAAAGAAAAGCAAATCCGGTTGCCGGGCTCGGCCAATTGCCCCCGGGGAGCATAAAAGGGTCGCAAAATGCGCAACCTTTGCGTCAGCCACAACAACAACAACAACAACTTGCAACATAAATAAATGTTTTCTGCCAGACAGCCGTAGAGACTTTACACCTAACTAGTCCGCCTTTGGGATATGCCCAAGCAGCCCACCTGTGAGACTTCCCTCCGTTCATCCCTCCACCTGTCCGTCCACCAGGAATACCTCTGGACTGCTGCTGCTGGTCAGCTTGGGCCTGTCATAAAGTATGTTAAATATTTGCTGAGCGAGGTGCGCTCAGTAATTTAAGGTGTCATTTAAGACCAAGAGCTAGTTCATTAGATTCGACTCAATTTTATGAGCAGAAGAGCTGCAAAGACAAGACAGAAGAATGCGGCAAAGAGAACAAGCAACTGCGATATCCAGAACTGTACTTTAGAGATTTTAAAGTACTTTTACAGTATACAAATTACGAAATTATAAACATAGGAAAGTGTAAATTAATTCATAATTGTGCATGTAAATATTTTATTCTAATAACCAGTCAATATTATTTAATAATAATTTTAGAAATATTTTTTATATATTTTTTTTACTGACTTTCAAATTTAACAACTATTTAGACACTTTTAAGATAGAAAAAATTTTTATAAAAAATTTACGGATATTTTTTAAACAATATACATAAATAGATAAATTTTGTAAAAAATTAACTATTCAGGGTTGTTCCCATTTACGAATTCGATCAATCGATTTACTTTTTGAAAAAAATGGGGTTCCAAATTTCAATTCAACGTTTTCGATTAGCTTCATATTTGGTCCATTTCGAAATAGATTAGCTTCGTGTTTAAGACCAATAAACATTTTCATTTCTTGAAAACGATACATCGAATTTAGGAAGCCTATTTTATTCAAAAAGTAAATCGATTGGTCGAATTCGTAAATGGGAACAGGCCTGATTATTTTGTAATAGTTTTGTAGTAATTTCAAAATTTAGGAATATAATTTTACTTTAGTTATAAATTTGACATTATTCTACTGGGATAATAAATTGATTATTAGTTCAGTTTCTTATTATTTTTCGTTCTGTTTTATTATTTAAGTGATCCAGGTATTCGTTATGCCAGCAGCAATTGAAATGTATTTTATGTTATGAAAACAAACTGGCCACAGCTGCTCACAATGGCGCCAGCTCTAACTGCTTGTTGTTTTAGGCAGCAACAACTGCGACGTCGGCTGCGACGTCGACTGCGACGACGACTGCGACTGCGACATTGGCAGAATTTCAATGTGCTCTCATTTTTTTCAATCACGTTCTATTTTTTTGCACTTTGACGGGAATTCACCTAAAAGAACCGTTGGTTGCCTCCTCTGCTCTGACTCTGACTCTCTTTTCGTAGGATTCTTTGTTAAAGCTGCTTTTGATTTGATTTTCGTTTGTGCCTTTTGTCATTGGGCTAAGCCACCACCCTAATTTGTTGTTCTTGCTGTTGTTGTTTGTGTTTTGCATACAAAACACACACGCACACACACGGGGGGTAAACCATATCATTATGTGCAAACATGTACAGCATTTACATATGCACAGCATAGGTGAGTGTGTGTGTGTGTGTGTGTTAGTGTACGTGTGTGTTGTTGTTGGGCTGCAACTCTTTTATTATTCTTCTTTACATACTTTACGCAGTTGCAGTTGGCGTTTCTCCTCGTCTTCCTCTTCTTGTTGTTGTTGTTCTTGTTGTTGCTGTGGAACGGTTTATGCACTTAACATAATTTAATATCGAAATTTTCTCAAAAAATGCCGCAAGAAATAACAATTTTGTTTAAAGCTAGCACTTGGCACTTGTTGTTGTTGTTGTTGTTTTTGCTTTTGCTTCTCTTCTGTTTTGTTTTCTTTTTGTTGTTGTGTTGTTGTTGTTGTGCTTTCTTTCGCCTGCCTTTCTTCGCGTATTATTCTGCTTTTATTCCGTGTGGCGGCCGCTTTTAATCAAAAGGCAACAACAACAATAATATAATGAAAACAACTCGCGCGGAGTAGTGAAGGCTCCTTCACCCAATGCGGAGCGAGAGATGGGCGCTGCTGCGCTGCTGCAGGCGAATAATTCGCGAGCCACTCACACACTCGCACTCGCGCTCACACGTACACGCACACGTACACTTGCACTAACTCACACTCGCTCGCTCGCTCGCGAAGAGATTTCGACGTTCGCTCCTGTGTGTCTTCGGTAATCGCTTCGTACCCGCTTCGATCCGACACGTCCACTCGCAATGCAAGTCGTCGCGCAACTGAAAACTGGAAATGAAACCAAGTTGTTGCTGCTGTTCCTGCCGTCGCTGCTGCTGCTGCTGCTGCTGCTGCTGCTGCGACAGTCGCTGCCGGCGCTGCACAGTGAGGTGCGTGAGCATGTGTTGGGGTTGCTAATAAGAGCACAGAGATTACAAGCAGATTATGAACAGTTGAGCAGAAATTGTAATAGAATGGCAACAACAGCTCTTCATAACTTCCGAGTTACTTAATGCTGTAATTTACAATTTGGCAAAACAAGCGCTGGTACCACTGTGCCCTTGCTGCTGCTAGTGTTCTCTTCCCAGAGCTAGAAACTGATGCTGCTGCTGATTCGAACTGTTCTCGGCAATGCAATCACACAATCGGCATCGACGTTTGTTTGATTTTTGTCTGCGGTTGCACAGTGTGCTGAAATGCGTACACCGGTAATTAAATTTTAGTCGTATTTGAAATGTATTTATTGACACTTGATCTGTTGCTGATGAAGTGTAATTATTCAGAGCATCTCAGTGTACTTTTAATAAAGACATTCTTAGAATACTTGCTTAATGCAATTAGCATTAGTTGAATGCTATCAAAACATTCCAGAAACTTTATTAATTAGCTTCTGCCTCAGCCTGCAACAATGTTCCGTTCCCACTCGTTCCACTCTCACTCTCAGCAGCGCCGTGCAAGGCGCTCGAACTCGAACTTGTTGGCACGCTCTTTGGGGCCAAACACTGTACCTGGGTACAGTTGGTGGCTGGGCACAGTTGGCAGCTGCCATACTCATTTCCGGTTTCCGTTGCTTTGTGTGCGTGTAAAATTTGAATTGCGACTCGGAGAATTTCGGTTTCACTTTTTGCGTATTTGCAAATTATAGAAAACACATTAAACGGGGGGAAACAGGACGACAACTCTTGGCGGATGTTTGTAATTTCCAGTGAAAGACACTTGGGGGAGGGAACAGAACAGAACAGAACAGAATGGTTGACGTGGAAGTTTACCGCTTTTCCTTTTTGTGGGCGTGATTTGTGCGCCGAAAATCAAATTGTCTCGTTGATATGGAAAACTCATTCTATTAGCTGCCAATTGCCGGCAATTGCTAGAGCTTCCCTTGGAGACAGCTAATCAGCGACGAGGTAGGAACAGAGGGACGCAACAGGTGGCAACAGGTAGCCCTTGGCCTTCAGTGTTGCCCACTTGGCTTTTTCCCGCCAAAAATGCCATATACCCTTTTTTCTACTTCTTTAAATGTATGCATGATATAATCTACTGTTAGTAACAGTTCTAAGATCAGATCCCCATACAAACTTAACATACCCTCTAAATACTTTCCAATACAGGCCACAAATATTCGGTCGAGAGAGCCAACTACTGATAAGCACTGATAGCGCTTCGGCCTAGCTGCATTGATAAGATAAAAGCAGCTGTATCAATAGAAAGCTTTTGTGGCTCGATTAGAGTTTTTGTCGAAATGAGCGAATGATTAGTCACAGTTTGATGGGACAGCAGCACGGACGGACCATGGACGACACGGACTTTTCACTCTTTGGCACAAAGAACAAGCACAAGAAAGACAAGGCGGATGCCACACAGATAGCCAAGACGCCCACCTCCGAGTTGGACCTGAAGCGCATCATCATCTCCAGGCCAACCAACGAGGATCTCTACGAGAACTGCCCCAGGGCGGGCGTGGCGCTGATCCTCAACCACAAGGACGTCAAGGGGCAGAAGCAGCGCGTGGGCACTGAACGGGATCGGGATGATATACAGCAATCGCTGCTGGGATTCGGCTTCGATGTGCGACCCTACAACGATCTCACCTTTGCCGAAATCAACGATCTGCTCAAAGAGGGTGAGTAATCGCACCACACTGACCCATGACATAATCGGGAAAAGTGCTCTATTGCTTGCAGTTGCTCGCGAGGATCACAGCCAGAATGACTGCTTCGTGCTGGTGGTCATGTCCCACGGCTCTGAGGGCAAGGTCTACGCGAAGGTAAGTATGCTGGCAACCAGTGTAATCCCCCTTGACTAATCTCTCGCTTCTCGCTAGGACATGTCCTATCCCGTGGAGCGTCTGTGGAATCCCTTCCTCGGCGACGGTTGCAAGACGCTGGTGAACAAGCCGAAGCTCTTCTTCATACAGGCCTGTCGCGGCGAGAACCTGGAGAAGGCAGTGGAGTTCACCAGCTTCTCGGTCATGACACGAGACCTAGGCCCAGCGGCACCAGTGCCACAGCCAGTGACCTATGCCATACCCAGCACGGCGGACATGCTGGTCTTCTACTCGACCTTCGACAGTAAGTGGTGGACTCCACCCATACGATGAGGGATTACTCTACCTCTCCACTCCCCATTACAGAGTTCTTCTCGTTCCGCAACGTGGACGATGGCTCCTGGTTCATACAGAGTCTGTGCCGTGTCCTGGATCTCGCCGCCAACAACGAGGCCAGGCAGCCGGAGGGAGTGGATCTCCTGCGTCTGCTGACCGCCGTCAATCGCAAGGTGGCCTATGAGTACCAGTCGAATACCAAGAACGAGGCACTCAACCAGATGAAGGAAATGCCCAACTTCATGTCCACCCTGACCAAAACCTTCCAGCTGCGCGTCAAGCCCAAGAGCTAGGGCGGAGACGGAGAGGGAGGCCCAGTCGCTGAGTCAGCACCCGTACTCCTGGGGGAAATGGGGCATGCACTTTATATAAGTATCAAACAGTAAACGATTTGTGTTAATAATAATGTTTGCCATTTGTATCTGTATCTGTATCTGTAAAATGTATCTGTATCTATCGATCGTCGTGTGTGCGTGTGTGTGTGTGTGTGTGTTTTGGCCCACTTATCTAAAATTGCTTTAAAGCCGCTGGGGTGCGATAACGAGCGCGAACGAACGAACTCCTCCAGCTAAAGCAGTTACCCGTGCACTGACAGAAATTACCCAGCAATTGACATTCACCGCATTCGCACTTAGTCTTAGTAGCAATTGTATGAAATTGGTATTGAAATAAACGTATTATACTTAACGTGGAGAGCCTTTTGTTGTTATTATTATTATTATTCATTGTTTATAATAGTGGAATCACAGATAAAAATATCAATCCATTTTCTAATATGGATACGAAATTTTTCTCAGTGTATTTCAAGACAGAAATAAAGACAATAATTCCAAAAGAAAGTCCCCATCATAATAGTATATTCTTGGAAAAAATAAATAAAAACGGATAAAAATGCTATTAAGGTTTCTAATGAATTTATATACATTTTATGTACGTAATTTTTATCTGTGTATTTTAAGTCATAATTACAAAAACGAATTCCCCATTATAAATATATTTATTCAGGGTGAAAGGAGGTGAAAAAACAATGGATTACCCCAAATAATAATGGAAAATGCGAGGGGGTAGACATGTGTATGTAGCATATGAAGGATCAATCAATCTTGCATATCCAGCTTCTCTCAGTGTAATTTATGCCTAATATCCGAAAGGTTACGTCATTACATTTTCTCAATGCTCAAATAAACCGATGGAACAATAAAATTAATAGCTTCAAACGTATTTCGACTTCAGTTTAGTATGCAATTTCTCTCAGTGTACACTTCTATAAGCAAACTAAGTTACATCTCTACTGATTCCAATTTCTGAACATAAATTACAACAAAAATGTGCATAAAAATCTCAATGCTTACTTACTTGGCTTGTGCAATTTCTCCCAGTGTACCCAAATATATTATTAGATTTGTGGCAGATAAGCTGGCAACGCTTTGACTTGAGGGAGTGTGGCTCAGTGGTTGTTGCCCCACGCAGTTGCAGTTGTACCTTCAACATGCTTGCCACACGCTGGCCGCACTTCGGGTCGCTCTGCCTGCTGCTGCTGCTGCTGCGCTTGTGGCAAGTGCTGGCGCTGGCACCGTTGAGCATCACGCTTAGGAGTAGGCGTGGCTTACGCTGTGGCTGCCGCCGTCTGCTCACGGCGAGCGCCATGTTCCAGTGGCTGGGATTGCTGGCGCTGTCGCCGCTGCTGCTGCGGGAGAGCGTGTCCATCTATGAGGCGACGAATGTGCAGCACTCGGATACGTTCCGGCACATAGCACTGGTCACCATGGCTGGCGATGTGGGCATCTCGCTGGCACTGCTAGGGACGCACATCTGGCAACGCCGTCGTCTGGCCAGGCTGCTCAATGGTCTGGCGAGGATTCACGGGCGTCTGGGTCACTTGAGCTGGTTGGTGGTGCTGCTGCTGTGGGGCAAGCAGCTCCTCTCGCTGTACGAGCTCCTCTGCAACATTCCGTTCCTGCAACAGAATGCGGCACGTCTGCCCTGGCTGCAGGTGCTGGCCTACGGCGTCCAGCTGTACGTGCAACACATGAGCAGCGTCTTTGGCAATGGAGTCTTTGCCGCTCTACTACTGATCCTCTGCAGCATGTGGCAGCTGGAGGCACAGTGGACGCAGGAGCCACTGCAGCAGCGGCGTCTCTTGCGGCACGAGCGACAGCTGCTGCAGGTATGTCGGGACTTCATTGGCGTCTTTCAGCTGGGCCTATTCTTGCTGGTAATCGGCAACTTCATCAATATACTGGCCAACATGTATGCCTACATGTCCTACTTTGTGGAGCAGCATGGCGTCCCACTGACCATCTCCAACTATTGCCTCATTGTGGCCATCCAGCTGTACGCCATGATCTTTGCCACACATCTCTGCCAGCTGCGGCATATGCATCTCCGTTCCCGCTGCCTCGAGCTCTGCTACACTCCGCCGGAAATGACCGAGGCACAGGTGAGCATCCGTATCCGTTTCCGGTTCCGGTTCATCATTGAATGCCGTGTGTATTGCAGGCTGTGCTGCCCACCCCTCTGCTGCTCAGCCCACTCGACCGACTGCAGTTCTCCGTCCTGGGCCTCTTTACGCTGGACCATTCCTTCTGGCTGTTTCTCGTCTCCTATGCCGCAAATTTTATAGTCATCATTTTACAGTTTACCCTAAAGCACATGAAACGGTTAAACGGTTAAGGTCTTCGCTGGAAACTTGTTTTGGTTTGAGCATGCGCTTAGCTAAGACTCGCTTCAAGCTTTTTTGCACAAGGTTAAACGGTTAAGGTATTGACTGGTTTGTGCATTTGCTTAGTTGGGACGCGCAACCAGCGAGCTTCTTTTAGCGCAAGGTTCAGCACCAGTTGCTATAATAAGTTGCTATAAATTCAGTCTGATGGTTTTTGCATTGACTAAGGAGGAGCAGCCTTATTATGCTTAATAAGTAATTTCACACTATTTATTGCAATTGGTTCTTTTATTAGGCATATTTCTGTTGCATTTTGATATCTTACATGTTTAGTGGTATTCAATACAAAAACTTGATATGAAAGTAGCCAAAAATCATCAGTAGCAAAAAAAGAAATGGGGAAGCAGAGACACGACTTCAACTAAACGAGTTTAATGTGATCCACTGAATTGGCGGTTTAATACTTTTATCTGCTAATGCTCAAAGTCCGAAATGCTTTGATTTATTACTACGCGCCTAATGGAAAATTTGGAAAAACAAAATTGACTTTAAAGTGTCTTTGTTGCAACTTGACAAATTAAACTAATTCATGTGTGTAATTTGAATTTGAATGATATCGAAATAAATATACAATTTTGCCAATGTTGAATAAAATTCATTATTATTTGTACAATGTAAATTGACCTACCTGTGTAGTATTTCATAGCGATGGCATTCATAAATGTAATATTCATACATATATTTTACTCCAGAAAAAAATGGCGTACGGCGTGCACAATAATAACAACACTCGCATCGCGACGCGTTGATTTACCGTTTTCTTTTCTTTTCCTTTAGCAATAACTGCTAAAGTTTTATCAATTTCACTAATTATTTATATTTATTAGTACTATAATGCATTTATTGCCACACTTTTTCACTTTTTAAACACTATTTGCCACTCAAAAAAATACATATAAAGATCGCGGTGCAAGGGCGCGTCCAAACGCTTTGAAAACTCGAGGAAACTCCTGCTCTCTCGCTGTTGTTGACGTTTGCCAAATTTTACGCGTGATTCTGCCTAGGCAAAATCCGTTACTCTCGCTCACGCTCTCTTCGCTGCTCGATGCAGCAACTGCTCGCACGGATAACGGCAATAAGGAAACAGGCAAATGACAGTGATGCGCAAGATGCTCAAGGGCGCCAGAGATGAGCAAACGTGCTAATAGTTGTAAAAATTTAAATTGTGCGGTTCTGAACATATCAGTGATGAGCAAAAGGTGATAGTGATGAGCGGGAAATATTCTTTATTCGCAGATTTTTATTTATTTTAACTTTTTTTTTAATTACATATGCATATATATTTATTAATACGTCACAAACCTTACAGAAACAGTAGATATTAAGTGTAGAATTTTAATACATATTTATATTTACAATTACCTTTGCATTTTGTATTTAAAAAATAATATAATTATTTATTTGTAATTTAATCTTAATGTTCATTATAATTTAAATTTATTTATCGACTGTATTTAGTTGACTTTAAAAAAATAAATAGATAACCCATTGTCGCCTTCTAACTACTTTTTTCTCTGTTATCCGAATCGGTAACTCCTCTTGACCAGTGTTGCCACACCCAACTTCTCTCAGCGTTGCCACCCCGGTCTTCTACTTTTTACATGCATGTGAGTTAATAGCTGAGCATATCAAATTGGATCAGCTTGCATTCATTATTATTCATGAGTGAAATGTAATGTGAGGCAATAATCAATTGGTCGTAAATATTTGGGCTAATCTTACATTACACTGCGAATATGGCTTAAACAGATTTGCATACCTCAAATGGCTTCTGTGTGGACTTGTTGAAGCGTGTTCAAGTGTCTTCCTGCTTTCACCTGAGCGAACTGTAGTGGCAGCCCTCGCTAAAGCGACTCTACATCATAATTTAATTACAATCATATAAATATTTGAATACTATTCTACCAATTCTAATATACCTACTTGCCTCTTGTGGTACTTCTCTGGCAACCCTCGCCTGTGGACATTAGCATATTGGCAGCAGTTGCTACTAACCGCATGTGGCAGCAACAGGAGCCTTCGCACGCGCCAATTTTCCAAGCCACTGAGCTGCCTACACTCCACTGAAGCCCAGCCACAGCTACAGCTCCGGTTTCAGTTCCAGCTCCAGCTCGAAGCTGAGTTTCCCTCTCTCTACTCCACTCTACCTCTCTGACTCGATTGAGGTGTTATGTAAAGACTATTAGCCACAAATTCACTTGTTGCTGTTATTGTTATGCAGTCTTAAGATCATTTTTATTCAGTTGCTTTTGTTCAGCCATTCGCTGGCTGCATTCTTCTTGAGCGCATCTTCTTCTTCTGCTTTGTCTGCCTCTGCCTCTGCCTCGGTTATGACCAGCACCGTTAAGCCTACGCCTGGCTTTGGTTTTGGCTTTGACTTTGGCTCTTCTGTTAGCCAAGTCCATTCATCTGGCCTGCGGGGCAGTCTGGTCTATCGACTGCTTATTGCCACATTGTTGTTATGTTGCTGTTGCTGTTGCTATTGCAGTTGCATCTCTGTGCCAGGTGGGGCGTGTTAACTGCCCACTTTGCCTCTGGCTCTACCACTGCTTCTGTCTTGGCCAAATCCAGCTTTAGCCGCGGCGCATCAGCTCATCGAGCACACCTTGATACCCTGTAGAAGAAGCAAATGATATTTGGTGTTTTAACACCAGAATATTTAATAAATATAAGTATCGAATATCTCCGGAGTTTATTATCCGATTGAGCCACAATTTACAGCACTGATGAAGGTTACCATAGAAAGTTAGTTTGTATCTTCATAATTGTGGCTGTGGTGGTTTTGGCGGTTTATGGGGGAAGGGGGAGGTATCAAGAATCGAACACAAACTTGATCTGCCTACACTATAGGGGCATCTAACTGCCAAATATGACATATCTAGCTCTTACAGTCTACGAGATCTACTTAAGTGTTCATACAGACAGACGGACAATGGGACATGGCTATATCGACTCAGCTCGTCGTCCCGATCAAGAATATATATACTTTGTGGGGTCTCTTTTAGAATGAATCCACTCAACACTCTTCCACTTTCTCCTTGCTCTTTAGAGGGCATCCACTTGGCAGAGCCCACTCGACTGTTGGCTTTGGCTTAGCTGTTGCTTCTTTTACTACTTCTTATGGGCGCTGCGTGTTTATAAGTTTTATGGTAATAAGTTTGTTGGTTTATTGTTTTTTATTATTACCAAGCAGCTTGTCTAATGTTATTGTGTGTCTTCTTTTTGTTGTCTTGTCTTCCTTGTTTCTATGCATTTCATTTCATATCTCATTTCTCATTTCTCTTGGCATTCATTTCATTTTTATTTGACCAAACAAAAGCCACAACCTCAACGGTTTCTTTGGGGGCACATGCATCCCATCCATCCATCGCCAGAGGCCAAGCCAATCAGCTGTTGCAGGAGCTGCGTCTGAGTCTGGGTCATAGCTTCAGTCTATGTCTATTCATTTAAAGCTTGTTGCACTTGTCGTCTGTTATAGTTGTTGTTGTTGTTGTTGTGTTTGTTGTTGCAAAAATAAAAACTAGTCTCATCGCTGCCAACTCCAGCTCTGACTCCAACTCCAGCTCTGACTGCAGCTCGAGTTGGGCTCTGGTTTCAGTTGCTCGTGAGGTGTTTGCGTTGTCGGTTGTCGGTTGTACGCGATGTGAGGCGCTGCTGCTCCCCTTCTTGTGGCTCTCATCATAATAATAATCTAACAATAGTAATAAAACTAACTGTAAAGTGTACCAAATCACAGAGTTTATATGTTTGTGGCGGCAACACTGCGTATGCTTGATGCCTGCAGGCTCTTGCTGCTGACTTCCGTATGGATCGCAGCGGTTCGGGCGGGCCAAGGCAAGTTAACAAGTGAGTGAGTGTGTGTGTGAGTGTGTTAGTGTATTAGAGAGTTGACCACATTTGAGCCGATTTGTCAATGCAACTTGATGTCCGCCGTCCGCTGTCTTTCAGCTTTATCTTCGTCTTCGTCTGCGTCTCCGTCTGTCACTTGTTGGCCAACTAGTTTGTGTGTCGTTGTGGCCAATTGTTGAACCGTTAAATAACCCCAATATTCAATTTAAACGATTATGCATTTACATACGTCCGAGATAAGCGAGTGTGTGGCAAGTGGCAACCCACTTCTGCCTCGATCATTTGTTATTTGCTGTTGTCACTGATGCAATGGATGCAACTCCTTGCTGCCAAAACAAAAACTTGTTAACCCATTTCCAAATGCCTACTCCTGTGCCACCCAGTGCCACCTGTGACTACTGTGACTATGGGAATGTCTCTTCGGGAACTTGTCTCTAACTGCGAAACTGGTCTTACTTGCAGAGAGTGCCGCAACGTTCTAATTAAATGTTAATTCTACTTGGAATACATAAAACCACTGACCCCAACTAAAACTCAACCTAAACTCTCCCCATACTACTACTCAACTCATTATAGTGAGTGTTCTCATGTTTAGCACAAATGTGACATAAATTTCCACTATTAAAAAGTTTATTATTATCACAAACGATACCAGAGCAATGGCACTTTCAATTGAATAGTGTGAATAATGAATACAAACTGCTTGCACCGATCGAAGTGAGTGAAAATTAGCTGTTCGAATTGAAGTGGCATAAATACAGAGAAATATTCAAAGTATTCGACAAAATGTGTAAGACAAAATGAATTTTTAATGCGGAAAGTCTTAAATTAGAAACTACAGTAATAAAATGCATCAAATGGATTTAATTTACTTAATTTTATGGCTTCTGAGATTTGAATAACTTGCACATTTTGAAAGAAACATTTGACATTCTTCCACATGCTCCTCACCACGACTTCTGTGGCAGTTGCTTGGACGAGGAGCAGATAGAAAGTAGCTCCTAGGGAGACCCTGATTTGAGGATCTAAGCAGAGTAGCTAACCACTCAAGGATCTGTATCTTGCATACAACCCCCACGGAAGGACTAGTTAAATACATAATCCCCTAAAAAACCTCTCCCGTCTTCTCTACCCTCCTATTAGGCCTAACTGACTAACCTAACCTAACCTAAACCTTTTCTAGTAAGCTGAATAGAACAAGTGTCTGGCTGTCCAAGCTGATCTAAGAAACATATTTCTAAAAGAGACCTTACATAGCCTTAGTCTTCAACTACTCAAAGTACTACTAATTGAATACTGAAATACTCAGAGTTTAGCTAATGAAAAACAAGGCTAGATTATTCTCCGACAAAGGACTACGCAAGCATTTCAATAACATCAAGATTGTTGATGATAAATAAACTGTATAGACTCTATCTTAAGGACACCGAAACGTCGAAATATATACTCGGAAATTTCCCTATAGTCCCTATAGTACTATAAGTTTAGACTAGTCTACTTAGAAAACTATTCCCTAGAGCAGCTCGAGTTAAAACCATTTCAGCCTACCCTCATTGCAATTCTGCACTCGATTGAGCTGGAGGATAGATAAATAGACGACAATAATAAATTATAATTCTTCATCAAATACTTAAAGCTATAAGGACAGTTTTAGGTCACCAAAGAAATCTAGGAAAGTTTCTTAAGATTGTGTCGAGTATTTGAATGATTGATGAACAAGAGTCAAGAGGTTGCACATACAGCGAATCACAATCAGACATGGAGCTTCAGCATTCAGCCTGCTGAGAAATTGAAAACTTGATTGAAAAGTCTGTAATTTTTCACTATGATTAGACATTTCAACTGTAATTCTATTAGATTTGCTCTAGGTCTGCATTTATCTGGGCTCAGTTGCAGAGATGCCCTGCTGCTTGGTCATTCATCTAATCCCAACTTCCGGCACATTTCCATATTGTTATTATTTCTATTTCTCTTATTATTGTTGTTGTTGTAGTCGCTGTGTTATTTTGTTTTAGTTCACAGCACGACGAGCTAGAAACTGCAAGTAAATAGAAACTGCAACGCAATTTGCAGCAACTGGAAATCACAAAAAAAGAAAAAAGGCTGAAATAAGACTAACAATAAACACGTAAAGCCCAAGCGAAGACTGCGAAGATTTCACTCTAGCCACAATAATAATAACAAGACTCAAGACTGAGAGACACGCTGAAATGATAGTTTCTCGAGCTGTACTAGATGTTCCGAAAAAATGTCAGAAAGTCAGGCAGTAAGTCAGTCAGTCAGCCAGATCTATGAGAAGAGGCCCAAACTGGCGTCTCTTTTGTGTGTGCCACGCTTGTCACTTGGGGCACATTTGGCTGCCTCTTGCAGCGTTGCACTTGCCACAACAGCTACAGCTACAGCTACAACAAAAATGTCTAATTATGTCATGAGGGTGGGAACTAAAGCGAGGCAGCAGTGCCTTGCTGATTGCCAAGACAGACAGACAGACAGACCGACAGACAACTGAATGCATGTGGAAAAGTGTTGCAACTATTCATGAAAATCAGCATGAAAATCTCTGCTCAAAGCACGGGGCGTGGCAACAGCGCCCAGCCACGCGACAAACGTAGAAAGTTTTTCGGCCAATTGCAGTTCCTACTACAACAATTGCCCCCTCCCCCTCCACCTCACCCTCCCAGTGACAATTCGCTTCGCACGTTGCCTTATGGAGATTTTCAATTGTTGTTTCCCGTATTTTTCTCCCCTTTTTCTCTGTGGTTCTCAGCGCACAATTAGCATGCCAAAAAATATAAAGTAATGTAAATAAAAGACGGCGAAACACCAGCTAAGCTGTAAATAATTTGTCAACGTTTTCTACTGTTTAAACTTGGCTTGAACTCGACGCTCTGTCAGCTTAGTTGTCGGTGTTGCCAACTCTTTGGCTCCCTTTGAAACTAGGAAAAAATGGCTAGAAAATTTTGATAATAGCTAAATAGCTAAAGTTCCTTTGATTGTTATTGTCGATTCAGTTCTACATCATTTATTTCAGAGTATTTAAACGTTATTTGTTGAAATCTATTTCATTTTCAGACACTTGAGTATAAACTCAAGTGTTGGCGGGCGAACCAGAAATTTGTATGCCCGATTTCCTACAAGGCTTAACGTAAATTTTGTAAGCGGCAATTCTCTTTTAGTACATGCCGTTATATTAGAAACGTATGTATATCTCGCTCGCGCCTGCATGCGCATACGATCGCATGCAGACCACGAGATTTGTGAAAATTATTGTTCAGTACTGATTTGTACGTCTGTCCATGTAGAGGCAGCTGAGAACATTGGGACATAGGAGTGTGCGCGAAGCTCAAATGTAAGTTAGAAGTATTGCCAGAAGTATTCAGGACACCAAAAGGCACGGGTCCGGTGCCAACACTCAAGTGTGATAGAACTCTTAGCTGATTATATTTTAGTATTGCCGCTCAGGTGTCTAGTGGGAAAATAGCTAAACTGCCAACGCTGTTTATAATTTGTAACAATTGCATCAAAATGATAATTTACATTAATAACTTATTGTAATTTCCCTCCCCTCCACTTTAGCGACCTCTGGCGGCTGCGCATTTCACTCGCTAGATGGCGTTGCCTCGGAGAGCGAAGGTGTGCGCTTCATCCGACTGCGCGAAGATGCCCAAGTGGGCAAGGAGATACTCCGTCTGCAGGCCTATCCACGCTCCAGTGCGTCCCTCAAGAGTGCCGATGCTAGCGGAGATCACAAATATTTCAATCTAACGGAATACAATGCCACCACACTGGTGGTCAGTCTAGCGCGTTCACTGGAGCGTCTGGTGGATCGGGATGTGCCCAGAAACTTGCTAAAGTTTCGCATACTCTGCGCCGGGAAGCATGACAAACTGGAGGAAGTGCGTAACTTATTGGGGTTTACTTGAGTTGAGCTAAGTTCAGTCTTCTTCCACAGGGTAGCTACCTATCCATCACGGTGTACATCGAGGATGTCAATGACAATGCGCCAGAGTTTCTCAATGTGCCGTATGTGGTTGATGTGGACGAGAATACTTCAGTCGACAGCATCATCTTCGACGGCGTACAGGCCTTCGATCGGGACAAGCCCAACACTCCCAATTCGGAGGTGCACTTCAGCATGTCCACAGTTCCAGAGCAGCTCTCGGCCGATGGCAGACCCTATTTCGCTTTGAAGAGTCCCCATCGGCCATTGCTAATCCTGAAGCGGGAACTGGACTTTGACAGTGGCATCAGACAGTTCAAGTTGCCTATCTTCGTCTGGGATCGAGGCTCACCAGCTAACCAGGCCAATACCACGATCACCATCAATGTGCGGGACGTGGATGATCTACCGCCAAAGTTCACAGAGGGTGTGTATCGCACCAGGATCAATGAGTTCTATCCCATGACAGGTCTGCCCGTGCGTATTCCCCTCTACTTTGCCCCACCGATCATGGCCTTCGACCAAGACTCTTTGAACGCCTCACTGGTCTATGACATCATCTCTGGCAATGAACGGCAGCTTTTCCGGGTTAATGCCCATAATGGGGTTATGTATCTGCAGAAGGAGATTGATCTGGAGGAGGAGAGTCTGCCAGGCAATACATTTGTGGTTCAGCTAGAGGCCAGACAGAAGGACAATCCCCTCAAGAAAGCATTGGCGCGGTGAGTACAATATCTCTTCCCCTACCTCTATTGATCAGCATTTCTCCCACAGCATCGAAGTAGAGGTGATGGATCTCAACGACAATGTGCCAGAGTTTGAGGCGGATTTCTACAACATTTCCATTGTGGAGAACTTACCCACTGGCTTCAGCGTGCTACAGGTGAATGCGATAGATCGCGACCAGGGCGAGAACTCGGAATTCCTGTACAATCTGGTGGAGAACAAAACAGCATTGGGAGCATTTCGTATTGACTCTCGCACTGGTTGGATTACTGTGCGAGATGATCGGTTACTCGATCGTGAGACCAGAAGAGCCATACAACTGAAGGTGGAAGCGCTCGAAAGGAATCCCTCCTATCTAGACGACAAACATCTTAAGAGACCAGGTCCCAGCATGGTTTTTGTAGAGATCACACTGCTCGACAGCAACGACAACAATCCCAAGTTTGACCATGGCAATCTGTACGAGTTCAAGGTGCCAATAACGGCAGCAGTGGGCTCTAAGATTGGACGGGTGGCCGCACATGACCCAGATGAAGGACCCAATGGCCAGCTGCTTTATGAACTGCAACGACCCAAGGGCAGTGGGTACATACCCTTTCGACTAGACAACAAAAACGGCACCATCTATGTCTCTGGGCCCCTGCGACGAGGACGTATTGCGGTCTTTGTGGAGGCCAGTGATCAGCCCACGAATCCCTCAGAGCGACGTTTCTCGCTGGCAGTAATAACCATTGAGGTCTATGCTACCATAGACGATCAGGCCATTGACTTTGTGGGCGCACCCTATGAGTTTTGGGTGGGAGCCAATACACCGCTGGGCACCTCAGTGGGTCAGGTGCGCACGACACTAATCTACGAGGGAGAGGATGAGATTATGTATGATCTTTTGCACACATATTCCGAGGGCGTGCCGTTTGCCATCGAGGAGAGATCCGGAATAATCACAGTCATACGGGAGCTGGCCGAGTTCAAGCGGCAGAAGTATAACTTTGAAGCGGTTGCCAATTACGTAAGGGAGTTAAGACTGTTTAACCACTGCAGTTAACTGGAGTTAATCTCTCTTTGCTTTCTCTTACAGCTTTTTGCAAACTCTAGTCAATCGCTTATCATGTCGCGCAGTTCCACGCCGCTGACCACTGCCGCCTCCCCAGAGCTAACCGATGAGGGGGTGCTCATCACCAACTTGACCATACATATTGTAAACAAGCCGGATCCGGTGGAAAAGGTACCCTTGAGACCAGTGATTGAGTAAGTAACACAGCATACAATGGCTACAACCATTATACATATTCATCCTCGACTGTATCCACAGGGAAATCAACATGAATGTCATTAACTTCCACGTAGAGGAAAATTTAGTGGGCGGCATTATTGGCCAACTGCTCTACAAGCATGCGCTTAACGTGGCCAACAATGAGCTCGGCAGCTTCCGTCAACTGACCGCGGTGACTGGCAATAGCACAGAGAATGGAAACCTCACTGGAACTGGAGGTCGCTAC
The DNA here is from genome assembly GCA_035045005.1 of Liodrosophila aerea. Taxonomy (NCBI): domain Eukaryota; kingdom Metazoa; phylum Arthropoda; class Insecta; order Diptera; family Drosophilidae; genus Liodrosophila; species Liodrosophila aerea. The sequence continues at coordinate 490,595 of JAWNNL010000647.1, read as the reverse complement.
CGCAGTCGCAATCGCAGTCGCAACTCAAAGTCGAAAAGGCGATTGCCACGTCGTCTGGCGGGGGATTCGAATCTGAAGCTACGCTATATTATTGCCAATCAGCAGGAGGTGATCAATAGGATAACCATCACGGAAGACGGCACACTACTCACACTGATTGGACTGGATCGGGAGCAGCAGGCGAGCTATGAGCTGACGGTGATAGTGGAGTACAGCACGGGCCTGGTGAGCGGCGCTGGCATCTACCAGGTGAACATAAAGGTGGACGATGTGAACGACAATGCACCCAAGTTCAATGCTCTCACCTATGTCGGGCTGATCAATGAGAACTGTGCGGCGGGCACAGAGCTCTCCATGAACCAAGCCATACAGATCAGCGATGCCGATGAGGGCGTCAATGCCGAGTTCCGAGTGCAGCTCCAAGGAGATTACAGCGATCAGTTCAGCATTGAGTATGTCAACTCCAGCATCGGAAGTGGCAATACAAGTCAGCATAAGATGACGCCCAGCACTGGGGCCTTTAATATATTCAACCTCACCGATCAGTGGAACGATGAGTTCAAGTACCAGGAGCTGCATACCTCCTTTATGCAGACCAACTTCAAGCTCAGCACGGGTCCCTACTTCCGCATTAGCTACACGGGCAAACGGGGGCTGGACCGGGAGAAGCAACAGCTCTACAACATGAAGATTGTAGCCGTGGACAGTGGAGGACTCACGGGATATGCACATCTCACGATCCTAGTGGCGGACGTGAACGACAATGGACCCATGTTCGAGCGTATATCTGTGTTTAAGGACTCCAGGTTAGAGATACGGGAGTACAATACGGACATGGAGATTTACTTTGTGGAAAGCTCGAACGGCATGTCCCTGCCCCCAGCTGCCGCTGCCAGCATGATGCTCGCTCCACCCGCCTATCACATACCCGGCTCTCCACGTCTGCACTCGGATGGGACCAAGGAGAAGCCACTCGGAGTTGGTCTGGGCGTGGTAGGACGTGCCAAGTCCAGACGTCGCATTGCCCGTGCCATACCAGGCAAATGTCCACTGTTTGCCATCTATGAGGACACGACTGTGGGTGCCAAGTTGCTGCAGTTGACTGCAAGTGATGAGGACTTTGGCAGGAATGCGCAATTGCACTACGAGCTGCAGGGAGAACAGGTGGAGCGCACGCCAGGTATGCCCATGCTCAAGCTGCAGGCTGTGCGACACTTTGCCATAGACAAGCTGAGTGGAGAGCTCACGGTTAACTATCCGTTGACGGCGAACATTGAGATCTGGCTCAATCTGAGCGTAACCGATATCGATGGACTCAAGGATACCACCTGCATGCGCTTCACTGTCATCGATGTGAACAACCATGTGCCGGCGTTCAAGAAGTCCTGGTATAGCTTCGACACGGCCGAGGGTGACTACAAGGACAGTGTGCTCGGCCAGGTGCTGGCCATTGACATGGACTATGGCGAGAATGCGAACATCACCTATACACTAAGCGACCTTGAGCTACCCTTCACCGTCAAGCCAGCCTCGGGTGTGCTGAAGATCAACGGTCAGCTGGACCGAGAGCTGCGAGCCAAGTACAATTTCCAGGTGATTGCCAGCGATAATGCTGAGCCCCTGGTGCGCCTCTCTAGCAGTGTCGATGTGGAGGTAAATGTGCTGGATGTTAACGACAATCGGCCGGAGTTTATTGGCTACGACGATCAGACCAAGGCTGCTAAGTATATCGCCGATCTGCCAGATCGTACACTAATGCTACCCGTGTACAAGGCCTATCTGGACCGGAGCACCCTGCCGGGCATGTTTGTCAAGCAGGTGACGGCCATAGACAAGGATTACGTGGGCAACGGCAATGGACTCGTGCTGTACTCCATCTTGCATCAGGAACTGCATGCGCCTGTCTTCCAGATAGACTCTCGGGATGGCACCATCAGCACTGTCTCTAGCATCCGAGGCTACAACGATTATGAGCACCTGAATGTATCTGTTATCGCCTCGGATCTGGGCAGTCCAGCTCTATCCGCCACCGCCGTTGTACTCATCAATCTGCAGGGTCAGGCGGTCACAGAGCCAACGGCTCCTACGAAGCCTCCGACACCAGAGATACCCATCAATGTGACTGTATTTCAGCATTCCTACTACGATGTACAGCTGATGGAGAACAATGAGGCACCCATTGAAGTAATGCGCCTGAACCTAACAGCAGGCCTGAATCCAGAGAACTACCGCTGGTCGCTGTGGCTCGAGGAGGGTCTGGACGAGTCGGACGCACATCCTCCATTCGAGTACGATGCCAAGAACATGCTGCTCTATGCACTCAAGCCCTTCGACCGGGAACACATCTCCCGCTATCAGCTGAGAGTGCGCGCCGATCGTCTCTCCCGTGAGGCTCGCAACTATGCCAGGGTTAGTTACCCCGTGGTAGATGAACGTGTGGAGGGTCTATCGCTCAGCGAATGTCGCATACTGGTCCGCATCACCGACGAGAACGACAACTCGCCCAAGTTCCAGGGCAACGGACAACCCATAGTTGCGGTACTGCCGCGCAGCGCCACTTTTGGTTACCCTGTAACCCGCGTGGCTGCCACGGATGCAGACGATGGCCTCAATGCCGAGATACACTATCGTCTGCTCAATGAACCCACCAAGCTCTTTGGCATTGATGAGCATACGGGCAACATACGTTTACTGGGAGATCTGCCACTGGACGAGCGCCTCTACGGCTTCGATGTGAAGGCCACCGATCGTGCGGGTGCCGACGATGGACGGAGTGGCATCGTCAACGTCTTCGTCTACATCATAGACGAGGCCAAGCAGGTGCGTCTCGTGGTGGCTGGACAACCCGTGGATGTCGAACGTCGCATTGACAGCCTCATGGAGGCCCTTAGCTCAGCTATTGCCAAGGATGTGCGTGTACGACTGCTGGAACCGAACTCCAGCGGACTCGAAGTGGCGTAAGTTCAACAGTTCGAAATCCCATACTCAGAGAAAAATCGAGAGTTTTGGTCTTGAATCAAGAATTTCCAGTGTCAGAAGTAGAAGAAGTCGCAAGACTTAATACTTAGAAGAATTTTTCATTTTGAGCTCTACTTTTTAAGATCAAAATTCCTATTTTAAGATTAGTCTCATTCTTTTTTAAGAACTCCAGTTTTGATTTTTAGTTTTTTAAAGTTTTTCTATGTTTATTGTTTACTCAAAATATGATGAGTTTGCTTCTTATTTCTAATCTCAATTCAAGAATTGTCAAGACCTAAACAAAATCAAAATATTCGTAAAATGACCATATGTTTGAGACTATGCGACCTTTATTTTTCAACTCCATTCCTTCCCTGTGTATTTATGCTCACATTCTACAACTAAACTGTAAATGTCCCCCTTCCATCAAACAGCACGAATGCCTACATCTATGCCGTGGACCCACACACGAATTCCATTATGGAAATGGAACAGCTACAAGAGTAAGCCAGAAAATCCAGTTTCGCTGACCCACAACTCTCTCCCACATAGCTAATAAATATATTTCGCAGGTCCTTAGCCGGACTGCAGTTGGATGCACTGCAGCTGCAGCAGCAACAGCTGCAGCACTTGGACTCGGGCAAGACGATGCCACGCATCATTGCCCTGGCCGAGTTTGGTGAGGCTCCACGACACAGCCACGCCTCTGCATCCAGCTTCATGGGCGGCCTGGAATACCTGACATTGGTGCTGCTGGTGCTCATTAGCCTGGGCGCCGTAATAGTCGCCTGCTGCTACTTCTGCCTGCGACAGAAACGGTAAACTCAAAGACTGCAAAGCGGGAGCTCATTATAGCATATAGATACATCATTCATTACTTGCTCTAAGGCGACTAATAAATCTTTAAGTCAAGATCAAACTGTCTGCTCGTTGTTGTTGTTGTTGTTGGTTATGGGTAAACCGCTTGCAGCTGCTCCTCACCTGTCAGCGGAAATTCTAACTGTAAAAAAAAATCAGAAACCAACAACAACAAGCACTAGAGCCAAATCGACAGACATCAGTCCATAAATGCGTACAAGAATGTGAATGTGAATGTGAATGTCAATGCGAATGCGTATGTGAGTGTCATCTGTCTCCACTGTTCTCCACTTGCAGACATCTCTGGTCGCAGCGCGACTTTGCCGCCTCGGAAGCCGGTCTCACCTATACCATAGCGGGCATCAACCAGTCTCGCTCGCAGCAGCGACGCCACCGTCAGCAGCGACACCAGCAGCGCTGCAGCAAGGGCAGCAGCAGCAACATTAGCAGCAGCAACAACAACAACAGCCAGCGACCGACCAGCGCCTTCATGCCCGAGTCCGTCTGCTCCTCGGCCCAGACACAGTCGACGGCGACGGCCACCGAGAAACTGGAGCAACAGTTGCATCAGCATCACCAGCAACAGGCTCTGGTCACGCAGCAGCAACATCATCAGTACCTCAATGAGTAAGTGCCAGCAGGTTCTACCTGAAAGTTAATCTCCTCTATATGGAGCAACTCCTACGTGCACTGAGAGAAATGTGTATAGATATGTACACTTGAAAAGAATTGAATTGCATCTTTCGTATACCTGTTTTTCTCCCTGTGCAGCCAGCAGCAATGCCAGCGCGAGTATATAGATGTGCCGCTCCCCAAGTCGATTGCCAAGGCAGTGGCCTCAGCAGCCGCAGCACAAGCAGCAGACACTCCATTCGTGCTGAAGTACAATGCCTGTCAGCCTGTAAACAATCTGTGAGTCTAATGAGTCTAAAGATACTTTCCTTTCCTAATTGAAAAACTCTTTTCTTGCAGCAACAATTATGAAACGTCGCTGTTCTCGCTGCACTCGACTGGGCAGGACTCGGGCGTAGAGTTCCTGAGCAGTCGGGAGCTGTATGAGACCTCGCCAGACTCCTTCCAGCACAGCAGCTCGAAGCGAATCAACAATCCGGAGCTGCTCTGTCCCAGGCATGCCAAGGCGCATATGGAACTGCGTCAGCATCCGCACACGGACAGCAGGTGAGTGGGATGCACTAACTAAAGTTTCTTCCATGAACTCATACTCTTCATCATCTCCAGTGATACATATGAGGACTCACTGAAGACGGATGAGCCGCTGGTGGCGCACAACTGTCGCACTGGCAACTGCGAGCATCGCCATCATCACCAGGGTCAGCATCCGCACTACCAGAACACCAAGTTCGAGAAGCGCTCATCCTGCGTGCGGCACTCCTTCTCGGGGGTCAAGGATGACCTCATGCAGCACTCGCCGCAGATCTCGCTGCGTCCACGGGGCCACGCTCTGCGTAACTCCATGAACGACCTGGAGCAGCGACTGCACAATCTGGAGCAGTCCTTTAGACGCCCGCTCGAGTTTAGCAAATCGAATTCCTTGTTTTAGTTTAGGTCTTAAGTTAAACGAAGTGCAATCTCTAGTACCCTTAAGTATCCAGAACCAAGTGCAATAAAACAGACTTCATTATTAAACTACACTGTGAAAAACGACAGTTTTTATTGTAGATTTTTCAGCTTGTTTCAAGAATATGTTCTACTGAAACTTATGTTGAGAGGATCTCATTCAGTACGATATGGTCATAAATTCGAGATCACTCGACCCTACTTTTATACCACACTTTTTCCCTGTGTACTCTCCGTTTAGTTATCGAAGTATTTGCGGAACTCCAGGCAACCTGCCCAATTGACATCCCAGCCGGGTGTCTCCTGCTTGGCCTGCTCATACCATCTGGACACATTGGCATAGCGCTTCAGGTCAAAGCCAGCCACATCGAAGGAGGAGACGCTGGCGAGCAGAGCAATGTCTGCCAGGGTGAGGCTCTCGCCAGCTGCATAGCTGTGACCCTCCAGGAAGGTGTTGAACAGCTCAAAGGCCAGCTCAATTTTCTTCAAGTTCTCCTCTTTGGCCGGTTGCTTCTGGAAGATCTGTGGGTAGTAGTAATCCGCAAAGCTCTTGTACAGCGTGCCCATGTCAAAGTATAGGCGCTGATTGATCAACGCCTGTTGCTGCACATCCTTGGGATAGAGCGAATCATTCTTGGCATATTTCTCCACCAGATACACCATAATGGCACGGGACTCCCACAGGGAAAGGCCGTTGTCCACCAGCGTGGGAATCGTGTGCTGCGGGTTAAGTTTGAGGTACTCCGGCTTGAATTGGTCTCCGGCACGCGTGTCGATGAATATCTTCTTGTCAAACTCAATGCCAATTGCCTTGGCCGTCATAATGACCGCGCGACAGGGCGCAGATCCGGGTCGATAATAAAAGTCCATGCTAAGGGGAAATAAGTACAAAGACAACAATTTGAATAAACTATCAATGCGACTAAACATAATCAAACAACAAAGCCAAGAGCCCAGCCAAGATAATCACTTTCTTTCGATGACATAACACCAAGCCGTCTGGCCAAAACAACAAAAAGCGAACGCAATTATTTACCTGTTTTTTCGAGGGGGAATTTATGTGACGTTGAGGAGTCTTTCTAACAAAGAGCCACGCATAACTGAGCTGCGGTAGGCAGTGTCATGGAATTTTATAGCTTTTAAAATGATGGAATGGCTGAAGTGATAATTGAACAAAATTTGTATACATATAGATATAGTTCGAGTGAGTGAATCACAGCTAGTCGAACTAATCAAAGAAACTTGATTCGAATCAACAATCAACAGAACGAATGAATGAGTGAATGAGTACGCATATATATGTTCCAGAACATTGTACACAAAAAAATGAATGGATTTGGTGAAATTCATTCGAATTTATTCACATTACTACATTTAATATTTTTGACCTAATTTAATTTAATTATGTAATTTATAACTAAAATAACTAACAAGTCAATGATGTGAATGCATTCAAAAATTTCGAGTAATTCGAATGGTTTTTGTGATGACACATTTTTCATTTTGGTTGATAAAACTTTTAATCCAGACAATTTCATGAAATGTGTAATTAACGTAAAACTCTAATACATACAAATTCAATTCTGTTTACACTTATTCTGATGTGAATGCATTCAGAAATTTCAAGTGATTCGAATGATTTTTGTGATGATACATTTTTTATTTTAGTTGATACTACTTTCATTCTACCCAATTTCATGAAATGTGTAATTAACGTAAAGCTCTAATACATACAGATTCAATTCTGTTAATACTTATTAATAAGTTTATTTTATGAATTTTATGTAATTTATAACTATTATTAACAACTCTGATGTGAATGCAGTCAAAAATTTCGAGTAATTTGAATGCTTATTGTGATGATGAGTTTTTGATTATACTACTTTCATTCTAGCCAATTTCATGAAATATGTAATTAACTTAAACCTCTAATACATACAAATTAGATTCATTTTATTCTTATTCATGAGTTATTTATGATTTTTATAGGACTGAGCTTGTGGATTGATTCATGCATTCCTCGAGTTAAGTCCAGATGTTTCTTTTATAATTTGTTTCAAATTCCTCGAATGTTCACTGTAATCAAATAGCAATTTCTATAGAAAGCAGTAGATTTCGACTTAATTACATTTGCAATCTCAGCTGTTGGTTGCTATCACTACTTACTAGTTGAGTAACTTTGCACGTATCTAATCTCAAAGTTGCTTATCAAGACACCCCCTAGTCAGTTACTACGGAGAGAACAGGTGACCCAATAGTTTTATAACATCGATTAGATAAAGCGTTGAAGTCGTTGACTTTATTAATGAGAAACTTAGAGATAAATTACAAACGTTTTTATTATTTTATTGTAGCTGTGCCAAGTATAAATTCTTATAATACAAGCACCCCTCCCAGTTCTCTTCCCAGCCAGAGACCTCGTTTTTAAGGTTCTCATACCACCTGGACACATTGGTGTGCTTGCTGATGTCGTAGCCTGATACATCAAAGGTGGACACTGTGGCCAAGAGCGCAAAGTCAGCCACTGTTAGTGTATCGCCAGTTGCATACTTGAGTCCCTCCAACAGGGTGTTCAAGGCTCCAAAGGCAGCCTCGATCTTCTTGTAGTTCTCCGGATCGGCTGGCTTTTTCACCTCCTCGAACAACTGCGGATAGTAGTAGTAGACATAGCTCTGGTATAGTGTGCCCAGATCGAAGAACAGGCGATGATTCACCAAAGCCCTCTTTTTTACATCCTTAGGATACAGCGAATCATCCTTGCCATACTTTTCCACCAGATAAAGCAGTATGGCACGAGATTCCCAGATGGCAAAGTCACCATCCACCAGCGTAGGAATTGTGTGCAGTGGATTAATCTTGACAAACTCCGGCTTTAAATGTTCTCCAGCATCCAGATCCACCTCCTTCTTATTTAGTTCTACACCCAAAGCCTTGGCGGTCATCAGTATTGAGCGACATGGCGCCGAGTAGAGCATGTAGTAAAAATCCAACATGTTATAAATATTTATACAGGATGTTCAAATTCAAATAATGAAATCTGAGTTGACTGATTTCTATTATAGTATATGCTAATAAACGAGCAGTAAATTTAACTTTTTTCCTCTTTTCACTTTGTCATAAATATCAATTTGAAATGTATAATTAATTTGCTCTCCTGAACTTCCCACCGCAAGCGACAGTCGAATGCAACTAGCCTTAAGTCAAAAATTGCACCGTATTTATAGCAACCGGCACTGTTTATAGCACATCTGTTTTATCAACAGAGAGCAAAATAGTGAAATAGAGTATGAGAACGCTGTCAGTGGCGTAGTTAGTTCTATTCTATCAAGGGTTGGAAAAGCTGTAGTATACCCAAAAAATATAACATAATTTTGAAATATTTTATAAATATTTACAAACAAATTATTGATAAATTTGTATAATATTATAAGTCCAAGTGAAACTCAAAATAAATAAAATTAAATATCAATTTATATTCATATATTGTAATTGATAGTTTAAGACGTGGACAATTTTAAACCATTTTCAGGTATATCACAAACACTAACTACGCCTCTGCCTTCAAGAGAACTTATGGTATGCAATTGACTATGCATACAAACCGGAATACAGATATGTGTACGTGTATGTGTGTACTTACTTTCAGCCACCCAATTGCCACAGTAGTCAATAATGTAAAGCAATCATTTATTTAATACAATCTGCAATTCTATTCCAACTAGTTCTCTTTATCTGCAATCCACTGTATAATTTAATTTCCTAAAATTCATTTGAATTGTGGCCATGTGTCATGCGCCATAAAGTGCCAAACTTTCCTAGAATACACAAGCACAAGTCGGACGCAACTGACATGAAGTGACTATGTGACAATTGTCAATTGCAAGTGTAATTACAATTAAATTGTTAAATAAAAATCTTTCTCGTTTATATTTATAATTGTACTCAATAAAAATGAATACTCTGGTTTATTTGACAAGTGAATGATCCGCAACCGACTGGCGCCAGCTGCAAATTAGCACTCGATCTCGAATAAGTATGAATAAATTACTGGATAAAAATTAAATATACTGCTTAACCGAAGTATTTCTTGAACTCCTGGCAGCCGGCCCAGTTCTCATCCCAGCCGGGGGTGACCTTCTTGGCGTTCTCGTACCACTTGTTCACGTTCTCATACTTGGCGATGTCAAAGCTGGCCACCTCGAAGCTGGACACAGTTGCCAACAGAGCAATGTCGGCGACGGTGAGGGACTCACCGGCAGCATACTGCTGGCCCTCAAGGAAGGTGTTGAGGAACTCGAAGGCAGCCTCGATCTTCTTGAAGGCCTCGGGATCGGCGGGGGCCTTCGCGAACAACTGGGGGTAGTAGTAGTTGGCGAAGCTCTGGTAGAGCGTGCCCATGTCGAAGTACAGGCGCTGGTTGACCAGAGCGCGCTTCTTGGGGCACTTGGGGTACAGCGAGTCGGTCTTGCCGTACTTCTCCACCAGGTAGACCAGAATGGCACGCGACTCCCACAGAGCGAAGCCATTGTCCACCAGAGTGGGGATGGTGTGCTGTGGGTTGATCTTCACGAACTCAGGCTTCAGGTGCTCGCCGGCCTGCAGGTTGAGCAGCTTCTTGTTCAGGTCAACGCCAACAGCCTTGGCGGCCATGATGACGGAGCGGCAGGGCGAGGAGCCAGGCAGATAGTAGAAATCCATGGTGCTATAATTACAACAGAACACACAGAACAGAACAATTGGTCATTAGACAGCGTCTACAGCACAACAAGTAATTATAATCAAACACATTAGTTCGTTTTTTCGTTTTCTCCAAGCCATGATGTCATGGTCATAGCTTGTAGGAATTTCTGTACAATTTGCCTTTTATATTTTCTTGGCTCAACAAGTTCTTTTTCGCACAGATACACAGAAACACAGTTATACACACTTACAGTTTTTGGGTGTTGGTTGTAAAGACGCGGCGCACTGTACCAAGTATCAAGCACTACTGGGGGTCTTTGGAGAGAACTGCTACTTTTATAGACCTGCGAGCGGAGAAAAACTCGCCATGTCAGTGCCATAAAAACGGCAAACAAGCAAGCCGGTTAGCATACACACACATACATATATGTATACATGCATGCAATGCCTTAATATACATACAGACACAGTTGAGACACGTCATAAAGAGAGACACTGAAAGAGCGCAGAGAGACGCAGCGGCTCCTTGTAGTTGTTGTTCGACTTGTTTGCGTGTTTGCTATAATGATCCAAATTCAAACACATACATATGTACATACAACCACCATATATGTATTCCCTTCACTTGTCGGGGAAATATTTCTAATAAACTCGTTACACTATAATGCAGATCCCCCTCTCTTTACTCTTGCTACATTTCTCTCTTTATTATATTTGCTAATTTATTCGGGCATCCGCTGTAGTCTCTCTGTGTACACAATTCTAATGCAAATTCCGCGATAGTCATATACAAAATGTATACATACTGTAAACATACATACATTTTGCATACATTATAAGCATTTGTTTGATGCCGACTCAAACCTCCGGGGGCAACTCGAGATTAGGTTTAAAAATAAACACAAAAGCCATAAATCAACAGTTTGTTTATCAGAACATATATATATTTATTTTTATATTACAAGTATAAATTAATAGCATAACAAAGCATAGAGATTTACTTAACAGATGAATACTTTCTTTATTTAGATATTTGTTTAAAAAAATTTCTTAAAATCTAAGCAGCCTGCCCAGTTCTCTTCCCACCCGGGTACGACCTGCTTGGCATTCTCATACCACTTGCTCACATTGGCATACTTGCTGAAGTCAAGGCCAACCACATCGAAGGTGGACACCGTGGACACCAGTGCGATATCCGCAATGCTCAGCGCATCCCCAGCAGCATACAGCTGACCCTCGAGGAAGGTGTTGAGCAGCGCGAAGGCAGCCTCCACCTTCTTAAAGATCTCTGGATCGGCGGGCGCTTTTTTTATCACCTGTGGGTAGTAGTATTCGGCGAAGCTCTGGTAGAGCGTGCCCATGTCAAAGTACAGACGCTGATTGATCAGAGCTTGCTTTTCGGGGCAGTTGGGGTAGAGGGAGTCGGTCTTGCCATACCTCTCCGCCAGATAGATGAGGATGGCGCGTGACTCCCACAGAGCAAATCCATCGTCCACCAGAGTGGGGATGGTGTGCTGTGGGTTGATCTTCAAGAACTCAGGCTTCAGGTGATCTCCATTCGAAAGGCGAAGTCGAATCCTATTGAGTTCCACGCCCACAGCCTTGGCGGTCATAACGACTGAGCGGCAAGGGGCGGAACTGAGGGTGTAATAGAAGTCCATAATGCTGTGTTTATGTTAGAGAGAAAACAGTAAGTTGAGAACTTAGAACAATACACTCAACAAGTGTCAAAAACAAACAAAAAGTTTGGATTCTAATTGAAAACACGCTACGCACCGTACCAAGAGTGGAACACTACTGTTGAGGCTCTGGAGCTGTGGTGATTCTGATACACTCACAAGCGAAGAGAGTACGCCACGTCGGGGTGACGCATAGACAGTGAGGAACAGTGTTGCCAACAGCTGCGCGCAAAAAACTGACAGATTGTTCCCAAAAAAATGACAGAAAACTGCTAAAATTTTCCAAAATGTGATAGAAAACATGACAAAAATGTTTTCGTTCATTTTATGAAGATAATTTATTACTCATTACAATCCAAGTCTTTAATTATTTTGTCAATAAATTTTTCATTTTCATCGATATTTTCTGAATCATAAGATTCGTTTGATTTAATAAATTTTAGATACTTTTCCGGTATCTGATAATTATGGCAACAGGCATCTTGCCGTTGTAGAAAATCAAAATCAGTTGACGGAATTACCGGTTTTGCGCACTGATTTGATTTTGATTTGCTACTGATTTTTAGAACATCTGGCAGCCTTGCCAAACAGTGGCTCCGTTCACTTCAAGATTCAGTAATTTTTTATAAAATTGCAGAATGCTTACAAAGTATTCCATTTTCAAATTGCTGAAATAAACACCAAGTGTTGCCACTAGTTTTCTACGTAGTAAACGGTCACACAAGGGTGAACGGTCTCACAGCAAGATAATCAAAATCAAAATCAACTTCGGAGCTGATTATGCTAAAACTTTTAGTGTGACCGTCATTTCTGTACTTTATGTGCACACACACAAAATTTTGTATGGAGCAGCTGCGAACAGCTAATGGTCATAATCAAATCAAATCAAAAGCAGTTTCAGGAATCCCACTACTAAATTTGATGACAATTTGAAGCATACTTTAACCATTTGAACTAGTTCAAAAAACTGATAAAAAAAAATGATGGGATTAACAAAAACCTGACAGATTTCCTGATAGCTGCTGTTTTCAATTTTTTCCTGCTGAAGCCGTTAAAAACCTGACAGATCTGTCAGGAAAACTGCTAAAACGGCAACACTGGTGAGGAACGCAAAGATAGTGGAAGACGATGAGAGGGGAGCGTGGAAAAACAGAGAGCACACATACTATATCCAAATTTAATTAAATTTCAGCGTATTTCAACAACATAAACAATCTACAGTTGAGCGAACCTTCTAATAAACAACTTGTACTACGAAAGTTTTTATAAATATAAAGAAAAATATTACTTTAATTCAAAAAACTTTATAATTTAATAAGATAAAGTATGTAATAATATTACGTATGAAATTTAAATAAAAAAAAAAGTGCAATCGTCTAAGGCCATCGACTCGTGTAATAATAAAAGTTATAATAATATTAGCTATTACTCAAATTAAGCGCAAGTCGAGTCTTGGTATTGAACGACCTTGAATGTCTTATAGCCGCAGTTGGTATATCGAGCAAAGTCTTACCTTGAAAGTCGCATAAACAATGCTGCCCAGTCTCTGCCCTACCCACACGCCCTCCCCAGACCCATATGATCGATTAGTGGTATAAGTGCCACCAAAAATAGTATGTTAAATGGTATGTAAATCGAGCAGTACATGGGTTTGCTGTATGTACTTACAATTGCGAATGTAATCGGACTTCCATTAGAGGTAATCGAAGCTCCACATCAACTGGCACTAAAAGTTGTCATAGTAACTACTGGCAAAACACAGTCGCTACTTAAACTGTACATTGACACGATAAAAGCGACTTGGATTACAATGAATAACTGTCGATTGTAATGCCTTTAATGTTTACATACAAACGTAATTATTTGGCAATTAACTTAGTGACCATTAGGGTAATTTGTGCTCGAATTCTAAATGAAATCAATAAAGGCATTTTTGTTTATATTATTTATTTTTTATTTATTTATTTATATAGAATATCAACTACGTACAGTTGATGTAAAGTAATAATAAGATTAAAAATTAAAATTAAATTTTTTTAAATTAAAATATTAAAAATATTTAAGAATACAATTTTAAAAAAATAAAAGTTCAAAGTGAAATTAAAATTAAATTAAAATTAACCCACACAATAATTGTAATAACTGCTGATAAGTGTGATTCAAACAATAAACGTAACATATCGGAATTCGCAGAGTTAGGTACATATGTACATACATACATATTTCACAATAAAAGCTCTTGACTCTAGAATATTCCACGGCATGGCCTGTCGCAAACATTGTGTGACGTTTGAACAGTTTCACAACTTGCAAATTGTTTATTATCACGATGAGCTTGCATAAAATAAAACAAACTTAAATTGTAAACAATTCGAACAGTTTGTCGACTTCCCACAGTACACGTCAACAAACTAGAGATGAATCAACTGATACTATTTTTATTAACTAAACTGTTTTTGCATAAATAACCAGAATATTTGAATGACAGTAGAAAACCCCTGGACAGACAAAATGCCGGCAAATTACTCACTTCGCGGCGAAAAACATAAACAAAAGCAGAGCGAATTCAGTTTGGAACTCTTTGAATCACGCACAATGTAGAGAAAGGTCAAGGTGTTGGTATGTATGCATCTGTGTGTGGGTATGTGAAATATTTAGACAAACCCGTTTGCCCACACTGACAAAGTATGCGTCAAAATAATAAGTGTTGCCAGTGTTGCCCATTTAGCGTATTTAAGGTTAAATCTGGCGTATTTCAAAATGAAACTGTTTGAGAGTTTGGCTTCAATGTTCTATACTTATTATAAGTAAATTTGTACAACTTCAACAAATAACAATCAAAACCAAACGATTATGTACTTTTGATGTGCATTTAGAATTAGCTTTTTAGCTTTTCTCATTGTTTAGTTTAGGCTATATTCAGTATCAACAACACTGGCAGCACTGGACCCCACAGGAACACAAGAGCTCAGTAAAGAGATAATAAAATGAGAGTTTCTGTTAAAGCTCGAGTTGCAAAGAGAATGAGAATAAGAGAGATCGTTACATACGGCAGTATTGAAATATGTATAATCATTTGTTTGTGTATATTTGCAGTTGATCTCCGAAATAAGCTGAGAAAAAAACAACGCAGGCTTTGTGCTTACTATATGCACAATTACATATGTATGTGTGTGTATGTACATACGTTTAGTATCTAGAGACATATGCCCAAGCAGCTGAAGCGTATTAAAAACCTTTGAATTTCTGTTTTTTGTCTTTGAATTTTGTTTCGGATGAGTTCTAATGAGGCACACATATGTATGTACATATATACGTACATTCATATCTCTGTACATACATAGGTACATGTGAATGCTTCTATGAATTCGTGTATATACTTCGTGTTTATTTCACTTACTATTATTACTAGTACGTGTACATAGTATCGTGCCTGATTACTACCGATAAGCACAGGTGCCTTTCAATCACAAAAAATTCCATATACTAGATAACCGTTTGCGTTACCCATACCCAGTGAATATACTGTATATTTATTTATATGTATATGTATGTATGTAGATGTATGAGCAAAATGTGTGCAAACAAATGCACAATTGTTTACAGTAATATAAGCACTCGACTCATATGCCGGCAGCCGGCAAAAAAATTTGCTATTGCCGCTATCTACAGTGAATGTTTGCCAGTATATGAGTAGAATGAACTGAAATGATAAGCGGTTGTTGAGGTTGTTTCATATAGTAAGCAGTCTGTAAGAGTAGACTGTAAGAGAGTAAATAATTAGAAATAAGAAGGAACACCTCGAATGAACTGAAATGTAAGCCAACAATCTGGCAACGCCAAAACGAGTAGAATATAGTGGAAACAAGCCGTCTGGTAAGATTGAAAACAGTAAGTAGTAGAGAACACTATCTTAAAAAAGAAAAAAAAAAATACATTCCTATATTGAATCAAATAAATCTTATCAAATGAAACTACCACATATGGAGTCTTCACTGTAGTTCTCAGTGCACAGGAATAAAGATCAATTTATGTCAGGCTTTCACTGATAAAACAGCTGCTCATTGTACATAATAAAAGCACTTCAACGTTCATAAATACTCTTCAACACACACAAGCAGATTCAGTAGGCCTTCACCCTCCGCAAGCGACAGTCAGAGAGAAGTGAGTAGAGAATGGATCTGTATTATTTACCGTTTGCTTCGCCCAGCCGTACCGTGCTGATGGGAGTGGCTGCAGTGGGAGTGAAGCCGAACAGAATCGTTACCAATACCTACGCTCAGGAGAACCTGACGCCAGAGTTTCTGAAGATCAATCCACAGCACACGATTCCCACTCTGGTGGACAATGGTTTTGCCGTGTGGGAGTCGCGTGCCATCATCACATATTTGGCGGAGAAGTATGGCAAGGAGTCGCTCTATCCCAAGGAGCCACAAAAGAGAGCGCTGGTCAATCAACGACTCTTCTTCGATATGGGTACGCTGGGCCAGGCCTTGGCAGACTATTACTATCCGATCTTCCGCTCCAATGCGCCAGACCCGGAGCAGTTCAAGAAGGTGGAGAATGCCTTTGGGTTCCTCAACACCTTCCTGGATGGCCAGCAGTATGTGGCTGGAGATAGCTACACAGTGGCTGACATTGCCATACTGACAACAGTGTCTTCCTTTGTTGCGGTTCATTTCGACATCAGCCCGTATCCCAATGTGAAGAAGTGGTACGAAACTGTTCAGAAGGAAGCCCCTGGCTGGGAGGAGAACGTGACTTATGCCAAGGAAATGACTGAGCGTTTCGATGCTGCTCGTAAGCAGTAGTTTCTGTTCTAATATATTTGTATTAATAATAAATTTAATATTTAAATACAAGAAATACAGACAAATATGAAAAGTAGTTATGATTTAATTATTCAATAAAGCATGAAACTATTTTCAATGTTTATTATTCAGATCGGTTTCTATTAGAGGTGGAGAACTATCGATGGCACTATCGCCACTATCGATGGTTTGGCACTATCGAGCGACCCCACCAAATGGGGTTCCAAATCTCAATTTATCGTTTTCGATTACCTTCATATTTGGTCCATTTCGAAATAGATTAGTTCCGTGTGTAAGTACAATAAACAATTTCGTTTCTTGAAAACGATACATCGAATTTAGGAATCCCATTTTTTTCAAAAAGTAAATCGAATGATCGAATTCGTAAATGGGAAAAGGCCTGAATGTTAACATTTTTTTCTTTGAGCCGGGTTCGCCTCTCCGATATTATTTAGCCCGCCTTGCTGAATGTTCTTTCAGACTCAACGGACGTAGCCGGAATGCAAAGATATTTGGAGAAAAGGCTCCCAAAAAGGCTTCTTTTGTTTTCAAATCGGTACCATTGGCTGAAATAAAGCATATTTTATTGTATTCGTTTCATTCTTTTATTTTTAAATCGTAACTTAGTTAAAATAAAGCATAATTTTATTATATTTGCTTAAAAAAAAATTTTTTGTTGGGCAATACTATCGAGCCACTATCGCGCCACTATCGATGGCACTATCGACACTATCGATGGTTTAAAATAAACTATCGTCGACTATCGATGGCGCCCACTATCGATAGTTCTCCACCTCTAGTTTCTATATCTGCACGCCAATTTGAACATGAACTGACGTAAGCGAATGGGAGAACATTATATTTCATTCCAGAGAAACGAATTGAAAGAGAGGTAGTATATTGAACACAGTGTATACATTATGTTTATGACAAGTCTCTTTCAATTAACATTTTCAATATGTGATAAGAGAATTTTAGTTCAGTCAGTCTCTATAAAAAGATTTTCCCTTTGAATATCAATTCAGTTTGCATTCACTCCTCGAAGGCGCAACAGTTCCAGTAAAAAAATGGATCTCTATTGTCTAACCTTTGCCACCCCCAGCCGTTCCGTCATAATGACGGCAGCTGCAGTGGGAGTTGACCTCAACATTAAGTTGGTCAATCCGGCTGAGAAGGAGCACCTGAAGCCTGAGTTTCTGAAGCTCAATCCTCAGCACACGATTCCCACTCTGGTCGACAATGGCTTTGCCCTGTGGGAGTCGCGTGCCATAATAATATATCTGGTGGAGAAGTATGGCAAGGATGACTCGCTGTATCCCAAGGATGTGCAGAAGCGAGCGCTGGTCAATCAGCGTCTGTTCTTCGACTTGGGCACACTGAATCAGTCCTTCATGGATTACTACTATCCACAGTTCCTCTTACAGAAGCCAGCTGATCCGGAGGTCTTTCAGAAAGTGGAAAACGCCTTTGGGTTCCTCAACACCTTCCTGGAAGGCGAGAAATACGTGGCCGGCGATAGGTTAACAGTGGCAGACATAAGCATCCTCTCGACTGTGACTACATTTATTGCAGTCCGCTTGGACATCAGTAAATATCCCAATGTGCAAAAGTGGTACGAGACTGTACAGAAGGAGGCACCTGGCTTCAAAGAAAACCAAGAAGCTGCCAAAGAGTATACCAGACGCATGGAATCTGTTCTTAAGAAATAGATAGAGAAATGTTTAAAGTATTTCAAATATAGTAGAGTAAAATTATTGAATAAAACTTCTTGCTTCATATTCATACTAATAAGTTGTGGAAAACTACCAAATTCCGTTGAATGTATGTATGTTATGTGCCGCAACATATGGCAAGTTGAGAGTATGTTAAAGAGTGTGCACACACACTCTCTCCGAAATTAGAAAGAGCGCATTTTAATGGTTTCCAAAGCTTTCATTCAGAAGTGTAAGAGGCACTAAAGCTTTTAGTCTCTCTGCTCAGAATTAGAAAGAGAATTTTTTAATGATTCCAAAAAGCTCAAATTATACAATATTAATTATTATGTTTAATTGAGTTTCCCACGAGTAACTGAAGCCTGAGCTAAGAGAGATCAATTTGCAACAGTTCTTTTTGTTCTTTTTAAAGAACAAGAGTCAACCTGTTGGGTTCAGACCGATACCCAAGTACCGGTCACCTCCACGCAAACCAAGAGCAGCCAGAAGTTCTAATCAGTGAAATTAAAAACACTAATAGAATCTTAAATGTTATTAGTTAGTTTATTAAACAACATTCGATATTTGGTTTGTTAAGCGTTTTGAGTATAAAAATGTACTTATATAACTTTTAGTTAAAATCTTTCATGTTGTAATTCCTTAATTTATTATTAATATTATTATAGTCCTTTCTTGGCATAGAAACAGCAGTTCAAGCGTTTTCTTCAAGTGCTACTGGACATGGGAACCTTACCCCCCATAATAATGATAATAGTAATCATACCCCCAGCAAGTTAAGTGTACACCACTTTGGCACTTATTCCTCCCCTTTTTAATTTGATAACTGAAATCTTATCTTATCTCTATCTTTTGATTGACATACATATAAAAAATATATAAAAAAGGTAGATTTTAGGTGCTTAAGTAGTGAACTTGCTGGGGGTATGATTATTATTATCATTACTGTAGATAACAAATCGGTTCCATTGCAAGTTCCACAGAGCTATCGTACTAAAACTGAAGAGAACAATGACAAACATATTTGATAGTCAAATGACCTATAGTACATACAGATAATTGCTGGGGGTCGTGATTCATACTACATATGTAGTTTTTCGCCTGAGCTTTCGCTATATAAGGCGCTCTCTCTGTGCTGTTCCAGTCAGTTCACGTTTGTTGTTCCGAGGCATAGCACGTACTTCTCCCACTCTCTCAAATATGGATTTTTACTGTATGACTGGCTCGGCCCCTTGTCGATCTGTCATAATGACGGCCAAGGCCTTGGGTGTCACGCTCAATCAGAAGACACTTAACCTGATGGCAGGCGAGCACCTGAAGCCAGAGTTTGTGAAGATTAACCCACAACATACCATTCCCACCCTGGTGGACAATGGTTTCGCTCTTTGGGAGTCGCGTGCCATTCAAGTCTATCTGGTGGAGAAGTACGGCAAAAATGATTCGCTGTATCCGAAGGATCCCAAAGCACAGGCTGTGGTCAATCAGCGTCTGTACTTCGATATGGGCACCTTGTACAAGTCCTTTGCCGACTACTACTATCCACAGTTCCGCCTGAACAAGCCCGCCGATCCCGAGGAGTTCAAGAAGATTGAGAACGCCTTCGGTTTCCTCAATACCTTCCTGGAGGGACAGCAGTATGTGGCTGGCAAGCAACTGACCATCGCCGACATTGCCATCCTGGCCACCGTCTCCACCTTTGATATCGTGGGCTTTAAGCTAGACAACTATCCCAACGTGGCCAAGTGGTACGCCAATGCCCAGAAGGTAACTCCCGGCTGGGATGAGAACTGGGCCGGTCTCATGGAGATGAAGCAGTGGATGGAGGCTAACAAGAAGAAGTAAACGCATCTCAAATACTATATTATAAATCATTACCCCGAAGCAAATTAAATTATTCTCAAAATAAAATACGTTTTAAACCTCAAAGAAAAACTGCTGTGTCATCATTATACGCAGAAAGCTTTTTTAGTGGTTTCTATGTACATGTTAGAATTAATGTGTAATTGCGACTGAGCCATGACGTCACTTAGTTACTAGGTTCAATTAGTTAGTTCCCATTTGAGCTTCCCTACAGAAGAGGGTTGTGTATAGTAATTAGTAGGAGGAATAGTACTATATTATATTTAAGTACTTCTCATGAATCATCCATAGATCCGGACTCTGCAAAACTAGCTGAACCATGGAATGTTGCTCCCACTTTAACTGTGGATAAGAGTCAAGGGATATGTGTGTGCGTGTTTTGTTAGCATTAGCTGCTGCAAGGAAAGTACAGGGTCTCCTACTGTCGGTTGCATCCGACTGTAGCTTTCCGAGTTTTTTTAAATATCAAAGTATAAAACGTGAATCGTACGGCTACAGCTACCACCAAGAAGATGGCCGTCAACACTGCCAGAAAAAAAAACAAGCGACAACTGGGGATGTACTGCAGAAATCCCTTCTTCACTTTTTTTTTTGTTAACATTAACAATAAATTGTGCATTATCTGGAATTGGAACTGAACCCGACAAGTACTACATTTTCATGGTCCTTAGAGCCACATCTTCATCGTTTACGGAAAACATCCTCATTCATCATTCATATTCAGCTTTTCGTATGACCTGGCATCTGCGAATTTCTTCGCTATTCCGCATCCACTGACTCTGGTGCCCGAGTTGGAACTGCTATATGCAGCCGATCGTGAGAACGAACGTGTACAGTGTTTATACTCAATCAACGGCGTCTTCAATATCAATATCATAATCCCCTTGTAGGCGACTATCTGTTCAGCAGGAGGTGAACTTTAATTTATTATTAATATTATTATATCAATAAGTTGGATTCATCATCATGATGTCGATTAAGCCCAGCAACAATTTCAAAGCGCAATTACTTAGAATTGCCTCCTCCACCTCTCACAGGAATAGCAAGCAGTAGCGGCGGCAGCCACACTGGTGTCACCATATACCAGCAGACAGTGTGCAGCGGCAGCGTGTCACCCAGCCTCACCGGTAGCCACACAGCCCTATGGGCATGCAGTATCTGAACAGCCGGCTACAGCCTACAGATTACATACTGCTTGCTACATATTACTTGTCCTCCTTTGATTTGCCTTGGGCGTCGATAACAACAGAGGCATACATATATGTGCATACACAGATACACATATACATTACTTATACACACATACTTATACATGCAAATATACGCGCAAATAACCAATACTCACACATAAATACATGCCTGCAATCAAAAATTACATAATTCAACCCTTTGGTACTTTTTTAAGGTACAGGATCTAAAAAAAAATAAATAAATAAAAAAAAATTAAGCGACAAACAGCGTCGACACGTCTGGTTGATTTAACGGCTGCCAGCGTTCTGTTTTCGTTGAGAGCGCTGCTGCCACATTTGCGCTGACTGTTTTTTGACGCTCTTTCTCTGCCGGCAACTTGCCAGCGTTTGTGTTGTTGAAGGCGCCGCTGCCTCAGTGTTGCCAACTTTTATCTGAAAAAAGACAGCTGCTTTTTCGACGGCTTGAGCGACAGATAATAAAAAAGCTATCAGAATAACTTAGAAGAAAGCAGAAATTTTTAATTTTTATTTAACTCTAAATTTTAGTACATTTTTTAGGTTTATTTAGTATCTGGTCTTCCAAAAAAGTCAGATTATGACGGAAAATAGAATGCATGTAGCTAACGTTATCGATGTTATAGATGCCATTTCCTATTAGTTGTACGCTCTTTCTCTGCCGGTAACGATCGCCAGCATTGCTCTTGCATGTTGAAAGACGCTGCTGCTCTCATTAGCGTGACGGGATGTGACATGAGTGACCATTTTTCACAAGCTCTTTCTACTGCCGGCAGCGATTACGCTGAAGTTGCTCATGCAGCGTCTCTCTGCGTGACGACTGCATAGCTCAATGCATAATAGACGACGAGTCGTGCAGCTTGATGGGTCATGCAGCTTCATCATAAAGTCGAACCCCTCTGCACCATTTGTATACAACAAGGCTTCATAAAATACTGCGACACAAATACTGACATCCTTAGACATTCAGATACACTGCTATACATACAATGCCATGTAATAGCATACACATATTGCCATAGAATACCATGTCATATCATGCCTATAGCCAATATGATGGTAGTGGATGCTCATATAAATAATTGGACATATGCTGCCATACAACGTCATAGTATAATCTCATGCTATATAATGTTGTATAATGCGATTATCATGTAATTCTGCATGGTGCCATACCATACAGTTACATATGCCATTATGAGCCATACCATGCCATACCACGTCATACCATGGCCATATCTTATATCATACAATTCGGCTGTTGCCTAATTCCCAATAAATAAAGAAATGCTTTTGAAACGTCTTTTATATTTTATTATTCCCATAGCTCTCATCACATTATGCTTAATCCTTGCCAGAATCATTATCCACTAGCTTCTGCAGCTCCTGATACTTGTGTATGGCATTGCGAACGAATTCGGTGGTGCGACGTACACGTTCGGGCGTAATGCCCTCGGCCAGCATACGACCCACGTCCTGTGCTCCGCCGGAACGAAGGTAGTCTACAGCCTTGCCAGGAATATCACAGATGGGCGTAAGCCGGCAGAGCGCATTGGTAACTGCGCCACCAAAGAGAATGACGCCGACAGCAGATAAGACGACAGCGGCAATTCGGAACAGCGTGGACATCAGGATGGTGGGCAACAGTCTGGAGGCGAAGGCCAGCAGAGGATTAATGCCGGGCGAAGCTGTAGGGGGAGGAGCACTGACGCTTGTGCCGACTTCTGCTGCAGCATCGGAGTTGGCTTGATTCGCCGGCACCAGGAATCCCTCATAGCCAGTCTGGACCACAATGGGTCCCGGGAAGGGATAAAGACCAGGCGTGGCTGCCATGGGAGCCGGATATGCAGCAGCCAGTGGAGCCAAACCCGCTGCACCCCCATACTGATGCAGATACTGCTGGAATGCCTCGGGAGTCATCAGTCCACTGGCATAGATGGACACCGGTTCATTGCTGCTGCCACTGGCCATATTGTCGCCGGGCTGTAGGAGTAACAAAGATGATGATGATGATTACCATGTGATATAGCTGCTCTATATCTTACCACTTGTTGCTCAAATCCATCTGTGCTCTCAGTGGTGGCATTGACAATGACCAGACCTGCCTCATGTGCTCCCGCTGACTCCAGGTGCGCGTCTGGCAACTTGTCCGTCTCCTCAATGGTATTCACTCCAGTGGCCACTGGCGTCGTCTCCAGTGCCGGCAGCGATTGTGCCTCATTGAGGGCAACCAACAGCAGTATCACCTGCAACAGCGTGTAGCACGGACTCATCCTGAAGACTAATGCCCGCCGAGCAGTGCTGCAGCTCCTTTATAGCCTCGGCTTGCACTGCCATTTTGCCTGCTTGCTAATATCCTTGTTGTCCTTGCTACACCCTAATGACTAATCTTCCACGAATTTTCTTTTACAAGATTTTTCACTTAATTTTTCCTTCTTTTTTGGAAAATTTACTTTTTTTCGACACATTTACTGTCATTGTCTTTAGTTTACCTGCATCAGGTAAGCAAATGACCGTGCCACAGTGGTGGCTGAAATAAAGTGCCCACTGGTTGAGTTGCCTTACAGTGGAGATATTTTAAAGCACTTTATGATAGGCAAGTATTAGACTTGTTTAATACTCTTACTTTTAACTAATATCTCACCATCACCGTGCCACACTAATCCCATTTGCTGGACACTACTGTTGGCCACACTCGATTTGAAGTGCCGAAAAGTTACCCAACATTTAAAGTATGGGACCAGCACTCATCGGAAGGGGTTGCAGTCAATCAATAAGATATAAAACACGTAGCTTCAACAAATTATGTAGTGGCTTAATTTTAGATGTGGCAAACACGAGCACCAATTTTTCTGACCGACTTTCCAGGGCAGGAACCCGCTACACCTGGGACCTGGGACTAATACGAATACAGAACAGTACAGGTGAACACACATCAGGTGGTCGTCCAGGTAACGTTCGCTATGAAAACTAAACGAAACGAAAATAGCGAAAAACAAAACAAACCTGAAACAATGCCAGAGGCACCCACCCGCTGATGACATGTTTCTGAAAATTCAAACAGGCAGACGGATACACTGGACGGACAGGCACGTCGAAAACTTAACAGCAGCAGCAGCAGCAGCAGCAGCAACGGGGGACATTCAGATTATATCATCGCAGTCTCAGTTCCAGGACACGAACACACATACACACACACAGTCAGAGCTCTCCGTGAAGGCGACAGCAGAGCTCGACACTCTCCGGCACACTGGGGAACTGCATGGACATAGACTCTGTCGCCGTTGTGCAACACAAGCTGGTGCATAGGATTGTGTGAGTATGCAGCAGTTGAAAGTGCAACAAGACTCTGGGGGAGGGGCAGGGGGATTCCCATATTAATAATGCATAGATAAACAAGGCAAAACTGCTGCAATTAATATTGTGTCAGCGATAAATCAAGTGCTGCAAACTAATCGTATGCCAAACAGTGATATACCATGTACCAGCACAGAGGGAAGGGTATCTAGTGATGTATCCTAAAGGAAAGATTGTTATCCTATCTAAAAAACGAGTGTTTCGAGGCAAGACTTGAGCTCTTTACTATAATTTATTTCTATTTCTGTTTATTTATCATTATTTCTCGTTTTAATAAGCAAATAATTAAATTAAAATTATATTTTATTGCGGAAGCCCCACATACCACATTTGCGACGGCAGTGTGACGATGCTCAAGGCATTTTCCCCCCTCAACCCAATAAAAAAAAAAAAAAAAAAAAACACAAAACCGCCTTTTCCTTGACCTTTCCATTAATGTATTGACTTAAGAACCTCTTTAGTTTGGTACTTGAAAAGAAGTATAATAACTATACTTAGTACAGGACTATGTGCTAATATTAAGCGCACTTAATTCAAGCAGTTTTCCCTTTTACATAACCGTAATCGCTCTCTATCGATTCGCCTGCAATTAACATTAATAAATCATACATAAAATCGATGCATTGATTTTCTCCCATTGCCTGTGGCTGAGCGAATTTCCCACGCATTTTCCTCCATTTTCCTGCCGTGCGTCAGTTGTAGTTGAGCTGATGAACGAGACCGAACAAATTGTAACCGAGTTTGTCTACTGCCTCCTTATCAGCGGTGGCAAAATGTCCACGCCTGTACTCTACTATCTGCCCCCGAGTCCCCCCTGCCGCAGCATACTGCTGCTGGCCAAAATGCTGGGGCTGGACTTTGAGCTGAAGATCGTCAACATACTGGAGGGAGAACAGCTGAAGCCGGACTTTGTGGCCATGAACCCCCAACACTGCGTGCCCACCATGAACGATCAGGGTCTAGTGCTCTGGGAGAGGTAAAATTCTACAACCCAATATCCTGTTCCCTTCTCAAATTCTTCTTCCAGTCGAGCTATTCTTTCGTACCTGGTGGCGGCCTATGGCAAGAGCGACGAGCTCTACCCCACAGACATACGAGTACGGGCACTGGTGGATCAACGTCTGCAGTTCGACCTGGGCACACTCTACCATCGTCTAACGGACTACTATGTGAGTGTCTTACAGTTATAAAATATCCCTCTACATCACCCGCTTTCAGTTCCCCACAATGTTCATTGGAGCTCCACTGGATGAGGGCAAACGCGCCAGATTATCCGAGGCTGTGGGCTGGTTCAACGCCATAATGGAGGGCAGAGTGTTTACTGCCGCAGATCATTTCACCATAGCAGATCTCAGCCTCTTGGTCACCGTTTCACAGCTGGAGGCCTTTAGCTTTGAACTGCGCCCCTACAAGCACATCCGACCATGGCTGGAACGCTGCAAGGAGCACATGGCACCCTATGACTACGAAGAGATTAATGGCAACAAGGCCATGTTACTGGCCGACATGTTCAGGGCCAAGATGAACCAAAAGGTGGAGGAAGAGTAAATAGTCTGGGAGAAAGACTTGCATAAAGATATACTATATACTAGTAGAGAGTAGAAGTTTGTGTATTAATGTTGTACCAGTTGAATATTATGAGAATTGTGGGAGTATTTGCGTTTAATGTTTACCCCGAATAAAACTGGATTCTTGTTGGAAAAACATAACTATAATTACAATTAAATTTGTAGAACAGATTGCGCTATGCACAATGGTTTTAGGGTGTTATGTTATAATTATAACACTCTTTATCATCTTGTATCAGTGGAACTCTCTCTTCCCCTTCTTAAATCCTCACTCCTTAATTATCTTGGTAGGTCTAACTAACTTACTTAGTCAACTAACCTTCCTTCCTAAATCCTCACTCCTTAAGTATCTTCGTAGTATTTTCCCGCACTTTTTTTTCTTCTTCTTTATTTTGAGATCCCTTATTAACATAACAAACTAAGCTGTCTAATCTAATCTTACTAACTACTAACGTGGTCTGATTGGGTTTTTCTGGGTTTTCCCCAATCCATGCAGCAAATGCTGGACCAGTAAATTTTTAATCTTTTTTTAATTTTGTGCCCAGAATATTAATTTTAATTTTAATTTCTTCAACATTAAACTTTAATTTTTTCAAATTATAAACTTATATTACTTTAATATTTTAATTTAATAATCTAAATTTAATTTACTTTTACTTTTTTACATTTTAAAATTTTCATCAACTGCACTTAGTTGATATAATTTAAATAAATAAAAAAATAAAAAATAAAAATCTTACTTACTTGATTCAAGTAAAATAGTATGCAATTCGTACTTGACTTAAGTAAGTTTTCGACTTAAATTAAGCTCGAAAAACTAGAATAATTTTGACCTTTTTCTGTGCATTGTCATTACATGCTGGGTTAGGCTCGTATGTAATTCAGATCCCACTTGAAGTCAGATAATATTCACAATGTTACAAAAAGCAATGACCTCCCATTACCCACTTAATAACTGCACTTGATTATAATCTAAGATCTTCTCGCACTTCACCCGAATGCATTTCGATAGGGCAAAGTGGTTGACCCAATTAATATTTCGGAGTAATTATTTTACTAAATTCATACAAACGATAACTCTAATTCAAATATACTAAATACAATTTGTATATTTGTGGCATTATAAAAGGCCGACATTTGGAGTCAAGTTACATCAGTTGTCTTCGAAGCAACCATCAAGTCATTTGTACAGTTTGAAATCCAATTTGAATTTGCAATGGCTGCGACTTACGTTCTCCTGATAACTTGCTTGGTGTGTGGCATTGCGGCTGATCCTTCGACAACGTACAACGTGCCTCCACCAAGCAGTGGTCCTTCAGCTGGGGCATCATCCGGGGTATCTGGCTCCGGACCATCTGCTGCCTATTTGCCACCCAAACAGCCCGCTCCTCGTTCTGCACCTGCTCCCTCGAGACCAGCTCCTCCCCAACAGAGCGCGCCTGCACCAGCTCCTGCCCAACCAGCTGCTCCAGCTCCGGTCGCACCAGCTCCATCCAAGCCTGCCGCTCCAAGGGCGCCTGCATCTTCCCGCAAGCCAAGCCCTCCAGCCGCACCACGCCCAGCTCCTGCAAGGCCTGCTGCTTCCAAGCCGACCCCAGCTGCTTCGCAAGCACCAGCTCCAGCTAGAGTGAACCGACCAGCACCAGCTGCAGCCCCAGCACCCCGACCAAGCCCTTCAGCCGGATCACGTCCAGCTAAGGTGAGGACACCAACTCAGTCAAGGCCTGCAGCTCCCAGACCAAGCCCAGTTGCTTCCCAAGCCCCAGCTCCAGCTCCAGCTAAAGTGAACAGACCAGCACCAGCACCCAGACCAAATCCTTCAGCCGGAGCCCATCCAATCAGAGCACCAGCTTCCTCCAGACCTGCTGGAGGCAAACCATCGCCAGCCCCAGCCCCCAGGCCAGCACCAGCCTCTTCCAGGCCTGTGAGCAATCCAGCACCAGCACCTAGACAAAGTCCTTCAGCCGGAGGCCGTCCAGCCCAGGGCAACCGTCAACATGGACACAATGCTGGCGCCCAGTCCGCTGCTGGTCATGGATCTCGTACAGTCGGCAAGAATGCCCCCTACTAAATCTTCTTCCCGGATTTCGACTCATCACCAAAAATAACAAATCTGAACGGCCGACAATTCGCTCTTAATATTCATAAATAACTTTGTAGAATAAATATGTAAATATATCAAGAAATCGATCAATGAAGTAAAAACTATTTAAAACTAAACTTGATCTATCTTCACATACAACTTATCAATATTTATGCATATGTACATATGTATGTATGTATGTACATATTTCATATTACCAATTATTATGAAGTGTATAAATCAGATGTGTCCAACATCAGAGCACTCACCAATATACATACATACATATGTACATAAATAAGAACACAAATGCATAGACCAAAACAGGTTTTCTTTTTTATTTTTAAATGTTGCACTGAAAAAAATTAAGTTACCATTTTCAGTGGGGCCGACAATAAACTGCAAAAAAACATTTTCATTGCAATCCACTTAAAAACAAAGAATACATCGCTCTTCCTAGATAAATTTCACCAAAAAAAAACCAATGATAAAACTAATGTTAAAATAAACAGATTTCCTTCACTGCATGTTCTTCAACAACGCAATACCAATATATGTACATACATACATGCGGATTAGCGAAGTAACGGTAAAGCCAGTGAAAGTGTTGTTGCTCAGCTCTACGACACGGCGACGAATCAAGAGAATGAACAAAATACGCAACATTGTTCTTGCATTTTGCTTTGGCAATGCTGAAAGCAACACATACATACGTATACATATGTGTGTGACGCTTCAGCTAGAGTGAGCCTGGATTTGCCTGGTAAAAGTGAATTAAAATAAAATGTAACATATAATATTTCAGTTGAAATTTGTTTATAAATCTTTTTTTTTTAAGAAATTTAAAGCTACAATCGCACGCCAGTACTACCGAAAGTAAAAGATACTGTACATACATATGTATGTAGTATGTACGTATATTTTAATAAAGAAAAAGAATAAGTTCTCTAAAATGAATTTGGTAAATATGTTTTATCTCTTTGGTAATTAGAATTATGGTGAAAGAATTAACTTGCGGCTAAGCAACAAATTCTGTTAATAATCCGTTCAATAACAATAACAAAGAGTAAGACATCGCCCAACAACAACAACGACGCTAGCAAAATCGTCTGCTGTACATGTGTGTATGTGTGTCTATACAAGTGAATAGTCGCCATTTGCAAGGGAAAAATGCATGTAAAAAATTAAACTTTGATGATTTTTCCTGACTAAACTAAGCTTTTCCGCAAGATAGTTCTCTCACCATAATTCATGATAAATTAACCCCTAACTATAGTTTTTTTTTAACCTATAGATATATACATACAGAGATATTTACATATTGTCATACTAATGTATGTATCAGTAATAGTTATCTATGTATGTCTATATTTCCAGAGTATGTTCTAGCCATAATCAAGCTAGCTGGCCACAGGAATTTCAACCCGAAAAAACGCTATGTGAAAGCATTTGGCCTCTCCGCTGCTTCACTCTGATAACTGCCAATGGCCAATATGAAGCAATATGAAATCCACTTAAAAATAGATTTCCAAAGTCACAGTTGGTGCATTGCTGCTGTGGGCACAGGTGCCAGAGGCAAAGGTGGGCACGGAAACTAATGGATGGCGCTCTGCTGACACCTGCAGCAGCTTCATAAAAAACCTCAACTTAATTTAATGATTCGAGG
Organism: Liodrosophila aerea; assembly: GCA_035045005.1. Taxonomy (NCBI): domain Eukaryota; kingdom Metazoa; phylum Arthropoda; class Insecta; order Diptera; family Drosophilidae; genus Liodrosophila; species Liodrosophila aerea. Next base: position 460,583 of record JAWNNL010000647.1, on the reverse strand, counting down.
AAAGGCTAGTCGGACGGCTGAGTGGGTGGATGGGTGGTGGGTAGTGATTGGGGCTATTTTTAAAGCAGAGCATCGGACGCAGGAGCATAACATGGCGTTGGCATGGCAAACGGAAGCGCAGTTTCGTTTTGGCCACTGGAGATGGCGGCGGTTGGATTAGCGAGCGTGTTTTGGGCTCTGCTGCTGAGCTGGATGGGGACTGCAGCCTATGGTCAGCAGGGGATCAACAAGAAGCAGTCACAGCTGTGGTTGGGTGAGTAGCCTGGGTGTGTTATCCCCTGGATAAGCTAATGGTTTCTCTTGTCGCACAGACTGTTCCTGCCTGCATGTCACCGAACGGAATGCCACACAATGGGGCAACCTCTCGATTAATGCCAGTCAGGCTGTGGGCTCCAAGAACAACTGCCTGATGATCTTCATTGGTGGCGCCTCGGATGAGCTGGTGGCCTTTCAGCTGCAGCAGCTGCAGCTACGCCCCGGGTGAGTAGCAATGGCATATGGATTGCTAATCCGTATCCAAATCGATCAGAGATCAGCATCAGTCCGTCTATCCGTGCGCTGGCAGCTGCGCCAGAGCCATCAAAACGCAGCTAAAGATCGAGGAAATCGCGAATGTAATTAAAATACCTTGTGAAGGCCAAAAGGGGGGCGGGGGGGACTCATCTAGGACAAGGCATGGTGAGGGGGCTGGGCTCCGGCACGCCTGGTTATTTATATAAATTGGAATACGCGCTCGCAAATTTGTGTCAATTTATGCGAAATTTGCAACAATTTTCGCTGCATTAAAATAACCGCCCAAAAAGAAGGGCAAAAAGACATGTGCAAAAACGAAAAGCGAAAAATAAATCCAAATCGATTTGTCAATAAAATTGGGCAGCACGGATGCCACAAATTTCAGTGGAGCTTGGGCAGAGCGTTGCGCCACAACGTTAACGTTGGCCACATTTGCTTCTCGGGCAAAAGTGGAAAATTTGACAAAGTGAAAAGTGTTAAGGAGAAAAATTGTCTCATAATCGCTCAACATGTCTATGGATCCTACGGTTTCTTTCGAAGATCTGGAACGCGTGAGTGGATACGTATCAAGTAGTCTTTGCTGGATTTCCATAGTGCCAACTGAAACATAGACAAACATCAGACTCTGACAGAAATATTAATCGCTGTGTCAGAGACATGACAGGATACATGCTTAAATATTTTATAATGGCATTAAAATATCGAATTTTCTTGTGAAAAATCAATAATAATTAAATAATTATAGTGTAGTATAGTGTAGTGGGTGAAATGTAGTAGTGTAATAGGACAAACTGACATGACATACGTGCTCAGACATATGTCACAGTCATGTCATATACTATGACAAACGACAGCATATTCATTAGGTGCAATAGTCATAGCGCAATATTCTGATATATTTCTATATTGAATACCTAGATTACACTCACTCTTTTCCTCATTAAAAACTTCTAAATTTTTTTTAAATATTTATATATTTATTTTAATATTTTTAGACCCTGTACTTTAAAAAAGTACAAAAGGGTCTATTAAGATTGTGCAAGCCCGAAATGTATGTAACAGGCAGAAGGAGGCGTGGCAGACCCCACAAAGTATATATATTCTTGATCAGGACGATGAGCTGAGTCGATCTAGCCATGTCCGTCTGTCTGTCCGTCTGTCCGTCCGTATGAACACCTAGATCTCGGAAACTGTAAGATGTCCCTATAGTGCAAGCAGATCAAGTTTGTTTTAGATTTTTGATACCTGCCCCCCCCCCCCTCCCCCAAAAACCGCGAAAAACTGCCACGCCCACAATTTAAAGATTTTAAAGATTGTGTTTTGGCATACGATAATCTTATGATAATCTTTATCTGCCCTGTGAATTGTGGCTCAATCGGATAATAAACACCGGAGATATTCAAGATTCAATTCCCTGTACTATGTAAGGGGGGAGCAGCGCGAGCGTATGTGTGGTTGAGTGCGACTTTACGATATGTGTGCTTGTGTGAGTGTTTGTTAGCGTGTGTGTGTGCGAAGGAAAGTACAGGGTCTCCTACTGTCGGTTGAATCCGACTGTAGCTTTCCGATTTTATTTCAAAGTGGAATACCATTAGTAGATATTCAAATGAAGATTCTTCAGATTCAGTATCATACAAGTGGAAATCCAGCAAAACTCTATACACCACTCTAGTCTCATCCAGCACACCCTCATCTCTGCAGCGGCGTCGTCGTACCAGCTCAGCACGGAAAGCTTCTCAGACGCCGCAGCCACCACCGCATCTGGGCACCGATTCGGAGGCCATGGCTGTGATTAATGAAATATTTAATCCTCGACTGAAACTGCCAGAGAGCACTGGCCATTACACGCTGCCCGAGGAGATGACCGCGAATGATCATGTGTCGCCGCAGGACTTGGATATTGCCAAGCTGGCCGAGCTGAAGGAAGTAAGTAGCTTGGCTGTAGGTGTCTTTGCTCTGCTGATGATCACGTTCCCTGCCAGGTATTCACACTATTCGATACGGACTGTGATGGTCTGATTTCGAAGGATGACCTACGGTTCACCTATCTGGCACTGGGCAATGAGCCCAATGAGCAGCTGCTGGAGCAAATGATGCAGGAGGCACAGGAGCCATTAAACTATGAGGCCTTTGTACGACTTATGTGTCGTCGCACCCTGGAACTGGATCCAGAAGAAGTTCTACTCGAGGCGTGGAGCAAGTGGGATGATCATGGCACGGGCTTGATTGATGAAAGAAAGTGCGTCTCTATATGAAATACTCGACTCTTGTTGAAACTCTTCTCTATACATATAGAATCTACGAGGAGCTGACCAACTATGGCGACAAAATGACCATCAAGGAGGCCAAAGAGGCGCTCAGCCATGCCCCCATGGCCAAGCCAAAGACTCTGGAAGAGCCGCCCATGATCGACTATCCAGCCTTCTGTCGCATGCTCGGAGGAATGCGAAAGCGCAAGAACTAATGGAATCTTGAGACGGTTTTCGTTAAAGTTTCTATGGAATTGTATCCTTAATTGGAGGGATAGGAATGTTAACAATATTTGTGAAGGATATAATTGTTACTAAATGAAATAGTTTAATTGGTTTCTCCAGTTTTCCCCCTTTAGTTTATAGTTTAACTTTTAGTTGCCTCCTTGAATAGTCTAGTCTGTATTCCAATCTTTTTTTTTCAGTTAATTATCATAATGCCAATTAAATAGTCTATAGTTACCCTAGTCGTTAATTTGCAATCGAATAGAATAGATATTTTAGCTCTTACATCGATTTTTTTTTTTGTATTTAACCTTAACGCCAACTTTTGTTAGACTTTTTATCAAAATAAATGGCGAAGAACCAAGCGCAGAACGAAATAAATACCACACGAGAAAAAAATGTGAAATATATTCTTCATTTTCTGTAGATTTTCCTTTAGCCATTGGCTATTTTTAGGCTGACCAACGAGCCGGCCAAGCGACCAGCCCCAAATGTATCGGCCAATAAATTTTCGACATCATTAGACGCGGCCATGCTGCCATTTTGTACGTCTGTCCGTCCGTCCGTCCGTCCCGTTTGCCATTTGATTTACACTGCGCTACAGTTTCTGATATGCAATTTCATGACAGGTGCTTGGACACCGTGGAGGTCTTCCCGTATCTGCGAGAGCCCGTCATCGAGAACTCGACGCTGCCCTCGTACACCTGGTGCCAGCACAGCAGCGTCGCCCGCAATGCCACGCCCATTTACAGCGCTGGGCGGCTGCTGGGACTGCGGCTGAGCTTCCAGCAGCCACCTGGCAAGTTGGACAAGTGGCAGCTGAATCTAACGGCCAGCTATCGCTTCCTTAAGAAGGGTGAGTAACAGTGAGTGAATTCCAACTGCCAACTAATGATCTGTTTCCTGCAGAGAACTTTCGCACCGAGGGACGCTTGGTGCCGTACAGCTTCTGCGATTACTATTTCTTTGCCAGCACCACGACGGATGAGAATCTGGGTCAGGGCTACTTCCACTCGCCACGCTTTCCGGCCAACTATCCGGCGCACATCAAATGCGCCTACAAGTTCATCGGCCGACCGGACAGTCGTGTGGAACTGGTGTTGGAGGAGCTGCAGCTGCCGCCGGTGACACATGGTGGCTGCCAGCTGGATGCCGTGACCATCTTCGATGCGGAATCGGCACACATGAATGCCGTGATTGATGTACTCTGTGCGCCCAGCCCCACACGCCGTATACTGAGCAGTGGACCGGATCTGCTGCTGGAGTTCAATGCCAGCTCCAATCGCACAGCCAAAGGATTCCGTGGCAAGTACAAGTTTGTGCCCAACGAGCAGCAGCTAGTGGCACCCGTGCTGGAGGCAGCCAGCGTGGCTCTGAAGCCCCCCATTGCCTCACCCGCCATGGCAAACAGTTTGCTGGAGGAGGAGGAGCAGCAGACACTGGCGAAGGCGCAGCAGATGCTCGGTGGCGGAGGCGCAAATCGTAAGTTGGCGCCCCATAAATTAGCCTTAGATGCCCCAAACGGATTCAATCGAATCGAATTATGCTAATCGTCAGCAATTGGCGGCAAGCTGCTTCGCTTCCGTCTGACTACAGTCTGGCTCCTGTCAGCGGATGTGGCCAATCGATGGTGCCAAAGGGGTGGGTGGCTGCGACACGGGATGAGCGTACACTGAGAGAAACACGAAGAACTTAAGTTAAGAACAGTCTAGAAAGTCTGAAAATGAGATTTGAAAGGTTATATTCAAGATTCAAATATCTAGTCTAGACACAGAAGTATCCTTGAGATGTTAGATAAGACCCAAATCCTAATTTTATCTCGTTTTTTTTATCAGTGTAACTTTCTTTGCTGCGTCTCTGACTTGTTCTATATTTAGTTAGTTCACATCGAGCTGTCGACAAGTCGGAATGGCGCGCTCTTCCGTGTTATTTGTGCTCCATTTGATGCTATTCACTTGGCAGACCACGGCCACCGTGTCCTGCGCAGGACTTGCCAAAGGCAGTGAGTGTTTGATTTACATTAAATAGAGAATATTTATTGTGTAAGCAATGGGGATTAACTAAAAAATAGCCAGAGGTTTCAGTATGGACCACACAATGGCAGCAGCTCCACTGCAGAGCACCAGCTGCAGTCCGCGATGGAGTACGTAGAATCTGTGAAGGAGAAATAGTCTTAGCATGATCCTTTATCAGAGATCTTATTGCTCACCTTGCCCTCACACGTTGTGCGCGCTTGATGGACTCCTCGCCGGGGTCCTCCTTGGCCAGATAGACTCGCATGCCTCCGATTGAGCGGTAAAAGTAATCCTTCCAGTCGAGCGACCGCATGTCGAACTCAAAGACCCGCTGATCCTCCTGCGACAAGCTCTGCCACAGTCTCTGCGTGTTGTCCGTCCGAATGCTCCAGTTATTGTCCACAAACGGCGACAGCAGCTCAATGTTCTTGTGTATCTTCTGGTACAGCTTAATCATGCGGGGTCTCTGGCCTCGCAGACGCAGCAGCAGATCGATGAAGAAGCCGGGGAGTATGTGATAGAAGAAGGCCACCAGCTTGAAGACCCACGGCATGGTGGTGCAGTAGAGGAAGGGCAGCCACATCATCTGTGCCAGTGGGTAGACGTTGGCCAGTGCCGTGGTATGCTTGATGAACCCATTCCACACCAGCATATTCCGCTCATGAGGCACATAGTTGTATATGGGCATCTCCTGCTTCACCCTGCCAGCCGCTGACTCCTCTGCCGTGTGCCAGGCACAAGCAAGCAGCAGATTGGCACAGTAGTCCACGGGCACCACGTTGGCCTGCGCTTCCACATTCAAGCGGGTTATCCTCAGCACTCCAAAGGCGGTGCCATAGAGTATGGCTATGGGACCGTACAGATTATCGATCCAACCCTCCACCGGTTCCTTGTAGCTGCCCACAACTGAAATGGAAGATCCATTAGGACTCATGTGGTTTAAGATTCTATCGTGCACTGTGATTACTTACTGACACCAGGGCGGAATATGCATATGGGCAAATCGCTGGCCTCGGTCTGGAGCAGCTGCTCGGCCAGCGCCTTGGTGTAGGTGTATGTGTTGGGGAATCTGCCGAGCAGTGCCGGCGCCATGTTGTCCACGAGCTCATTGCTCAGTCCCTGGCGCAAGTCCAACACCTTCTCGGCGCTGCAGGTCAAGTGCTCCGGATAGAAGGACTCATCGATGTCATGTATGACACAGTTGGAGAAGGCAGTGGACACATGCACGAATGCCTCCAGTTGGGACATTTGCTTGGCCAGCTGCACCACCAGCTGTGTGGCACGTGTATTGGTGTCCAAGGCGAGATGCAGTGGCTCTGTGAATCGCACTGTGGCAGCGCCATGCAGCACCACCTGCACCTGCTCCACAAGCAATGCACGATCCGCTTCACTTATGCCAAGATCGGGCTCCTGACAGTCCCCCGAAATGGGCACTATGCGCTCCCAGCATTCGGGTTTCGTTCTCAACAGCACACCAAAGAGCTAAGGATGAGTAGAAATGGATTTTGATATCCTGGAACTGATCTTAGTCCTACTCACGGCGTGCTCCTTCCAAGCATCGATGCGCTGCTGTGTGTCCTGCCCACGCTTGGGCCGTATCATCACATAGATGCGCTTCACCTCTGTGGCACGTAGGAGCTTCTCAATGACAACTGAGGAAACACGAGGAAAATTAAAATTAATGAGCGTAATTAAAACAAAATTATAATTCTTAATTTCTGCTTTAATTATACCGTATTGAGTGTTTTTTTGAATATGCAAATTTGCAAATTCTTTCTTTCACTTTTTTGGAAGTGAAATAAGACCTGTTTGTTATGCAAAATGCCAGTCAATGCTTCCCGTTTCATATCTGAAGCAATTCATGCTAATCCAGGCTGGTCAATGACAGTTAGAGCTTATATAGTATAGTAGGAATAACTTGTATTAATACAATGACGTCAAAATAACTATAAATATTTTGAATAGATATGCGTATTTATATTCTTTTTTCTTTAAGATTTTTATTGGAATTTTATTTTTATGCAATTTTATATGTATGTATATTTTATATATATTTTATTATATACATATATGACTTTATTTAAATTTTCAATTTTTTATAAAAATATTTTTCCTTTTTTTAGAGTTCTACTTATGCAATTGATATGCAGCATCGTCTTAGGCTCTCCCTTATAACACTGGAGCTATGCAAAGCCTGCCTTGGTATTACTTATGTATAATTTTACCCTTATGCATATATTTTTTGTAAAACAGTTCATTATATTCTAAGTTTATGTAATTACTAAAATCTAGAGAGTATTTACTTGAAAAAAACCTATAAAAAACCAAGTTTATTTTGAAATCTTTCCTTTGCAAAATACTATACTCTCATCAAATGTACAGCCTCTGATTGTAATATTCAAGTAAATGCCACTAAACCAAGTTTAATTTCCAAGTTTATTATTCTATTTGTGTTATTACCTTTATATTTACTACTGTTGGCAGCAACCATGACCTTCAGCTTGGCCATTACAATGCCCAGCTGTTTATAGGCAGTGAATACTGCGATTCAATTAACTTGAATTCATTCACTTGCTCATTTTTCTTGTGATTATAAATAATGTGTCGAAGTGCGGATAATAAGCACTTGAAACGTTAATAATTTTATTCATAATCCTATACTTATTTTTACAGCCGAGTTGAACAATGCCAAGTGCAAAGTTCTCACACCGTTTTAGGCATTGTTCCGCCAATTTCTAGAGTTTATATAAAATGATTACTCACTCACAAAGATATTTATATATTTATAATTTCGCCTTTTTTTACCGACTCTGAGAAGTAACGAAAAAAAAGACGAGAGTCAACATACTCGAAATATGGCAAAACATTCTAAAGCAAGTACGAGTGAAACTCTTAACAAAACTTCCATTGTCTATATGGCATCAATGCATAAATTCATGTGTTAAACAGTTTGTTAAATATTTGACTTTTCACGCTTTTCATTTGCAAGTATATACTTCTTTTTTTCAAACAATTTTTGGCTTTACCTTTGCCCAAAAATCCACTGCCGCCCGTTAGAAATATGGTTTTGTTTTTATAGAAACTTTGCATAGCGGATGCCATTGCACTTAATTTAGTTTAATATAATTTCGATTCTTCTTAAACTTCACTATTTAAATTAATTGAATTCGAAATTCCGTTAACGAAACTCACTCGCGTTTGCCGCTGGACTGAGAAGATCTCAGAATGTGCCGTGCTTATTTATACCAGGTGGGGGTTAGCAGCCAAACCGATTGAAAACGTGTGATATAACAAAAAATAAAAAAACATAAAAAAGAACCACAAATTAGCAAAATAATAAGCCTCAGCTACACACAACACAACACAACAACACACTCAGCACTCAGACAATCGATGTGAATACTCACTCGTTGTCTGGGCTTAATGCTGCTGAAGAAGAAGCAGCGGCAGAAGATTTTTAAGTTTGCAAATAATAATGCAAAAACCACACAGATATTATTACGTGTTCCCGACTGAAAGTCGTCTTTGCCTACTTACGGATGCGCAATATCGTTTTGCATTCATTTTCAATCACTATATTTGGCTCGAAAACTGGAACTGGTACTCACTCAATATTCGCTAATGCGCTAATTCAAGTCCACAAGTTATTTATGAAGCGATCAACTAATTCTACTCTTACTCTCTTTTACTGTGGGTATATTGCTTACAGTTATATTCTCCCACTCCCCGATCCCCCAGATCGTGTGGCGCTTACCGGTAATTTGACTGATTGTAATGCCTGCAGTAAAAACCGTTTATTGGCGTTTAAAATTTTTAATATCAAATTGATTAGTATCAATCGTCACTTCTCAGAATCGATGCGGCCTTTCATGACGACACTCTGATTACCCTATCATCAGATGAAAGATATAATTATCTTAATCAAATTTCCTTTATAATGTCTACATTAACATAGCTGGTGTAGGGCTTTATTTTCAGAATAAGTTAATTATACCAAAGTAGTATTAAGGGGAGAATGAAAATAATATTATATAGTATTATATATCTACTTGAAATCTGAATTTGCAATTGAGGGGAAACAGTGAAAGAGTAATACTAGCTAGCTAACAAATAGATATTAAGTATTACTTGAGAATTTCAACTAAGCTCCTAACACCCATACACATTTTAGCAATCTCATTTGAATCCTTTGGTTGTGGTATCGTTTAATAAAAATATAAGCAATAATCAAGAGCAAGATGCCAGTAAAATATTAATAAATATGAAAATACAATTTTAAAGCTAACAAATATTTACAATCATATTAAAAGTAATCCCTTAAGGATTAAGCAATATTCACTAAATCCCAAGACATTTTAACTTCAATATATCAAGAAGATCCTATTTCAACACTAAAGCATGTAGCGGATAGGGTTTTAGAGTATTGTCCTTCAGGCACGCCTGCAGCCAGCTGAGATTGAGATGGCGGCAACTACGACGATAGAGCGCGCTGTCAAAGCAATAGAATAAATGAAATTAAAAGTTATATACGAAAAGTATTAACTAAAGCCTCATACTAACCGCAGCTCCGACAAGTCCTCTATCTTGGTTGTCTCATAAAAAGCCAAGGTGGCCTTTTGTGTGTCCCTGGTGAGTGTGCCGCCATGACGCACAAACTCATCCATGTGCTGGGATTTCGCGGCATCAGCCACAAAATACGCCACGATGCCATTGAATAATTGCTGCTCCTTGCTCTTGAGTTTAATCGGAGTTACGCTCTCCACTTTGGGCTTGAAGTAGTCTCTAAGATTCGCTTGCGATGTCTCCAGCTTGGGTGCTTTCCGTGAACTAGTTGCTACCACTTCTTCCTCATCGGAATCAGCTTTGGGTCTCTTCTTGCCACTGCTTTTTGGTGTTGTGTTGGGAGCTTTACCCTTTTGTGGCGTCTGGGCCAATTTCGACTTGTCCTTGTCGTCGCAGTTGGCCAGCAGCAGATCCACATTGACATTCTGCTTTGACGCGGCATAGAGCTGCTCCAGATACGCCAAGTCGTTAGCTTGATCCGCTGACTTGTCGTTCCGCAGACGTGTGATGCGTGGAAAGCGTATGGATATGCCGGCAGCGGTGTGTGCCTCGGATTGCGTGAACTCCGCGCCAGTGATCTCCCACACAGGCATCTTGCTTGGCGTCTTGGCCAGCACATCAGGCACTAAAGCTTTCTTGCAGAGTAGCCAGTTGGGTATCTTGTTGGGATCAGCTCGTTCTGTTAGCTTCAGCAGCGTCTCGTGTATCTCATCGTTGGTGGCATCGTCCAGGCCGGAGTGCACTTTGGTCACAGTCTTCCAGAGGTGATCGCGGGCATCATAGCAACCCATGAGAAAGATACTGAGCACGCCGCCCTTCTTGCCAGAGCCATACCAGGCGCCCAGCACCACCAGGTCAGCCGTATCCGCCATTTTGCCACCGAAGAGGTAATCCTTCTTCACCTTCAGCCAGTTGCGCTTGCCAGGCTGATAGCTGCCGTCGGGACTCTTCAGCACAACACCTTCCAGACTAGCCTGCAGCACCTCGGCTGTCATCAGCGCCAGCTCTTGGTGGGTCTTTAGAAACTTGGATTCCGATAGCTGCACATGCGATTTGATGGGCTGTATGTGCTGCTCGAGAATCTCACGACGCTTCCGAAAGGCACTGAAAGAATTAAGTGTATTAGCTTCGTCATTCATGCCTCCAATGCAAAATACCTACAGCTGGGTTAGATCCTCTCCATCGTAGAGCAGGCAATCGAAGACAAACAGACAGACAGAGGCATGGGCAAAGGTCTGCTTCTTGTGCGCTCCCAGCGTGCCGAAGGGCAGCAGTGCGCCCGTCTCAGTGTCCACTAGTATAATTTCCGAGTCCAGAATCATGTCATCGGCGCCGGGAAAAGCGCGTGGTATGTATTCCTTTAGATTCTTTATTTTGTGATCCAGCACAGGCTTCAGATTACGACTGAAGAACTTGAAATCCTTGCCCTTTTTGTGGATCTGCACTCGCTCGCCATCATACTTGATCTCGCTGTACATGCCGCCAGGATTCTTTTTAAAAGCATCCTCCACGGACTTGCAGGCACTCGCCAGCATGGGCGATACGGGTGTCATGACCTGTATGCCACCGGAAGCAGCTTCCTTTGCCTTTTTCCCAGTTGCCTTAGGGCTGGTTGTAGTCGCTGCCTGATTCCCTGAGTAGTTGCGAACAATGGCCGCCAAGTCTCGAGAGGATTGGTATGCCGGGTAGGCCTGTGGTCCAAAGGCATCCAGTATATGTCGGGCACGTGCATTTATTCGCAGATCTTGCTTGATCAGTCTGATGAAGGTGCGCAGATCCAAGGCCGTAGCCTGCTTACACAGCTCCAGCAGCAGCTCTGACTGTTCATCCTCCTTGGTGCGTTGCTCCAGCTCACTCAGCAACTTGTCCACCTCATCCAAATGGAGTTTGCTCTGTGCTTGAGGTTTCAGTTTCTTGGAGGCGGCAAAGTGCTTCCTCAGTGTCTCCGAAATATCGCCATCTGCCATAAAAAGGAATTTAATAACTGAAAATACTTTTGGCACTTAGTGGTGTATTAGCTCACCCTGCTCCAGATCGAGATGCATCTGCTGTTGATCCACATGCAGTATGCGGCCAAATAGCTTGATCAGCGCCTTGTTTTGCAAATTGTAAACACGCTGCGTGGCACCTGGTATGAGGAACTGCACCCACTGCAGTGTGTCCCCCTGAAAACCCTTGCCACTGCTGCCCTTCTTGAAGAACTGCTCCAGTTTTTCAACTTTTCGCAGGTAACTCGACTCTGCGGCAATTTCATCACAGATGCGTCGAAAAGTGTCCAGCTTATTGTCCTCATTGTGCGATGGCTTGCTGCTCATAATTCTGCTACAGAGACGATTGATATGCCACAGACGATTGTTGCTAAGCAATTTTAGCATAAATTCAATCAATTTTTAACTTATTTATTTAAACCACGGCTGCCGCACTTGGCGTTTTTGCGCCAAAATTGGCACTTTTTCTATATGTTGGCGCGATGGCATTTTTTTCTGTTAAACAAATTGCATTCTGTTAACGATTTCTATGCACTGCGCGTCATCGGGCTATCGATTGGACACATATCGATATGTGTTTCGCTATATACGATTAGCCGCCCAATACACGAAGTTGCGCCATGATGATTAATTAGTTGAAACAACTTTCTTTCTTTTTATTAATATTTTGCAGAGCATTGTCGTCAAATGTACGATTCGCGAGTCAATAAGTCTGGCATATTCGAAGGAAGTCAGCTGTTGACCTCGTTCAGCGGCTCTTCGATAACTAAAAATATCGATACGGTGGTGGTCATGCAATGCCGGTACGAATTCGAAGCGCAAAAACCGGAACGAATTCAAATTAAGTTCCATGATTTCAACATACCCACTGAAAAGGAAAACTCCAGTCGCTGTCAGGAGGAGGATGCACTGCACGTGCTGACAGAGGTGCGTGGCAAATACGAGACGCAAGAACTGCTGTGTGGCGCCTTCTTACCAAAACCGCTAATGTCTAGTGGACAGAAACTGCAATTGCAATTTGTGGGTAAATATCCACCGAAAATGACGAACAAAGTGCAGTATTACGGATTCCGCGCAGAGTACAGATTTCTTACAAGTAAGTGAAATAATGATAAATGTTGATCAAATAAAAACCGATTATTTCTGTTCAGACTTTGGTATCGTGTCGGGCGTACAACAGGGAGACGAATGTACCTTTGTTTACAACAGCAGCGAACGAATTAGCGGTCTATTCCACTCTCCAAACTTTCCTGGTTATTACCTGGAGAATGTTGTATGCAATTATTATTTCTATGGGATCGACGAGCGTATTGTTGTGAGGTTTACTTACTTTGACGTTGAGGGCATTGGCAAGTAAGTAGTTCGAATAAAAACAAAGTATTTAGATATATAATTTCACAATTTTACAGCTGCGACCATCAAACTGCTAGTGATTATGTGGAGTTCTCCAACTTCATGAGCACCGATCGCAAATTCAGCAAATATTGCGGCAAACTGTCGGACTTTGAAGTGCGTTCCGATGGACGTTTCTTTCGCGTTACCTTTTACTCCAATGATCGATTTGTGGCCAACGGATTTCGTGCACTGTACACATTTGAATCCATCAGCGCTAAGAACCCAAATATACACTTGGATGTGGATAATACCGTGTCCATGCAAAGCTTTGTGTCTAGTAGTAGCTGTGCGCAATTTTGGTTCATGAATTTAATTTTGTTAAATGTAGTTTTAATGCATATGCAATAAAATAACAGCAATAACAGAAAAAATTTCGCTTTGGCGCCACAATTTTAAAAATGAAACGAGTGGCAATGTCTCGGTGCTGCCAACATGTTGCTTATCGATAACAAATGGTGGTGGTAATCGGTTATTTTTATAGCAATTTTGGTGTTTTTTTAATGTACAAGTGGCAACTGGGTCACAGGCGCGCAACTTTTTGCCGTTGCTCCCCTTTCGCTAACCGAATTCGGAATTCTTATTCGGCATTCGCTCATCATCCGCCGACAGCAACGCGAGCTTTGTTTTTCTCGCGGCGCGTGAATACTCAGTTTCAGTTTTGTTTGTTGGGAATAATATACCCCTAAGGGTGTTTGGTCGTTAGTGTCGTGTGTTTCACATGTAACAAAAAGTATTATTATTACTTAGTGATAAGTTTCAATTAAATAAGCAAACCAGAAACACCAAAACACAAAATCAGTTAACACAACCAAAAGCAATTCAAATAACACTGCGTCAAAATGTTCTCACGGCCCAGGTAAGCAATCAACACATGTGCTGAGCTCAGTTATAGCCAAAGGAAGGCATATTCTCTGTCAGCTTGCCAATATTTTCAAACATTTGCAAATAGTTTGTGAAATTTTGAAGTATTATGCAATTACAAATCCGTATTACGTTCCGCGCGTCCCAGCTGTTTTCCTAGTGACCTAGTCTTCGTGTCAGACGAGTGCGCGCCAGTTTACCCCTCCCCCACCCCTGAGCATACTATCTGCGCAGCTTTCGTTTTCATTACCAACATACATACACATGCACACACATACATACGTGGTCCTTTTGTCGTGGTAGTGGTGTTGAGGGGCAGGGCTGATTCGCACATGTTTTGGCATTGACCTGACTTTACTGCATTTCGCTTCCTCCCGCTGTTCGTTTCAGCAACAGCTGCTTTTCGCGGATTTGCTCTTAATATCGTGCTTCTTTCCCATTGCATAAGAGATTTTAGATTTCTTGGCAGTAAAGCAATAAGTGCGACAATAAAGCAGTCAAAACAAAAACAGCTGAAAAATCAATACATACACATCGCCTTAATTATGTATGAGTGTATGTATGTATGTACATATGTATGTATGTTTGTTTATTCCAACGCCAACGCTTAGAATTTGTTGCTGAAAAAAGACACCTTCACGTTCATGGACATGGACACACACACACACACACACACACACACACACACACACACACGCTCGCATTTGCAATATTTCGCATATAAACGTCTTCTGCTTATGCCAAATTCTAAATTTATATACCGACTCACATACATACACACACACACACACACACATACAGACTAGAGTCTGCTCTAGTTGTTTTTGTTTGTGCTTTTGTAAGTGCTTTTATTTTTCATTTTCGCTGCCAAGTTCATAAGTTTTTTTCCCTTGTTACGCAGCTTCCAATGCTTGCCCTTACGCCCCCCTCTCTCCCTATGTCTGTCTTTCTCGCTATTAACCGTTAGCTGCCACATTCCAAAAAGCGAATCTAACAAATCCGCGAGTACATTGACTTCGCTTCGTCTTTGACAGCCAACAACAAAATTTATGAGCTGCCGATATATGTAAATGTATGAGTGTGTGTGTGTATGAGTTTACATATGCATGTGTATGTGTGCCGAGTTCTTGGACAGGTCATCTGCTACGACAAATGTGTCTAATTAGCCCTCTCCATGTGAAGAATAAAGTGTAGCTGTATTAGTAACAGGTAAACGATATAACGTGATGTCATAAGAGTTTCTTTAAACAGTAATTAACTATGGTGTGAGCAAATAGAATTTATATAAATACATACAAATGCATATAGTACATATGTACATATGTATCTAAACCTTGGTATTAAAATAATTTCCCTTGCATTTTAATATTAATGTTTATTTAAAAATATGTATGTATGTGAGTCAGTCTGTTTGTGATTATAATTATAACAGTAGCACACTTCCAAACGGCATTATAACAGAGGAAATGTGTTCGCACAATTACTCGTCTAACGTAACGTAGATCGTATCGTTTGTTCGTATATCGTATCGTATATCGTAAGCGCGTTTCAGCTGCGGAAATGTTTACGACACAATTTACAGCTGTATGTGTGCTTACACACACACACACTATACATATTTATATGGTGCATATGCGAAATTGTTTCAGCTCATGTGAGTCGAGTGCTACTGGCGTTAGCTTGAACAAATAGTAACAGTATGACGAATGACGACGATATGCATGATACCAAGCGCCGCCCCTAACACCCATGTCTGCCCCTCGCACGCTCCACACCTCCTCGATAATTAGCAACGATCACAACTATGAAGGGCAGGGGCAGTGGAAGGGAGGGGGCAGCGCTAACACGTCACGAGCGCGTGGGGTCCGCGTCACTAACGAGTTTTCTAACCTTATTCAAGTGTTTCTCTTCTTTTTTTGCGAGCTTCCACATAATCGCAGTAATCGGTATGACGACTACCCCTACTGTAGTGTAAACACAAATTAATCACAAGGGAATCGCAATTAGCATCAATTATGCAAACAAAATAACAATAGTGATAATCGCAAAAAAGGCAAAGCAGATCAACATTTGTAGTCATGTTGTTGTTTATCGTAACATTCCGAATCTTATCGCGCCTCTATCGTAAATAATGCGACTTGGGCTTAGTGTGCGGGGCATTTGCTCGCTTGCTGTGCGATAAACAATAAGAAAGTGTGTGACAGCGTGGAGTGGTCGACTAGCAGACACTCTACAATAAGTTATATACATATACATAACTATAAATAATATGTATTCATGATATATACTAAATATGTATTCATGGTGTATATTCAATATTACAACTTATATACCCTACTCTGAATATA
The DNA here is from genome assembly GCA_035045005.1 of Liodrosophila aerea. Lineage (NCBI taxonomy): Eukaryota > Metazoa > Arthropoda > Insecta > Diptera > Drosophilidae > Liodrosophila > Liodrosophila aerea. The sequence goes on along the minus strand of JAWNNL010000647.1, from coordinate 444,426 downwards.
TACCCTACTCAGTCAGTCACCACTACTACTACACATTGCGTGTAGCCCACTCATGCTGCATACACTACTCTTTAGGTATGTGTGTATGTATGTACAGTGGAAACAGCTGACACTGGCCTTGGACTTGGCTTTGCGTAGCGGTAGTGCTTTCCCCTCTTCTTCTTCCCCTCTTTTTTATCAGTAGCATAAAATGCTACTCAATTGTCACTCTGTGTGTCATTCAGCTTCTGTTTTCATACCCTGCAGCCACTGCAAAGGGGTGTAATTACTATTTGCAAGAATGTTCATAGGTTTTATATACTCCAGGGAGTAATTAATAAGTAAATAATTGAATGGTTTCTTGGTATCCCCCTGCCAGTAGAGTATGCTATAATCAGTAGAAACCACCTCTGTGGTACTAACAAAGACTCCATAGTGCTGCCAAGACCCTGCAGTACGTCAAATCGAATAGAAAATAAGCCCTACAGTTCTAACAAAGACTCGGTACTGTTGCCAAGACCCTGCAGTACACCAAATAACTAAAAAACGACCCCTGCAGTACTAACAAAGACTCCATAGTGCTGAAAAGACTCTGCAGTACGTGAAATTGAATACAAAACGATCCCTGCACTAGCACTGATTCCGTAGTATAGGGATACCCCCATCAACTATTACTCTTTATTCCTGATTGACTCGGTTTAAAAATAAAAGTTAAAATATAATTTCTTTGAAATTTGCATCTACTGTCGCTTACGCTCGACTGACGCTTCCCCACTCTTGGTTTTCGTTGCAGTTTGTGTGGAAATCTCAGTAAATTATGCCGCAGTTCAACTGCAGCAGTGACGGCAACACCAACAGCAGCAACACCAGCTACGCTGAGCGAAGCCCGCGGCTATCATGAGGTTGTCGGTGACATCATCTGCCCCTCGCAGGTGCGCGGCATCGACCACATACGCGATCCGCGTTTGAATAAGGTGAGTATACTCATGGAAACGAATCTCATGATTGACTGATTGATCCCTCTTTTCATGCAGGGCTTGGCTTTCACTCTGGAGGAGCGTCAGGTACTGGGTATACACGGCCTGCAGCCAGCACGTTTCAAGACGCAGGAGGAGCAGCTGCAGTTGTGCAAGATTGCAGTGAACCGCTATACGGAACCATTGAACAAGTATCTGTATCTGAGTGATCTGCACGATCGGAATGAGCGGCTGTTCTTCCGTTTCCTCTCGGAGAACATTGAGGATCTGATGCCCATTGTGTACACGCCCACAGTGGGCTTGGCCTGCCAGCGCTTCGGTCTGATCTACAGACGTCCGCACGGTCTCTTTGTGACCTTCAATGACCGGGGTCACATCTTTGACGTGATGAAGAACTGGCCAGAGCCGAATGTACGTGCCATCTGTGTGACGGACGGTGAGCGTATTTTGGGCCTGGGAGACTTGGGTGCCTGTGGCATGGGCATTCCCGTGGGCAAACTGGCGCTGTATACGGCTCTGGCGGGCATCAAGCCGCATCAGTGCCTGCCTATAGTGGTGGACGTGGGCACCAACAACATTGACCTGCTGGAGGATCCACTGTATGTGGGTCTGCGACAGAAGCGTGTGGTGGGCAGGGAATACGACGATTTCATTGACGAATTCATGGAGGCTGTGGTCAAGCGCTATGGCCAGAACACCCTCATTCAGTTCGAGGACTTTGGCAATCACAATGCATTCAGGTTCCTGGACAAGTACCGCAACACTTACTGCACCTTCAACGATGACATTCAGGGCACTGCAGCGGTTGCTGTCGCCGGACTGTATGCCTCTAAGCGTATTACGGGTAAATCCTTCAAGGATTACACCTTCCTCTTTGCCGGTGCTGGAGAGGCAGCCATTGGCATTGCCGATCTGGTGGTTAAGGGCATGGTGGCCGAGGGTGTGCCCATCGAGGAGGCATACAGCCGCATCTTCATGGTGGATATTGACGGTCTCTTGACCAAATCCCGTAAGGTAGGTAATTTGGAGGGCCACAAGGTGAACTACGCCAAGGACATTGAGCCCATGCAGAACCTAGAGGAGATTGTGAGCGCTATAAAGCCAAGTGTAAGTACCAACTTTGCTTTGCTTCGACTTAGGCTAATATTCTGTGATGTTTCAGGTACTCATTGGTGCCTCGGCCTGTGCTGGGCTCTTTACTCCCAAGATTCTGCGCACCATGGCGGACAACAACGAGCGACCAATTATATTCGCTCTGTCCAATCCCACCAGCAAGGCGGAGTGCACGGCTGAGGAGGCATATCACAATACGGATGTGAGTATTGACTCCAAGTAAGGCGTTTCGTTGACTGATGCTCTTTTTGGCTTCACAGGCACGCGTGATCTTCTCCTCGGGCTCACCGTTCCCACCTGTCACTGTGGGCGACAAGACCTACTACCCCGGCCAGGGCAACAATGCCTACATATTCCCGGGCGTGGGTCTGGGTGTCATCTGCACGGGCACTCATCACATACCAGATGATATGTTCCTCATTGCCGCACAGGAGCTGGCCAACTTTGTGGAGCCGAAGGACATCGAGCGGGGCTCGCTGTATCCGCCGCTGCAGAGCATCCGGGATGTCTCCATGAACATTGCCATTGGTGTGACCAAGTGTGCATACGATAATGGTCAGTGGTTGCATAGTACTAATCTGTATAAAGTTCTAATATTTGGTCTCTTTAAGGATTGGCATCCACGTACCCAGAGCCGCAGGACAAGCGCAAGTGGCTGGAGGATCAGTTGTACAACTTCAACTATGAGACGTCGATGCCTGTGACCTGGACCTGGCCACGCATGCCCTTCATTAAGACACGTGATTCCGTGCCCACCAAGCTCTACGGCAAAAAAAGTGATTAACTTTGATTTCTTTCTATTTCTCTTTTAGGTGAAGAGAGTCCGCTAATAGCCGCTATCAAATAAACTCGTTCAGTTCTTCTGTTTGATTGATTGATTGATCGATGCGATTGATGGCACCTCTGTTTGTTCTGCAACCACTCTCTAACCCCACTCTACGTACTTCTACTACTACTACTACTACTACCAGCACTACCATCAGCACTCTACACACTCCAAACTAACCCTAGAAAAAAACTTGTGCAACATCAATAATTTCATCAATCGCCACGTACTCAAGACCAAATCAAGAGCAAGACACAAGACTCAAGACTAGCTCCGACTCGATGACTAAAGTGTGAACTTAAATTGTTATTAAACTTGCTCATAATAATTGTTAGTCATAGATACGAGCTGTAACTGTAGACGTGTGCGATGATAAGTTTAATGTACTCTCGATATGTTTATTTAGTATTTGTATCTGTATAAATTAACTGCCAAAATTGTTAATACGACCATGTTGCAATGTATTCTACTTTACTATCCTAACGGCTGACTTACTGCTTTGGCTCTCCTTTATGTTTTCCTTCTTTCGTTGGGCATGTTTTAGTTTATAATTTAAATTGTTAATAACATGATTTGTACATATGTTTAGCTTTAATTCCCTACTGCTATGCTTTGACTCCCTCAGCTACTAACCAACTGAAGGCGGCTTTAGCTTAGTTGCGAACTCTCTGCTTCTATCTATAAGTTCAACTGTTTGATTGATTGATGACTGACTCTTTGATTGATCTATTTGACATACAGAGAACAACGAAGAGGTCATGTAAATTATGCAATCCGCTCCGAGCGCATATAACACCATTGGCAAAACACTATAGACAGCAGAACGGTGAGATTCTGCCCCGATTTCCCCCAACCCCCAACACCACAATGAAACTAAAAGAGCAGACGCTGAATCCTATATCTAAACTTTAACTTAGGTTAAACAGTTTTAATTTAATTCGCATATATAGTAATTATATATATGACTTTATATACTAGTAACGATTATGTTTGTTGTTGATCCATGTCTGATATTTATTAAATAGCCATTTAATATGCCTTGTTATCATTTATTATTCTAAAAGTCAGAGTTAATCTACACACAGACAAACAGTGGAGCGAATCCGCTATTGCGATTGTACAATTGAACAGCTGAGATAAACAATAAAATAAACAAAGTAATGGTTGAACTAGACTAGAGTGTTTTATCTGGAGTGGATGTAGTCGAAGTCTAACTGGGTCGCACTTCCACTGTGCACAGTGGGCCAGAGCGGAATTCCCGGAATATTAGAATACCCCAAACAATTACCTGATGACAATGATTAACAACTAAGATCTACACTTGAGCTAAACTCGTTGAATCCGAAGATTGATTGATTGGTTGACTGACCTGCACTCCCTTTTTCAGTGATGTATATCAATTCTTATAAAGTTAAGATGCCAAGTAATAATAATCATTTGATTATTTTAAGAGATTAGGAAATGAAGAATTGATATAAATAATGATATAATATTTCAGAGCAATGCATAAAAATTATAAGAATAAATTATAAACATTATAATCATATATTGATACAATATTTCAAATAAATACATAAAAATTAGAATAAATTATAAAAATACTATTAGTATATTGACATAATATTTCAAATAAATTAATAAAAATAATAGAATAAATTGTGTAAAATAGAGAGCTATATCTATAGATGCTGTTGGTAATATCAGATTGTGTAGGGCGTTCAATATGCGACTTGACTCGAGCCCAACTTTGAGCTGATGCTGCTCAGATAAGAGAGAACTCACAGCTGAGCTGAGCTGAGAGACAAAGGGTTCTCTCCGCTCTCCACTTGGCGACAAAAGAAGCCCCGTTTATAAATACTCGAGTGCAGCTAATAATAATACAGGTAGAATGAAATTTCAGCTGGAAAGCCCAGTGAATAAGGCCCGTGCTGAGAGTGAGTCTCGACATGCTATGCTCAGCTGAGATCGAGATTCTTGAGTCTAACGAGTATAAAGTGTGTGTTGGGAGCGTGAGGCGCGCAGTAGCGCTTGAAGCGCCAGTTGAGTCAGTCACGAAGATCGAGAAACCCCGGACAAGATGTTGCGCTGCTACTTCCTCATCGTCGCCGCTACCTGCTGCTGCCTGCTGCTCGCCGCTCGCTCCGCACAAGCTGGTAAGCTAGAAAAGTTCCCATGACTTGTTTTGATGTTTTATTGGCTTTTTTATATTATATTTATTTGTTGCTTACATTAACGTTTACTTAGCCTACGGCGATGACTGTAGCACCCCGAACGGTGAGCGGGGCCAGTGCATGCCGTTCTCCTCCTGCGCCGACATTGAGCAGCGCCTCCTCTCCGTCCAGCAAACCGGGGAGCGCCTCGCCCCGGAATACGCCAGCTACCTGCAGAAGGCAGCCTGCGGAGAGTTCGATAGGGTGGTAAGTGGAAGTAATTACATTTAGATTTAATAACAGAAATATTTTAAAATGGTTTCATATTAAATTGATGACGAAGTACACGATGAAGTGCAAGCTGATAATCGTATAATATATATTATACATATATGTAATCGGAGATAGCTAGTAATACATAATACATAGTTAGAGATGCTTAGAATTCTACAATAATTGTTGCAGTGTAGGGGAAACACACTCCATTTGAATGCTATTACAGTTTATATATATATATATGTTATCCGATATGTTTATCCACAAGTTTTCTTCATTATTCATCTAGCGCCACTTCTGCTGTCCGCTGCAACAGATACAGCACAACTCCAAGGTGATGGAGCAGTTGAAGAGCTCCAACTTCACCTGTGGCTCCATACTCAATCAGCGCGTGGCCAATGGCTATGAGGTGCAGCTCTCCTCCCGCCCCTGGATGGCCTTGCTCAAGTACCAGACCATTGGCGAGGCGCGTTTCCTGTGTGGTGGCACGCTGATAAACGATCGTAGGTTCCATATACCCATTAACCATATCCCCTACTGACTCTCATCTGACTTTCTAGGCTACATCCTGACTGCTGCTCATTGCGTCTATGGACTAACGGATCAGCTGTGCGTATGAATAGAGTATTTCCTTAACAGAACGAAGATCTTTAAACCCCTTTCCTTTTAGATTTGAGGTGCGTTTGGGCGAGCATCGCATATCCACGGAGAAGGATTGCCGACAGCAGGGACGCAAGGAGAAGTGTGCTCCACCTGTGAAGGACATAGGCATTAGTAAGTTTATTCTGCACGAGAAATACGATGCCAACCACATTACCAACGACATTGCACTGCTGCGTCTCAATTCCAGTGTCCACTTTGAGAGTAAGTTGAACGCCTCACTTGATTCCCTGAACTAATCCCTTACTGCTTGCAGAACACATTAAGCCCATTTGCCTGCCCATCAGCGATGAACTGAAAGCGCAGGCGGAGAACATGACCAACTACTTTGTCACGGGCTGGGGCACCACTGAGAACGGTTCCACCTCGGATGTGCTGCTGCAGGCCAATGTGCCCATACAACCGCGCACCACCTGCTCCAGAGCCTATCGTCGCGACGTGCTCTCCACGCAGCTCTGTGTGGGCGGCGGCGATCTGCAGGACTCGTGCAAAGGCGACTCTGGCGGCCCATTGCAGGCGCCGGCTCTCTACCTGGACGAGTACAAGCTGCGCATGGTGGAGTTCGGCATTGTCAGCCAGGGCGTCAACTCCTGCGGCCAAATCAGCTTGCCGGGACTCTACACCAATGTGGCACAGTACGTGCAGTGGATAACCGACTCCATGGCCAGACATGGTCTGTAACTCTGACTGAGATCAAGCCATTTCTTCCACTCCAATCTAGGCAATAAGTTATTCACATTTTATGGAAAATATAAAGTAACTATATAAATAAACGATATCAAATAGTTAAGGCAAAATAAGACTTTAACAATGCACCAAATATAAAGAAAGGACGAGTTAATTTAAAAAAACACCACTTTAAGCCATATTATGCTCACTGTGGCAATGGGGGCTTCAGGAACAATTCCTTCGCTATTTCGCAGTGGCTAGCCGCCAGAGGGCGCTGCAAAATCGATTAGACTATCGAGTGTGCGCGAAATTCAAATAAAAGCCATCTAGCGAGATTTGACGTTTTGCATTTCGTTCTCTCAATAGATGGCGCTAGCAAGCTCAACGTGTTGAACTGTTGATGTATAGATGGCGCTAGTAAGCCCAACGTGTTGAGCTGTTGATGAATGCGAGCGTTTGGCAGGAGGCAGTGTTGCCAGTTTAGCAATTTTATGGCTAGTTCTAGCCATTTTGAAAGGCCGAATGCTAGAAAAATTAAGAAATTGCTACTAGCTATAAATCTAGCTACTTTAAAATAAACTTCAGCTATTTTCGGCAATTTTCTCGAACCCGTGATTTAGGTCTGTGAAAATTACCAGTTACAGCGAAAATACTCTAAGTGACTTGAGTGAAAATACTTATCGAACAGTGATTTCTACTTTGGGCAGAAGTGCTGAGCTTTAGGGACTCAGGTGACAACAACCCTTTCAAGTCCTTAGCGCTGTTTGCTATAAGGCTACTCTGTTTGCCTTGGTCAAATGCTGAGGTAGAGCGTGTGTTCAGTCAAATGAACATAGTAAAAAGTAACCTCAGAAACAGGTTACATATAAAAACACTAAATTCAATTTTAAAAATAAGGTATTTCCATTTACTTAAGTTTTTAAAGCAGCATTATTAATATTCCTCTTTATAGATACGGCCTGCGCGGAAATGGAAAATGCTGCCACGATTATGAAGTGCCAACGAAATTTTTAAAAATGGTGGCCGAAAATGAAAAATATAACAATGAAGACAGTGAAGATGTAGATTTAATAAAATCATTATTGGACATTTAAATTAAAATTCAATTTTTTGGTTATTTTGGGGTAATTTGGTTATTTTTTGGGGTAACAAAATGTTAGCCATTTTTTCAGCCATTTTTACAAACAAATTTGCTATTTTCAGCTAGTTTTTTTCGTAAATCTGGCATTATTTTTTGTTCAAGACCTGGCAACACTGGCAGGAGGTGCTTATAAGTAGACACAGCGCCCACTGTTGGACAACTGTTGCGTTTAGCGCGGGAATCATGAATATTTGAAAAATTAGATCTAATGCCATGATGAAACAATTCAAAGAATTGAAGGTGTAGAAATATAAAATACAATTGAAATAATGTGAATAATTTTCTTAGAATTAAGGGTAATTGTGCAATTCACACTTACAATTTCATATTGGCGATGAAATGCCTCTCGTTTGAGTAAACATGTCGCGCATTTAAACGAATTAAATGTAAACACGTCAAGTGGCGTCTCTTCAAATTCCCAAGACATTAGTAGCCACTTTCACACACACACACACACACACACACACACATGCTTAAGTGCTCACACTCGTGCATATGTATATTTATTTGTGTGTGTGTGCAAAAATAAATACGGAATGTGAGAATAATCGCAATCATCATAAAAAAAGTGCGCATTGTTGTCCTTGTGGTAACTAAGAGGGAGGGGGAGGAAAGGGCTTAAAGGGAGAGGGTATGTCTAACCTTAAGTTCCCTGATGCGAGTTGCTGCTCGTCTTAAAACTAAACAAACTTTTTAACAGGCGAAACATTTTCTATTTAAATGCAAAAGCAAACTCATTTTTAATGTTTCTACAAAGTTTATATATATTTTTGAAGTTTTTCCCCCTGCCCTGGCCGTCAGTGCAAACTATTGTAAATCTTACATAAATTTACATGGATCTGCATTCAACTTTGGGAACTGCACATCAGCGTTCATGTTGCTCCTGCACTTCAACCTTCAGCTTCATCTTTTATCCTTGGAATTTATTAGTTGATTCCTGACTTGAATGAAAGATGTTGCATTAGATTAGAGCCAAAAGATTCAACTACTCTGTTCTCCAGCTGCCAGAGCAAAGGGACAATTCGACAGGAGTCTCCTCTTTCGATAGACTGTGACAATTTCTACTACTTAGTTCAATTGTGCTTTGTTTTGTTTATGCTTTTGATAGGTACTGTATTTATTCTGGTGTCCATTTAGGAACTAGACATAACGCTAGCTTACTAGAAGAGAGTCAAAGCTCAGAATTAGTGCATTTCGAGTAAAACGCGTTTAAAGTTTTGCACTTGTACTGAGCTTACACTAAGGTCATGCTACATAATCACTTCTCACGCAACGAATATTTAAGCTAGAAATATGAAACTTTGCCACAATATAAAACATTATTCAATTAATATTTTTGTATTATAAACTAAAAAAAGACAAATTTAACAAATTTCCTTAGGGGAGACCTGGGGCTCATAAGCTGTCATCTCCCTAAGGTACAGGTCGCTATGTCTTACCGTTTGGGCTGTGCGATGTTTATCAGTGAGTCAGTGAGTCAGTCAGGTCAAAGAACTTTATATATATCGTTCTATAAACTTACTAATGAGGGCGTTTATCATGAACAGTTATTATGGCAATCTCATTTAATGTGGCACTACCTGCTTATGTCTTATAGCAGAATCATTTTCAATTGTCGAAATACTAAACTCAATTTAGCCAAAGAGTATGGCAGTCGCTTGTTTTAGCTCTGTCGAGTGTACATAAGTTTCTGTAGTGCCTTCTACCTTCTGGCTGCATTAATTGCACTCTTTGTTGTGTAGCAACAAACTTGCCTAACCGTACACTGAGAGAAAAACTAGGGTTTTGGTCTAAGATAAAGAAATTTGTGACAAGGTAAAAATCTTATTTTGAGCTCGTTCAGTTTGGAAAATTTCCCTTTTCATTTAGTTAAAAAAATGGGCTTAAAAAGAAAAGCATTTTCTGTATTTGTTTTAAAGACTTATTAATTGAAGCACTTTGTTTTCTCACTGTGTAGTAGCAGGACTACTAGTTTTTGGTTTTCCAAAAGCGTTCTAATTTGATTAGCTATATACTAGGAGTAGGAACTGTTGTGGGAACTTTTTAAAAAGAGAACTCATCGACAATTCGTGTGGCATGATTGTGTTTTGCTTTGTGTCTGATGAAAGTTTTGTGGCGGGGTGGTGGGGCGGTGGGGTGGTGCTTATCTTATCCTTTCGCCCGGTCTGCTCAGCTCTTGTGCTGCCACACTAATTGCAGAAGAATGCGAGGAGGCGTAAAGGATTTAGTTTTGTTTTCATTTCCCCCCCATTCCCTTCCGCTTCCCCCTCGCTTCCCCTTCACTTCCTTTCGATTCGTTTGTGTCTTTTGGGTGTACTGTGTTGTTGTGTTGTTCAGTCGCCTGTTGGCACTCACTGTACTGCATTGGCATCGGCGTTAATTAAAATCGTCTCAAGGCACAAGAAACTAATAACACAGCAAACAATTTTTGAATCAAGACTTTCAGCTCTGCATTGCTTTCCCATTTCCCATTACCCATTTTCTATTTTCTGATTTTCGCGTTCTCCCCACTTTCCCACTTTCCCACTTCGTCGATGTTAGCCACAAAAAAAAAAGAGTACTGTGGTCGCGCCTGTTGGCCAGAGGCGTCTTTGTTTTTAACCAGTTGTTGTTGCACTCGATACCAGAGACGTGGCTTCAAGCGGTTCAGAGGGGGTGGGGGAGGGAGAGTGGGAGTGGGAGTCAGTGGGAGGCACTCGCCGCGTCGTCTATGCAGATGTTTTGCTTTGTTATTTGCCTGATTGCCCGTTTGTGTTTTTGTTTTCGCTTTTACTCTCTCTCTCTCTCAAGGGGGCAGCGATAAGAAGGGGGTAGAGGGGCAGTAAAAGGGGGACATAGGACTGTTGCCACGGACCGTGTTTGCTTTCCATTACAATACTTTGTTGTCCTTGTTGTTGCTGTTGTTGTAGTCCGTGTCCGGGCCACGGTGCAACAGCCGGGCAAACCAGCCAAAATATTGACACTGTCGAATGATTTTATGTCCGCGCCACGCCCACTGTAAACCAGCTAGGGCGTAAAATGAAATTAATGAAACTTAAAACAATGCCAGGCAGCTGCAGTCGGGAGTACATGAAGAGAGCTCCAATTGAAATATAACAAAATTTAAAATGAAATATTATAGAGATAATTCTATTTTTTGAATTTAATGTAATCTTAATCAAATTGAAATACAACAAAATTTTAAAATGAAATATTATAGAGATAATTCTATTTTTTGATTTTAATGTAATCTAATTTAATCCAATTAATATAATGACAACATTACATGTTGAAAATTATTCATTTATGTAGTTAAAAAACTATACTTAATGGAATGACATAAATATAAAATTATTTAGAGAAAGCTGTTAAAAAAATAATTAATAAATATTATACTTAACTCTAAAAACAATATATTCATTTGTCTTGGAAATGTATGATAACATAACGAGCTATATATATTATTTTAATTTTATTTCATTTGCAGTCTTATAACAATCAAACTTTACGGGTATGGCACAGAATAGATAGGGATTTGATTATTTAACGTTTCAGGTAATATGTACATAATTTACTAATATACTATACCATAATATATCAGTATCCCAATTTTTCTTCTATACATCAACATTTCCATTGCTTATCTAGATTAAAACATATTCTAACGAACGAACTCTCACAGCAGCTTACTCCACTTCCAAATTTATTTATTTATTTATTTAAATTATATCAACTAAGTGCAGTTGATGAAAATTTTAAAATGTAAAAAAGTAAAAGTAAATTAAAATTAGATTATTAAATTAAAATATTAAAGTAATATAAGTTTATAATTTGAAAAAATAAAAGTTTAAAGTTGAAGAAATTAAAATTAAAATTAAAATAAATATTCTGGGCACAAAATTAAAAAAAGATTAAAAATTTACTGGTCCAGCATTTGCTGCATGGATTGGGGAAAACCCAGAAAAACCCAATCAGACCACGTTAGTAGTTAGTAAGATTAGATTAGACAGCTTAATTTGTTATGTTAATAGGGGATCTCACAATAAAAAAGAAGAAAAAAAGTGCGGGAAAATACTACGAAGATACTTAAGGAGTGAGGATTTAGGAAGGAAGGTTAGTTGACTAAGTAAGTTAGTTAGACCTACCAAGATAATTAAGGAGTGAGGATTTAAGAAGGGGAAGAAAGAGTTCCACTGATACAAGATGATAAAGAGTGTTATAATTAAATCATACAGGGTATATAGATGCCATGCAACGCTGTGGCTGCTCACCGACTACAGGGTGCTTCAACTGACAACTGGCAACAGTTGTTGCTGTACTTGTTGTTGTTCCAGTGTTGTTGGCACACTAAATATTTGTCATACAATAAATGGCATGAACTGATGGATGAGCGGGGCACAATTACTCCTCTCTCCAAATGAATAGTGAGTGCCAGTGAATATCAAATAGAGCATTCAGTCTTAATTATTTGTATCGATTTAAATATCTTTTGTTACACTTGACCCCCTTCCCAGTGAAATATTTATTATTTACATTGATTTTACACTCGGTCAACCCGGACTGATGACCAGAGTCGATTGCCAGCACAATGAATAATATTCATATTCATATTCACACTCAGATGCGTATTCATATTGATATTGTTGCCGAGCCCAAACAGAGATTCATGTAAATGTAAACTGTAGTTTTTGTTAATTATTGAATTTATGAATTTATGGCTTGAATCGAGCAATTAATACTGTGCATCTGATATGTATTTGGCCATAAATTAAACTGATATTAATAGGGCATACAAATTGCCGTATCGACTTGAATGTCAGCATAATGAAATGTTGATTTAATTTTACAATAAAATTTCACACATCATTTCTTTATCTCTCCGTCTTTGATTACACTCTCGGTCACATTAATGGTCAAAGGTCAAAGGTAATTTGAGCTCTCTGCGTGAGGGAGCTCTTGCATGTGTAGAGAGGTGCAGATAATTTCCCCCTTAGTACTCAGGCATCACTCTCACACTTCCATTTAACTAGTTGAGTCTTTGAGAAAAAACATGTTGAGTGACTCTGAAAATAAGTAACAGAAGTGGGCCAACTCTTCTTTTTTGTCTGAAGAAACAGATTCGCATAATTATACGACATGGATTTCAAAACTCGACAATGCACTTTGGCAATACTTTGCAATTGCTTTTTATTTAGTAAATAATCTGATTAATTCTTGTGCTTGTCGTATGTATATAAGTACTATATTATATATAAATTTTAAACAATAAAAATATAAGCAATTTTTTTATCGATTAAAATTCCTTCTATAACATATTAAGTATTAGTTTTATAGTAATGTTCTTTGAGGTCTTTGTTGCCACTAATTTTAAGTTTACTTATAATTTTACAATAATAATAATAGTTTTATTACTTCAAAGGAAATAAGTACGGTATAGTAATGTGATAAATTCACGAGTTAGTGTACAATTTTCGCAGTTATTCTACTCAGTTAATAACAAGTGCTGCATACTTTTGAGCTTTGCTTGTAATACAGCTGAGCTTGGAATGTGTCAGCCTGAAAGTATGCAACACTATTAGCTTAACTCAACAGAATGACTCTGCAGTTTTCTTATTAAATCGCGAATTTGGCCAATATATCCTCAGGTAAATAAGTTTTGTTTATTATAAAAAGATAGCAACTGAATGTCGATGCTTTATATGGTTGATATCTTGTGCAATACAATCTTTCATATGATAATACATTTCCCTATATAAATGTAAAGTTCTCCAGCTGAAACCACTCTCTATGTCCTACTCCTTGGCCATTCTGCAATATCCACAAGAGCGACTCCACTATTCCTTTACATTTCCATATGTCTACTCTCTCTATATCAAACTGTGATTTCCCCTATCAATAACTACAATTCTTGCTCCACTCTCCGGCAGAGTGCCATAAAGCCGCAGCTTGTGCAGTGCATGTGCTTAATATGAAATTATAATGAATAATGTTGTAAATGAATTATTCACAGAATCGCGGCAGAGTGAATGAGGATGTCGCAGTCACAGGCAGAGCATTCAGTCCATGGAAGGGCATTCATTCGCCTCACACACTAAATTACTTATTCAAACTTTTTGGTTTTTATTGTAAATTTGGCATTTCCGAATGCAATGCCAAATGTTGGCATATAACAGCGAGGAGAGTGTGTGTGGGTGTGTGGGTGTGGGTGTGTGTTGGGGCACATTTGCATACAGAATGTAAATTATATTGTCCGTTTCATGCTCTGACACTTAAGAGACAAAATGAAATAAAAGATGGCTCCAGCGACAACAACAAACAAAACGAATGGCAAATAACCGGAAAGGTAAGGCAGGCCTCTGCCACGCACAAGGACGACAAACAAAGAAACAGGCAGAGACAGAAGAGACAAACACACAGACAGACGGATGAACAGACAGACAGACAGACGGACAGACAACAACAAACATCAGCGTCAACTGACGTGAGGCTGCTTACACAAAGGTGTGGATGGAGCGCCAGTAGCAAGTGGCTTGAGCTGTCGCATGTGCCATATGCCACACACACACACACACACACACACACACCCACACACACAACCACTTATACTCATATTCACACACACACACACTCACACGTAGCCACAGGCCGATTGAATGCGCTTTAATATTTCAAAAGCTTTAATGAAATCGCTTTGCTTTGCCTTTTCAATTTGCGAAGCGACTTGACTGTCCCCGCCCCCTCTCCTCCGCCCACCTTCTCACCTGTTCAAGACATTGCAGACAGGTGTATGAAAAGGCGATAAAATGTGTAAAAACTGTCGCATTCCGCACACATACGAAATGAATGCAGTTTCAGAAATTAGTTTCATGGGGGCAATGGAACTTTTCATGCTTTTGCCATTGCATATAAAAATGTGAAATTTGACAGACACCTGGGGAAATTAATGAAAAAGCAGCATGAATAATTCCAGGCATATATGAAAATTAACAACCTCTCACATAAATGTGAACAACTTACTACTCCGCTCAGAAGTTCCGATAGAAGTTCAAAGTTTTCATTTTAACGAGCGCAAGCGAGTGAAACAAGTTTAAAGGATATTTTTCAGTCGACTGCATTTGGTAACCAGAGACTCGAAAATAAACACGATTACCCCGAAAAGCCCTAAACGACCTAGAGACGCAGAGCCTCAGCTCCAGCCCTCTCTCCCTTTCTCCCATCCGGAACTCGGGTAGTCCTTGTTTTGGGGCCTGTTTGTCTATCACATTTGGGGCCGCATTGTTGCGTTGACATGCCGTAGGCTCTTTGGTCATTTTGTCCTCGATTTACGTTTTCAAAAACAATTTTCTCTCATAATGATGAGACGGTCGCTTCCGATTCGCTTAACCGCTCGTTTTCCCTCCTATCCCAGCTAGCTTTCTCGCATGGTTCTCTTATGGCATCTCAGAGTGACAGTAGCACTGGCAATTTAATCCTCAGACCATACTCAAGCTATTGAATACCCTGCGAGGATTACATAAGCTTGTTAAAGAGTATGCATTAACCGAAGGCTTCAATTTCTGTCAAGCTGCAGTACTAACTAAAATTTTATGAATTTTTGTGGTTAATTGTTAAATAAATTTTGAATATAAATAATGCATAAATAATTTAAGATGTTTTACAGTATAATAACTCAATATGATTGAACTACACGCGTCTGTTTTTAATAATATTGAATTTCTACAGAAAAATTAACAACATCCGGTTTAAAAAGTATTGCATACTTTCGGTCTGAGCTTGAAATACAGCGGCCTGAAGTATGCAACACTTTTCGCTTAACTACACAGAATGACTAGGCAAATTTCATATATATTCTCAAAATTTGCTAATATCACAAGGAAATAAGTTCTCATTTATTAAAAAACTTAATTTTTTTTTTTTTAATATTTATTTATTAAGTGTAGAACCTGTACTAACATAAAATGTACTTTAACAACACATGGACGGAAAATTATAGATGGAAAAAACTTAATAAAAATAATATTGAAAAACTACTTAAAATATAAATTTTTGCTTCTGATGTTTGAAATACAGGGTATCTTCTAGCCAAATATATGTTTACAATGCACTTTTGCTTGTGTCTTAAATTAATTTTTATGGCATATGGCAAGGGCATGTTGAGCACTATAGACCTCGTACTTTACAGGGTATTTGGGTTTCGTTCTCACACTTTTAAATGCTTTCAAAAATAGACTAAAACTAAAGCGATAGATAGTCAATTCTCTAGGGTAGGTAGGTAATTATCTACAGATTACAGAGCATCTGCTAGTCGTGCATGCTCTCCTCATATACACTTTCGCCTGCTGCTCATATTTTGTTTTTATTTTTATAGCGCATCGCAGCGGCATTTTGTTGGTTTGCCAATTACTATATTGTCTACGGTTCTGCCAGTGTGTGTGTGTGTGAATCTCTGTGTGTGTGTGTGTGTGTGCCTGAAAACGGGACTATTATTGTTCATCCAAACATAACTGATTTAATATTGGATACGACAACAAAATGGCTCTGGCGACTGCTGAATGGGAAACTGAACGGGGAGTAGGGAGAGGGGGAATAGGCGCGGGAGTGGGGGTAATCGAGGGATATGGAGCGAGCGGGCGGAATGGCAACTTGATTTCTACAACAAATTAGTTTATTTCGCTATTGCGTCAAGACGCAACATTATGCCAAATTTATGCGGCCTGCGTCTCATTGGCCATGCCCACTTTCCGCAAAGTGGGCGCAAATTTGAAATAGACTACTGCCTCGGACATGGGATGGACATGGACATGGACATGGACATCAATGTCTATTAATTTTGTGGTGGCGCCAGACAAACCCATTCAAATTCCCATTCACATTCACATTCACATTCCCTATCGCATATCCGATTGCCATTCGCAGTTCCATTCTTATTGTATCAATGATTGCCTTAGGCACAGGCATCAGCCTCTGTGCACTGAGATTCATACTTCAGTTGATTTGAGAGCATATTGTATCCGTATTGTTAAGCAGTACGTGTACACAGAGAGAAAGGAGTCAGACACTTCGAATGCAATTCGATTTTACCCTGAAATGTATTAAATAACTTAATAAAAGTAATATGTTCCATTTGCGGGGTTTAAGTTAAGTTCATTTGGACTTAAAATCTGAGTAAAGTATATATTTAAGTTTTGCATAAGTAGTTTATGCTTAAGTCTACTGCAATAACTTATAAAAAATGTGCTAGAAATATATAAAAAAATTATTAATCTCTCTCTGTATACATAAATACTTCCCTGCAGTTCAGTAGGTGGCGATTATAAAATTTGATCTAGTTTTTTTGGGGGTACAATTTGAACTTGAACTAGAACTACCTAAAAGGTGACATTTTGACCCATCACTTAGGACATCTTATGTTAATAAGAAGGAAGGCAAATCATGAACTTGGAACTAGTATTGTTTCGCATGAACTTGGAACTAGTATTGTTTCGCATGAATTAGCTTCTTCACTACTTCTGAGTAACTAGTTCAGTATACTGCAGGGCAACTATACCAACTCTTTCCCTCAGTGCACATTCTGAGACCTACTCACTGTCCCAGCTGTCTTGGATGGTTCGAGTTGCAACTGTAAGTATACAGAAGACGTCCATTGTGCGCCATATGCAAATGAGTCGATTGAGAATGATTAATTAGCACATGCGGAAGCATGTTGTTGAGCTCAGATAACTCAGGATATCCGATGCGTATTATTATGAAATCATTAATTGAAATCCAGCAGCTGCAATTAAATTGCAATTGTATTTGAAGAGGTGCAGCTCTGCATACATATGACAGATAAGAGCAAGAATAATCACAATCGCAATCACAATCATATTCTAGGTCAGAACATCTTCATTCGTTATTCATGCATAACAAATGTGAGGAGAAGAATGTGACTCAGACTAAAGACTACCATATTCTCGTATACTCGCACTCTCAGGGTATATTACATTCTTTTCAGGAGATGAGATGGGTAAGTCTTTCATTTGCATTCGCCTTTCATTCGTGTACTTCTGATTCTGCAAATATTTGTGTAGTAAAGTAGCATTGGCATTGGGTATAGTTCACCATCAATTAGCCGGACCGGCTTCAATTGGCTTTAGCCGATATGTATGCTCATCACATGCCAGCTTTTTCGGCTCAGACGTAGAACCAGCTGCAGGCAGGGGCCTCACTTGCCAAGGGGGGCCTGTGCTCCAGTCTAATATCATGGCTCGCTTTAGGCTAAACACTGAAGGCATTAAGGCCCCTTTTGCAGCTACGCCTATGGCTGCATTGATAGCACTCAGAAAGTGCGTAGGTCGCTGCTCATCATCGTCATTGGTTGCCGTTGTAGCTGTTGCATACGAAATGCCAGGGAGAGCACAGACTTAGAGCCGAGTCTATTTGCATTTGACACAAACAGGTCACATAGCTGTAGGAGCAGTAGGTGTAGCTGGAATCAAAGCCTCCTTGCCTGCTGCCTACTGACTGCTGCCTGCTTTGTGTCATTAAAATGAGGCAAGTGTCCTTGCAACGCAACGCAGCGCAAAGAACTGCAATTAAAATGCAGGCCACAACGACAATGGCAACGCTTCTGATTTTCAAACAGCGTTAAATAAAGATGCCGCAGGAGAAACCACCAGCACCCTCTGCTGAAGCACACCATTGTGTGGCATAATTTATTCAATATGTGCTCGCATATGCCCATACATCTAAGCACAACTCCTGCTGAGTTTTCTCTTTGAGCAGCGCTCATGTCTCGCCTTTCACAATGCCATCTACAATTGTGTATAAACATTGTTATTAGAGCATGCTTATGCAGCAGCACTGCACTGTGGAAAAATGACCGCTTTTTCTGGCCAAAAGCCATTTGATAAAAGGCGAAACAAGTACTTTACTTCAGCCAAACATCAAAGTATCAATACTCAGCTCTGTTTGCTATGCCATTGAAATTTCTATTGCATACTTTTGGGGTGCGCAGAGAATTCTATAAGCTGCATTTTCTCAGCACCCGAAAAGTATGCAATGCAATTTAAAGTAGTTGCTACTATTGGAGTCTCTTTTAGTTTGCAGTTTATAGAACTAATTTCACTACTAGTTACTGTTAGTTTTCCCATTGTGCAGCAACCCATGCAAATCATTGCATCCTCCTCAACAATAAGTGAATTATAAGAAAATGCCAAAATTTATTTGATAAACAATTTATGCTGATTACAGTTAACACTACCAGATAATCTGCATAATTGCTGACAAATTTAATTCTTAATTGGCAATTTGCTCAATCAGGTGAGTCAAACTAATTCGTTTTAAATCATAAATGAGTGCCTATAATTAGATAATAATATTAATTATTGAAAATAGTTGCAATTTAATTATAATTTTGTATTGCATTTAAATGAAATTATCTTATTATAATGTGACACTTTTATATTCATTATGCTAATTAAATAAATGCGTAAAACAGTGTTGGTAAACCCTCTAAACACACACTCAATAGCCGCATAAAAGCTCTATTGAAAAGACTGGATATACATATACCATGTTCAGAGTGGAAAACATATACATACGAGTATATATAGCATTTCATGTATCAATAGGTGCGATTAGTGGTGCACTGGCAACACTCCCACGTGCCAGCACGTCGTATTTTAAAGACATTTTCGCACATTGTCACGTGAGTCTAGTAAGCGAAGCCGTACATTCGGTACCTGCAGCCTATTTATATCGGAGGCTCTCTTTTGATTGTGTTTGTATTTGGGTCACGTAGCATGCGACCTAAAATTTAATTTTCTCTGTTTATACAATTTTTCAATATACCGCAATGAAATGCAAACGATTTGGGCCAATTGTCGACCTTTACACACTGTACGGGGTACCGTCTCTTCCTCCCTTCCCCCCGGTTGTCATCGAGTGGCCACATTGAAAATGCATTAGGAATTTATAACATTTATTTCCCCATACACGACTAAACGCATAAATAAATGTATCAAATGTATGCAATTGTGGCAGTTGTTGCCTCTGTTGTTGTTGTTGTGCGATTTGCAAGTGTTGCACAACACCTGCAGTTAGTTAGTGGCCATTATCTGTGCCAGGTGGAGAGCACAGTTACCTGTTTGCCCAACCAACCGTAGCCTCTCGGTCAGTTTGTTTTGTTGTTTGGCAGCAGACCTCTTCCGCATATCTTATGCGGCGGCACACTGCCAGAAAAACGGTAGTGAATTTGGCTGAATTTTTAAAGTTAAAGCAGATATTCAATTCATTCTCTTAGCACCCCAAAAGTATGCAATGAAAATTTGCGTAAAGTTGGTTTAAATATGGCATTGCAAATAGGACTGAGTATGCTTGATATTTTATTTATTTATTGAAGTCAACTAAGTACAGTCCACAAAGAAATATGTAATTAAAATTATAATGAAAATTAAAATAGAAAAGTCATTTTAAAATTTGGAATGTAAATGTAATAAGAAATATAAATTTAAATCTGCTGATAAAGAAGTTAAATTTAAATAATTACAGTCAAATATTCATTATTCATAATAAAGATAATTAAATGAAAATCCAACTAATATTTCTGTCACTGCAGCTGCTTGCATTCCCCCTGCACAATAATCGAAAATCGATTGTGCTTAGGAGTTGAACAACCGGGGCTACTTGCACCTTGTAGCAACTTCCTGTACCTTAACATAAGTATTTGGCATGTTCTTGCATGGGGTGAAGAGTTGTGAACTCTGATTCGCAGCTTGCATATTATTTTGTGGCCAGGGTTGCCGGTGTGCCATTTGCTGAATCAATACGCCTGATTTGCTCCCACAGTCTAGTTAAGATTGCAATCAGTTCTCGTATTTCGGAGCGCATAATGCAATTTACAGTTGGCTACGAGTTTCAATTATCTCTCAGTCCAATTGGAAAACAAATAATTATTTTTGTAAATTATTTTCTGTAATGATGCAATGAGCTATGTCTGGCCCAACTGACAGACTGACTGACTGACCAACCGACCGACTGACTGCATAATGATAACAACAATTGAGGGAGAACTGAATTAATTTGACAAGCGAATTCATTTGCATTTGAAAATTTACTTACAGAATGTTGGAGAATGTCAAAGTGGGAGCGGGGAGAGAGGAAGTGGGAGAGACTAGGACAGTAGAAGACATTTGGCAACTCTACGAGTCTGACTCGTCGTCACGCAGACAATTATGTTTTCCACAAATATGTAAATGCGTATATAAATGTGGGCGGGACTGTATGTGTGTGTGTGAGTGTGTGTGTGGCGATATCCTTAAGTGTCTTGTGTCCTGTACCTTTTATGTGCAAAGTTTTGCTCTTTTATGGCAAATTCGCTTAAAAAGTTGACGACCAAATTATCATTTCGAAAATCTCGAATGCTAAGGTTGCGCCTTATCTCTTCCTTATATAAATTGGGCGGTATCAGGACTTACTCTGTATGACTCTTAGTGAAATTTTCATGGCACACTTTGCCGGGTAATTTACAGTAATTGTTTGCAACTCCAATAGAGGAAAATGTATCTGAAAACATATCCACTTTGAGTGGATTTCAAAAGAACATTTTCGAAAACTTTGCTAGCATTTGTTTTGAATATAAGCTCTACGATTATGGGTGAAACACAGCTGAAGATATTTTGCAGCAAACTTAAATTGGAAATGGATTAAAACTGAAATTCATATTTAAATTAATACCTCATATTCGCCAAATAATTTTAATGACCGCAAAGTAATTTAATTGATGTGGCGTAGTTATTTTCATTATGCGCCAAATAGAACAATGGAATTTGGAGCACCTAATACGTATGCCATATGGCATGCAGGTCATATGCCATACCATGCCATACAGCATGCCTCGCTCAACCATAAACACTTTAACCCCACGCTGAATGCCTGTGTGGTTTCATAATGTGTGTGTGTGTGTGTGCGAGTGTGTTGTGTTAAGGTGCATGTGTGTGTTTGGGTTAATTAAAAATGTGCTGCGCATTAACATAATTGCCTTGGGAATACAATTGAATGATTAATAATAGCGCAGTGATTAAACGAAAAGACCCGGCTATAGAGAAGACGACCTTCGTCATTGTGATTGCCAGAGCCTGACGAGGGGCTAGGACGAAGGAAGACAACAGACTTTTCAAGTGTGAATATACAAATTCTTATGTCTAAATGAAAACTCCGCTTGACTTCACCTCACTTTGTTTAAATTTGATGCCCAAAAGTAGGCAACGCTTTTCTATATACTTTGATTTCATGGCTTACAGGGTATTTCTGAGTGTTACAGGGTATTTAGCCACTGTTCCTCTACTCTTATGCATGTCAATGTACAATCGAACAATATACATCCAGTTCCGTTTAGCTCTAATTCACTTCAGATAAATCTGATGCACAAAAGTAGGCAACACTTTTTCCACCTTTCATTCTAAGCAGATTTATGGCCCACAGGGTATTACTGAGTATCACAGGGTATTTATCCACTGGTCCTCTACTCTTCTACATGTCATCTGCTGTCGCCAAACAATTCAGTCATAAAGCAATTAAATATATGTGCATATAAAATTTTATTGGCACTGCCTTCGCACACAATAGGAAAAGTCTGGTGAAAAATTGCCTCAACTGCACACTCGGAATTAATGGGTATGTGTGTGAGTGTGTGTGCGTGTGTGCTTGAAAAATACTCTCTGTTTCAGTGCTCTGCAGTGGTTTCTGACATCGATTTTCGGTTAGGCTGTGCCAAAGGATTAAATTGTCACGTATCAAAAGTAATTAAGTGTTGGCGGAGTTGTGACCAGTCCTCTGGCTGGGTTGCAGAGGGGATTTGCGGGGTGGGCTGGTGGCGTGTAAACCAATTCGGTTGGCTTGGCATTTACGGTGTGGGGTGGTGCGGTTTGGCTTTGGCTTAATTTAATTACCACTCTACCACTCAACCACTCGCCGGGAAATGTGTAGCGCCAACTCTGATTGCAGCTGTCAGAGTTGTACTAATAGGCGAGTGCAATATTTTTCGCTAGCGAGACTCAAAAGCTGAAATCCTGTCACTGACAATGCAGCCTGAGATTGGCCGAAGCCGGCCATGACCCTGGTTCAGGGTTGCCTGATTCGGCCTGTCCTACATTATTTTATTCTCTCCTTTCGTTCGACTCGCTTTCGATTGCTAAACGACACTTTTGTTTCGATTTATGGGGCCGTAAAAGCCAAAAGTGGCGCAGTTGTAATTTTACGACTTTGCGCAAACGCCCACCACCCAGGAGAAGGGGGAAGGGAAGGGGAAATGGTGGGGTCTTAGGCAAGATGTTAAGGCAAAGGGATAGAGGGCAACAGACCGGAAACTGAGTTGAGCTAAGTGAGTTGGCCAGTTTCGGTTTTGGTTTTGGCTTTGTGCTATTTGCTATTTGCCTTTACCTATTTGCCTACCCTTCGCCCCCTCCCCATATAACACATTTTATAGGGTAAGAACAACAAGTGCAAGCTGACTTAATTTCTACGATTTAAAAATCACGTCTTTTGGCTCCACTCGAACAAGTTGTTTGAACAATTTTTACAGCGCTTTGGCTCAATGATTTTCCATATGGCTGCGCTCCATTTAAGCATATACTACATATATATATGCATACACAATATATATAATCGAAAAAGTTATTGCATCGTTTTGATTTATTGTGCATGCAAATGTTTGTTCTGTACCTCCCCTCGACTCCTCTTGGATTCAATGAAGCAATCATTACCGAATTGCCAATCATTTTGCGATCTCCTCTGTTCCGTCTGACATGATTCAGGGCCATCATCGCTTTACGCTTGCATTAAGTATCACAAGTGTAAATTTTAAAATTAAGCTTTATTTAATGACAGAGAGACACTCGGCAAATTAAATATTTATACACACACATCAACTAGCTCATTCCAGGCTTTATAAATCTATTAAGAGGGATTACACTTAATCTGCAGTAACTTTTTTTCAAATAGTTTCATGACGTTGAATGATGTTGTTTATTAAAGTGAATAAATACTTAATTCATCAGCTACACTTTTCAAGTTTTCTTGTCGCCATGGATACAAGCTTAAGCTTTATATTTATAAGCTTTATATTCATTTTTTTTATATTTATTCAAATAATTTTTGTTTTATTTTCATTTAAGCCTCAATTGCTTGTAAGTCATACATTACATTCATTTTCATTTGAATAATTCTCAGATTTAACTTCATATTTTAATCTTCAGTTTTTATTGAAAATTTACCCTATTTTTTATTGTTTTCAAATTTGTGAGTAATTGAAATTGACATGAAGTAAATGCGATAAACAGATGATAAATTTGAATCTTAAATTTAAGGTTGATTTCTTTAGAATTTTCCTTTTATTTTGAAGCATGGTAGAGCAGATCTGTCAACTGTATTTGCTACGTGGGACCATCTCATGTGATTAGGCTGAGTGACATTCGCATTAGGGTGAAATTAATTCAGAGAAATGAACACATCAGTTGCGAAATAAATTGATTTGCCAATTGTTTTGTGAGGCAGGCGAAAACGCAGCCATTCGATTGAGAAATTAATCCAAATCCAAAATGAATCGGAGACCCCTAACGGGTTGCCTCTGAATATGGATTTATCGTGTTCAGAGTTTAATAGAAATTGCCTTTTTTGCCGGCTGTGTGTGTATCGCACACATTTCCGCCGGATGTCTGTCTCGTAAAAGCAAAAAAAAAAGAAGGAAAAAAAAAATATGGCGAATTTTTAAATCCTTTCGCACTGCTCCCTTAGCCAGTCACAGGCAACTGAGCAGCAGCAATCACAACAGCAGCTCTTAAGAGCGAGAAGAAGTTAATCGGATTCAGGACATTTTGTAGAATGCCTCGAACAATGCCAACCGGAAATGACAGGGAGAGAAGCATTCAGAGAGACAGAGAGAGGAAGACAGTGAGCTGCTGCTTTCAATTCAATTGTGAATATTGAATTTCATTCAATTAATCATCCAAACGAAAAATGATGACGTTGATCAAAAACCGCGAACGCGGCCCACAAGTCAAAATCAAATGAGACTTTCTTTTTTATGTGTGTGTGTGTGTCAGTGGCAGGGGGAGTGGGGAGATGGGGAGGGGAGGCAGAGCTTTACTGATTGCCTGTTTCGCACGTTTTTCCCGGAAACTCATGGCGGCATTTACGTTATTAATGAATAAAGAATTTTATGTCAATGGCTGCTTCTTCACTTTGATTTATACGACTTCGTCTCGAAAGAAGCACCAGGCTCTGCAGTCCTGCAAATGTATGTATGTATATATGGCTGTAAAATATGAGCAGCATGGTAGGATCTATAACATGCATGAGTTTACATATGTATGCAGACATATGTACATATGTACATAATACCTAAGGGCCAAAAGCAAAGCCAAACAAACGAAGTAGCAATGCATTGGTTAGATATCGAATGCTGAATACCCTGTAAATAGGTAGGTAAAAAGAGCTATGCTATATGTTGAATAGTATTAGCAGTTTAACACAGTTAATTTGGCAATATTCTTAAGATATTTTCAAAAATCAATGGATTGATTTTTATATTCTATGAATACCTCTTCCCTAATCAAAAGAGTATAGAGGGTATGTCTGGCACTCGTGGCGCAGTTGCGTCTTAGTCTTAGTCTGTTGCATAAATGTAAATGATTCATGACCAAATAGAAACTCACTCGGGATGGATTTAAGAGCCAGAAGTAAAGCAAATCTTAGGCAAGATTAAAGTGAATCCGACTTCAACGTCAATTATGTATGTATGGCAGTGTGTGTGTGTGTGTGTGGGCGTATTTGATCTGCCCGAGTGTTTGATTTCGCATAAGGGGTATGCTGCTTCAATCATTATCCCGTGCCTATCACTCACTCACCTCATCACGAGTCGCCTCCTCCCCGGGTGTGGGTGGGAGTAATCTCGGCCTGCTCTTTGCTTTTATACAAATTAATAGCGAGAAATGTGCCTTCGACAAAGTCTGACAAAGTTGGCAAAGAACGTTTGAGCTGTGGCAGGCTCAAAGGCACAAACGAGAAGGAAATGACATCGAAGACAGGCATGAGCCCTAGGTACACTGATAAAAAAGAGGAGCTATACAATTAAGATTGTTGGTCATAAAACCGAGGACATTTGGGCAGGTTGGCAGGGTAATCTCTTTGCTATCTTGATTTTAGAATGAGCTTGAAACTTGAAAGAAATTTAAGTATATTCCATCTTTTTTAATCTACAATATTTTGTATATATTTCATACATATTTTTCTTATCTAACTTTATCAACTTAATCTTAAATAAACCCCTTAAAATCTTATTTTCACAATTTATTTTGCCATTGGATATTGCTCGAAATCTTAACAGAAGATTCCCCCTTTTTTTCAGTGTAGCGCTGCTGGAACACGTGAGTTGTTTCATTCACGGATGTTTGTCTAGGCACAATGCGTTGAAATACTACTCAGCTGAGTGGGTGTGAATGAGTGTGAGTGTGAGTATGAGTACGAGTGTGAGTATGAGTGTGTGCCTTTAGGAATTAGCGAGTTAGCTAAAGCAAACATTGAGCTGCTTACATTGGATCCACTTGAATTCAATACATAGTACTAATAACTGCAGGCAATTAGTTGTGTGATATCAGCATATTAATCGAATAAATATTTGCTTGAATTTGTTAAATAATTAAAATCTACTCAACTGTATTCGAGTTATTCGAGCAATTAGCTAATGCCGATTCTTTCGACACGACTGGCTCGACCCTTTCAATACTTATAGTAATTAAGTGCTGGCAGAAGTAAAGAGCATTTTAAAGTACATATTGAATGATGTCAGGAGGTAAATTAAATGTCACTCCTGCTGCAAAATGACAGCACAAAGCACTCCTGACTCCGTACTCGATTTGAATCAACTTTGTTCGACGGAACATCCGCACTCGCATCCGCATTCGTATTCGCATTCGCATTCGCATTGGGCTGCGAGAGCGCGTGAAATTGTCAAATGAGCTTACAGACGGATTATTTTCGCCACGTAAAAAATAATCGCATTAATTTGTTGGACAACCAATTACAGTTACAATTACGCTCGGACGGTGCACCGAGTGTCACAGCAGCGAGCATTCGGAGGGCATCTCCAGGGATTTCCGAAGGGAGAAAGAAACACATTCAGCGGAAATAAGAAAAAAAACATACCTTAAAAATACGTACAAAAGTATATAAACAGCAATAAGTGGAGAAAAATAAGAGTACACTCTCTCTTCTCTTCCTCCTTCCCCTCCCCCTTTTGCACGCTGTGACAAGAGCAATTACCCGCGAATAAACTACGAATATTGAAGCTGTTTAAGGGCATCCACGGGGCGTGGGGGCGTGGGC
This sequence comes from Liodrosophila aerea, assembly GCA_035045005.1. Classification (NCBI taxonomy): domain Eukaryota; kingdom Metazoa; phylum Arthropoda; class Insecta; order Diptera; family Drosophilidae; genus Liodrosophila; species Liodrosophila aerea. Next base: position 417,294 of record JAWNNL010000647.1, on the reverse strand, counting down.
AATAGACAAAGCACAATGCACAAGCATCACAATGGAGCCTGGACTGAATGAATGAGTGAGTAGTGAGTGTAGCGCAGAGTGAATAAGCAATGAGTGCTCACAAGTACTCAACGTCTTGACGGTGTGGTTAACGGAGCCCGGAAATCAAAAGCCACTTTCCTGTAATTGCAGCAAGCGGACACTGGGGAGCCAGGCCGAGTCTAGGCGTTAATTAAATGCAAACCAACACAGATACATTAAACACACTAGAGATGGGAGAAACATGGGAATGTGTGCGAAGTTTTTCCAAAATATTGAATATGATACGATTAAAGATACAAATGATACGATTAATTAAAAATGTATATAAATTATTTAACAATTTCCCTGCTTCTATCATTTAAAGAGATTCTGAAAAGATAAAAGCATCTATGTTTGCGATGTATTAAAAATATCGATATATTTTTGAGACTTCGATGTTTCCAATACCCGCTCCAATACACATTACATACATATATAGTAGAGTTGTGTCGAATCGTTCAGAACATGAATTAAACTATTCATTTAACGGAACAAACTTACTGAATTCTTGATTATGGTTTACTACTCATCGTTCACTACTCTCAAAAAGAAGAAAAAGACTAATGAACGAACTAGTTCACTAGAGAACTAAAATCTGGGATTTATTCCAAAAGATTCGATTCAACTCTACTACAACAACCCGTTAAAGAGAGAACGTTAATAGTGATACAATACAAATACAAAAGATTCTTTCGTTCTCTTAAAGAGAGAACGTGAATAGTGAACTAAGACTACTGAAGGAACTAGTTCACCAGAGAACTAAAATCAGGAATTTATTTCGTTCGCTCAGTTCATGAAATAGTTCAATTGTTCTTATTCCAAACGATTCGACACAACTCTACTATATCGACCCCTTGAAGAGACTATGGATCCATACAAAAGATTCGTTCGTCCAATACGAACTGAACGACTGTACTAAACCCTTGAGTGGAACCATCAAGCACAACTCCAGTATATACACTAAGGGTTAAAATCGAGCCCTACTTTGTGGTACTATATCGAAACATTGAAGAGACTATGGATCCATACAAAAGATTCGTTCGTCCACTACGAACTGAACGACTGTACTAAACCCTTGAGTGGAACTATCAAGCACAACTCCAGTATATACACCAAGGGTTAAAATCGAGCCCTACTTTGTGGTCTGTGGCCTCACAAAAATAATTTAGATAATCATCATTGTGACCAGGGAGAGAGCTCTCGACTTGTCGATAAGTCTTTAATTCCACTTACGGTTTAATTTCTCACACTCACACCCACATTCACACTCACACTCACACTCATACTCACACTAGTATGAGTATTTATTGTCGGCCTACTCTCTCTTGTCTTTACGATTCGTAGCTGATTAAGACAAAGCCTAGTTGCTGGCCATAAAATCAAGTAAATGTGTGCCAAGTCAAGTGCTCTCTCTCCCAGGATGTGCAGGATGCTCAAGGGCAGATGAGGCAGGCGTTGGAGGAGTCTCTCTCGGCATTTGCACAAATTTACAGAAAAGGCTGATTTAACTTGTGCTTTGCTTAATTTACTACAAAATTAAATTGTACAAATTGTGGAAGGCCTTCCGTTTGGGGCATCTAAGTGCGAATTGCTTGTTGCTGCCCCATTCTGTCCACCCAACAACAGCGTGGTCAGTGAGCATCTCATTTGAGCATCATCCTCCCCATCCTCCTCTCGAATGAGAGCCAGCTGCTGGGGGCTCTCAATTGAATTGGTAGCTCTTGTTCATTTTCCGCCTCGTAAGTCTCACTGAACTGCCAGGCACTTGCGGCATCTAAATGAGAACTATTGTTAAGTGAGCTAAGTGAGGGGCGAACAGGCATTTTCATTCATTCAACAGTCTAATTTTTGGGCGGGCTCCTATGGCATTTGGTAGTGGGAGCATAATCGCTGGCACATGTGACAAGCAGTACATCGATAAATATCGATAAATGGGGGAAAAAAAGCTCAGTCCAAGTAAATCTATATAATAGTATAGCTTCAGTTTTCCAGATGAATTCAATTTTAAATTGTTGTTTTCTTCTCTTTCAATGCTCGAATATTAAAGATAAAATATTGACTAGAAAACATTGATTTATATCGATGCTAGAAAACCATCGATAATATCGTTAGTTATCACTAGTAAGTTAGTCGAGTTGGAATTTTGCATCATCCGCTTCTACAGAGTATCTTCTAGTCTAGCACACTCGACTGTTGCGCTCGCTCACGTTTTTTTTGCCCAATTTGCTTCATTGCTCTAAACTTTAATTTGGCTTTCCGTGCTGACTATGATCCATGGGCATGGCCTTGTTCTGACTGGAACTGAGTTTCCCAGTTGCTGTTGATTGGATGCAGTGCATGATGGAGCAGTGGACTGACTAGAGACAGCTGTGAGTTTCGAATGTGTATCTTGCAGATACAAGATACGTACAGAGCCATCCATAACCATAAGCATATGCCAGTCTCTTTTGTCCTGTAGTCCACTGACTTAACTTGACCCCACGACTAAGGGTCATCGACTGAGCCAAGGTATGGGGCGTAACGGTTCCGGTCGTAGGCCTCGCCGTTGAGTGGCTAATAATGTTTTGGGCCGGCTTACCAATTGGCCAACTAAGAAGTGAACTTTCGCTTGACCCCGATGCTGTTTCTGTTTACTTGGCGCTCGCAAGTGTTTTGGAATAAATCAGTTTACGTATTTGTTAAAACGTTCAACTTTTTGTGCCATTATCGGCATTTGCTCTTTGCGGACCCATAAAACGTTATCTCAACGCATTTATCTGAGCAAAGTTAGTGAAAACTTTGTACAACTTGTCGCCTGTGGCTTGTCCCAGGTCCATTTAAAATATATATTTTTGCAATAATCACCCCCTGAGTGGGAAGTGAGAGCTAAATGATTTCTTTTTTTAAAATTAACTCGTTTTTGCCTTGGGTTATCTGCAATAGATTGATCAATAAATCAATACATATTTATTTGTTATTTACTTTTCAGGACTCGCTCTGGGTACAAGTATATCATGGCATGCTGGTATCCAGACCTAGACACAGCCATTGCCTTTTTTTCGGGGGAAACGAAGCGTTAACAGCTGTCAGAGCTTTAAACCTAATTTGGCTGCGGCGTATAAATAAATCACCCACAAGTTGACCCTTTGATCTAAAACCAGATGTCTGTGCCGCCCCCAGTAGCTCCAGCCCCTAACACCCCAGCATCCCACCGAAGCTCGGTTCAAAAATTCCACAGACAGCGTCTGCCTGATGAGCCGCAGCATTTTAAGGGAGCGCGCACAATCCTTTGGCTGTCCGATGACCCCGCCATGTCCTTCCGAATCCTGCATATCCCATGGGTCCTGCCAGTTCCGTGAGGCGTGCACCGAATGTTGTGCGCTTTGAACTTTAAACACTTATTCGGAATATAAATGTTTGCACATCCTTCCACTGGCTGGTTGGTCAGGAGTCCAAAGGGAATAAATATATTGCAATATTCAATATGTATTCTGTATTGGCTTGGTTAAAGGAAGCTTTAAGATATCATTAGCCATTCAGTTTATTGTCTTGATGAGTTAAATTGCCAACTTATCTTGTTGAGTGCACTGATTCCCTCGTCAACTGCTCGGTTTACTGCAAATAATCACATAATTGTCTGTAAAATCATTCTCTTAATACGAGCCATGCTGCCCCATTATGCTGCAGCATAATGTAGGCTGTTTCCTATGCAAATGAGAGGTAGCAGTTGAATGAACTCTGAATTCTGTTCTATATGTATCGATAACTTTGCTGAATTCACATACTCAAATTGCTAAAATTGCTCCGAGAGGACACAAAAGCCTTGAACAATGAACAACGAACAGTTTGAGCTATCAAAGTTTTCGCACACGTAATGAGCTCCTGGGAAGCATCTGTTGATGTTCCCGACACACCACTCTCCCCTCTTGACTGCCTCGAAGTGGGGCAAGCAACGTCTGCTCGATTGACTTTTGCTAAAAGTTAACTTAAGGACTTTTAAAGGGCGATATTCATACGATATGTTGTCTCGGATTGTTGCCCCTCTCTGAGTTGTGTTTAAATTAAGTATTCTTCTGTAGACCAATGCGAAGATGCATAAATGTTTAATGTGGAAACGAATTATTGCCAAGGTTTATGAGTCACTTTTGGCAGCAATCAGTCTATATATATTTTGATATATAACTATAAATATAACTAAGTATATTCTTCTCTAGACTCTAGACTCTTGAAGAGCAAAGCGTAAATACATAAATGTTTAATGTGAAAACGAATTACTCTCAGGTTGATGACTCACTTTAATCAGAGTGTATTCAGTCTATACTTGTATTGATAAATAACTATAAATATAAATGAGTTTTCAACACATATTTGGCAACACTAAGAGCTTGCAACTGTCGTCCTTTGTTGACGTCGTGGCCTCTTAATTCCACACAGTCTTGAACTTCCTCTTTTCGGGTTTTTATCGCATTTTGTCTGTTTACAGAGTTCACAAAAGGCATTCGAGCAAATTTCCGACACAATTTCCAATGTGTCCATGAAGTGGCTGCTGGACGTCATCTGGTTTGCTTTATTATATTTAATTGCTCATACGCACCGTGCTCCGTTTTGCTTCTGCTCGGTTGCTCAGCAAAGTCTCTGGGCGGTAGTAGTAGTAGAGCTTTATCTGCAGCCAAAAAAAAAGTATGAAATAAAAAGGAAAATAAAAATGTAGAAAATGCTGACAATGAAGCTTTGTTTCGTTTCGCCTCGCTTCGTTTTTAAGCGCTCGGCTTCACTCTTGTCTGGCATTTTTTTTTCGCCCTTCACTAACTGTAAACTAAATAGTAACTATGCCAAGTCTGGCTGCTGAGTGTGTGTGTGTGTGTGTGTGTGTGTAAGCTTATTTATTCCTCCCTGTTGTTTGCTTTAATTACGCACAGTGTAGAACGCTCTGAATTATAGCGTTGATAAATTGTTGCTCTAGCCTCAATCATTGTCCGCTTGTCCGCTTGTCATGGATATGTCTATAAGAGAGATGTTTTTTTTTCTGTTATTCTTTACACTAGGCAGCAAATCGGACTTTTTAATGATGATAATGAGGGCACAAATGTAAGTACAGGTAAAACAAAGTAGATGCAAATTATTTTCGATTTTAGCTTGAATTTTGAAGAAAAAACAGGCAAAGAAAGGAGTACAAAACTTACACTTTTCACAACTCGACATTACATAGTTCTAAAATGACATATTGAAATGTACAATTGACTGATACATAGATACTGTAATTATCTTTCAAACATCATATAGTTTGAAATCAAGTTTGTGTTAGTTTTTTTTTCCCCCAAAAATCGCAAAAAACCGCCACAGCCACAATTTTTAAGATTCAAACTTGAGCTTTGGTACATAATTATCTTATGATAACCTTTATCTGTGCTGTGAATTGTGGCTCAATCGGATAATAAAGACTGAAGAATTTCGAATTAAAATTTCCGTACTAGGCAAGGGGGATCAGCGAATATGTACTTAATGTATGTCACGTTTAATTTTGCTCTAGCTGTTGTCTAGTGTGATAACAATCAGGTAAATGCTTTAGTTAACATTCCACTGCGCTTTAATTGCAGTTTTTATAATTTAATAAAATTCAAATATTTTTACTACATTATTAAAATATTTGCCTCGCTTTTTTTCTGATGCCATGTGTGTGTGTAATACGCTTAACAAGTAGACGTCTCTTCAACGCATTTTAATTAGGTTTTTAAACTTTTTCACAGTCAACACTGACTATGAGTGCCCAGAGTCTGATTCTTTGTGTCTCAAGCACAGCTACAGTCGGGGGGTGGGGGTGTGGGGCAGACTTACTCATTTCCATTATTTCCATTGTTTTGTGGCAGGCCGTGTGGCAAGTGCGCTTAAAGTAAATTAATGCTGCTTTAATGGAGAACACGCGTAAATACCTGAACGCTGGAACGGCGGCCCTTTAATTGCCATAGCGCCAAGTCATTTTCACCCACTTTCCCAGCGCTGAGTAATAAAGAAAATTCTCATCATACAAATTAACTGAGGTGTGGAAAGGACCACAACCTACACGCAGCGCCAAGACGGAATAGTTATATCGGCATGTCAGCAGCTCAACAGCTCTTGCCAGGTGAGCAGACTGTGTGTGTGTGCGTACAGGTGTGTGCTTAGTGCTGTGTGTAGTTGACTAGAAACTGGCCACGAAAAGAGGGACGAGGGAAGAGCAAGAGCTCCTTCTTCGGGCAATGAATTAATTATGTTGAGCTTGGCCACGGTTGTTTTAAGTTAATTGCTGTTTCAAAATGCATGCAGTGTTTTTCCAGCACAAATTATTTTTTGGTAAATTGGAGCGTAGTTCTCCAGATGCGCAGAAGGCGGATCTTAACTCGCCGCCATTGGAATTACGTTTAAAATTCCGGTTGGAATTTCAAAATATACTTATTGGATCTGCTTAAGCTGTTTGCCAGCAGATTTTCATGAATACCAAATGATGTTTCTCTTTGAACATAGTTGTAGGAATTGTTGTGGATAATACTGAGTTAAGCAATTAATTAAAACATTAAGAAAAATGCATTTTAATTTAAAAGTAAAAATAACTTTATTTGTATTTTATTTATTGAAAATATTCCGATATGCTATGAGCTCACGTTGTCTTAAAAAATAGATAGATAGTATTTGATAAAATATTTTCTATATTTTTTTATGTATTCTCAGTATTTATTTACAAAGATCTTATGGCAAACTTCATCAGTGCTGTGAATTGTGGCTCAATCGGATAATAAATTCCAGAGATATTCGAGATTAAAGTTTCTGTCTGACTTTGCGATATGTGTGTGTGTGTGTGTGTGTGTGTATTGTTAGCCTTAGATGCTGCAAGGGAAAGTACAGGGGTTCTACTGTCGGTTGCATCAGACTGTAGCTTTTCCAGTTTTTTACTTTTATGTATGCCATATAATTATCCAAGGAATTGTATCTTTTCATATATATATATATAGTATTCATTTTCTTTAACAAAAACCATCTAAATTATGGCATTAATAGCTTCGACTTTGAGGCATATTCTAATATTATTTCATTTGTGGATTCTATTGTAAATTGTTTGGCTTTTGATTCGAAATCTTGCTCCATTATTATCAGATGGACAAATTCATGTTCGACATTATTTTGCTAGGGCAAACAATTTATGCGATTCCGTTGACAAATTTAACTATCAAGTGAAGCAGACGGAGACGGAGACTCGACTTCTGTAGTCCGTAATAAATTCAATATAGCATATTTATAATACAACGCCACACATAAACAAACAGTCTGACATTTTGACGAAATGCCATCAGGCTAATATTATAAACAAATATACAAATAAATTATGTGTGTGTGCGTTGTGTGTGTGGCCAGAGGACGTCTATTTATTAGGCTCTTGTCATCTTCAATATTTGTGAAAATATATTGACCAAATTCGATCAAGGGATGAACCTTACAATTGAAGTGAGGATATTCAATTTGGCCATCCCCACTGCCACACAAAAGCCAGGCATTCCCATCAAAGGAAGAGGGAGGTTGGTGGGATGGGTGCCACCTGGTTTGGCTTTACAGAGAGGCTCCTCCTTCCTGCTGCTGCTGCTGTGACATTATCCTCTAATAAATATTGATTTCGGGGTAATAAAAGAACATGACAGAAGCTAACAGCATCCTCGATTCGGGCATTAACGCTCCTGTCCTGTCGTTCATCGTTCATCGGTCACACTGCTGAAGGTGCTGAGGCAGCAGCGAGCACCTAAATTTATGGATTAAGCAAACGCTACGACACGACTGAAGCAAAGCCCCAAAGAAAGAGGGAAAAATGTATCCGAATTACGAAATAAATCGATGTAAATTATTTGCAACAAAGCTGGAAATTATTCAAAATTAAATATAACTACCGTGTTCAAATTATGTAAATTTGTTCTCATTTTCAGTGCGCCAAGTTCACCTAGCTAGCGGTCCTTACACGTGCAGGTAATGCCGATACACCTACATACATATGTGTAGGAGCGTGTGTATCTGTATCTGTGTGTGCGGCGGAACACCGTCTCATGGAGATAAATATGGAAATGTCATGTTTACAAGTTCTGGCAATAAAAGCCACCCATGAAGCATATAAAATGCAAATGATTCTCTCTAAATTTGCTCGAGTCGCCAAAGTGCCACTCACAGATTCCGAAAGGGATTTCGGCAAAGAGCGCAAATTTCCCCCGGAAAAGAGAAAATGTCCCCCGGCTTATTCCTGACCTACATTTACAGAGCGAAGTGACTAAGTTCCGCCTCAGTGTGTTTGATTAAGATTACGCTGCTTAAATCACATTTAATCAGACGACTTAGTATCTCACAGATGCATGTATGTACGACTATCTCTTAGTAATAATCTTCTGCCCTGAATTTGTAAAATGTAACACCTTCCGGATTGATGCGCGTGCTGAACGTATCCCTGGGCATGTACAATCCCAGATGTTGGCTCATATTGAATAGATTGTGCACCGTATAACCCATAGTATTATTTAATCCCAACTTCTCCAGCTCTATGTCAAATGCATGCGGGCAGAGTGGACAAATCCTGTCGGTCTTATAGAGCAGAAAGACCACAGCATAGGAATGCAGACCCAGATTGTTAATCGGATTGATGGGACGTAGCCAGACGTGTACGAAGTCGGACATGAGCACACATTTACCCGATATCCCCAGCGAATCCTGATCCACTTCGATGATGTCTCTGAAATATGAAATTGCTAATAGTATTATTATACTATGATATACGATACTCCTTACCGATTCTGCAATAATGCTTTGATTTCAGGGCGCACTGTCTCCAGATCATTTGTCATTATCAACGGCGATGCCATAATGCTCCAAAAGGCCAGCTGCAAACGACTCGCTTCGTAGCTCAGATGATAATTGCCCAGCACCAACTAGTAAGGGGATTAAGACTATATCAATACCAAGAGTTTAGTTTAGCTCTCACCATATCGGCATCATTCCAATGCCCAGGGCCACCAGATGCCTCATACGTATTCTGATTTTTCATATAGACTGTTATAATCTCAACTATGTTGTTCACATTATCCTCCACATCTACTGCAAATCGCCAGAGATTGCAATGCTTTTGAATCTCATTGAAGTCTGGCTGAAATGAGAGCAGGTTCAAGTCTTAACTTTATATAGGAATTGAAACTTATCTACATATCTCTGATAATACGGCCAGCTGCAGGAGTAGACCATGGGTCGACCTGTCCTATTGAGCGCTCTGCCAAATTCTGGATAAGCCACGTTCAGGTCTATATTCTCAATAAAGCAACCATCCAGCTTCACATAGTCCACATCCCAATTGGCGAAGGAGGCTGCATCCAAGTCGTAGTGTCCATGCGCACCCGGTCCGCTCTCTGTGCAGGTCTTATGTCCAATGTCATGATACAGGCCGAACTTCAGCCCTTTGCTATGTATCTAAGGTAATTGTTTTTGATTAAAGTTAGTCTTATGATTTATTCAGTTGTACTTAGCACTTACATATTTAGCTAGTGCTTTCAAGCCACTGGGAAATCGGCGTGGATCTGCCAGTAATTTGTTTGTAACTTTCTCACGTTTGCCAAGCATCCAGCAATCGTCGATTATGAGATACTCATAGCCCACTGCAGCATATCCCTCCGATACCAAAAGGTCTGCTTGGCGCTTGAAGAGCTTCTCACTAGACACGTTAGATGTTAAGTCTTTAGTAGGGATTCCTATCCATTCTCACCTTATACAGTCTCGAGGATATTTCATACAATTGGTCGCACAACGGAACCGCTCATATGGCATCCAGCCCATGGGAGGAGTTCTCGCCAGTCCATTCTCCAGTCCACTAATGCTCCAGAGATTCCAATTTAGTATTAAGAATAACTGCAATAGCAAACTGTGGCAATGCATTTTACAATCAGACTGAGAGTCGATTATAACAATATTTGCCATTCGACGTATTCGTTACACTGCGCGAAACTAATTTCATTTGCTCGTAGAGTTGTGTGTGTACACTTTTATGTGTAAGGTGTATGGTGGAACACCTGTGTGTGGTTTTTAAATTCAATCTGACATTCTTATAAAAGAATATTACTTCATTTTGTGGCCATTTCTATTTCGAGCAAGTTGGCAGCCCTGAGCAAGTTGACAGGTTGCCAGAGTTAGAACTATTGATAGTTATCCATGGTTTCAAAAAAACTATCGTCAGATATCGAAGGCGCCGACTACCGATAGTTCTCCACCTCTAGTTGCACTTTACTTGTATCGGACTTCGATAGTCATTCATATTATCGATGAGTAGCCAGCACTATAGAGCTGGAAAAGAATCGAAGGGGAAACCATCGATACTATCGATTGTTTCTAAAAAAAATATTAAAACCAAACTTAGGATACCCCTCGACCATATCTTATACAAAAAAAACATAGATTTCGCACACTTAATAAAATTATTCTCTGTAAGTTTTCATTTATTCATTTAATTTATTTTTAGAATATTTAAAAACATACAAATTGACTTTGCTTTTTTATTAAAAATCTTTTTTAAACCAATAAGCTGAGGAGTCTTGCCAGGTGGTAGCCTCCACGGCTTTTTCCAAAACAAACTTCGTCGTAACTATAGTTTCTTTTTCTGAAATTTAGAAAATATATCCTCAAAAACTAGTGGGGTTTTTTTTCCACAAAAACTTTAGCAACTTAAAAAAAAAAAAAAGGAAAACAATCGATGGGGCCCAAAATAATCGATGTTCATCCAAAACCCGAAACAATCGATACAATCGATAGTACCATCGATTCTTTTCCAGCTCTAAAGCACTAGCGTCATAATAAAATTGAGAATTGATAAAGTTGTAAATGAAAACTATTTTTGTAAGTGAAAGTGCAGTTATTAATACGCCTGTAGATTGTGGAATGATAGAGACATTGGAAAACAGTATAACTATGAATTCATATTTATTTACTTTTTGCCTTTGAATGTTGAGGGAATACCTCCACTGTGTGTTAGCAATTCGATATTGTTTGGCTTTTATGAAATTGTTTCTGTTTGTGCTTCCCCTAGCAATAGGGTATTAGGAGGGGACATGCTCATTCCGTGTCCATTTTAGTCTCGGTTATTATACGCCTATTGTTAATGGACAAATTATAATTGCTTGTTAGGTTCATTCTGATTGTAATAAGTTTTATGCCACGCGTTCCGCTGCCCCCACTTAATGCTAGCAAAATACACTAGTCTACAAGTTTGTGCAAAGTTTGTCTTGAACACGCCCACGTCTCTCGGCTCTCGGCTCTTGGCTCTTGCCTCTAAACTTCTGAGTGCAATGCTTGGAATAATTTAACAGGCAGGCAGGCATTTATTTTGAGTTGAACGATGCGAGGGGAGGTCAGGGAGGGTAGCACTACTACTACTGGGGGCTATGGGACAGCAGACTGACTACAGGCACTGTTGCTAGGACCCATTCAGAGCTCTCTCTCTCTCGAGCGTCGTTTTAGTGTGTGTGTGCTCATAATTCAGAAGTGTTGGCAACGTTTTGCGGAAAACTCAAAGAGCACTTGAGTGATGAGTTTTATAAGTTGGCTGAAATGTGCTGGCTGAAAAGCGAAAGCAAAGGAAAGACGTGCGGGTGTCTCCTACAAAATGAATCGGGAAAAACTGTATAGAAATTTAAAGGTAATATCAGCAAAATTAGAATAATTTAGGGTAAACTTGCAAATGATAAAAGACAGTGCGAAAGGAAAATACAAGAAAATCAAGTAAAAAAAATAAGGAGGGTAGAACGAAAGTGTTGTGCCATATAATGAGGATGATGAAAAGAACAGAAATGTTGTTAAATCTAAAGTAAAAGAGGGATGAGAAAAGGTTCTTGAGCTTAATAAACTTGCAGATCATTCAGATAACAGGCGAAAACTCTTTTTCCATTTTGAGCTAAGTACGCAGCAAGACTGAATCTCTTCACTAGCGAAAAAATCAGTATAAATAAAGGGTGAATAAGAAGTAAGACCTTGCTCGTGTTTCGTGCTTGGGTGATACTGAGAACTAAGTGCTGAAATAAACAGCAGTTCGAATGCGTTACTAAAATACATACATATGTATATCATATGGAATTATTCCGACAAGCTATTGCCAAGATGCAGGGCAAAACAGGCAGTGAAATGAAATAGTAATAAAAATATCAATAAAAATCATAAAAATGAAAATATCTATAAAAACCATAAAAATAAAAATATCAATCAAGAAATAATAAAATATTACTGCTCAGACATAATAAAATGGTAATAAAATATTCTCCTTCTTTATCGTACTAATATTGATAAAGAACCTGACATTTAAGATATTCGCATATACATATTTTCCTTATTAATATTTTGAAAATATTTAATATTTATTATTAAAATTTTCTAAATTTGTATGGTCACACTGCTGTCGTAGTCACGAAACAAGTCACATTTTTGCTAGTGAGTTTCCGTTAGCTGATTCCGCCGTTGTCCGTACGTAGCTTTAAAACGGTCAATGGAATTCCGCCCAGTTGAAAGGTAAATAGAAAGCTCTCTAAAAACTTGTCTGTATTTGATTCTCTAAAAAAAACCTGCAATTAAATTACCGCTACGGTTTTCATTAGCGAGTGTTTACTGTGCAGAACAAATACGTTAGAGACATGTGTAAAGAGGGGAGTGGGGGAACTGCAGTAGTGTACACAGATGCATATGGATGTATCCCTACAAGTGGGTGTGTGGCCAAGTGCCTATGAGTGATGAGGGGGGAGGGGGGAGTGGGGAGGGGGGGGGGCCTCTATCCACTGTCAGTAGTTGCGGTGGAGTAAATAAACAAACTGCTGGCACGTTATGCCAATTAAAGGGATACCCCAGCGGACTGGAATGTTAATGCTAAATTTATGCAAATGAAATGATTTGTAATATGCTGCGCGACCCCGCAACGGAAATGCAGATGTTGCCCGCCCCCCGCCCCTTGATATGCTATGTACCGTATTCTATATGCCGTATTCTGTATTCCGTATCTATCCTGGTAGCGTGTCCTGCTCTGTATCTTTGCCATGCCAGCTAATTAGTTAGAAGGAAGTTCGCTTGTTGGTTTAACTTCACTTGATGCCACACTTTGTGGCAAGAGGCGAAAGGCAAAGGAAAGGCAGGAATCAGGCTTGTTACCCCCATTGAGAACAATTTCAAATTGGCCGAGTGCGCAAACTGCACACGAAGATCCGTCTCCCCCTCCCCCTCCCCCACCTGGTCCTCCTCCCTGTGCTTTTGAATCTTGGCCAACTAATTAATTTGTACTTTTGCTACTTGCCTCGGCTCTGACGTGGCACGTATGTAGGTGCGGTGTTTATGTAGTTTTCTCGCTTAATGCCTCAAATATGTTAACAAGATACTTTACAATATGCCATAAAAAAGACAAGGCAAGGGGAAGGGGCGAAGGGCGGCAAAAGTCAGCGGATTTCTGCGTGCTGTTTACATAGGTTTTGCCAGTATTTTCTGTATTTCCATACGCCCCCTCCGAAAATCTGTTAGGGTCTCGAAAAGGCTGACAACACACATGTAACACACACTCACACACACTCGCTCACACTCGCTCACACACACATGCTGAGATTTGTACCCCCGATGACTGAGTGCGTGCCTACTCAGTTGTGTTGTAAAATTATGCATTAGTTTTATGTCATTTTGTGGCATATTAAAATCTCCTTAATTACGAAATGTAATCAACAAAGGTTCCCACCCCATGCCCCTTCTTCCACTCCACTGGCTTCTTGGCTTTTGGTAATACAAAGCCTTGTTCTTGTTTACATTTGCTCTTGTTACTGTTACCGTTGCCGTTACCGTTAGTGTTGTTGTTTTTGGCCTGATTCTGGTGTACGTGACAAGAAAAGTCTGAGTAAACGAAATCGTAGTCCAACATTTTTCACTTCAGTTCACGCCCCTCCCCCTCTGGCACGCCTCTGGCCATACGCTTAATGTTTGTTTGCCTGCGCCCAAAAAGTGAGTATATGCGTGGTATCCCTCGCTCTACCTATGAGTAGAAAAATACTCATCCATTAAATGAATGTGCACACGAGCGTTGACTATGTACACCCACATACTCTTTACACACACATACATATGTATACCTGGAATAAGCATAATTTAAAATGTTATGCAGAGCACTCCTGCTCTCTACGTACTCTCTTGACTCTTTAGTCAAGTTAAAACTCAGCAGAAATTCATATTCCTAGGCTAACAATTTTATTCATATTTAAATCAACATTTATGCAAAGGCAAGAGCTCTATGGGAGACATTCTGCTGTCAGATAAACGCCTGGCAGACACTAATACCCTGTAATTTGGCAGGTGACTCCATCAAATTGAATACTTGAATTCGTATTGAATATGTTATCAAATTACTAATACATTCATATACTTCTTACGTTTTACATAACTCTTTTTCTTCCTTTAGTTTAGTTTGGAATCACCGCAGTCACATACACAATCCTACACACATACAGCATCTCAACTGACTCAGCGCCACGCTCTTCCCATGACGAATGCACTGAGTGGAAGCAGAGTGGACAGTGCCAATTGTAGTGCTTGCGCACTTCCACACCGTCTTTCTCGCCCTCTGCCCACTCTCTAACACATTAACGACGACAGCCTCTGCAGTGATGCGAGCGATCTAACTGCACAATGCCAGGCTCTCTTTGTGCGCTATGTTCTATGTTCTATGTTTCACTCCAGACAAGTGACACCGCTTGATTGTCTGTGTGTGCGTGCGACGAAAGCAGTGCAGATCGAACTAAGTCAATGCTGAAGGCGGTAAATGTTACTGGATGAGAATGGGAGAAGAGGGAAAGACAGCGTGGAAGTGTAAACACTGGAAATGCGACTGCCCACTGTTCATCTAGTCAGTGCATTCGCGGTCGTCATATAGAGCAGATGTAAAGTGCGTGAGTGTGTGAGTGCATAAGCTATTAAACCTATTCTTGCAATAAACATGTGAAAATAATGGAATATAAGCCAAATAAAAAGTAAGTTTATTTTGTCAATTTAAATGAACTATAACCACAGGGTACTTGCTAGTCCAGCAGACAGCGTGCAATCGTATGCGTAAAATATGCATAGTGTAGACATTCAATATTAATTGAATATTCATTCCAATTTTTCATCGAAAGTAACTCGATATTTGAGTTTGATGAAGTTGAGTTGACTTTTTCTGGGCTTTAAGGACATGTGTATAAATTGTGGCAATTATTTTCGAATTATAATGAACTCTCTTAACTAGATTACAATGGAACTGAGAATGTGAAAATTGCAGCAAATAAAGGCGTAATGAAGCCTCCGTAATTGATAAATAATTACACATTATTGCTGCTGTTTGACTGCAATAGACATGCGAGATATCAGGCGAAATAAATTTTGCCAACAAACCTGCTGGCAGAATGTCGTTTATGGCCCTTTAATTGTGTCGAATTGTCTGGGCTAAGTACGTTTTGCTGTTATCAGCGCCATTAATAAGGCACACCGTATGCTTACTGTATGAAAATATATGTATTGCATATAGTATGATATACAGATCGAGCGGAATGAAGTCAACGCTAAAAAAGTGCATTATTCATACAATTATGTGTGGAGATAATACCCCTTTTTATGACTCGCAAGTGCTCGGGTCGGCCACGTGAGAATGGAGAGTGGAGGATGGAGGATGGAGAATGGACAGCGCTCCCCCGCAGGTGTCTGGCAGGTGAATGGAGTCTGGCGGTTGCCAGTTGCCAGTTGGCAGGCGGCAAACAAAAGCCTATTATTCTGCACGTAATAAACATAAAGTTGGCGCAATTTGTAACATAAATTTAAAGGGCTAACGTAAATCTTAGCGGCAATTATGTGTTTGGCGAACGCGGCGTATACGCAACGCGATGCCGCTTCGGTTCATAACTCATCCGCTTCATTTCCATGCAGGCAGGCTGGCAGAGAGTCTTACTGGCCCCAAACACAAACACACACTGCCTGCCGGATACAAATACAAATACAGAGTCAGCGAAAGGAATTCAAATAGCCATAATTTATCACGTTGAGATTGCAGCTTCGCATACGCATGGCCAACGCGGATGTGGATGTGGATGCGAGTGCGGATGCGGACGAGCAGCAGATGAGTCGTTCGGGCTGCTGCCTGTCTTCTGCTTTGTCTCCAGCTCGACATTGGGTTCAGGTTCAGGTTCATCTTGGGGTGGGGGCTCGAAACACAACCCTTTGGAATGCGGAAGGATTAGTAGGGCCTCTGTCAAGTCAGGGATAAGTATGGCCTTCAGGGCAAAAGGCGAGACGCAACACACAATTAGGCAGGCGACAGAACCGCGGGCTTTGCCCTTCGCGTGGCATGGGCGGAGTGGGCGGAGTGGGCGGAGTTGAGCTATATTGGGATTTATGATTTTCTTTTTAATCAGATTTAACTTAATGTCTGCGATAAAGGTAAAATAAATCGCGTAGATTTATTAACGCTAATTTCGCTTAATGCGAAAGGTGACTATGACTATAAATGGCAGTTTTATAGAAGCCAACATTAAAAATGGGCTCACGCAGCGACCTTTTCAGCGTGTTGAAACTATAAACAGTCGTTAAGTAGCTTGAGATTAGTAAGAGAAACAGGGCCTAACATAAACTTAATTACTAAATTTTAATAAGCAATATTTCGAATACGTTTCGTTACCTGGATCGAGTATAAAATTAGTCATAACAAACAGAAATTTCCTGAAGCTAGTAAAGTATCTACAGTACTTAAAACTCGCTATTAATTATGATTGTTCTTAACTTTTGTATTGACTAACTCTAGCTGGCAATGAGAGCTTAGAGTGGACTAGGTTGGATGAGCTACTCCTCAGGAAGATAAAACCATCAAGGTGCTGCTGGCCACGAATTTTCCATGGAACATTGATAAGATCTTTGGCGTTTCCAGAAGCTTATCTATGTTAGGAAGTAAGGTAAGAATTTAATATGCATGAATCAGTTTCAGTTTGTGACTTTATCTAACTATTCTTCAGAGAGAACTCGCTCGACATTGCCTCCAAGAAGTATTTCTGTCAGTGGATCTTAACAGAAGTGACAATATTATTCAGGCTATGATATGAGGCATATTATGTTTGATAAGGTTATTATCCAGTATGCAAGTGGACACCTGATCTCGGGACACACATCACAGTGAGACAACGACAGGATACCGATCAAGTAAATCAAGAAGTGAGTCCAAATTCTACTTAAATTCTACTACCATGCATCAAGTATACCCAACCCCTGGACCACACTCATTTAGAAAGTGATTACACTTGGCTTGTTTTATGTTGAATTTTAAAATCCTTTCAAGAGAAATTACTTGAACGACAGCACAAATGCTCATTAATTTGAGATGAAAGGATGTCGGGGGAGGGGGATGGGGCGAAGGGGGTTCCTCTCGACACAAAGCGTTGACAAGAACAGTGATAGCAGCGGAAAGCAAGAAAAACGGCAACAGGAGTGCAAACTTAAGGACTTGAGAGCAATTCCGAGCAAATAACATTCGCAAAAATATGAAGAAAACGCAGCAACTGATCTGCCACCAGGTCCATTGTGGCACTGGCTGAGGCAGTGGCAGTGGCAGGGGAGGGGCAGTGGCAGAGGCAGTGGCAACGGCGTAGTCTAATCTCCGAGCGGGGCAATAAAAGGCATTTCGCAAACTTTGGCTTTGGCTTTGGTCTTAGTTCATATTTTATTTAGCCACAGCATCCGGAGCTGGCTGAAAGTTCGCCTGGGCAGTGGGCGAAGGAGTCTTGAGTGCTACAGCTTGGTCCTGGCTACAGCTGAAAGTTGTTGGAATTTGTCTTTGGCATGCTTATTTTAATTTTTTCTGCGGCAGGCGGCAACTTTTTCTTAGCGAGGCGAGCTGTGTCCCTTTGCTGCGTTTCGAGTGCCATAAAAACGTATAAAATGAGACAGAAACCGAAGGAGCAGAAAATGCAAATCATTGTCCTGCGACTTGTTTTGCTGCCATCCTCTACTCAGTTCTCAGCTCTCAGCTCAGCAGTTGATCCTGCCTGGCAGCCAGTGTTGCCTTTACTACTGTTACTAGTCCAAGGAACAATTGTTTTGCGGTCCATGTCCGTCCCAGTCCCAGTCCCATTCCCAGTCCCTATCCCTGGCCAAAAGCAACCTGTGATAATCGTCTTGTGGGCAGTTGCTCCTTCTGCTTGTTTTTATTGTCATTTTGCCAGCAACCATAGCTGGACTGAGCAGGAGCCGGAGCCGGAGACGAAGCCGGAGCCTTTTTGGCTAAACATTTATCATTTGATTACAATTTGACGGTCAATGTGACTTTCCATCGAGTCTGTGGCTGGGATTGTGTGCAGATTGTGTGGAACAAAGGAGAGGAATGGAAAATTAAATGTTCCTTCTCCCCGGGCCTTGATTGTGAAAATCATGCTGTTGTTTCAGCTGCTTTATTTGCTTGTGGAAAATGCTATTGCTGCCCTCAGCTTGGGCAGCAATAAGTGAAATTTACTTTCCAACAATTGTGTACATTTTACTTGACGGCATCTTAATATTTATTATGAGCGAGTTGTCGCATTCCGCTATTCATAATTCATAAGATGGAAAATTAAATTACGACTTGACTTTGCGCTTGTTTATGGGCCACAGAACAGTGAAAAACCTAAAGAGTTACAAATTGTTGATATTGCCGTGGCCGAGGGCCAGTTGCCAGGGGACTATAAAAAACATCCATGTTAATTAGACCAACAAAACGCCAACTGTTTTTATTAGTTGTATTATTTTTGAAGATTATTTTATGTTTAACAGACTCTGTGCTATCTTCAGGTCATCAGGGTAGTATTTCTTTTTTCTCTGGCATTTTTCGCCCCTGCGCCCGTTCAAAATGGGTAAAGAAGAGGGTATAACAACTTTGTGAAAGTGTATGTAGCAGGCAAAAGGAGTCTTGTTAGAGCCCACAAAATATGTATGTATGTATGCTGAGTCGATATAACAATGTCAGTCTGTCTATTCCTCTATATGGCCATTTCAATCTCCCAAACTATGAGTGCAAGAGCCCTTATATTTGGCAGTTAGATTCTCTTAAAGTCCTGGCAGCTCAAGTTTATGTTAGTTATGTTAGTTATAACTTCCTGACTAACAGTGTAAAGCCATAGCATACTACAGTTATAAAGATACGAACTCCGCCAACAAGTAGCCTATGGCATCCTCCATCTATGCTGTAAATTTGGTCTGTGGGTGTGTATGGGTATATGCAGAATGAGAGGTGTACAGTGTCTGCTACTTACGATTGCGCCCGACTGTAGCCTTTGCGACTTTTTAATATACTGGTGCTTTTGGCAAACAGTTTGGCACCATTTCGGGCCACCGTAAACTAGAAGCACTCGCAGCTGTTGGCATTTCTTTACGAGGTTCGTTCTATTTGGCAATTTTCAGTTTTAGCTCTGGCCAAGAGTCAGATATTTGTGCATAAACTATTTAATGTGCCTAAAATGTACGCCCCGAGGTGGTTTTTATGGTATTTTTGTTATCGCCTCCTGTCTTCTATATAAGCAAATCATAAAATTTTCACTTTCCACAAAAGCCTTTGCAGTACCTAGAATGCTCGTAATGCTGGCCGGAACTGCCCACTACTTAGGTGCCTCTATTAACTGTCATAAAACAGGCCCGTCAATTAATCGCCAGGTCAGGAGAGATAGCTCCTCTATATAGTCAGTATGTCGGCTCTGAAAATTGGTACATGAAAGTGAAAGTAAGCTAAAAATAAACACGAAATTATGAACAGCAGCAAATAAATCAGAACAAATTTAACCCATATGGAACATAATCATATTTCATTATGTGTACATATTTATCCGAGTGTGAGTGGGAACAGAAGTGCTCGCATCGAGTACATCCAGGGAAACAGAAATTATGCTTGGGCTCATTTCGTAAAAGATGCGCATAGACAGGAGCAGCAGCAGCAGCAGCAGCAGCAGCAGCAGCAGCAGCAATTCATGCACGAATAAAATTGATGAAGGTCAAACTCTGGTTGACTTTGCGGTGATAAATGAGCGGTCAACCTAGAGGAAAACACCGAAACATTCCGGCCAAAACACAAGTAAACACATACACATACACACACTAAGGCAAATACAGTAGTAGGCGGACAGTGGCGTGGGTGAGGGGTGCTTAGAGGGGTTAGCAAAGTGACAAAGTTAACTGGGAAAAAGTATATTGAGGAGGCATAAATATCGGTACAGGAATACGATGTCTTAAATAAAGTAGACGATACTTTCAATTCATCGTTTTATTCATCGATAATTGATTCATCCGTAGGTTAATTGATTTATCGGAGAGCATTACTATTTCCTTTTTTTTTCCCAGCTAACTGGGAAAAAGTATATTGAGGAGGCATAAATATCGGTACAGGAATACGATGTCTTAAATAAAGTAGACGATACTTTCAATTCATCGTTTTATTCATCGATAATTGATTCATCCGTAGGTTAATTGATTTATCGGAGAGCATTACTATTTCCTTTTTTTTTCCCAGCTTACTGGGAAAAAGTATATTGAGGAGGCATAAATATCGGTACAGGAATACGATGTCTTAAATAAAGTAGACGACACTTTCAATTCATCGTTTTATTCATCGATAATTGATTCATCCGTAGTTAAATAGATTTATCGGAGAGCATGACTATTTCCTTTTTTTGTGTCTGTTTACTGCTGGCAAAAAAGCTTTGATGAAGGAGTTAAATTTCCAATTTTACATATTTCGTAACTTATTAGGATTCGATTACTATCGATATATATTGAGATATGGCCGATATCTTGATATGACATTTTTCCCATTATGAATATGGATATTTTCAATGCGATAGTCAAACCTATTAGCTGATCACTGCAGAGAGATAACTATTATTACCCATGACTTAATACATCGCCAAGGGAGGGGGCTTGCTCACTATATGCCCCTCTTGGCCCACTTCACTGCGCTTAACCAGAGGCCAGCTAGCCAACAAGCTATGTCGAACTTGTAGCATGGAAATAGGACGCAAGTAGTTGAGTGAGTGTGAATGGCGAGGGGCGGTGGGCGGTGGGCGGTGGGCGGTAGGGGGATAGGCTTAGTATACTACGGCGAAAAGGCAAACTTATGCACCTATACGTATGTAGATGTGTGCTGGTATTGGTGTTGCTGTTGCTGTGTCTGCTATAAGCACGCATACTTGAAGTTAGAAGCGTGCACAGAATACGTAAACTATTCTTTGCACTTTTTTCTTTCGGGATGCGCTCGAGTGGCTCCTCTCGGGCCGAAAGTTAGGCTCAGTGTATTCTGTGGCATAAATACTGCTAGTGGTATATATACATCATATACATACTTACTTATACATACCTGCATGTTTATGTGTGGGTGCAGTTGATATGCTTGGGCCAAGCATCGAAACAAAATATTAGCAAATCTCGTTTAGAGTGTTTGGGAAATTTATTGCTATCGTGTCTGTGTTAATACGCGCGAACATATTGCCAACCAGCAGAATTTGAGTTATCTCAGTGTGTGTGCGTGTGTGTGTGTGTGTGTTGGACAAAAAATATCACATTTGACCCTATTCAAGACAATCGAAGAGTTTGCGAAATAATACTGTTGCCAATTCGTTGGCAAATTATGGTTTTATGGCCACTATGTATTGAGTCATATATCTTTGAATCAAATGAAATTGTACATTTAAATTTGAGTGAAAATATTTACAGCATAGTTGAAACTCTTGCCTGATTTTCTCAGCATTTTTAAAGATAATTTGACGGAAGAGAATGCAGATTAATGAGTGCCGTCACGTACTTGATTTCTTCGTCTGTTTTTGAGTTATTTCAAAAATTGTGGTTTCATGAAAATTCAATATACGAAACGCTGAGAGAGTTACAACTACTCGTATTTTTCCTCTTACACAATGGTAATTTATGTGGCAGATCCCAGCATCCCAGCCAGCTGCTGCTGTTTGTACATGATTGAGTTCTTCTTTTCATATCATAGTTTTTAAAGAATTGCGAAAAGTTTTGTGCAAAAAAAAGAAAGTTTGATGGAACAACAACCACAACAAGGAGCACTGCCGAAGGTCGACAGCTGGAAGAGGGAAGAAGGGAGAAGGGAGGGGCGAAATGCCACCCACCTCATCCTTTGGCACTATCGACTATTGGCTTTACATCACGTGCTGCAGATGAACTTAACTTTTCCAATGAGCCGACGCGTCCCGTTAAGTTGATGTGAATTGATGCTGATGTCTGCCTGTCTCTTGTCTCTTGTTCCTTGTCCCTTGTCCGTCTGACCGAGTGAGGACTGTGGACCGTGGAATGAGGACTGACGACTGGCAGTACAATCTCAGCCACAGGCTCACGTATTTCGCTGCACCATCAAAGGGAACGTGTTCGCGATGTCAGCTCCATGTTGTTATCTGTATTCCATTCTGCTCTGTTAAGTGTTGTGTCTAACGTTATCGACTTGCACTGAGCGAAAAGAAGTATAACTCTGCCTGCTTGATTAATTAATAGTAATATTTTTCTGGGAGGCCAACAGCCTTGAAATTTAATTGCAATTATTTTTCTGTTTCTTACTATGATACTCTATTATCTTCATTTTCTCCGAGTGTAAGTTTGCCTCGGTTTATATTTTCATTATGTTTACGTTATGTTTTCACTTCGTTTACACATCAGGCTCTCAGTTATTCACTATCGCTTTGCGCTCTCCTTCCCCTTTTGTTTGCTCAAATGTATTTTATACTTTGTGATTTTTCTTAGAGTTTTAATTTAAAAATGAAAGCACAAACCCAAAAGAAAGAAGCGAAAATACGAAAAACACAATATTCGCAACGCTGGAGGGAGTGGGAGGATCCCTTTAAACTTTTCGTGTTTCATTTTTTGTTGTTCTGTTTGCTTCTCGTTTACTTTTGGGGGGTGAGTGGTGGGTTAAGCAGTATCTGATGAGGAGGGGAGGTGCGAGGGTGGAGCTCTGAGTTGCTCGTACACCAAAATTCAATAAAAGTCTACAGAAAGTTGTGCCTGTCGGTTTGCGTTTTTGTTTCTTTGTTTTTTGTGTTCGTTTCATATGGAAAACCTATGGACAATATCCATAAAATTAGCATTTTGCTCAAAACACTTTATTTAACATCTGAGATTAGATAAAATCGGGCCTTTGAAAACATTTCTGGCATTGCCAAGCGAATTTTCTGCTTTGTATTCAAAATATTATTTTGTAAATATGTAAACAAGTTAATTTCAGTATTAGATTTCGCCATGTAGTCAAGTTTTCTTATGGAATTAAATAAGTCGTTTGAGTCATTTAAGAGTGGAAATTTCATTTGATATAAAAATATATTTTTTTGTTTATTTACATTTGAATTCGAGCTAGTAAAGACTTTCGTAGCAAGCAGCTTCAAATGCTCAGCAATTAGTTAGACTATGTGGCAACTCTGCAGCTGGTAATATTTGAAATCATTAGCGTGAAAAGCTTTTCATACATTATTTGTATAGAATACTGTCTCGTGAGTCTGTTTCATGCACTCAACTGCGATTGTTTCATGCGATATATATTTAAGTACTCCCATGCACCTTGGCAGTAATCAACTTGGAATTCCTTGGGGACTGGGCAGAGCGCTGGTCGCTGGACGCTTCGCTGGCCCCCGATTACGAGTCATAACTTGATTTTTATTAAAAGCCTTTTAATATTGTATCCTCATCGGCATCTTGGGGTTTCATTCAAGCGCAAATAAATTGCAGAAATATGCAATGCGCCGATTCACTGGCCAACGAGGACCGCCAGGACCATCAGTGGAATAAGCGAGCGGATATTGTTTTTCGAAATGATTTCTTTTAGCAGCTCCTGCTCCTCCCTCCCGCTGCCCTTTGGTCCCATCCCTCTGCCTGCGTTCTGCTGCAGCTCTTGCTTCTGCTTAATTTTTCGCCCATTGCGCACACAAAGTGAAATTACCCATGAGAGCTGTTGAGTTGGCATCCAGGCAGCAATGCTCTGAATGGAAGCTGGATTCACGCGAAGCTCAGAGCCCAGAGATATTAAGAAATGCATCAAACTACTAGTAGTATCTCTGGAACACTTTATACATATTTCCATTTTCATTTTCATTTTCGTTTTCATTTGTCCAGTTTCCATTTCCCATTTCCCGTTGCCAGTTTCCTGTTTGTTCAAGAATTCCAATTAGTTTGCAATTTGCAAATCACGACATTTGACTGACTTCTAATTATGAACAAAATTCCAACAGATCAAAATTCACAGAGTGTCGGAGAGTGGAGCGCCCCAGTCCCAGTATGGATGAATTCATTTTTCAAGGCATTTTTAATCATCATCGTTTACTAATCAGCGCGTGGAGGTGAAATGAGTAAGGGTACACTCCACTCACAGAGGCTAGTCATGTCCGAGGGAGGGTCGAAATGCGAAATGAAATGCAAATTAGGCATCAACGTATGAACAGAAGCTCGTGAGTTCTTTGAAGTTATTACAGGTAAGTGATTCTACGCTTTTTTTGCTTACAAAATTATCTCTTTGCCTGGGTCATTAGGTGAAATGAGTACGGTGTGTGTATCTATCTAAATTAGTTAGATACATAAAAGTATCTTTCGTACTATGTAGATGGTGTCAATTCGCTCGCTAAATAATTCCTTGCATTGCCATGCCAATCCAGGCCATTTGTCTGCCACGCCCCACTCCACAACTCCCACCCTCATAGAGCTCATATGTCTGTTTTTATGGCGCACCCAATGCAAAGGCTTTCTGACATAAATCTTTATCGATGTGTGCCCAAATCCATACATCGCAATTTCATTTCCGATTCGCTTTTGTTTTGTCCTGCACTTTTTGTTTGTCTTTCGGATGGAGGGCAAAAAGAAAGAACACAAACCATACTGCTGCCAGGTTCTTTGAATTGTTTTCGAGTTCTTGGCTTGGACACGGCATGTGTGGCATCAACAAAGCCGGGGAAATTTCCTCACCAGACTTGCCTCATATACTACTCACACTCTCTCCAATCTCTGCCATTACTCCTCAGTGTCTCAGTGTCTCTGTGTGTCGTGTGCCAGAATTGTCTTGGCAAGCCGAATAAATTAAATTCAATTTTTGTCGACGTGTGAAATTGCCAAAGAGAAGAAGGAATATTGGGAAAAAGCTGTGGCAACTCATACGTATTCACAGGTCTCTTTTCGAGAGCATGTAAATACTTTTATTTGTATCTATAGCGCACACACACAATCAGTAATCAGAATACTCTTATTTAATGACTAAATGCCAGGATATTGCTGGCTACATTCTGAGCTCGGTTTTATTTACAATTATTTATTGTATTTGGAATATTCGAAGCATAAATTGCAATTCTGCATTGTCTTCTGCTGGAATGCAGAGTGCAGAAATGTCAGAGACAAAAACTCCGTAACAATGCCTTACAGGGATTCGATTGGAGTGTTTAGTATTTGAATAGGAGTCGAACAAACGCTGTTAACTAGTTGTAAATCAACATACGGACACGAGCGTGTCTGTTGTGGAAGGCATTGTTCATACGCCTGGTTGTACCACTATAGTCCAGTCAATATATTCTCTATGGAGTTCTTTAATTAGTCAAATGGCCTGAGAGTTTAGAGTGAATAGTCTCAGTGTAATGGCACCTTTGACTGCATTATACTTGTGCACTCTGATTCAATTTACAATTCAAGACATTACGCTAAATTCGTGAGAGACTTTTGCCTTGACATTTCGTGCAAGCTAAATCTTTTATAGGTTTGACTTTGCCTCCATTAAATAAGCATAATTTCAAAGAAATGTTGGCAGCTCAACTGTGATTCAATTCAAGCATAAAGTGTGCTTAAAAAGAGTGTAGAGTAGAGAGCTGTTATCCTGCTTTCCTTACACACACTTAGCTTCGGTACAATGCAGTTCCGTGTAATCCTTTTCATCATAATGCAATTAGCGCTAATTGCATCTAATTGGCGTTTGCAACTCGAGACGAGTGAAGCGCAAAGGGCAAGTGGTGGTGTATGGAGTGTGGGCTTCAGATAATGGGTTATATGGGTTTACTGCACGCACTCAACTGTGGCAGACCAGATGATCTCCAACTTGCAAGGGCACATAGTCCATTTAAAAAGGACAACAAATACCGTTAACTGCTAAATTAACCCACGCAGCGAAAGTGCAGCTGATGATGGCTCGAATCGGAATTGAATCAATTTGCCCAATGAATGCGACCTCATTGGATTTAATACGTGCTCCCGGCCAGTCGCATTCGTGCCACTTGCCACTTGCCACTTCTACACTTGCCACAGCGAATCGCTTAGTTCGCTTCTCAGCTGTTTATTATGCAGAAGGCAAACAGGAGCACGTTTAGTGTGCGGGTAAATACTAGAAGAGATTCACCCCCCACCCTCACTGAGTAGTGCTATTATTGGAGCTACCTAATTAGGTTGTTGTACCTGCTACAGGTGCCACTAGCTCGATAACTCGAGTGAGGCAAAAGTGTGGGTCATGCAGAGCCAGAGTATGAACAATTTGTATACAAATATGCGCATATTCATGATAATAAATGTATTCACATGTATTCACTTGTATTCATATGTATATATTGTGTTCCCCAGGGGAAGAGTGTTTATGCCAGCAGGGAGGCCTGTCAGGGCAAATTATGGGCCACTGACTTTAACAGATGTCTATGAAACTGCCAAAAGCTAATCGCCCGCTGCCCTTTCCCTTTGTCCCCCCATACGCTCCACTAGCTTTATCTCTAATTGATTCATGACTAACTCAACTTGTTAACTTGAATGCGTAGCAGGAAAAATACTTAAATGATTATTTAATTTGCTGGAATCAACGTTTTTCTTATACTTCCGTTTGCGCATATTAATATACCCTGCACTTGATGAAAGAGGGTCAATTAACTGGATGGGGAATATGTTCATTAAAAGGCATTTAGTTGACATTCAAATGGTTGGGAGGGTATAGGATTGGGGAGGATAGAATAGGATAAAATATAGGATACGACAGGGTATGATAGAGTATAAACGATAGCATAGAATGGGATATAGGATATTAGAACGGATAGAATATAATAGTTTGGGATAGGATATTATATAGGATATAGGATACTTGATATAGGATATAGAATATAGGATATAGGATATAGGATATAGGATATAGGATATAGAATATAGGATATAGAATATAGGATATAGGATATAGGATATAGGATATAGGATATAGGATATAGGATATAGGATATAGGATATAGGATATAGGATATAGGATATAGGATATAGGATATAGGATATAGGATATTGAATATAGGATAAGGATTTAGGATTTAGGACTTAGGATATAGAATATATAATATAGGATATCGGATATAGAATAAAGGATATAGGATATAGGTTATAGGATATAGGATATAGGATATAGGATATAGGATATAGGATATAGGATATAGGATATAGGATATAGGATATAGGATATAGGATATAGGATATAGGATATAGGATATAGGATATAGGATATAGGATATAGGATATAGGATATAGGATATAGGATATAGGATATAAGTAATAGGATACAGGATATAGGATAAAGGATTTAGAACATAGGATATGAAATAAAATATAATAGAATAGTTTAGGATAGGATAGGATATAGCATATTGGATATAGGAGACGACAGAATACTATAGGACACCTATCAAGTCTAGTTTCTTATTAACTTCTAGGGTATCTATGAGCAGTGTTCCACATTACTATTAGGTAATCGCTTTCAATTGTTAACTATTAAGTCTTTCGTGCTTTTCAGCTCAGTCAACTGTTAGATAGAAAAGTTTTTGTAGTAAGTTTCGAAAAGATTAAACAAGTTGTACACTCACTTTATACACAAGCAAATGCGCATTAAGAACCTTTTGCAAATGCAGAGTTTCCTTTTTGTTAGAGAGGGGAATACTTAAGTACTTGAGACGAACAATAAAAGCAAGTGAGAGCTGCCGACTATTAGCTCGGGCAATGAAACTGCGTTTTTACCTGCAATTGAAGCGAATGGAAACGAAGAAGAGGCTGCCCTTTCCTGCAGGAATCCCCCCACTAAAACTGAGCCAGAGCCACATTTTGTGGCCAGTTAGGCGGAGGAGGAGGAGGAGACTGGAAACCGGCAACTGTTTGGCTCTTTATTCGTTGATCGCGTTTTGGTTTTGGCTTCATTTGATTGCGGTGGGGACAGGCATTTGGTTGAGGTTATGGTTATGCCAATCATTATGTTTATGGTAACGGTTATGAGGCATCGATTATCGACAGGATGAGTTGCCATATTATGCCCATTGACCGTAATGGAAATTCAAACGGTTTGTGGCCATGCCAACTATTGGCATAGTTCTCTCTCCTGTTCGGAAGGAATGTGAAAAAAGCGTCTACTCGTTGATGTAAATGCGTCTCATGGATTTCATTTTTTTGCGGTGGTCACACGGAGAGTTAATGGGTTTTATACGTGATAAAATCTTTCACACATCTTTCGAAGAGGGCCACGACGAGTTGGGATTTGAGTCGACAGCTTTTGACATTGGCCTCGACACCCTTTTCTTTTGGGCCATATATTTATTTGAGGCAATTGGGGAAATGGAAAATGTGAAAATTGGCAGGTTTTAAATTAATCGCACCCTTCAACTTGTCGAATGTCTCACGATTAAATAAACGAGACGAAATGTCGGAAGCCCCAGTGAATAAATACCTGCCTGCCTGCCTGTCTCACTGTCTATCTATATCTCTTGCCCCCTTCTCCTCACTCTTTGTCTGTATGTCTGTCTGTCTGACAGTCTGTCGTTACTGCTGACACTGACGCTGACTCGTTGACTGACAGAGAACGCAAGCAACTGTCAGAGTTTGCAAATTCATTCCAGATGTAAACATTCCCATAGGAAGCCATTTCACACAAGTTTCATGTCTGTTTGCTCAAAATTGCACCAACTGCTGCTGACATCGACACACACACACACACACACACTCCATCCTAAACTCAGGTGGGTGTGGGTGGAGGTTCAGGTATATACGGGTTCGGTGCTCTGCAATATTTGCCCTTTATTGCTGTCAAAAGTACCAGCAGGAGCAGCCGAAAGTTTTGACTTTCTCGAAATATGCGAAATCATTTGAGCAGGCATTACGTGAATTATGAAAACACACCGAGCACTGTATACCTTCCCACGACTTGAGCAAATTGCCAGACATTCTTTTCTTCCATTCAATTAGCATACTTCTGCAGCAAGAGCAAAATTTAGGTCCGGTATGTTTTGCTTTTGCTCTAGAGTAGTGATGGAAATGCTTTTCTGGCAACGATAAGTATGGATGTTTTTCTTCAACGTTTCGAGAGCTTATCTCAAGTTTCATCTTTAGCATTTGCTAGTATAGGAATGGAAGAACAACTTTATAGTAGGATTCCTGAATCTGATTTTGTTTCCGATTCGAATTGCAGTTTTAAATTCTGACCTTGGCTTTAGGTCTTCCCCTTTAATAGCCTGCTTTTATTTATTCCTTCTGGATAATAGTAGTACTGGCAAGCTATCGATATCAAAATCAACTATCAATAAATGTATACATTTTTTATGAGCTTAGAATATTTCTTTAAAAAAGTTTAAGCCTCAACTGCTGATAAGGAAAGTTTTCACAGCAAAGAATATTTGAATATATTGTGGAAGAGAAAAATTTAGCCCAAATAATTCAACTACACCAAAGAGTCTTAGTTCGGACAACTCTTAACTATAAAATATTGTTAGTAAATTTGCAAATGCGATAAATAGCAAGAGTTGATCATGTGACTGTACTGCATATTTGATTGAGACGTGCATTATTCTAAATGCACTTAAGTTCTTAGAAAAGTTTTAATCGCCCTAAGCAGTTAGGGAATAATTCAAAGTTCAAATAGTAGCTAAAGCGTAGAGGGGAAACAATGTGGACGGACGTTAAACAATTCTGAACTCGGTCTGGCAACGCCGAAGAGTGTAACCCCCGCCCCGCCTTGCCAGCCCTAGCGAGTGATGGCCATTCACGTTATTTTCATTGATTATGTCAGGAAAATAAGTTTACTTTGGAACATTATTGGTAGCATTCACAACAACAAAAAGTCAACTTGTCAAAATGTTCGAAAGCACTTAAAACTTTTACGCAGTTTGTTCTTGTTGTTCTCCGTTTTGTTCCTGTTATTCTCAGTTGTCGCTTGTAGTTGTAACATTATGGCATTTTTCCACTAAATCTACATCCATATCATGCTCCCATTCTGACTCCCATTCCAACTCCCAGATCAATGTTCGTAGGGTTGTCGCATAGGGTTGTCGCTCAGTGTGCCAATTTCGCACTTTCCTTTTCGCCAGCAAGGCAGCGGAAAAAAAGGCATGAAATATTCTTAAAAAAATACTCAAGCACCACTCCCATCGAACCAAAGGGGGCAGTTAGCGCCTGAAGCACTTCTTGTCACAGTCACTCGCAGGCTTTGCCAACTCTGGCAACGCTGGCAGCTGGCCATGGTGCTGGCTGTGGGCTGAAATGCTAACAAGGCAATTGAATAGCATTTTTCAATAAGTACTGAGCCGCAACAGCCAAGTCACAGCCAGACTCCGATGGAGAGACCCCGAGTGGGTGGCTTGAAAGGGAATAGTATTGAAAGTTGCGAAGGAAGCTGCAAAACTTTTACTCTACGACATTTGCTAAATTGTAACATCATTTGACTTTCGGTCTGGTCTGTCAACTTGTGCCTTGATTATCTTTGTTTACAGCTCAAGCCGAACATGGTCAATGCGCTGGTCAGTGACTGCCCACAGAAATGGGTCAATTAGTTAACAACATTCAAACTTTTCGATTTTCTCAACCTCAGCTGGGTTTAGTTGCCAGAGTTGAATGTTGGAATTATGCTTTATTTTGTATAAATCTGTTTAATGGCTAGAAGGCTTTGAATTAGTTAGAATGTATACTTGAAATAAGTACCAAAACCTCTATAAATACAAGTCTGCACTTCCCAGATATTTGCATCAGTTGCGCGTTTATCTCGGCCTGGAATTGGCTTTTGAATTTAATGAAATCAAAGTCAGACGTACAAATGATGTGAGAGTTGAAAAAATCTTAACATACTCGCAGTCGTTTTTGGCAATAATTCTAACAAATGGCTGGGAGGATCCCTTAATATTAGGGTCCATATAGTACCCAGTGGCTAATGCCGGAATGCGCCACGAAACTCTGATAATTTATGCCAAACATTTTTTGATGCCCCGCCTCGCTGGCACTCGGATCGAATGGGTTGGCATGGTGTGGCATGGGCTGTGGGGGGTGTTACCCTTGTTTGAGGTCGGGTCGGGTAATAAAATGAAATATTTATGCCTCAAACATTAGGGATTTGGTTCGTTTTTTTCCTTTGCCACATCACACCAAATGCATATATATGGATGGATACTCGGATATATCATGCTGCACGTAGTATAACGTAATATAGCGCTGACCTGGCCGACTCCTACTCCCGACTCCCGACTCCTAGTCTCGGCCCCGTCCTTGTTTGCGGCCGAATTGCGGTTTACATTGGCCACACCGGCTTATTTATTGCATTCGAGGCGTTAACACGAAAGCATTTGCGGAAATGGAAACTAAATAGTCGTGGTTAAATTATTAAATGCCCCATCGCTCTGCCAGAATCGGAATCTGCGCCGCTGGGGGCAATGGTTGGGGTTGGGGTGGGGGCTGGGGCTAAAGTCATCGTTTTTCTTTACGATCCAAAGTGTTGCCTATAAAAATTTACTGTTACAGTGCCACACACACACACACACACACTCACTGTGTACATTCATGTCTGTTTGCATAAATGAATGCAAACAAATATTTCCAGTGTATTTCAGTAGAGAGCTGCCCAATACACACACACACAGGCAAAGCATAGTATGTAGATTACACACACAATAACACACAGTCGGTACATACAGACAGTACATGTTCTCAAATAGTTGAACAAAGTGTTTGGCAATACTTTAAATATTTTATGACTGAGCGTGAGAGTTGAGAGGGAGTGGAGAGGGAGGGAGAGCGTGGCGAGGGAGGAAGATTATGATGTAACAATTTATGGCTAGCTCATCGGGATGAGCTTAAATGCAAACATTGGCATGTCACAAAGTAGAAAACTACAATTCAGAAAAGAATTGAGTGTTCACGTACGAGTTGGAGAGCTGCATGAATGCCTTAAGAACTAGATTCGAATCAGCAAGACAAGATTTGAGTAACATGAGTAACAATATTCAGAGAAGAACCCTAATACTACTCATATGTATTTAAAATTATTAAATTTATTATTATTATTCAATGAATGTCGAATTGAGGAAGAACTCATACTCTATAGTATTCAATTCAACTCATGGAGAGCTGCGTGAATGCCTTAAGAACTAGATTCGAATCAGCAAGACAAAATTTGAATTGAATGAAATATAGTATGAATGTGAATGAGTAACAATATTCAGAGAAGAAACTTAATATGACTCATATGTCTTTAAAATTATTAACAATTCTGAAACGAATGACTTTTGTGATGACACATTTGCCATTTCGATGTAATATTTTCGATAATGATATGACGATGGCATTCATTCCAGTCCATTTCAGCGAATGTCGTATTGAAGAAGAACTCATACTCTATAGTATTCAATTCAATTCCATTTATAACACTCATTCTACTTGCATGTATTCTGTTGCGCTTAGCTTGTGAATTGATTCATGCAGTGCATATTTTTGTTTGTGGAAAAGTATGAAATTAAATCGACCATCGTTACTTAATTAAATTTGCTCAAGTTCATATTAAATTTAAAATAATTTTATGGCGTTGATTTATCAATTGAGAGCAACTCCATCCATCTTCACAGTCGAGTAGACAGTTGTTCTTGAATGCAAATTAAAAACTTCACAATGTGCTTAGTCAGCATAAGCAACCCAATTATAAGTTGCAAGCAGGAAGGTTATATAGAATCTCGACTCGAAATCGGATATGCAAACATCTTTATAATGACACATTTGCATGCTCTGCTCCGAGTTGTCTCCACCTCCATTGTGGATTATCGTATCGCGCATTGTCCGAGGGCCAACAGAATTCGCATCATATTTGTCAGTCACTTGAGTGGCAGACACAAAGTGTCTAAAGCAAATCACACTTTGATCATAAACTACAAAATCAAATAACATAAAATCTAATAGAGAACAAACAAAGCAAAGACTGACTGCCAAACTGAGTTAGTTGAGAACTGAGAATCGAGAAATATGACTGAGAGAGGTGCTATAAAAGTCGGCGAAGATACGCGGCGGCTGGTCAGTCATAAAGTGTTTGCTGTTGAGTCTATCGCCATGAGAACGAATCTGATTAAGGTCTTGGGTCTGCTGGTCTGCAGTGTCATCATGATGGCAGAGGGCAAGCCGTTCTTCATTAAGGTCTTCGCGCCGAGTGGGGGTAAATTCTTTATGGTTACGCCATTGACGACGAGTGAATCAAATACTAAGTAATCTTTGCTTAGGCTACTCCAGTGGAACAGTTCAGTCCACAGCGACTGTGGCACCAGCCAACACTCAGTTCATCCAGCAGTTTCTAGTGCAGAAGATCAACCTGTTGGATAGCTTCCTGAGGGCCAAGTCTTCGGGTGGATTCTTTGGCGTCACCAAGACCTTCTCCTTCACGGGTCCCTCCGCCTCCTCGACGACGACGACGACGGAGAAGCCAGTGACACAGCACACAACTGAGGTAACAACAGACTTTTATCCGGATGATAGTTCCAGCTCTACTCAATCTGTCTACACAACAACAACAACAGACGGAGTCGACATTGAGACGCCGAAGCCTACAGTACATCCCCTCCCGCCAGTTACAACAAAGACGCCAGTGATTCCCGAGAGAAGCACCACCGAGTCGAGCGACAACCATGGATACTCATACCAGACTCCCGGTCCCAACTACTTGCCCTCCTCTAACTTAGTATAACTTTACATACCTGTATACCTACTATAATTATATAACGATCGAAAAAATTAATAGTCTGTGAATAACAACATTTCCGATAATTAGAAGAAGTCAAGTTTATGATTCGTGATGATAACGCGGAAGTGATTCCACGAGATGCGTTTCGATATTATTCTAGTCCGCACGTTGCTCTCCTACTATACACAATGGGTTCTTCTGTCCACTCAATTAGCATATAAACCAGTTTTACTAGGCAGACTATCACAGGCCAGCAGTCAGACAGTCACAGACCCACTGAATAAATAAAAAACTAAAACTCACTCACAACCTTTGTATCTATTCTTTATTCTTCTCAGTTGAAAGTGAAAGAAGTGAGTGTAGAGAATAAATGGGTTTAGTTCTGTCAGTATATTGATCGGATATATATAGTGAGTTAATCACCTTTGCTTGTCAAAATATATTCTAGAGCATTCACACATTGCCACACTCCACTGAAGATGTCTTTGCCTTATTCTTTGCCAAGGTCAAAAACCGGCTGAACCACTCTAGTCAAAATCCACATTAGTCAAGACTATTTATTTATGATTTCCGAGCTTTGCTTAGAACAAATCTTTGTTAGATTCATAAAAGAATATTTAGTAGTTTCAGTTGAAGTTCTAGTTTTAGGGTTTGAAAACAATTAACTGGTTTTCAATTTGCTTACTTAAAACTCCATACGGAGATAAGATAAGTTCTTAACTAGTCAATTCAATCGCTTGAGTCTAAAGATATATGTTAAAGTGAAGGTGATTGAAGTTGTGTTTACTTAAGAAATACTATTTAATAACTTTATTAGAGTATTATTGAACTTGTGCAGATTTTCTCAGATTGTTTAACTTTTATGTCCAGATTCGTAAAGCAATTCGTACCTTTATCTGAGCCCATTTTCTGGTCACCATAAAATAGAATTAAACTGCATTGGGGTCGTTCGTTCGGGGTTATGGCCCTATAGCAATTGGTATGTGATTAGAGTTGGCTATAACTTAGATTCAGCAGCATTCAGACACCTCGGTTGAGTGTGCCCATATATTTTTATTGCGGCAAAATCAACTAGACAAAATATGAAGCCATTAGATGGGACACAATGTTGTCTAAGGTTGTTTGTCTGACAGGACACGTGCCGTGTAATTGAGTTGAGTATTTTCGCAGGGGGAGCAGGGTAAGGGTAACATCATATGAGACTTGATACTTGATACTTGATATGAATGGCCTTGGTAATTGTGACCTTGAGCTTTATCAATGGAGGCGCAACCACAGTGGTTCAAAAGCCGAGTGTGTGTCCATTAGGGCTGCTGCCTTTGGAGCTTTCGATTAAATGTGTTTCGGTGTAAGTATTTTATGCCCACTCAATTTACGAGGCCCGTAAACTAAGCTGAATTACACGGGGGCATAAATATTTTATGATTTAAAACGAGGCCTGCTCCAACTATAGACAGTCTTCCACCCCCACTCCACTCCACTCTCAGTGTCTGCTAAACCTGAAGCCTAATGTATGCTCCTATAGTAGGTTGAGGTGCTTTTACATAGAGAGATCATTTATTTTACTTTTGGAAAGATAAGCGTGTTCCCTAAGAGCTGTCTGATTTATGTTAAAATCCACTTTACGCTAATAAATCTTTTTAATGTGAGCCGAGCTCTGAGTTGAGGCTGCTGTTTTGCACATGTTTTTCTTCAAGTGTAATGTGTATTATTATAATTCTGAATATGGTCTCGTATTAACCGCCTGGGATTGTGCCCGTCTAGAAGTGATTCCTTTGGCCCGTTGTGTAATTGTAGAATCCGTGCGGAATGTTAATTATGGAGGAGAGCTTTATGCTGCGAGTATTGTCAAATATTTCTCAATTTTCCCCTTATTGCATTTCTGTTGAAGATGAAATTCATGCTGGGTATATTGTGGCATCATGTGTCAAAAGTTATTTGTCATTCACAGAGAGCCCCCCCCTCATGCCACGCCCACTAGCCGTATGCAGATGAGTTTGAGACCTGAACCTGAGCAGGGGAAATATTTTCAGTGACTCTGTCTGTCTGTCTGTCTATCTGTCCGTCTGTCTGTCGGACTGCCTGTCCGTCTGACTGGTGAATTGTAAAATTTTGAAAAGATATGCAGCAGCACGTAGCCACATAAATATGTTTGCATATGAAGCCACCCTGGGAGACACCCACACAACAACACATACATGCATTCGCTAGTAAGACTCAGCAGCAGCAGCAGCAGCAGCAGCAAGAGCAACAGTAAAAGCAAACGAAAACGCAAACAAAGCCAGCCACAAGAGAGCAACAACAGTTGAATGACAAAAGACAGGGGGTCTTATGTACCAAACCAAACCACATCACACCACACACACACACACACACACACACACACACACAGTCACCCACAGTCACCCACTTGGCAATCCTGTAGCCAAAAGTGGCACCACACCGCATATGATGCTGCGTGGTTCATTAGTTCCACGAAATATTATAGCCAACGTGGCGTATGAGCGACGTTTTTCTTTTATGCCAAAAGAGGCAAAGGCAATGGCAATGGCAATGGCAACGGCTATAACCACATCCACAATCACATCGACATCGACATCGGCAGTAGTGTCTCTTATTGGAAACCCATCGGCACATAGGTGGGGGCAGGGGAGGGGACGAGGTGGGCGACATCTTAAGCGGTCACAGCTGTCGAGTGGGGCGTAAATTTGCCTTGGGAATTCGCATAGTCGCATCGAGTCGCTGCGAGTGTGTACGTTCACTTACTATAAAGATAGTAAAAAATATGTTTCCAAGGAATGCAATATACGACTAGAGGATGCCAACTATTGTTGCATTGAGTCAGTGCCTTAATAAATCTCAGCTAATATGTATTAAACTAGTCAATAGTGAGAGTTATGTTCTGCTTTCATTCCCTGCAACAGTTGCCATAAATTAAACTTTCATTTTATTCGATGGCATTTAACTGCTAGAGCTCTTTGCCTTTCTTTTAGCTATATTATTTTAGAATAATTATTTGGCATATTAATTATATTAGTAAAATATCACAAATATCAAAATTTGTATATGAATTATCGAAATTTACATTATTATTATCCGATTACCAACCTTCAAAAAACAACAATCCATATCTTTAAAAAAAAAGTCCGTTTGGTATAGGTATAGATAGATGCTCACAAAAAGCTTGACTTTGTTGGCTAGTAATTATTTTGGTATACCTTTTAGTATGCTCTGCAGACTCAGACTCAGTTTCATGTAGGGTATTCCTTACGTTTTATGTGAGTATTTTTGCTTGGTATTTTGATTCTTTTCGTTGTTTTTTCCCTCTCTTCTCTTTTTGGTGGCGTTGTTTATGTTTGCACGCAGCTCCATTCAGTGCCCGCTGTGGTTTGGAAATTTGCGTTGGAATTGCAAATAACCCCATAGTAAGGGTGAGCAGGGGCAGGGGCAGGGGCAGGGTCAGAGGGAAGGTCTTATTGAAACAGTTGCTTACGAGTATGGTGCTCCCCCCTCGTTCGCTATTAATATTGCATGACAGAAGTACATACTTGTGCCACACGATACACTTTAGCCCCGTGGCTGGTGGAAATGAAGAGATCTAAAAACCATTTGTTGGCCCGGCCAAGTGGCATGCGGCTGGTGTAGTTTTTCATCAGACTGCCTTTACCTGCAATAGTTCGTTCGTTTTATTTTCTTTTCTCATAACAAACAACATAACAATTATCATTTGAATTATATTGGATTGTCTTTGTTTGCACAACTTTTCAACTGGTGCACTTGAATTTGAGTCCCAGTTGAGCTCTATTTTCGGTTAAACAATAGGAATAACAATAACAACAAGGACTCTGGTCGAGTCCCCTCGGACATGGATGGCAGGATGCGGACTCTTGCTCTGCTCAAAAGTTATTTCGAAACTAACTTTGGCAACTTTTTGTTGCATATTTAAAACGGGTTTGCGTTCAGCACTTGCGAGTCTTTTATAGTCGAGGCGAATGAAATGAGATAACTTTTGCAAATATGTATATTCAATTACCTCTCCTCCTCCGGTTCCCCGGAGATAGCACGGCTTCAGTCCAGAGCCTCAGTGTTTTAGCATCTCGGCTGCCCTGTGTGTCTCTCGAAAGCATTTGTCATCGTCCCCCAGGTACATTCACCTGATAAAGACACCAGAACCCATTCAACAAACTGCGTGGGACGTGTGAGACTTGTCAATGCTCAGCAGAAATACCCAATGTCAATGCCATTGCCATTGCCATTGCCATTGCCAGTGACAATTACAATTTGGACAAATGGATTCACTGCTGTCTTCTTCATCGTCCAAGGGCCTAAAAAATGAAGCTAAAGAGGACACTGGAAAATAAATTGACACCACAGCGTCTGATGTCTGCGGTGTTAACGTGGCGCAAAACACACTACCACAAATCCCTAAGAGTTTAAGTAGTACGTCCTCTCCTCTATGCGATATCCATCAATGGCATCAATCTATACGGTTACCCCGCCCTCTATCCAGCCAATTGCCTCAATCAATTGAGTGTTGAAGCACAAAGTCAACAAGCGCTGGTTGACTGGTGTTTTGCCTCGTGGAATGAGACTAAGTAATAACAAAACCATTGAGTAGACGCTAGTCGTAAGAGCTTAACGACAACTTGCGGAAGGAATAAAGGAGAACAGTCTCTCAATCAGCTATACTACACTTGGTCACATTCTAAAACAGCGGAGGAAACGAAATTTGCAACAAAAACCGAAAGAAATGATTGACACTGAAAGCAAAGTCTCACAATTGCAGAACGCATTGCTTAAAATCAGAAAGTCAACTAGTGTTAAGCTCTATCTTCAAGTAAAGCAACGTCAATGTGAGCACAGTACACTGGTTTGTGGTTCTGCTTGTGCGTATGAAATTTGTCGTTGTGATCTCGCTTTGCTTGTGCAAAAA
The DNA here is from genome assembly GCA_035045005.1 of Liodrosophila aerea. Taxonomy (NCBI): domain Eukaryota; kingdom Metazoa; phylum Arthropoda; class Insecta; order Diptera; family Drosophilidae; genus Liodrosophila; species Liodrosophila aerea. The sequence goes on along the minus strand of JAWNNL010000647.1, from coordinate 378,334 downwards.
ATTAGCGGAAAGAGCAATGGGGAAAACAAAGAGCATGGCCTACCCACTGCTGTTCTAAACAAGGGGTATTGAGTAAGCCAATCAGCGACGATAAATGAAAGTGCTGTACTACTCCTTGTACCTATACTTAGTTGTCGATATCTGAGATTATTTATTGAACACAAACACCTAGCTTAACATTAATTGCGTTGATTCAAGTTGTAGTAGCTCGGAGTGGCAGGAAAAACTAACACTTGCCACATGCCAGGAAGTGGAAAGTCAGAACGGATGAAGAGGCGGAGGAGTTGAAAAAATGTTCGGGCAATGTGGCAATTGGCCATAAAGCGGATATGCATTACAGTTTCTAATGAGGCAATTGTAGAAATAAGCTGAACGTGCCATCAACGAAGTCGACAAGGACACGGACAGGGACACGGACACGGAGAGAGACCTACTGTAGTAGATGAGCCCAAGGTGCTGAGGTTGAGGCAAATGCTCACGACTCACGACTGTGGCAAAGATAAAAAGTTTCTTATGTTATTACCTGAACGTGTTTGTATAACCGTTTCACAAGTTTTTGCACGTCGGAAAATGCATAAACATGCTTTTATTTCATTCACCGCATTAAGCTGAGCTGAGCTCAACCTAACCACTTCAGGGTAGTCGAGTAGAGTTGCCGAGACAAATGTAGCACTTCGTCGTACTTGTGAAACTTTGACTATGCTCTGACACATCTTCCGTAAGCCCCCGCTAAACTCAATTCGCAATCGAAAACCAATTGCCAGATGGTATTTTCAACTGCCAGGCAATAAATATGTACACACACACACACATACATTTATTTCCAAACATTAAGCATTTCAATTTCTCGCGCAGATATCCCATATAATCCCGCTGGGCAGCTTAACTCTTCAGGTTCTCGCACACTAGCATTGACAGTCCATGTGTTAATTAACCACTGTGCGCGACAATGGGCCAAAAACCGCTCGAACGGCGCATTAATTGTTAAATCTGCAGATACTTTGCCTGCACCATAATGTGTATATATCATTATAATGAGCCAAGAGGTATTTGCGAATTGAAATTCTGTTTAATTTACTGATTAATTTTTGAGGAAAATTTATCTGGAATTTTAAGGAGTTAATTACTTAATATATGAATATGCCATATGGATATGGGAATTCAGTATCCAGTCTGGGATATATTGTATAATAATATAATATACTCTTTACTTATATTTCATCTTTAGTTCCTAGTAGTATTATACTACATACTTAGAGTAAATAATCGCTTTAAATTCAGAAAGGTCTTTTAAGTCCAAATAAAAGATAAAGAAGGGAAAATTCAGTTGGCTTAATAAACGGGAATTCGGTATCAAGTCTGGAATATATTGTATAATAATATAATATATTCTTCACTTATATTTCATCTTTAGTTCCTAGTAGTATTATACTACATACTTAGAGTAAATAATCGCTTTAAATTCAGAAAGGTCTTTTAAGTCCAAATAAAAGATGAAGAAGGGAAAATTCAGTTGGCTTAATAAACGGGAATTCGGTATCAAGTCTGGGATATATTGTATAATAATATAATATACTCTTTACTTGTATTTTATCGATAGTTCCTAGTGGTATTATACTACATACTTAGAGGAAATTATCGCGTTAAATTCAGAAAGGTCTTTTAAGTCCAAATAAAAGATAAAGAAAAGAAAATTCAGATGGTTTAATAAACCATTTTGATAGTGTATAATTATAATAATAATGTAATAGATATATTTACTATACTTCCTAGTAATATATACTACATACCTAGGGTCAACTATCGCTTCAAATTCCGGAAGGTATTTCAAGTCCAAAGGTAAAGTAATTACAATAGTTGTATGATTATAAGTTGTATTGAAGTCATATTATGTATAAGTTATACTTGTGTAATTTTCTTTTCCCTTATGAGCTTGTTTTGGCTATCATACTCTTGTTTTTCTCCAATGTATCGAACGTAGAGTAAAGACACTCGAATAGAAACGCTTCATTTGACCAGAGTTATCCGTTAAGACCTGAGGGATTTGGTAGACGGTAGACGGTAAGGAGGTTGTATTATTTTTTCGCGAAAATTTGTTCTGCTGCGGCCATTTTAAAGGAAAAACAATACACTTAGCTGGTGGCATATCCCTGTTAGCTGTTGCCGCCAATGAAAACATCAACCCAAATATGTCTAACGCCACTTGGCTCCTGGCTACGCCTGGCCGGCGTCCAAATAAATGTGAGTGGTGTGTGTGTGTGTTTGTGTGTGTAACGCTCTTAATCTAGATTATACCCTTCGAAAATTCAATGGAAATGGAAAATAATAGGAACACTGTGGAGCATGTTCAATCCGGTGAATGTTATGTGTGTGTGCGTGTGTGGTTGTGTGTGGAGTACCTGGCGATTGCACTGAGTGCTTGGAGAAGTGTGTAGGGTGTGTGTGGGGTGAGGAGGGAACTTGGCTTAGCTTTAGCTATTTTGATATTTCCCATTTATTCCTGTTGGTTGTGTTGTTTGGATTTGGCTTGGTTTTTTGGGGAGTTGCTAGTTGGTTTTAGCTTTGGCTTCAAGACATAACCGTTTACTGCTGATACCACCACAGCTTCCAATAAAACGAACGTCTTTGCGCCTCCCTCCCCCTCCCCCTCCCCCTCCCCCTCTTGAGCAAGTCTTGTTGTTCCGTGGCCTGAATGCCGGCCTCAATTTCTTTATACTTGCGTTTTGTGGCACACATTTCGAGCATTACACTTTTATGTTATCCAATTTAAAGTTGAATTTAATTAAAGCGAATGGAGTTAGACTTTACAGGGAACTTGAAGTTAGAAAATGCAATAAAATGTTAACGCTTTAAGATGCCAATCAATTATAATGTAAATCGATTCTCACACTTTTTATGGCTATGGAGTGTACGCTACTATCTGACAGACCTGATATCATTGCAATTTTCTAGCGCGCCTAAAAGTATGCAACATACAATTCAGTAGACTTAAACTATATCTCTTTAAATCCACGCATTATCTAGATTCATTATATTCCACTCGAATTGAGCTGAAATCTCAATGGAGCCACAAATAATACCCAATTTCTCATTTAACAAAACAAATTCTCGATTTAATTGTAAGTAGATTGAAACTGAATGTGTGAAAGGCTAATTGTAAAATCAGAGAGTATGAGTGTGTATATATATGGTTGTGTGTGTGTGTGTGAATAAATGAATCGAGTGCGCGTTATTGCACGTGAAATAACTCCACAGAGATCCCTCCCCTGGTCCAGACTCCCATTTGCTATTATTACTCGACAGTCACGGACTTGGCCAGATTACGTGGGCAGTCGACATCGCAGCCGCGAAGGACGGCAATGTGATAGGAGAGCAGCTGCATGGGGATGACTGTGAGGATGCCTTGGAGGCAGTCGACAGTGCGGGGAATCTCAAGGTTGCGGGAGGAGAAGGCCTTGGTCTCTTCGTCGCCCTCCTCGCAGATGATGATGGGGCAGCCCTTGCGAGAGGTCACCTGCTGCAGAGCATTCATGCACTTGACATAGACTGGATCGCGGAGCACGATCATCATCACTGGCATGGAGTCGTCAACCAGAGCCAGTGGTCCATGCTTCAGTTCACCGGCCATGATGCCCTCGCTGTGCATGTAGGTCAGCTCCTTGACTTTCTGCAGAGAGAGAGAGAGTTTGGTTAAGGTTTCGATTGGGGTCACTGACTGATTGAGCTTACCAATGCACCCTCCAGACAGGTGGCAAAGTTATAGCCACGTCCCATGATCAACAGCGACTTGTGCTGGTAGAGATCCTTGGCCAGCTCCTGCACTTTGGAGTCCAGCTTGAGCACCTCACGAATCTGTTCGCCCAGCTTGGACAGTGCCTGTAGGATCTCCAGGCGACGCTGCTGCAAGGACAGGCGATCCTCGGACATGACCAGAGCGAACATGACCAACGAAATAAACTGGGATGTATAGGCCTTGGTGGAGGCGACACCGATCTCGGGTCCGGCATTGATGTGCACTCCACAATGAGATTCACGGCAGATGCTGCTGCCCACAGTGTTGGTGATGCCCACGATGAGAGCTCCACGCTGTTTGCAGTAGCGCAGTGCCATCAGGGTGTCAGCAGTCTCGCCCGACTGCGAGATGAAGAAGCACACATCGTCACGGAAAATGGGAGTGTTGCGGTCAAGGAAGTCGGAGGCAAGCTCCACCATGACTGGCAGTTCGGTCAGCTCCTCCAGCAGCTGTCGTGTGGCAACTGCGCTGTGGTAGGATGTACCACAGCCAATCAGCATGAGACGACGGCAACGCTTGATCTCGGGAATGTAATCCTTGATGCCGCCCAGCACAATGCTGTTGCCATCGAAGCGGACGCGTCCACGCATCGTATTGACCACCGACTCGGGCTGCTCGAAAATCTCCTTCTGCATGAAGTAGTCATAGTTACCCTTCATGATCTGCTGAATCTCCATCTTCAGTGTGGTGATCTCTCGAGCATGTGGGTCGTCCAGGCTCTTCTTGAGGCGATGGATGCTCAGAGTGCCATCACGCACAGCAGCCACATCGTCGTCCTATGGGATTAGGATTAGAGTGTGAATACTTTAACAGATGACAATATTCACTCGACTTACCTCCAAATAGATGACGCGATTCGTGTGCTCAATGACGGCAGACGCGTCCGAGGCGAAGAAGTACTCCACCTCCTTCTCCTCCAGCGGCATGAACTCCGAGGTGCTCTCCGAGCGGGGCAACACTGGTAATTCACGAGTTTGTCCATGCGGACGCAATTCTGTTCGGTTAGTTTGGCATTTGCATGTTGTTGACGTTTGCCGCACGTTGCAGTTGCAAGTGGCAAGTGGCAAGTGGCAATGCGGTCGCAATGTCGATGTCGATAACGTTGCAGTTGCAGTTGTGTGTTGCAATTCACCAGCGTGTGTGTGTGTGTGTGTGTATTATATAGAGAGGCATTATGCATTGGTTGTTGTTGTGCAAGAGTATGTTGAGTGTAGGTGTGTGTGTGTGTGTGTGTGTGTGGCCCAGAACGAAAGAGGATAATGAAAATCAAAAACGAAATTAAATACAAAGTCAACATCAACATTTTAGCAAAAAGCCCGCAAAATGACCAACACCAGGCAGATGAAGAGACACAGAGGACCCAGAGGGGGCAAAGAGAGGGGTAAATTCGATTTGGAAAACTTTTGCTAAATTATGAAAGGCAATTTATAATGAAATTTTGGGCAAATCAAATAAATAATTTAGGCTCTTTTTTGTTGTATAGTATATATTCCACTTATTTGTTAGATGCCATAAACAAATTTCGCATTCAATTAAAGGTTATTTTTTTTCGCTCTATACTCGTAATGCATTTCATACAAATATTTATCGCAGTTGCAGCTTTCATTAAATGTCAATTTAGTTGCCAAACGAAATTGTTGCATTTATTGACTCAACTATAGAATATTGACCGTAATAAAAAAAGGAAACTTGATTTATTTGATACACTGGGAAAAAAGGAAGTTTAAAACAGAATTTATGACCAGATTATTCTGACTTTTTAGTTTTTTTCAGTCTGGACTATTCTTAACTTATTCTTAGATTAAGTTACTGTAAGTTCGAGTTATTTATTTTAATTTTTTTATATATATTATTTCACCAATTCAATCTCATTTTGATACCGCTAGTTCATGGAAAAGTATTAAAATATTTTCAAAACACAATTTTATTCTCGAGTTCAAAATAAAATTCTTCTCAGTTTTACATTTTTCGACTTGAGCTAACTCTCGTTTTTTGTGGCAGTGTATTGGATTACAATTACACACAAAAATATATCCGACTGTTGTGCATGTGAAGAGGATTGAGGGAGCGTGCGTATTTGCATTTGGATAAATGTAAAAATGTGCAGTTCATAGAATGTAATATTGTTAAATTTAATTGCTAGAGAGCATGGCAAAGGGAATTTGAGACCAAAGAGACCAAAGCATTCAGGCATATCATTGTGTATTAAAGTAATATTAAGTTGCAATTGTAATTACCTTGGGGTTTGCCAGAGTCGGCATCTAGATAAACACAGGAGGGAGAGAAAAACAAACATTGAGTTAGAAATTAGATACAAATTGGTCAAGTCAAGTTAGATTACGCAATACTACTACCAGCACCAAAGGATCGAGAGAATTACATATATAATATGTATATACTTGGTTAGTTAGTGGGGAGTGAAGCGAGAAGCGTTTAGCCACAGCCTGTAGAACTTGAGCTTGAATGGGATTCATTTACTACCTTGGTCGGAGCTGAGCATCTTGTCGTCTAGTGGGGGGAAATGGAGATAGTAGTGGTGGGGTCGTCGTAGAAGTAGTGGGGTCGAGGGAGCGACAGTTGGAAAAGAAAACATACACGAGAAGCAGAGACACGCACGAGTATGTACACAAAGATAAAAGACAAAGATATTAAAGATATAGAGAAGGTACAGATACAGTGTGGTCCACGAAGTACTAGTCACAGTCTTCTGCTTATCACTCACCTTTGCCATACAGAATGGGTATGTGGTCTGTGGCCAGGCGGGTCTTTGTCTTGATGGCCACCAGCAGAGGGGAGCTTCTCCTCGAGGCTACACATTCGCCAGGGAAGTGCTTCGACTTGACGGCAATGGCAAAGGCACCCTCCTATTAAATAGTATAGTAATCAGTAATCAGATATCAGTAATCATTCCTGGTCTAATTGCACTCACCACTTGCTGTATGGCCTGTTCGACTAGCTCGCGGAACGAGTAGTTGGGATGCTTCTTCCAGAGGTGGTGCACCAGCTTGGCAAAGACTTCTGTGTCCGTGTCCGACTCGAACTCGTAGCCCTTCTTGGCGAGGAAGGTCTTCACATCGTTGTAGTTGGTAATGATGCCATTGTGCACCACGACGAAGCTGTTGCCCTCATCGGAGCGTTGTGGATGCGAGTTGCGCTCGCAGGGCACTCCATGAGTAGCCCAACGAGTGTGGGCAATGCCCACATGGGTCATCACTGGTTCACTGTACTCTCCACCACTAAAATCTGCATAGAAAATAAATCATTTAGAGAGAGGGATCCAATTAGGTGGCAGGCATATCTTACGTTCTTGTATGGCGTCCTCTAGTACCTTTACCTTTCCGGTGCGTTTGACCATCACAATGTCTTTGTTGTCCGGGGAGTCAATGGCCACTCCAGTGGAGTCATAGCCGCGGTATTCCAGTCGCTTCAAGCCAGTCACCAGTAGGTCCAGAACCTCCTGACGCGACTTGGGCGTCAGATAATTCAAATAGGCAAAGATTCCTAGAGGTAAAGTGAATCGGAAAACCATTCAATTAGACTTTATAGAAATTCGAATATAAATAAATCTATCAAATTAAATCAATCTCAATCAACTGATTAATAACATTTTGATCTACAAGTAGAAATACCTGTAGTATTGGGAAAAAGTTTTACTTCATTTATAAATATTGAAGTGAATCACCTGCAATAATTGAACTGTAGCTGTTGGGCAATGCCACTCTTGAAATAAAAGTATCTTTGAAAATCAAAGAAAAGATAAACATGCAATATACACTTATGGTATATATATATGAATATTTCGCAAGAGCTGAACCCATTGAGCCCCAGCCTATAAGCCGACCAGTTATGAGGAAATCTGCATTCGAGCCAAGAAACCAGTTTGGATTGGGAATGGGATTGGGCTCTGCAATGTAACTGCACCACTTGGCTGGCTCCATGCAGAGCTAAGTGGCTCAGCTGCTGCTTTGTGGGCGTTTCAAGTGGAAGTTATTTTCGGAGTCACATCGATGGCAGCGAAAGGCCGTCGACGCCACCCATGGCACGTAATCGAATATGTGCATAAATATCGAATGAATTTACTACCATTTGAATGCAGATCTAATTGCTAAATTCTGAATTCAGTATACACGACAGACGAAGACTCAAAAAGTGAGTTTAATATAAATAATTATAGTGTTTACTACAAACGAGTGAGCAACCCTTTATGATGACATACTGTGGAACTGTTTACATATTGTTATGTCAACAATTTGGTCAGTCTGCTTTGTATCTAAACTTCATAAATATTATGAAATATAATCTAATAACTATAATGATTTTATTATGTCAGTTCTATTGTAACTATAATAATGCTGATATATTACAAATGTTTGTTTAAACCTTTTGCATGAACTATCATAATATTTCATCGTAGACATAGTTTGAAATTAAATACTAAGCTATCTAACCATTATTTCGGGTGTGCTTGGATTTTTCTGGAATTCCCAATAATTTTATTATTTTATTATAATCTATTTTTCATATTGTATCTTTAGGGTTATATTTTAATTTAATTGAAATTTAAATTAATTTTGTTCTAGACTTTAAATCTACTTTTTACATAGTTTGCCTTCAATAAGTAAGTTGCTCATTAAGTTGGTAGAATTATCGTAGAATTATTTTCAAGTGAATTCAGATAAGCCAAAGTTCTGAATATGATTCAAGTGTAGCTTGACTACTTATCAGCCGTTTGGGCTGATCATTTTCAAATTAATTACTTGATTGTGTACTTAACAGAGTTACTACCGTACTTACCACACATATTGCTGTTAACTCAGTTGGAGAATATCAATAAGTTGTGCTTGGGTAAACTGTAATTGAAAGAAGTTGAATGCATTATAGGAAGTGTATCAAATAGGTGAATACATTTATATTTAATTGTGAATTAATGTGTGTACTGTTCACTTGAGTGAGTGTACACTCGGCTCTTATCAACTCAACTCTTGAAGCTTGTCAAACCCTAAAAAGTTGTTGCCTTCCGCTGCTGCGGGTACCGGTCTACACTTAGTGCTACGACTAGTGTCTGTAGTTCTGGTTCTAGTTCTGGTTCTGGTTCTGATTCTGGTCTGAGTCGGTCTCGGTCTCGGTCGCAATGCCGATCTCGCTTCTGCTCGTAACTTAAATGGCAATTTCTTGTATTCCCAGATACTTGTTTTGCTTTTTGTTTTATTTTCTTGTTTTGTTTTTTTTGTTCTTATTCGTTGTACAATTTGTTGTTGTTTACGCTGTGCTATTGCTATTGTTTTCTTCCACTGTGGAAATGATATATGACTGTGTGTGTGAGTGTGTGCGTGTGTGCGTGTGTGTCTACGTAACTGGCAGCGATAGCAAGTCCGGGTGCGAGCATACTCGTATTTACATATACGGCGTATTCATGTAGAATTTATGCATGTAGATTCAAATCACTCGGCATGAGCTGGGAGCTGGGAACTGGGAGCTGGGAGCTGAGGGCGAGAGTACGCACAAGTCTAATTTCTTTTGAATGGGCGTAACAAATTGGAATTTTTATCATTTAGCAGAGAAAACGTGTGCTCGCTCCAACAGCAAGTGTCATAAACGGAGAGAGGGGCGGGGAGGGGAGGGGAGGGGTGAGTTGCAACACGTAGTACTCCCCGCTGTGTTGGTAACCTACACTCATCAACTGCTGCTACTGCTGTTGTTAGTGAGTGTGACAGCATGTTGAAGAGCCCTGGCTCTCCCTGGCCACGTATGCTAGAGCACTCTCAGCCACAGTGGCCATCATTAATAGTTAACATGCACACTGGTCCCCCTCCCCCCTCACCTCTCTCTGCCGTCAGTCACGCCTGTTGACTGTGGTTGGCATTTTAATTTGTCCAACTCTCAGGTGCTGAGGCGGTAATTAAAACGATTCTATGCTCTGCACAGAATACTGTATACGGTTCCAATCACGGGGAAAGCCTTAAACACTCTGGCATGATTCAAACCCGGCTGCTTATCAGAGGCAGAGGCAGAGGCAGAGCGATAACACTGAGCGATAACAGAGTCTATTAATCAATCAGGGAGATCATAAAAAGTGGAAGAGAACTCCGAGACCGGATAGAGCTGACAGTTATCAAGTGAGTCGTAATACAAATACGATTAAAATTACTTATCAGAGCCGCGCATACATGTGTGATCAAAAACTCTTTCCAGTTTCTCAGAACTGTATTTATAGACTGCTAAATGGCAAACGACATACGACATAGGGGCTGAGTCTGGCAGTTATCAGCTCATTAGTTTCGGAGCAACACGTAAACAAACTCTAAATAATAATACATTTGGCAGCAACAATGCTTATAAACAAAAGAGTACTACTGCGAGTATTACTATAATGAAATTGCAATATGAACACGTTGTATGTAACAATTCAGTCCTGTCGAACCACTTGAGTAAACTCGGAGCATAATATGTAGTAGCAACGGGTTAAGTGGAGTATTTTTTGGTACTTTCAATTGTTTACTCAGTTTGCATGTTGATTATTTCGTTGGGAATTTGAAACAGCAAATGCCACATAGCATAGAGTAGTACACTAACTCTGCGGATCTGCGGCAAGTAGCAACGTTTGCAGACCCTGTTCTTGAAAAGAGTAATAGGGGGTATATTACGTGAGTGGAAAACGTTTTTAACAAGCAAAAGGAATGCTAGTAGATTCCAAATAGTATGTATATACTTCATCGGGATGACTAGCTAATTTGACATAGTTATGTCCGTCTGTCTGTCTGTCTGAGTGTACACCTAGATCTCACAAACTATAAGAGCTAGAGACACAATTACTTTTTTGTTGGCTTTGTCTATTGCCTAAACAGATCAAGTTTACTTGTGATTTTCGATATACCGTCCCCCTCTCTCACAAATCGTTTAAATCCAAATGGTTATATAGGTAAGTGCGTATATAGGCTCTGAAATCGTGTGGTTCAAGTCCGCGTTGCGATCAAGTGTGATTGTTTTAGTTTCTGTTTTGTTTTGTATGCCAATTGAAATATGTGTACAACGGTCTCCTACTGTCGGTTGTGTTCGACTGCAGCTTTCCGGGATTTTTTTATCAGTTTTGTTTAGTGTAGTTTTATTTTTGTATATGAATGTTGTGTTGGGGTGTGTATTTGCGGTCTGAAACGGCAAACAGCGAACAGGTATTTTATATAAGACGAAACAACAACAAAAACATCGACAACATTTTGACCGCAATTTCGGGTTTCAAGCGGGTTTCAGTTGCCCCGTAACATTTTCATACGACTCTTGTAGTTGTTGTCGTTGTTGTTATTATTGGCTCTTGCATTGTGTTATTAAATAATTCAATTAGAGTTTGTTGCGCTGGCAGCAACAACAGCAACAACACCACAATTCGCACCACGCACTCGTATACGTTTCACACACTTTGGCCTTTAAATGCGGGCGGCGTGGGCGTGGCAGCGTGTGGCACGTTAATTGCAGCAAACGTTAAACTGATTTGTCTATATTCACTACACTCAAACCACTCTTTGCACTAAACACACTCGCACACTCGCACACACAGTTCGTGTTGGCATTTAATTACTTCGTGTCTGGATTGCCGTCTCTAAACTCTTTTGACGTGGTAACAGGCAACAGGTTGATCCGCTGGACTACACTCGCTGCTGGCCAACTTTAACGTGAAATTAACACTGAGCTCACTTTGAAAAGTAACGCAGACTAAATGCCTCGCTTTTATAGGCCACGACGACGCCAACATCGACGTCAGCGTCAGCGTCGACGCCGACAGCGACAGCGCAGTCAAGCGATCGTTAACGCCAAAATAAAAACAGTCAGAGAGCCAGCCACAATACAAGAAAGCCAAGAAGTCACAGCCAACACAACTACTCACACTCGCATTCGTACTCACACTAACACTCACGAGTAGTACTCACATTCACACTCGCACACTCGTTCGGCTACGAATGGTTAAAGCTTATCGCGATCATTAAAGAGCGCGCTGCCGACAAGTGCTCTTCGCGTTCTGCTTTCAACGAGGGAGTTCGAACTTAAAGATATTCCAATAAGAAATGTGGCGACACTCGGGAAGGGGAGTGGGGGAGCAGCTCATCGTGTATGCAGACATTTCGTGAATATAAATAATTTTATTTAAATTAAAACAATTTATTAAAATTATTACAATGACGTAAATGTGTCTAAGGTATACCAATTGGAATTTTGTTTCTATATTTATCCAATTTTATTAATTATTTAAAATCATTTTTAATATTCATAACATACAACCAATTCAAATGCTAGCTTCTCCTCAATTCACTCTATCGAAAAAAAGTTCCTTGAGATCTACAAATGAAGAGCAGAGTATGATAAATAAGATTACATATTCTTTCAAAGAATGGAAGTAAATTAAAATAAATAATTTTATTTGACATTTATTACTCTTCTAAGAAATGAAACTAAATTTGAATGAATCAATTTATAATAGCAATGCTCTCGTTTCTGTAAATGCTTGCTATCGATAACATTTCTTTTCCATGCTATTCCTCTGTGTATTTGGACAACCCATATCAACCATTATTTTAACATTATATTACTCATCCAAAGAATGAAACTGATTTAGTACAAATAAATTTACATATGTTAATAATATTACTCCAACAAAAAACGAAACTAAACTCAATTAAATCTAACTATTTATTTACAATACATTTCACCGAAAGAATTCCAATAATAAAAGTAAAGCAAATCAATTTATATATGTAATAAAATACCCTAAATGAATACCAATATTAAATGTAAGATTTCTAGTTGAAGTCAAGTTTGCTCTGCTGTAATTTAGTGTAAAATTCCAGACTGAAATCCAGACTCAAATCCACTTTAAACTCGTTTCCTTTGTCGTTTCAGCCAATTGAACTCTGGCATTCTTTGTCCCGCCTCAAACGCTCCGTTTATTGCATTCTCTTATATTTAATTTGTTATTAAAACAACAGTAGATTAATTAGCATTATGCAGCAAAGTGTTTTGGCTTCGGCGTCAAATGGCAGCCATTATCTCAATATGCAGTGCACTGCTAAAGCTTTGCAAATTAAATTTCAATTAATTTATTAATTGACAAAGACTGTCAGGAAACTGTTTAATGTATTTAAGTAATGTGGCATATAACAAACCATCTGAAAAACTGCATAGGCTGTCTGTGTCCATATTAAACTGCTATAAAAAATAAACAACAAAGGCAAAAGAATACCTGAACTTTTAGCTAGAATATAAAAAATGCATTATGCATATGGAATTCATAAAACGCCAGATGAAAAACTGAAAAACTGCAAAATATGACGAATATTTAATTGTGCATACACAGTACACAAATGTCAATTGTTGTAAGAGCTGAAAAAAAAAACGAAAACACAAGAGCATAAAAAATACTACAGAAACAATAAGCTGAAAACAAAGGATGGGGTAGAGGGAGTAGGGGGAGGGCTGTCGGGGCAGTGTGTGTTGCCAAATTTGAAACCGGTTCGATATGAAAATTATGCACTAATACAAGAAATCATCTCTGCGTATTTGTACCGGTTTTCGTGTGGATATAAAAGATACATCTATGCATCTATATATACATACGTCAGTCAGCAGGTTCAGCTCATACCTTATCATATATAAATATTCATGATTTCTTTTTTCTAACTCAATTGCCGCCCCATCAGACCATTGGACCAAGAGTTCGTTTCTGTTTCTTTTCGTTATTCGATTTTTGGTTATCTGTTTTCTGTTTTTGTCTTATTGCCTTTGTGCTCGTAATCGGCGACCTTGACTTCCATTTGAAAGGAAAAGTGATGCCCCAGCTGGAGATTCGGATTTAAAACCAGTCTGTGTGTTTAAGATTAGCGATGTGTATCGATATAGGAATATCGAAAGCGATATTTCTCTAAAAACCAATATGGTACTACATATAAGTATTCGATATACCGGACTATATTATTTTCTTATTTCTTTTTTCCTTTATATAATTAGTTACAAATTAAGAGTCAATATCGATTATTAATAATAATTTATTATCGAAATATTACCCGATATCTTTTGTAATACGATATTTTCAATATATTATTCTTGTAAATATATTTTTCTCGAAATGAATATCGTTATATTCTGGTCGATATCAATCCCTAAGATGATATCGATTACTATTGAAATTAATACCGATAGTTTCTGGCCGATACCCATCACTATATGCGATACAAAGACGCAATTGCCACAGCTAATAAGTGGTTGTAAATAAGTCCAAGCTCTTGAGGGAAACATAAAATGTAATAAATAATTTATACTTATATTTATAACTGTAGAAATGTGGAGAGTTGCTGCTCAGCCATGTTCTGTTCTATGGCCTGTAAATATTAATGTTAACAAACGAGTTTCGACAGTATCTCCCTCCGTTCAAGCCAAGTGGCCACCAGAAGTGTCGAGTCGCAGTCAACCTCAAGCCGGCTGACCTTGTCGTTGAACGACTTGCACCACCGCCAGACCTCTTACTCGGCGAGTTGCAACTGCCGGCCGCAATTAGCCCGAGGTATATAGTACTATAGTAATCAGTCATACGGCAAATGTGTGTAGTAGTTGATACCCTCGAATTTGTGCAAAAATTAATTAGACTGGGCCACGTCAGCTGAGAATAGTACGGGGGGTCCAATGCGGAAACCACGTACAAGCCAAACGGGTTGGGGTGGGGCACGGTGGTGGTGCACTTATCACACTGTTGATAAGTGGCAAACAATAGGGCAACATGTAAGCAAATTAATTGCAGAGAGTTGTCTCTCAACTTTCAGCTGATGCAATACATACTCTCACTCAAAATAATGCTTCTTGCTGATGAAACTCAGCGTCATTTCCCTTAAAGGAAAGAGACATCAATCATTTCCCCCAGTTTCAGCATCATTTGCTGCAGTGACACACAATCTATACATATTCAATCATTCACTTTTAAAAATCTATTATTATCTTTATAAAGCATAACTTACATTCACAAAAGATTTACACAGATTCCATGACCTATTTCTCCACACCAACACACAGTAGATTAATTCTCAGCTTAGTAGCAAAAGCAAAATATGAATAATAATGCTCCTTAGCAACGAATACATCTAGCTGAATAAAGTATCTCGCAGATACAATTCGCTGCAGCAGTCAGTTCAGCTGTAAGTTGGAAAATTTAAATTAAATATGAATACGTATTTAGGGACGCAGAATGCCGGAAAAATTGCTTGTTGAAAGAAAAAAAATGTATACAAGTGGAAAAGCGGAGCAGGAAAAATTACCAGCATTTATCCGATACAAATTGATGCTGCTACTACTACCATTTCCAGCTTCAAAGTTGAGGGCACTTAACTGCTCCTCCTGCCTCCCCCTGGGACACTCCCCCCGGTTCACTGTTCCCTCTTCACGAGTCTAGACGCATTTGCGAAATAAACTTCAACTGTGGCGCGCAATAAAAAGTCCAAATCCAAATCCTTATCCAGCTGTGAACTGCTCAATGTACAAGTGCAAGTACAAGTTGAATGGAGATGAAAAGGACCCTAAGTGGAGCGAAGGGGAGGTAGTGGCTTCTGTGTACTGGAGTGAACTTTTGAGCTCTGTACAAAGAAGATCACAGGCCAAAAGTTTCCGCCATGTGCAACAAATGATTTCATTGAATAAGTCGCAACGGTAATTAGTGATCCAACAGGTAGAGATTCGCGTAAAGTTCCCTTAGATACTGTCACTAAATACTCACTAAATGTTCTACTCCCTTTCAATTAGCTTGCAGTCTATACTGAGTAATGTACAAGTATAGAGTTTGATTAATAAGGGAAATAAATTGGGTGTTTATGCTGCTTTTTTAGGCAGCTCTATGAAGCATTTCACTCACGGGAGACTGAGGGGAACATAAGTCTAATTTTCTCTTCTAGTTGTGGTCTACATATATATTTAAATTACCTTATTCGATGGCCTAGTAGCTAGTAGTAGATTGGAAGTAAAGCAGGATTTGATTTCTAACTATCTATCTATTGATCTAATATGATCATAATGAAGTAAGATTGAATTAGAAATAGTTGCATTCTCTATTCGTATTAATATTTCATTCCTAGTAAAAACTCTTGTTTCGTTTTAAAAGGAAATGAACTAAAATTAGTATGTAAGACTTCATTTTTAACTTTGGATCTGTCATTGTCAGCAGTATATACCTTCCCCTTGTCAACGGAAATGTAAGGGATTGTCGAGCTCCATTCACTCTTCGTTTTAATGTTATTCACTTTACTACCTTTTAGATCAATGAAGTTAAGATGGTTTTATCATTGTCCTAAAGATAGTATTTAACTTCTCCTCTAGTTGTCCACTGTTCGATTGAACCTCTTTGCCAGTATAACTTTTTGGTATAAATCTAAAAGGGAAAGGCAGGGAATTAGTAGGTAGATCTTCATTTTCAACTTGTGATCTATCATTCATCTCCTTCTCTAGTTGTCTACTCTCGCACCAAGGAGTAGAAGGCTAGCTTCAACCCCGATTAGCTTCATGCTCTATTCGCATTAATATTTCATACCCGTTAATACTCCTCGTGTAGAGATCTCTCTGGCAGCATCTAAGGCATGTGCTAAGTTCACTTGTTTATTGTATCAAAACGCAAGATTTATGTGATGGAGTCCGAGCCAGAGGCGAGAATGCCGCCAGTCTTTTGTTTATTTAAAAAAAAGAATTCACAATAATATAAAACAAGTGAACTAACTGCAAATTCATAACGGCCATTAATTAAATTTATGCACAAGAAGCGACGACAACACGGGGCAAAGCAAAGCAAAGGCAAAGGGACACGAACAGAAGGAAGATGGACCCGAGGCAACATCAGGCGGAAGGTGGCAACAACAACAACACACGGTGGGGCTGTGGCGACAGTGGTGGTGCCCCGATGGTCGATGTAACTCGGTGGTTGCAAGAACAAAACCCTAAGAGCCCGAAAAAAAGTAAAGAGAGAAATACATACAATATATATGTACGATATGTATGAAGCAAGAAAATATTTCAAATAATTCGCTTGCCTGAGCCTCAATGGCTGGTGGTGTGGGTGGTCAGTGGGTGGTGTGGTGGTGCGGGTGGTTGGCTAAGGAGAGTGATGCTGTTGCTGTGACCAAGACGCAGCCGGGCTGCTTGTGGCGGCACCAATTATGGAAGTAAAATTTATTATTTTTTATTGTTGCTGTAAAGTAAATCGAGTGTTTGTTGTGCACATGTGTGTGTGTGCGAGTGTGTTTGAGTATGTGATAGAGTGTGTGTGTGTGTGAATATTTTCCCAGGGCTATGCGGCCATTGTGTACAATGTTCACATGACTGTGATGCTGCTGCTGTTGCTGCTGCTGTTGCTGCTGCTGCTGCTGCTGCCTGTCGTCGGTTTGTTTTGTGTTTTATTTTTAGTGTTTTTAGTGCTTGGGTCAGTTGTTTTCGGTGTCACTTAGTTTATAAACTATTTATGCCTTCCACTGCAGTAAATTCTTATTTTGGCATTTTCGCTTTTGTTGTCCTATCGCTCGTTCGGCCCAGGCCCAGGCCCAGGCCCAGACCCAAGCCCATGTGTGTGGGTGTTGCAAATAGAGTCAAATCGTCCGACGATAAACACACTCACACTCACACACACACACTCATGCATACTTTTAAGTACGTATTCATAGACAAACAAGGAAAGCAGCAAAAAAGAAAACTCAGGCTAAAAATAAATATTGTTGAAGGCAAGAATACATAATTGAAACTTTTGACCTGTGCAGAGTACAAGTGCATTGACGTTCTCAATCTCACTTTCGCCCACATTTCACAGAAATACGCTCGAGTTGACCTAAACCCAGTTGAATTTGCAGTGAAATCGTTGTGTGGAACATGAGTTATAGACGTGGCAGTCCCGGACATCCGACTGTCCACCTTTCTTTCTTGCCTTGCCCTAGTATTCTGCTGGCAAACTGTCTCAACCAAAAGAAGTGCCACAACTTTATGATTTATTCCTATTCAGTTTTGTTGCCCAACAATCTGCACCCGACTTCCACTCGGACCGTGGACCGTGGACGGTGGACTGTAGAGTTTGGAATGAAATTAAAAACTAATTTATGTTGGGCATGGAGTGTAGAGCATGGAGTGTTATCGTCCGGCAAATGAATATGTTAATGCTAATTAAAAAGTTGCAATTAATTAGGCACGAGCAAGAAATCCAATGCTAAACCTCCTCACATAAAGATGTATATTTACGGCATTCCTTGCCTATCTATGTGTATATTCTCCAACAAGCTGTGAATGGCATTTTTATTGAAAGTCCATAAAGAAAATAGCCCTTAAACCCTGAGTACAATAACTTACGGCTTGGGCAATTTAAAGCATACTTTCAGGCTTGAGCAAATATGTCTCAATGCTGAGTTTATTTTATGCTCGAGGGACAGCCTTGGTTGGATCAATTAATCTGAGCTTAACTGGGTCATCACTTGAATAAATGGCAATTGTTATAACTACTTAAGGGTCTTGATATATTCATAGTTTTTGTAATCCAACTACTCCATTGGCCAAAATTTAATTAATCAAAAGCAAACACAATGGAGCACCTTAGGGGACATCAAATATAATTACAAGCTGTTTCGCATGATTATTGAAAATGCCAACACACCTGAGCTCTGTGTCTCGCTCGCTGCATAAAAAGGATAACAACTTCCTTGAGGTCCTCTCGGCTCATAAAACGTATGAAATGCGGCATAGAAGAGAGAGTCACTATTCGCAGCTAATTTAGCATTAAAAGGCCATGAATGTCAACGCGGAGATAAGACTTGAAAAGGATAACGGACTCAGACTCCGACTCAGACTCAGAGTGTCGCAGGATATACGCGCACTCGTAAGACAATTGCAAAGGACTACGATGATAGAAACAATACGAGTAATGTCGCATACATTTGGTTGCTTTAATAAAAGTTAATGTGAATTTTAAATGAAACTCGTAAATCGGCGACGCCTCAACTCGATGTCATGTTGTAGTTGCTATCCGTTAGGAGGGCGGGGAGGGGGAGGTGGGTTGAAGGAAATCCGTGTCGCGAACGCCAGCGTCATAAAAGTTAAGCGAATAACAAATGTGACGACGTGGGGGGTGATGCTCGTAAATAATTTAAATGTAATCGTCAACATCCGCAATGACATTTAAGCACGTGCCTACAATCGACCCCCGAACAGGAGCACCACCCACCCACCAGTCAACCACCCACCCACCGACTGCACACCACCTCTGGCCATCCAGCCGCCTGTAAAATCTCTCGTAAATTATAAATTAAATATTTACACCAGATTGTGAACACTTTGCGTTTATTAATATCCAGTGGCTTAGGTGCTCCCCCTCCTCCCTCTGCAGCACTTATACATCTCACTCTCCCTGCCATCCATCCTAGGCAACGTGCATTGTTCCTGTCAGCACTGCGTAGAGTAATTAAATCTCGGAAATAATTTGACATACGGAGTCAACGTTCTTCATCTTCTATGGGCTATGACTCGGCTCGACTTGGCTCGACTTGGCAGGCGCTTTAATTCCATTTTAATATTTGAGGGATTTTAATTAAATTCCTAATTTCAGAGGCAGTCACAGGCACAGGCACAGGCACATGCACGTCCTGTCTACATTATTTAAACTAAATTATGACAAGTACGCCACTAAGTGTACCCCTAACTTGTGGCTTGGCCATTGCCAGCAGCAGTTACAGCCGAATCCCCAATCCCCAATTCTCTCCAGCTGTCGGTGTCAGACTTGTGCAATCAATAAGTTCTTTAATTGATTTTTAATATTTACTATAATTCTTAACAGCTGTGAGATTTTAATATATTTAATTGCAGTGCATAAAATTCGAGATTAAAGTTTAACTCTTATTTTAATCACATTTCAAACTGGGTGCCACATTAGACTAAACATTTCAGACTGTGTAGGATACATATTTGCAGTACAATTTGAAAGCAAACAAACCGCATAACCAGACCGAACCCGATGTAATTATTGACAAATTACAAAATCAACAAACCGCCGAACCATAAACCAGCATCAACAAATTAAAATGTCGGCCTGGATAAAACAACATTTATTATTCACAATAAGACTCAACAATGACGAATGAATAACTGAGCCGTGCCACGCCCCCACGCCCCCAGGCACACCAGCACCCTCCACATGATGATGAAGGAGTAAACCAGGAAATTACTTGCGTCTGACTGAGTCCCAACCAGGGTATCCGATGCTGATGCTCAGCCTGATGCCATAGAGAGATTATGTGCAGATTACCACAATGGCGGTTCTCCATTTAAACGGACTCGATTTGAATGTTTTGCCCATGTAAATTGGCGATTATATTCGGATTGTGTTCCACATTAAGAGATTTCAATTGTGGTCCAAATCAAATCAATCTCTCACTTATGTGATTCACAATCCATTCAATTATTCTGTATGTTTTTCACGCTGCAAAGATTATGATTAATACATAATAAATTCCCTAAATTAATGTATTATTAGACGTCATATATGTGTGAACCGTGGTTGCCACATAAATCGGACATATGACAATGTATTACTGAAAAGTATTGCAGCCATATGCAACAGAAATTGCTCGCCCTGAAAGTATGCAACACTTCTCTCTAGCTCAACGTAATGACTAGGCAAGTTTCCTATTAAATTGAGCAGTTTGCTAATATCGCATGAAAATAGAAATGGTATACATGTAGACAGCTATATAAAGCTCTAAAATATTGAACTATAATGCGTTGTGGTATATATAACCTTTAGTAGTCTTTAAACCTGTCATATAATATTGGATGTGTGGGTGTGTGCCAATCACTAATATGCCTCACAACCCACTTGATTATTCATTCTTTTATCTCACTGCAGAGATTATTATAAATCCATAATGAATTTTTTTAGATTTACTTTATCGCAGTGCTCAGTGTACCCCCGCGATATAAAGTCCACAGTTTCCGGCAGTTTATAGGGAATCTAAAACTAAAAGAGTATCAAAAGATTAGTTTGGTATGCGTGGTTTATAGCTTCATCTAAATTAGTTTTACTACTTTTGCTTTAGCTCCTTGGCACATTCTTGAATTAACTTTTCAAATTCGGTTATTTTTAATATTCGCCTTTATTTTAGTAGATTTTTTTATGTATTCAGTAATTTCGAGCGTACATTAGCTTTTCATTAGTATTAAAGTATTTCTGGTGGAAAAATTACGCTTATTTATTCTACGGTGTTCATAAAGTCGCTCGTCATCAATGCGGGGGGAATATACTCGTATACTCGTATGTATAAACGATGATGAAATTTGGGACCCTTTTACCACTTGGGGTAGTACATAAAAATGAATTACTTAGGACGCTTATCGCACTGGAGAAGAGGAGACTTGCGGCGGGACAAAGTAGTGGAAGGTAACTTAAGTTAATGTTGTTGACTTTGTGTCTTAATGGAAAAATGAATGAAGGCAGGACGTGATTTTGCATTAAGAGCTTTGTTCCGATTTCCTTAACGACATTTACATTCAAATTTTCCCGTGTCCTTGTGGTCGTTATACTAACCTTAACTTGGCTCAACATTCGCTTTAAAAAACGCAAACAAATTCCTGCATTTTGCGCCATTTGTAAATTATATACCTAATTGACAGTATGTGAATGAATGAAGAATGTGCAAAGAGTTAAAACCCTAAGTAATTGGAAAACGTGAGCTTCTCAAATCGTTATACTATAAAGAAGAAGCGTGGGAAAGAAGAGGGTGCTATGCCTGTGATGGGGCTGACACGCGCTTCCTTACATACATATGTCCTTTGGGTGGGAGTACCATAAATTTTCATGAGTTTTTGCTAGAAACAATAGATGGTATTTACTTTGTGATTTATTTGGTTAAGTGGTTGCCAGAATACTATGCCCCTTCTCCACTCTTTCTCCCACACTTTATCTCTCACAGAGTCTCTCAGTCTCTCTCTGAGTCTCTTCGTCATTCTCCCAAGGCTTTGTTTTGCTTCTTGTTATTGTTCTGTTTCTGCATTTTTATTTACCATGGCTCCAACTCCCGACTTCATCCCCCCTCCCTTCAGCTAACCGCAGCCGCAGTTATAGGGAGCAGCAACTGGGCTGCCATTATTATTCCCGCAGCACGCCTCAGTGAGTCCTTGTAGCTAGCGAAGGGGCAAACATGTCAACATTTGCCACAAGCGGCATAAGCCTTGAACTTTCTTATAGTAGAGTATACGAATGTGTGTGCGTGTGTGTGTGTGTGCGTGTGTCGTGTGGCTTACACACATTTGGTGTTTGGCATTGGTGTTGGTGCACATGTTCGAGGGAATCTGTGCGGAAGAATCGAGTTTATTTCAAATTCATATGTATCTCTCACAGCAACCCATATTTATATTTATTCAATTTTAAAAGCTGCAGAGCAAAATGGAATATTTTCTTTATACTTTCTCCTCTCTCTTTGCAACTCTAACTGTATTGTTTATTTTTTCAATTATACATAAATAATTGATATGTTTTTGTGTCTGCATTTTCAAATTGAATTCCTGGGGTCTGCTCTGTTTTCCGGTATATCACATTATACTTTAAGCAAATGAGTTTTCATAAATATTTATCCAACGCCTTTCTAAGAATATTATTTACAAATTACACAGAATATTATTTACAAATTAAAAAGTGAATAGAGAAGAGTTCATTCAATTAAACCAAGAGGATGAGATGTTTTTTTGGAGTCGGTGGCTCTAAATCTAGAGAACATATTGCTCTATCACTTAGAATACTGCAATTGTAACTATGTATATAACTCGAGATTTTTATATCAAATTCCTATATGAAATACCTATAAATTTTATATTAAAATTAACCTTATCAAAATTCACAAATCTTCTATGTCAGGTCAAGCAAACTCAGGAAAAAAAGGATTGCATTTACTCTACTCTGTACTCTACTCTTTTTTGCAAACCTCTATTAACTGTATATAAGGGGCGCTATCATAAACATTTACCTGTCGGATTTCTATGCATATTATTTGCAAATAATCAGCATAAAACCCACTTATCTCAAAGGTCCACTTAGTATGCTAAACTACAGCCAGAGTTATTTATGTTATTTTTCCGACGCGAAATTACATCAGTTTCAATGAAGTGATAATCTGAAAGCAAACAACTCTTTTCAGAGGGTGCTTTGCAGGCCTTCAACAGTTTAATCTGTGACAGGACTGTGACTACATTAGTTTCCCCTCTGTGTCCTTTTCAGCGCAAGGACGAGTCGACATTTGCTTGTTTAGGTTGCGAGTCCGGCTGTAGTTGCCAAGGCTACCAAATGTGATAATCCCAGCGCCACTGCGGCTACTGTATGGCATTTTTAATAATATTATTCACGCGTTTCCACGCAGGTGGAAATCCCAGTAAAGTGAGCTCAAAATGTGGAGAATGTTGCATTATGTTTACAGCCAGCGGGAAGACATGCGAAACTGTGTTCTCTGCTGTCCACAATAGAGGCAATTAAATTTCATTAAAATAACCAGAGTCCACAAAAAATGTGTGTGAAATTGCAGCAAATCTCTGTAAATTGTGAGCTTGTGTATAGCTGTAAGCAAATTAAATTTTTTGCAGTGTAAAGCGTAGCACTAGAGAGCGATTTACAGAGTCCGAGTAGGGTTTGTTTTCTCAGTGTACATGATTCTGTATCTGAAATGGATTTTACTTTTTAAACAGTTTTTCATTATGTGTCTGGCCACGTGTTATTTAAATCCCAGAGTCTTAAGTGCATTTGAATTATTCCTTTGGCCATGAATGGCACAGTGAACGAGGAACGAATTTAGTTGCTCGGAACTAGCCTAAGCCTCTATAAATAATAGGCTTGTGTGGAGTCTGAGGGCATTATTAATTTGCGAGTGCAACTGCAGAACGAAGAAGTCTTTTTGAAACCCATTTCTCTGTTGCCTTGGAGAAAATTCATAGACTAAATGCTGAATACTTTGCCACCAGGTTGCATCAATGAAGTTGGAGCTGAAAACTTCACCGTTGCCAAAACTAATCCTTAAACATTTTTGATAGTTAACGTTTGCTGGGGCGAACGATGTGCTAATGCGTCTAATGAAAGTGGAAGTGGATGTGGCAGTGGGTGTGGCAGTGGCAGTGGCAGTGGCAGCAGAGACACACACAACTATGCCACACACGAATTTGGGTAAAAACTTATTAAGTTACCGTTCAGCTCAACTCAACGCATTCTCAATAAATTATGCGTAAGTTATTCGCAAAGTTTGTGCTGGCTACAAAACAATGTGCAGAACTAGAACTATACTAAAATAGACGACTTTATGCAGGTAAGCTCGATGCGGTCTCCTCTTCTCCACATAATCGAGAAAGCACCGACAACACTCGTTCTGTTTTCATTTCAGACATTTCTAATTAACCAACTATTTCTTTAGCTTTGAGCTAAATACAAAAATAGTTATTTCCACAAGTAATAACAACAGTTAAAGTGAAAGTGAATTTTCTATGGTAATTCTATGATAATATTCCTTTGTTTTTTTAGTGTATATAAATTATAGCCTACACTGAAAATCAACACATTTAATAATTAATTTCGTATTTTATATTCATTTTTGGCTGACATTACTTACAGTGGGTCGAGTATCCTGCTTGATGGTTTGACAGATTTTCAGCCTGGCAGCGACACCCACATATTCCTGGTTTAAGAACTTGAGGATGATCCTGCTCTTTGTTACTTTCAACTCACTTTCAGTTCACTTACAGTTCACTTTCAACTCACTTTCAGTTCACTTCCAACTCACTTTCGCTACTTTCATTCAGTTCGCGTCTTCACTTCTTTCTCAACAGAGTTGCCACCTTTCGCAAGCCCAGCTGCGACGCAGTACTGCCACTTCAATTGCTGCAGTGGGGCCGTTGAAATATTACGTAACCAGAATGTTGGCCACGTTGACCTCTTTCCACCCATTTTCTCAAAAATAAGTAAATTTCGTTATCTTTTTGCATAGAAGATCACCAAAAAATAATCAAAGATAACGTAATATTTGAGTGGCCCCAGTGCTGTCGATCAACGTTGGCGTTGCCAGACTACTCGCAAAGGCGCCAAATTCAAATATGAATTCAAATTTTTAGTGTAAAATACTAAATCATCAAATATTTCTACCCTCAGCGCAGTCTAGACTATTGTTCAGCTCTCTTTTGTTATAAAAGGATAACATTCGTTACATCAGCGTGTATTTCTTTGTAATATTTATTTGTTCTCTTTGGAATTTCGATGATGGTGGCATGATAGTTTCGATACGCCAAGGAATATCATATTTGCAAGTTTTCTTAGCAGCTTTGACATTTACATAAATGCCACACATTCTCGAACTGTGCACACACGCACACACACGCAGTCGGAAATGCCTTGGGCCATTGGCATATGTAAGTAGAAGCTGTTCGTGTCCATGTGCGTGTCTGGCGGCCTCTGTTGCACAGTTGCTCTGTGCCACACAGTTTCTCAGTTCTTCAGTTGCTCTGCAGTAGTCTGCGTGGCAGTTATTGGCATCGTTTAACGAGCTTTAAACGGTTTGCAAATATTTACGACTGCCACAATGCAAAAGTTCGCTCAAACAGTCAAGATCCCGGGTGCCAGTAACCCAGCGGACCAGCAGGCGAGTGTACAGTAAAAGTATTGCAAAAGTGATGTACAATTAGAAAAAGAAATGGGTTCATTAGTTCCCTATCTTCACTTCTTTCACTATCACTATCCATCTATCAATCTTGCCAACTTCTTGTCGACTAGGTTATGTGCTCTATGCAAAAGAATGGGTTTGATAGTTCACCTAGTTCTCCATTTTCAGTTCTTTCACTATCACTATCCATCTATCAATCTTGCCAACTTCTTGTCGACTGGGATATGTGCTCTATGCAGTTGTGTGTGTGTATAGGTGTGTTCAAGGCATCGAAAGGGTATTAAGTATCTGCGTGCCTGAGTGCATATCTTCTGGTTATTTGAGCAAATAATGGCAAGACTCGTTTCAGTTTTAATTGTGCCTCTTACACACACTTATCGCACACACACACGCTACATACATACATACATTGTCAAGATGAAATACCATAATCCAATAATCCGCACAAGTCGCAGTCACAGTCACAGTGCCAGTTGCAGTTACAGTAACGGTTCTGTTTAGTTCAGAGCACGTGAATAGGCCTACTCTTCCATTCAAATTTAGATGGTTTCAAATCGCCTTTTGCGGGCGTGTAAGTTACCTAATTGAATTCACTTGTGTGAGTGTGCGAGTGTGTGTGTGTGTGTGTAGGGAGTGTGTTATTGGAGTGAGTGGAGAATTCAATTTAAATGCATTTCAGTTGCCTGCATCGTATGTCACGGCTCGTCCGTCCACGTGATGAATGCACAACATTAATCTGGCAGATACGCCGTGACTGCTCCTCCCCTCTCTGGAGGGGGAGGGGGAGTGGAGCCTGACAGTGGTAGTTGCACTGTGAAAAGCAGCATGTGCCTCACTTTGTTCATAAACACACACACACACACACACACACACACACACACACACGTGCGCGTTGAACGTTAGCTAAACTTCTGCCCCGCCCCCTCTTTGAGTCTGCTTTGCCGCCCCTTTGAACAGCAGGATCAATTGCCCAGTGGGTGTGCCTTTTAAGGGAACCCGTCAGACCTACGGCTAGAGTCGAAAAGTCTGCACGAAACGAGGAAATGGTAGCATGCAACATGATTTAAAATTCTTGCTCTGGTCGAGGAGAGTGCAGTTCACAGAGTTTCTAGGAAATTAACACATTCAATCAGGCAATTACAGGATACGCCTGCACTGGAAACAATTTAGGTTTCAAGTTAAACGGGAAATAAATTAGCAATAATGACTGATGGAATACGCTGACTGATGTGATAAGGATATTAGAGGAATAATATTGAGTAAAATATAAGTAAACATAATTATATTATTTTCTTCATTTTGTATTCAGATTTTCGTCTTTAATTTTATCTACAATAATTTAATATTTTCGTAGAGAATAAAATATGTTTTCTTTACGATTTAAATCTGTCTGCTGTTCCTCCTTATTGTGCTTCTTACATTCTTCATCTTGTCTTTAACTTGAATTGAATACTCGCACTTTTTTCGCTTGATTTGCTGCATTTGCTGTTTTTTCTTTTGGCTTGCCGCCCACTAATGCTGCTCTCAGGGCGTGGCTGTGTGTGTCAGTGACACCAACAACTCCTAATGCAAATCCCAGAAAATACCAGTGTCCTGGCAAGCCAGGCCAGTCAAGCGATTGGTGTCAGCTTCGTCTCGGTCTCGCATTTTGTAAACAGAAAAAAAATAATCAGAAAAAACAGTCAATTTCTCATAGTGTTCGACTGGCAGATACCCTGTTAAAGGAAATGCAAGTCAGTTGATTTTGATGAGTAAATAATAACGTGAGATAAATAATGGAAGTTAGCTTGATATAGAAGTGCAACTTATCAGATGTTAGAGGTAATAGAATAGTCGATAGGAACGTAATAAATTTGAGCGACAGATGACGCTCAACAGGTTGATTAGGGCGCCCTCTATTGTTTGAATTTCCTACCTACGGTTTTCTTTTGGCGACAAACACTTATCGTAGGTTAGGTTAGGTTAGGCGGTAGCTGAGGAATAGACATCAGCTCACTTAGGCCAAAAGAGGTCCATTGTGGTACCGCGTGGGCGTGGTTTTATAATTCCCAACTACTTCGCTTTAGAGCCAGCCTGAGGCTTTTATGAACCGTCCCAGATTCCTTAGCTTTATTGGAGCAAGGTCCGTCAGGTCTATCAGATTGTAGGCTCCCAGGTGAGAAAACCTGGTTCTACATAGGGCAGGACAAGACAACACTTATCGTAAGTTTAGCCTATAATGAAATTGAAACTTTGAAATGGATTGAAAACTTTGCATACATAAAAAAATATTCAAAATTAAATCGTATTTATTTGTACATATAGTTAATACTTAATAAATAAAACACGTACTATACTTTGGCGGTTAAATAGCTACTACTCCAACTTATCATATTTTCCTCTGCGGGCCTTGGCTAGAGGGTATGAAAACAAACAAAACCACAAGAATTCGCATACAAATAGATTTGCCTGGCACTTTTTCTGGCCATTCGGGAGTTGGGATTGTGGTGGGGAGGGGCGGGGCGGGAGTGTGGCGGGCGGAACAATAACAGGCGCTAGTGTATAATTAGATCGACTTTGTAATGGCGGCCAACATGGCGCTAAAAATGTCTGGCACAGCACTTTATCGCCCGCTGCCCCCCTCTCCGTTCACGCTGTTGAGACTGCGATTGCCAGAGGACAACAGACGCCCCAATTTGAGTTTGAGTTTGAGTTTTGCTTGTGTTTTTCTCCTTGTTTGTTTGTTAGTTTGTTGCTGTTGTTTTTGCCGGTCCTCACACGAATATAAATGCCAAAAGCAAACTCAAGAATTAATGTGGCCTGTAGTTGTGTTGTTGTTGTTGTTTGCGTTTTATACTTTGTGGCAGAGCAGAAATCGTATCTCGAGTGTTGGCGCCTCGAAGCGCCCCACGGCTGATGTATAAAGATGCATGTTGCCCAAGGAAGGGAGGGTGGAGGGTGGCGGAGGTCTAGGCAGCGAGCAGCTTGTTTAATCAGAGCACAACTACAACAACTTGATCAAATTTTCCACATTTTAATGTGCACATTTTAATGCGTTTAGCACTGGCTGTAGGAAATGGATGCAGCCCAGTCGCAGGGGAGGACTCAGTCAGAGGGTGCAGGGGAGCAGTCATACAGGCAGACAGCCAAGTAGTAGTTGGACACGGAGCAGAGCACTAGCTAGCTCGTAGTAGTAGTAGCACCATCAACGGAACTGCATGCAGCTCATTTCCCGAGCGCACACGCTGTGCAAATATTGTGCCATCTGTTCTCGCCCTGCTTGTGCGCCTAACTGCTGCTTGTGCTGGGTCTGGCTCTGGCGATTGGCGTGCATTAGGAGAGAGCGCGTGGGCGTGCGGAAGCGGATGCAAGTCCCACTCACGATAAGTGCCTTTTGGTACATAAGTGCATCAGCTCGCAGCTCGCAGCTCGAAGCTCGAAGTGCAGCCTTAAGGGGGAGGAGAAGGAGGCGGAGAGGGAGACTGTGACGGCATCAGGAGTCAAATGTGAAATTAATTTCCAGCAATTGTTCGACACAGAGAACAGAGAAATCACAAGGACCAAAGGAGCAGACACAGTGACAGGTGTAGCTGAATAGCAGTTTCAATGGAGAGGCAAAAGGAAATACAGTTGTGGTCACTGGAGCAGGAGGTGTCCCTGCTATCATAAAGGGAAAAGAAGCTGTCACTGGGGAAGAAGCAATTACAGCAGACACAATGTAAGCATAGAAGGAAAACAGACGCAGAAAGAGTCACAGTAGCAGTAGCAGTCACAGTCAGAGTCACAGTCACTGTCTCAGTCACAGAGCGGAAACAGGCAGAAGTGCAGCAGTGGCAGCAGTGGCAGCAGTGGCCGTGGCTGTGGCAGTGGCATCTCCAGCCAAGGCAAACAGCTTGCTCTGCAAAAATTGTTCCTAGTAATTTGTCTGCGCCACTCTTGGCGCTGCGGGTGGTGCAAGTGACGGTGGTGGGGCATGAAGTTTATTGCTACAGAAATAATGAACTGAGAGCTAAATAATTTATGAAGGCAATTGCCAAATGCAATTCGATTCCAATCGATGCGATGCGAACTTGTGAGCTTGCCACTAATTGCTACTTTCATTTTCCACTTTATTTACCTGGGAATAGGAGTTCATGTGGCTCCTCTAGGTGCTCACTAATAAGGTTTACTGCAAATCTGATTGCATGTTGATTTCGTTAATAAGATATTCAGCTGGGAATACGGTATCAAAGGCAACACCACAAGCTTATCGTGACAGGACAAAGGACACACATTCACAAGGACAAAGCGTTCAGGCAGGAGGCGGATAGGGGGGGAGGGGTCTATAGAGTGCACTGAATTGCCACTTCTTGCTCCGCTTGCCCGGATGGAGGAGGACACGGCTGGTTGCAAGGACTACAAACGACTGCAAATGAGGAGTTAGGTGGCGCGATAATATGCCACAGTTGCGTAACAGTTGCCACGAGCATTCACTGAGCGAGAACGCAAGGATAAGGACAGTCGCAGGCTTTTGTATCTGCTTTTTGTTGGCGTTGCATATATGCAGTGCAGGATTCCGTGTGAATGGGAGGCAGGAAGAAGGGGAGGGGGGAGGGGGAGTCGGGTTCGTGACTGCTGCATTGCTCACGCTGAGACTGAGCCTTCGCCCTCGCCCTCGCCCTCACCCACGCCGTCGTATATCTGTGCTTGGGGTTTTTTATGCCCATTAACGCCTCGCCAAAGACTCTCGGCGAAAAGGATGAAAAGGAAGCGCTAGTTTTATGTGTTTAAGGAAATGCAGCACCCACCACATGCTTGCCGCTGACAACTGCGCGACAAGCCCAACAAGGACAGACAGACAGACAGTCGGACAGACAGACAGACAGTCGGACAGACAGACAGACAGACAAACGCCTGCCTGGAGCTGAGCTGTGTCCCTCGGTGGAGCGGTAATCAGACGACTGGCGAACTTGGCCAAGTGTGACGGCAACTGCGACCGTCTGTTTTGTGCTAACACCCTACAGCTGCCGCACCCCCTCCACATCCTTGCCACACTTGCCCCACTTGCCTGCCTGATAGGCTGCAGTGAATGCACATTTTGTGCCTTGAATGCCTTCAAGAAATATGGGAGCCCGCATTGTGAGTGCGTCTTCACTCGCTGCCACTTTTTATGCCGCCTTTGTATGCTGCATGCAGCTCATGCCACATCCTCTCCCCCTCCCCTGAAATACACTTGACATCGCGTCAAAACTTCAAGCTGCATCACAGACTTTTTAATATTATTGTGTGGGGCCTTTACTGTGTATACACTGAGCCAAATCAATCATAATACTCTGCGTGTAGATAACAAATGGAAGTGGCCAAATATTTGTATTATTTATGACTCTTAAATGAAGTGTAAAGTGTTTGCCCTTCGAGAGTGTATAGGGATTTTCTTCAAGCAGTTTTCGCTCAGTGTACAAGTTTGTTTGTGTCACGGCAAGAACTGACAATTTTACCCCAGGTTTTGCACTGAATGATATGAATATGTTGACATAATTATTTTTTGGGAGAATGTTTTCCAAAAGAAGAAACGAAGATGTTCTGGGATTTTAATAAGAGACTCAGGGACTTTGCCTGTAGAGAGTATACATAGCTGTAAACTGACAGTTAGCCTGTGCTAGCACACAACACCTTCCTTATACATATTGTAATCTGTGTGTCTCCTCAATTCAGGCTGACTTTTATTCGCAGCTCCGACTCTGAACCAGTATCGGTCTGCATGTTCATTCTTTTTCACAATCGGTTCTTATGAGCTATTTCTTATATCGATGTTTCGATTAACATTAAAACATAAGTAAAAGTAACTTAACAACTATTTACAATTTATATTGCTACAATATATATAAATTTATACAATATATGCATATAGAGTGTTAATCGAGTAGTGTTAATGTCGACTGAATAATATGAAGTCACAAATTAAATCGACTGTAGCAACTTTAACTTTTAGCAAACAACTTAAACAACTTAACACCTTTACTTAAATTCAACTTTAACTTTTAGCATGGCTTCTCTTAAGTCTCTTCTTTAACACCTCTCTCTTACGAAGTTTGTTATTGATATTTTCTGTGTTGTCTTCTTATGCCAACACCAAATGGATTGCCAGAGTACATACCAATATTTGTAAATAAATACGTAGGCTAGCGTTCTCTATATGTTTCCATTCACTTCGTAATACGGTACATATAATTAAGCAGTAATAACCACAACAAAATCAGGCAGAGTACGCAAGACAGCGCATAGAGAGAGAGAGAGAGCGTACAATGCCAGAATAACAGCTGTGATCCACTCACACGTCACTTACACACACATATATGTACGTGATAAGCTCTCTGTGTTGAGGTAACCAATTCCATGCATAGATGGCTACAGTCAGTGTGGCCAATTTGACCGTTTTTCGGACAGATCTGTCCTTTTTAAAACTGGTGTTCCCGGAAGAATTCTAAAACGTCCCCTGTCCGTAAATATGCCTTTTTTAGACCCTGTACTTTAAAAAAGTACAAAAGGGTCTATTAAGATTGTGCAAGCCCGAAATGTATGTAACAGGCAGAAGGAGGCGTGGCAGACCCCATAAAGTATATATATTCTTGACGACGAGCTGAGTCGATCTAGCCATGTCCGTCTGTCCGTCTGTTTGTCCGTCTGTATGAACACCTAGATCTCGGAAACTGTAAGAGCTAGAGACATCATATTTGGCAGTTAGATGCCCCTATAGTGCAAGCAGATCAAGTTTCTTTTAGATTTTTGATAGCGTGTGTGTGTACGAAGGAAAGTACAGGGTCTCCTACTGTCGGTTGATTTTTATTATATTCAATCCTTTTTTCATCCTTTTTTATTTTCGTAAATCGCTCATACAATAATACTATCTATGTTAACCGCTATCTTCAGCAAATTTGAACTAATGCGCAAGTACTGTATGAAATACACGAAAATAGTGAATAGTGAATAGTCAATTTCATACATATTAGTATATTTTCTGAATAGAATGTGACGTCGTTTTAATTCAAATTAGATTACAAAAATAGATAAAAGCGGAATAACTTAAAACCTGCTTAAACTCACATTAATAAAGTTGTAAATTATATAAATTCTCTTTAATCTATGTCTCTATCAGAAAGTACAAATTAAGCTGTTATTCACTGTATGTCTTGGCTTTTGAGCTCAACGTTTATACACATTCTTGCAACAAATATCTACAAACTCTATTCATAAGTGGATCTATTTGAATCCAGATTGGATGATACTGTTAACCACAGCGTGTCCAGATTGGCAGCTGCAACGTCATAGATTCATTCTAAAGACATTAGTTGCCTTAGTGTAGTGTGTGGCTGCGTCTTTATTGAATTGCAGTAAGCAGTAAGCAGTAAGGAGTTGCAGCTGCAGCATGTCGAAAAGATGAAGATGATGCTGGCTGATGATGAATACTTCTGGCAACATTGGCAACAGCCAACAGCCAACAGCCAACAGCCATGAGACTTGATGCTGACGATGCCATCAGCCATCATTTGCAGCTCAGCAGCTGATTTCCTGATGGAGCAGACGCAGCTGTCGTTATAAATGAAGTAGATGCAGACAGTGGATGGGGGCGGGGGTGACTGCAGGAGACGCGGCATGCATTCAATTCATCATAAACGAATAACACTCACACTTGTGAGTCTGAATGGTAACCAAAGGCAACTTCAAAGAACTGCATTTAAATCAACCACAGTTGAGGCTAATGAATCTGTGTGAATGTGCGTGTGTGCGTTTACTATTTTGTGACACTGTCACTGCACACGCTGCTAATTTCCGACTCTCTGAGATACTCGCATGCAGCAGGCATCAGCGGAACTCAGCCATGTGAGCGAGACCTTTGCTAACCTTCTGCGTGGCACCTGGAATAGCAGAGGGAAGGGGGAGTGCGGAGGGAGAGTTGGCAGCGGGTTTTTCTGCATATGCAAGCAAATATTTTAAGCTGAATGTAATGCCCTGTAAATACGGCAAATGGGTATGCACAGTACACTGGAAGAAAGGATATAGTGATTAAATTTTATTAACAAATATATATGTATAAATATATGTTTGTTTCTAACAAACTTTTAATCCTCGAGTATCAAGTTAATACTTTGGCAGATTGCGTAGTTTAAAGAATATAAAATATACCATAATTAATTCAAGAAAAGTGACCTTGATTATCGATAGGTCGTTAATAATGATTGGGATTTCATTAGTAGACACAAGTCGAATGAGATGATGAAATATTATAAACGAATATGTATATAGAGAGCCTACAGTTAAAATACAGTATAGGAAACACACTTGAACTGAGCACTCCCTACTGCAGCCTACTCGCCCATCCCACACTTGCAACGGTGCGAACTTGGCCCGTCACTTCTTCTACATATACGTGGCTTGTTTGTGTTTTATGCTCAACGGTGTGAAAACTTCAGCATGTAAATTACTATTTTTACTCTGGCTAGAGGGAAGCAGTGAGCAGGAGTGGGCAGGAGTGGAGACTCCTACGAAAAGGTGTAGGAGCTGCAAAAAAGAGCCACGCATGCCTTTATGGAATGGCATGTGCATACATGTTTTTAATTTATTTGAGCCAAAGCCCTTCTGCTCACAGAACGCTCTGGTAATGCCACTTGTATTTATTTAACTTGGGTTTACTACTACTCCACTGCCCCTCCTCCCTCTGTCCTCTGGGTCAAAGACTTGAGCACACTCGAAGCTGGAGCTGGAGCTGAAGCAGAGCAGCAGCTGGCATTCCTAATGGTGACATTTGTGACCGTCAGAGGTGCCAAGTGACCAGAGCTGAAAAGGGTATTTCGAGTGGCCTTCGAGTGGCTTTTGCTTAAGCAGGAGCAGCTACTTTTCTATTTTCTAATATGTGGGAGTCAGTGGCGTAGCAGAGAAAAGGATTGAGGGGACTTATCCCGACCATTCACAGGTTAGTTTCTTTTGCATAAATTACAGTTGCACATTCATCCAGTTTGATTAGTTGAAAACTGTTGATAAACTGTTTGAAAATGATCTTTAAATGCATGTTGTAAATGGCATATTCATGAAGAAGTGTTTTCCACCCCCTTGCCAGCCAACGAAACTGCCGAGTCCACAGAAATTAATTATGGGCCAACTGTAATTGAATTATTGCGCATACGGCACGTTGGCTTTTAATGCCGTGCCACGCGCCCCATAAAAATTGTCGTGAAGTGCCCCGGGAACGGTGTTCGAGATTCAGAGGCAGTGGCATGGTTATTGATTTGATTTGCTGCTGCTTCTGTTGCTGCTACTGTTGCACGCACCTTGCTGAAATTTGTTGAGGCATCTCGTCATACTTTTTATTACCATTTTATATTCGCTTTTATTGGCATTGACATATTTCTTATCGCCCAGCGAATAAAAGCAAAACAAAATGAAAAACACATCCGTTGCAACATTTTTTTGTAAATGTTTGTAATTTTATTTTCGTCACGGATACGGCCTGAATGCCCGACTCTGAGGATGAGGATGAGGCTGGATCTTGTCTCTATAAACGCATCATTTGCATTTCGCGTGCATTCGTATGAATTTGCAGCAGAAAACATAAAAATGAACATTCCCTTTGAATTGGTATTAAAAGCAATGTAAAGCGTATGCGGATGAAGCCAGTTTTTGTGATTTCCAAGGGGAGCAAAGACAGAAAGAGGAGCAACTGTATCGATTTTTATTAAAATAACGCAACATTGTGGAGAGACAGAGGCGGATGGACGAGCGCACGAATTGCATTGTCGATTTAATTTATTCGTGAAGTACAGATCCTGGTGCTCATAGTCCTCATGTCCTGACGTCTCCATGTCCCGATGTCCCGTCCTGCTGCATCCTAGGCATGTGTTAAATGAACGCCACAGGATTTCGAGGCAATAAATGAAAATGTGACACACAAAATATGCAAATACAGTACACAGCTCGCCCGCATGAGTCCACCCTACCGTGCCTCCACTTGTGCGTCTGTGGCATGCGTCTTTGCAGTCGCTTTAAATCATGGCCAAAGACTGCAATGACAACAAAGTTAAAGCACACATTAAGATATATTTTAATTACTTTTTCGACTCGGAAATACTCTTTAGCGAGTGCTCACTGTGCTCGCATTTGAATATATTCATTGTATTCACAAGCCCGCCATTGTTATGCTAAGCGGCTGTTGCGTATCTTTGGGCTCTTTATTAGAAGCGAATGCCCCGACTGCACTCTGGACAGTAACTGACCAACTGAGCGTCTGTCCCCTGTCCATGACAGACTGTTAATGCTATTAGTAAATCTAGCCAAATGCGAGACTTGAGAATATCAGGAGAGCCACTGGATCTGCCCTTAAGCTCTTGGCCTGCATACGAGTAACTTTTGTTTCATAAATTTGCCAGGGGGATGGCAGAGAGCACAGATCACAGAGCAGAGTGGAGCTAGAGAGTTGCCAAGTTAGCTGGAGCAGAGTTTAAATTGCTTCAACAATTTATAGTCTAATGAAATATTGTACATGAGTTGCATAATTTTAAAATTTCACAGAATTATATCAATTATGCTGAAACCCTAACTGAACTGAACCTTTTATTGTGATGGAAAATCTGGCATTAATTCACAATTTAAATCATTAAATTTTGTCTGTCTGTCTGTGTGTGTTGGTCTTGTCGCCCTCCGCACAACAGGCCATCCATCAAATTGGCCCTGGCCCAAAACATCTTTGAAAAGTTTGCACACTTAAAAGGGATGGGCCAGGGGTCGGTCTTGAGGGGGGCGAGGAGAGAGGAGAGAGGACTTGCCCCTTGGCAATGGATGGGTTCTAATCAAGAAGGCCTTGGCCCGTCTATCAGGCACTACTACTGTGCTACCAGTCCTCCACTTTCACTCGCTGTTGCTGCTGATAAACTTGGCCAAGAGTTCGATGTTAATTTAATTTCATATTCTTGTAGATTCACCACAAATTTGTCACTTTTGTTGAGCTTTCAGTGTACAACCAGGCAAACTCGTTTCGCAACTTGGAAACTTTTTGCGATCACACATTATGTGGACATTCGTTGTGTTGTCCCCACAACACTGCCCCAGATATTCCTCCTTCCATCTTGACTCAATAAAATTCCCAACACAACAATTTAATTACGCTTTGGCACGTGTTCAGCCGACTTGATAGAATTGGCAATCAGTTCCTGGAAATAGAATGATATTGCTCATAATTGTGCTGCTTTACTATATGATTTTGTCCTTACTGATTATGGCCACAATAGGCAGCTTAATGTCCATTTCAATTCAGAGTGTGTCAGCCTAAAGTAAGTGTTGAATATTGACCAAATGGAAATTTATTAAATTATTATTATGAATTTATTTTACTTAATACCAATTCAAATGCAGAGTTTGTCAGGTAAAAGTAAATATTGAATATTGACCAAATGGAAATTAATAACTTATTATTACTCCAGCTTAATTTAAATTGAACTGCAGTTCTTGGAATACCTCACTTCAATTATGTATACTATAGATTCTATAGTTAAATTTTCGTTTAGCATTATCACGAAACATTCTACAGAAGTTCGATAATATTGTCACCGAAAAAATATTATAAAGATTCCTTAAAGTAAGTCCTTAGTTCGACTCTCAACATTTTCAATTTGAGGGAAAATGTTAACTTTAATTGACCACAAAAGTAATATCGTTTTTCGCTCAGTGTAGTCGGTCGTTTTCTTATTAAATTTACTTGCTGCTTTTTGTGCTTCGTGCTTGGCATTTAATGGGCTGGCGAAAGGCGCTGTCATTTCGAAATATCCACAGGAAATAGGAACTCTGAGTATCCGTCCTGAGACCGAGGATCTATGAGCTGGCTGCTCTAATGAGTTGCAAATTTCATTAGTAAACAAAAATACCCAATGCTGTAGCATGATAAACCACTCGAAAATATCTACGTGACTAAACTGCACCCACACACACCCACACACTCACACACACACCCTGACATACAGAGAGCGATACAGTAGTTGGTATTGTGTGTTCGGCACAACATAACCTCAATGTGCATACTTGTATAACGGGACAGATGAGCTACAAATCAAAGTTTCATTTGCTGCATCAGCAACTTTCAGTGCAAAATTTCGGGATGCAAATTACATGTGGCAGAATTCACACACCCACACACCACACACACACACACACAGAGAGAGAGATATGAATGTATTGCAGTAGCATCTGCAGGACAATCTTAATTGCTTTCGCTCTGGCAGGAGACGACAATGAGTTCGGTTCTCAGCTGGGACTGTAACTGGGACCATTGTGGTCTCTGCTTAAGGATGCCTATCTGCTTTCACAACACTCCACTCCACTCAATCCAACTGAACTCGCCTCAACTGCACTCTGATGATTCGCATGCTTCGACAATGGACATGCCGCACGCTGCACGCCGCACGCCTTTGTGCCTTATCGCAACGCACAAAACCCGTATCGTGCACTGATAAAAACAAAATGAATCACGAAAGTAGGGTATGCTCCACCATGAAAGATTTCTTCCATTTTCTCATTCTTTTATCTAACACATAATGAACTACTCCTACTTTATCTGT
Source organism: Liodrosophila aerea (assembly GCA_035045005.1). NCBI lineage: Eukaryota > Metazoa > Arthropoda > Insecta > Diptera > Drosophilidae > Liodrosophila > Liodrosophila aerea. The sequence continues at coordinate 340,310 of JAWNNL010000647.1, read as the reverse complement.
GAATATTTAAGTTTGTTCAAATTCTGAGTAAAAGATAGTCAGTTTTATTTTTTATCAGTGTATCGCACACAATTGTTTTGCCATGTGGCAGTGGCTGGAGGAGGCTGGAGGCCAGTGCGGAGTCTGAGCCGTCTTCTCCCGCAGGAGTTAAGGCGTATTACTTGATTTTCCGGCGGAGTGCTGGCCACATGCACGGCGCCATAAGGTGCTTAAGCATAATTTTTCGACCGCTTTGACCTTCAGCAGAGCCTACTGGGCGCCTGGCTTAATGTGCGTAGCCTGCACTGCAGACATAAAAGTGAAAAGCAAAAGCAAGATGGAGCCAATAAAATGTAAACAAAAAACACTAATAAAAGCAAAATGATATGACCTCTTTCTGGCTCTCGCATTCAGCACTTTTTATTGAAGAATTTCGCCAGAGAATTTTACGCGAAGACGAGACGGCACACGGCACACGCAACGTCCAGTGTTTGAGTTTCAGTTTCAGTTGAACTGGTGCAACATGTCGTATACGCAATTTTGTGTTTATTGCCTTGTAGCACTTTTATACGTGCACGTGTGTGTGGGTGTGCTACTGTGTGTGTTTGTGTTTCCCCACAGCATCGTTACTCATAACTTGCTGAATATTTGTTGCTTCTCGCGACCAGCCAAATCAATGCCTGAGGGAAGCCGGAGTAAATTCGGTGCGGCCAGTTGATTGATGACTTTGACTGATTGCCACCATGGCATGGCGACTTCATGGCTCTCACTCCCCCATTAGAGAGTGATTGTGCTCTGTCTTGTGTCTGCTGTCTGCTCTGTGGTCTATCAATGATTAACTCAATCTGCTTTTGCTCTCAGGCAAATGTCGAGTGAGTTGCAGAGAGTGTGTGTGTGTGAGTCCATGTCCTTGACGTCCCTGTCAGGGCTATGGAAACGACAAGTTGTCAACGGCCAGCTAGTTCATAAATAATGCACTAACAACACTTACACACTCGCACACACACACACACACACTTATAGTGGGCATAGGGCTAAGGCCAAGGAGGCATTCAAGCGAGAGTAGTCGGGTCACGACTCCGTTATTAATTATGCTAAAGACAGCGGTCAGGCGTGGAACTTATTGTGTCATTTTAAGTAATTATCCTGAGGTTAAGCTGTAGCTAAACCCACTCTCAGCGAGAGCCAACAAATTGATATGGCAGCCAGTGGCATCCATTAGACATTGCAGACATTTGCTGCCAGCATATGTGGCTCATAACATCGAATATTACAATACACTCGAAAAAAAGTAAGTAAAGTAAATGTGAAAATTTATATGCATAAAAGTCGGGCAAACACTGCAGTTGAAACTGTTTCTTTGCATATTGAAAATGTGTGAAATATAAATATTATTTTCTGTTATTATAATCTATATACATAGGGTAGTTTGTCCTGAATGACTGACTGATTGTTAATCTTTAATTTAGTTACAGAAATTCGACCTTTTTTTTATTCAATAAACACATTTGTATACTTTGTATTTATAGTTTTTTACTTTCATTTATAAGTATTTTATTTATATTTTATTTCTAATTATATCTTTTCTTTTTTTATTCATTAAACAAATTTGTATAACTTGTATTTATACTATTTTACTTTCATTTATAAGTATTTTATTTATATTTTATTTCTAATTATATCTTTTCTTTTTTTATTCATTAAACAAATTTGTATAACTTGTATTTGTACTTTTTTACTTTCATTTATAAGTATTTTATTTACATTTTATTTCTAATCAAATCTTTTCTTTTTTTAATCTTTTTTCCCCAGTGCATACATATATGAAAATGGAAAACTTTGCGCAATTATGTTGGCAAACAAATTAAACGCACATGTGGCCAGCCAGTGGCAGCGACCTTGCCCCAGTACAACATGCGAAATACCCTTGCCACCAGCGCACGAACCGTTCGTTGCACTTTTAACTGCAACTGCAGCTGCGGCATAACTTTATTCGGGATCATTATCTTCAACATTACATTGGCATTTGGTGGCCATTTGTAGTTTGGCATTTGGTTGGCTGAACTCGCGGATTTGCAGTATTGTAGTCGGCTTTCCCTTTGACGCTCTACAATGGTACTGGTGAGCTCTGGTGAGTAAGTAATCCAAGACCCGGCCTGAAACTGGGCAGGCACTCGACGTCACAAAAGTTTTCTAATTGCCTCCGGCAGTAGGAATCGAGTGGTGCACATCAAAGCGCTTGGATGGAACTAGGTTCGGTCAAAACTCGGCAACTGGAGCTGAACTACTTCTCTGCTAGGGTACTCATACTAGACTGTGTTCCTTTGACCCTAACTACTCCAATGGGAGAGGAGACTTCACTTGATAAATGACGATAATTGTCAGTTTGTCTCTGCCAAAGCAACTCTGCGTCCAAGAACTTCCAAGCCAACTAATCAGTCTCAGTTTCAGTTTCAGTTTCAGTTCCCCTTCTAGCATAACTATTGTTATTCTATGGCACTTTCGACTGTACAAATATGAGAGTTTTAAGCGGCTTGACGTATTTTCATTGTTCTGCAGCTGTACATAAACAATATTGTGCTATTTTTGGCATACAACATTTTGTTTATGGTAACTGGATATGCATAGTCCTAGTGGGCTTTATTTTCTATGCGTCAAGTCAATATTTATGAGTGAGTACTGTGAGGACGCTTTTGTGCGAATGTACAGCGTAAATAAATAAAGCAAAATCAGTGACTAAAATAGAACGATATACTAATACTAGGAATGTACTAAGTTTTACACAGATGTGGAAGTCTGCTTTAAGCCAAATCCAAGCCTAAAGCACACAGAGTATAAGTTGAACCATACCTATAAATAATGTTATTATTTTATATAGATTTTCAATTGAGAAAGAGTCTCCTAATTCCCCCCTACTTTTTAACTACTCTATAAAGAGAGGAGAGCTTGTTTTAGCCTCTGTGAACTCATTGCAAAAGTTGATGACCTTATAATTTATCGATACCTAAACGCATTGATGTTCGACATGACCCTCGTCAAATAGCTGGAGAACACTTGTGACATGGCCTTGGGGAATGGCACCAAGGTGTGTCGCACCCTCTGCCACTCCCCTCGTTATTGAAAAGTCAACGTTAATTGGTCGCTACGAGTGGGAATTTGTCACGCTCCAAAGGTGCAAAAAGGAAGAAACAAATACGAGTATTATAGCAATCGCAATCGCAATCGCAATCGCAATCGAAAGAACTCAGCTTGTTGCCATAGCTCTAGATTGGCAAAAAAAACGTATAGTTTATATGGTTTGCTTGTTTATCAAAGCTGTGTAGGGGGCAGGGGAAGATATACACACATAAACCAGAGCACACGAGTCGCTAACTCGTTACTAGGTTCCCAGGGTCAGCCAGGTCAGAGGGAAGCAAAGCACAAAAAACGGGGGAAAAAAATTAGATAAATTATTTGAACAGCATTCAATTTGCGGCAAAAAGGCAGAGCACATGAAATGCAAACACGAAACGTAAACACAAAAATTTCGTAGGGGTTGCAGTGGGGCCACTCCCCCTCCACTGCCCCCTTACGGTGCTCTGTGGCGAGTGTCCAGAACTTGGTCTTCTACTCATATTTTATTCAACTGTTCACTAGCCTCGGTCCTTCGCTCTAACGAACTTCTGCAGCTGAGCTTTAGCCATTTTTCTTGACGTTTTTTTACTCGCTTTTTTAATGTGCTGGACAGTAGTGAAGAAAGTGAAAAAAATGATGAGAATAAAGTGCAAGTTTAGAGGCCTTAGTTAGTTAGTGAGTCTGGCTGGCAGTCTTGGCATTTTCTTAATTTGCATATCCTTTTGAATGGGCCCCACTAACTCAGCAAGTGGCTTATGTGGCTTATGGATAACCTGACCTCTTCATTAATGTAAAAGCTTTTAATGGCTGTTCTACATCTCTGAGCAGGGACAGACAGGCAGACAGAGACCTGGCGCTAATTGGGAATTGCAATTCTTCAGCAGAGTTTGGCATAAGTAGTACATACATACATTCTTTTTAGAATATTGTCTATGGCCTTCAAAGCAAAAGTTCTGCGCAGTTCTCCGGCTTTATTTTTGCAATTTGCTATGACAGCTCGTCAATAGCCAAAGCACAAACAAATCACTGAGAGAAATGCTTTTGAAATAGTGTGCCAATTGGTACATAATATGACAGAGTCTTACAAACTACTTGAGTGACTTTTTCTCAGTGTTCACTTATGAGTAGCTGCAATCTTAATCGCCACACACACGCACACACACAGCAACAACAATAGATAGAAAATCGAATTTAATGGCTCGGCCAAGCGAAAAAAATGGCAAGAAAGAATCTTGGGCTGTGCTTCCGGTTTATGGCAAGCCTGGTTGACTTTTGGCATTATCCAGAAGTTTGACAAAGGCAAGGAAATTATCATAAGTTTCGTTAGACTTGCCAGGGCAGGGAAGTCGCTTTAAAAGTACTTACGCAAACACACGTAGGGAGCAAGAGCAATAGATAGAGATACACACATGTGCGTCTGTGTGTGGGTGTGTGTGTGTGTGCCAGGGGAAAGTGTTTTATGAATTATCGATTTTCATTTAAGAACATATTAAAGTGCACTGACTGCGAGGCTGTTAGACAATAGCAACAACTAGAACTAGGGAACTGTTGCTGCTGACGTAATGAAATTCCTGCGAGGTATTTTGTTGTCTCCATCCATCCATCCATCGCTTTGACTGCTCGTCAGGGCACATCCGTGACAGTGCGAAAAGTCAGCAGAACAGCGGAACTGCCGCACGGTTGGACACTGAAACAAGTGGAAGAAGTACGATGGAACACAAAAGTTGTATGCGAACACAAATAGAATTAATATAATTAGTCAAATTTGCCAGACTGTACTTGACATATTGTGGGCGACTGATAACTCCAGTCACTTAGGGCTTACTTAGGGCTAAGTAGCTGTCAGCCGGGCCAGGTCGAAAGCCAAAGCCTCGACATGCAACACTCTCAACACTCTCACGCAAAGTTAACTGCCCTCCTCTGCCGCTGGCTATAATCAGAATCAGTGCAGAGCACATGCAACCAAAAGTAATTACAGCACCATGTGGCAGGTGGCAACTTGGCCAAAAGCGCCCAAAAAGGCCAAATACTTTATGGCGAACTCTGTTAATGTTGGGTGTGTGGCAGAACATGTTTCTTCATTGCCGCAAATTAATTAATAATGCCTGTAACATTATCTTTAATTAGATTGCACTGAGTACTTTTTCACCTCTCACTCTCTCTCCACTCTCTCCGCTGATGCCCGTAAAGTCCTGAAACTACAACGAGTATTTTAAGTGTATTAAAAAAGTCACACCTCTTTGATTAATTACAGAAATTCGCCGGAAAACCCTGGGCTAGCAGCTTAATTTGACATTTATGAGGTGGCAAGTGTTTTTCCAGGAATCCACTGATTGAACAGGTGACAATCACGCTCAGCCTTGGCAACAGTTCGTCCAAAAGTATACCATTTCAGTTGGGAGCTGTCTAGATTAATGGACAAAACATAAAGCAAAATTCAACAAACAAAGTGAGTTCTTTATTTCAATTATATATCACATCGAATTTTAAACTCAACAGCACTGTAATAATGAGAAACGACGTACCTGTTTCAATATATTCATATCAATTTTAACGATGACGTCAACGCTTCCTATTTGGCGAAACTCTTCGTTAAATTTCGAAAATCCTCGATAACTCTGTTATTTATAGGACGATTTGGATGTCCTTTGGACTGATTGTAGTCCTTAGCAAGGCGCGTTCGTTGGCAGGCAGATCGTCAAGATCAAACAGGATATGGCTGAGTTATAAGGACTTTTCTATAAACAAAAAAGTCCTTGTAACTCGAGAATGAAAAGGACCTTCGTCCTTTTGATTACAGGTTATGGTTATAGGACAGAAGCTGCACCTCTATGTAAAAGGACATCGTCCTAGCTCCTTAAATGGCCAGGATACGGCTGTTTTTGTGTTTTTGGGGTCAAATTTGCGACCCTGACCCTGTAAATTTTTAGTATGAAAATTGCATACAAAAATTCAAAGTCATGGAATGTTCTAGAATGTTCTGGATTGTTCTGGCACTACAACAACAACTATAACAACAACTACAACTACAACTACAACTACAACTACAACAACAACAACAACAACAACAACAATAACAACTACAACAACAACTACAACTACAAAAACAACAACAACAACTACAACTACAACAACAACAACAACGACTACAACAACAACAACAACAACAACTACAACAACAACTGCTACAACAACATCACTAATTGTTGTTCATGACTCAGCTATTTTTGCCTTCAAAAAATTTGCAGGGGTAGGCTCGCATTTTTTGTGTTAAAAATCCAAAAACAGCCGTATCCTGGCCATTTAAGGAGCTAGGACGATGTCCTTTTGCAGGAAGGTGCACCTTTTGTCCTAGAACCATAAACTGTAATCAAAAGGACAAAGGTCCTTTAGACACTCGAGTTAACAGGACTTTTTTGTATATAGAAAAGTCCTTATAACTCAGCCATATCCTGTTTGATCCTGACGATCTTGGTGCCAACTAACGCGCCTTACTAAGGACTCTGAACAGTCCAAAGGACAAGCAAATCGTCCTTCAAACAACGGAGTTATTAAGGATTTTTTAAATTTTACCAAAATTTTCTTCATTTCTTTGGATGGGTTTTTATTGCGTACTTTCGGGGGCAGAATAAACCAATGAGGAGATAACGTCATCATACATGCACTGCTGCATTTGTATACTATATACTATATATGTACATCTACATATAGTTGCTGTTGTTGTTGTAGCTTTAAATTTTTCCTATGCAGCAACCAGCTGAAGGCGAACAGGAACTAGCAGCAGGTGATTCAGAATTTCAGAGCGCCCCGAAAGTATGCTACACAATTTTAATACTTTGCGCGGTTGAATTTAAATTTAAATTTAATTTCAGCTGGTTGCTGCGTCTCCCCAAAAGTATACTTCACAATTTTTGTACTCTGCGCGGTTCAAATTAAATTTAAATTTAAATCGTTAACCGTTTAACTTAAAACATAATTTGTGAATTTTCAGACATTGGGGTAGTTGTTGTTGCAGTTGTTCTTGTAGTTTTTGTTGTGGTTGTTCTTGTAGTTGTAGTGGCCAAGAGTGGCAGCCATGCGTGTATGTTACAATCAAAAGATGACGTCATCTCTTCATTGCAAAGTCATGATCACCAATCCATCGTTCAATGGCTTCCAAGAATATTCAAGAAACAAAATGCGTTATTTATTTAAATATCAGGTTATCTTTATAAATCTTTTTTTTTTTTTTTTTTTAAATTCTGTTTATTTAATATATAAATTTCTTATAGCCTACTGTTACTATTATTAGCAACTTATACTATAGGGGTATTACAATTTTAACTGGCTATACACATATTTACAGCTTAATACTAGGGTATAGGTAGGGGAGGAATTCAATAAGTTGGGGAAGAAACACAAGGCGTATGGTTGGGGAAAGTAATTAGATGGTTCTATTGGCCAAGTCGGTTGGGTGCACTCTCTGGAGCCTCCTTCTCACCCTTGCTCCGCGAATTCGTCTGCTTCGCAGCAGTTTTCTGGCCAGCTGGTTCGGGTGGATAGACAGTTTGTCGAGGTATGCAGAGGCTTGTGTTTGGATGTTTTTTTATAAATCTAATAATATATATAAATTACACAGTTTATTATAGATTATAGTTATGCTCATGCTTACATGCGATACATTTCAAATATACTTGCTTAATTTATACTATTATCGCCGTATATTGGATCTATAAGTTATTAACCGTTTAGACCAAATATGGAGCTGCCTTCCTCTAATAAGTAGGGGCAAGGTACCCGACAGCGATTAAAGGAATCCTCCCAAGCCGACGAGCGTACGTAGTTGACTTAGTAATACCAGGAGCTCTTGAAACGACTCAGGTTGTTCATTACAAAATCTACTATTAAAGTTAAAGCTTAAGTCTGTAAAGAAGAATTATTGTTTACAAATTAACATGGAGTATTCGACTCATACCATTTCTCTGAGGTGAAACCATTAACTATGTGCTACACTCTTCAAGTTTGCTAGTACTCTCTACTGTATTTATTTGTACTTTTTGTTATACCTAAACTTAATAAAGAAATAAATGATTTCCCCCAATTGACAGCGATAAGTTGAAGAAGAAGCTTAATTCTAATTTATTTACCAAGAACATTTCAAAAAGTCTTAAGTGGGTCATATCTTGGCTGGCGAGCGACCTCAAATACAATTTTCTGAATTTTGCGATTTTGCCATTTCCTGGCGATTTGCTCAATGAAGAGACGAAAAGTTTTAAGCGCCAATGTAATCAATATTTATGATACGACAACAACTACAAATTGAGAAAAAACTTTGGGCATTAGAGCAGCTTTGTTCCTATGCGAAAACTTGTTTACTTCGAGGTTTCTGAGAATTTATGCCCACGAAATGCAGTTCCATTCGAATTGGCCATAAATAAATGATGAGGCAGATTTCATTTCATAATAATTACACTTGAGGTGCGCTGATAAATGTTTAAAATTTCCATTCAATTTCAACACGTATTCACCTGACAATTTGTGTCGTTCTGAGAGCTCATTTCAATTATTCAAATAGTATTCTGACGTGCCTAAACCCTTTTCAAATGCCGCTCTCTATTAGCCGCATTAAAGTATTCATTTGCACTGTATAAATACACTCAGTAGTAGATCAATTTAAGCCATTTTAATTCAGTGTTTTCACAGCCCTCGACCTGCCCCAACAACCACACTCGATTCACAGCTTATTACGAATATTGATTCATTCACTTGTTGTTGCTGCTGTTGTTGCTGCTGCTGCTGCTGTTGTTGTTTGGTGGTGCACAATAAATATTGATTACGCTGGTGTTTGAAAACTGTTGTGGGTTTATTTGGCTGAGATGGCTGGCTTAATGTTCCGTTGAAATTCTAATTTATAAACCAATTAGCAGCCGAAGCTCTCGCTCTCGGCGTGCCCATAAATTTTCGCTGCCAACAAATTTAATCAAACAGTTCACTCTATGCCGCAGAAAGTTTTACTCTTTGACTCTGGCCTGGGCTGGGCTGGTTATCCAGTGTGTCTCTCGGGAAGCGCTGTACTTACTTGTAACTGGATTTCATTCACGCTCCGTTAGCCCATGGCCTCAAGAAAAAGCAAATTAAACTAATCTGTTTGCCTGCTTAACATAGACAGAGATTAAGATACAGATACAGATGAAGATACAGATGAAGATAGTTGGGAACTTGTGCAATTCCGTTAATGAAAGTCGAGAGTGATTAGATTTGTCTTTCAGTTAGTATTTTATTTATTAACTATTTTTATTAGTTTTTACTTTTAAAATGAAACGTACAAAAGGTGCAATACATAAGTGGAAAAACTAACCAAAATAATATTCACAGTTTAGTTGAAAGTTGAAACTTAATTCTAGGTTCAACGCTCTTGGTTTTCTTTTATTAATTAGTATTTCCATTTTTTCTTTTTTTTTTTTTGTATTTTTATTCTTTGGTATTTTGTAATACGATTATAGTGTAATGCATTGTTTGGGTCGTTTTTAATCAAGTCGCCAGTATGTATTTTTAATGAGTTTTAATTTTACTTTACGAATAGCTGTGGATTCACTAATAATACAAGTACTCGATTACCACTAGTTCATAATGCATTTTGCCTAATTTATTCAATTTCTCATTTTCATTTTCATTTTGGTTTTCATTTTGGTTTTGGTTTTAACACGTTAATTTATGTACATTTAATTAATAACTTCTCTATTGTGAACATGCTTTAATTGTTAGTTTTTAATTGAGTCACTCACTCTATGCTATTCACGAACCGAATGCCAGCAGAAAAACCCAATTGAACTACATTTTTTTCGGCTTTCCCCTCATTCTCTCCTTGGCTTAATTTTGCTCTACATGTGGAAGTTTCTTACACTTATTTACAGTTTGGCTAATTGGGCTCTATGTGAAAACGTGTGGAACTGTGTGTAGTTTGGATAGTTTTATGCTGTTCGTAGTAGTAGTATATACACTCCTAGTATACGGAATTACGGGCTTAAATCTAATCAGGAAGGCACTTGACATTTGAAACAATAACGTCAGTAACACACTAACAAACACACGACAGACGCTTAGACCAAAGACACTCAATATATACACACACACATACACACACATATATTCCTATCAAACACGACTATAAACCAAAAATGTTTGTCTGTAGCTGCGATACCATGGCCATACATTTGCTGAGCTCTACACTGACTCAAAATTAATTACGCTCATCCATTTGTAGCGCTCTAATACAAAACACACACTGAATTATGCACAAATGCTAAATCGCTCATACGACAAGTGGCACACAGCGCACAGTGGCTCAAAATCGAAACTAACGTGGCGAAATAGCATTTCAAAATGGTTTTCAGATTATGCAATTCATGCTAAATAATAATAGATTTTCTTTGCCATTCCCACTTATTTTTTTAGACTGAAAAATTCTTTGAACTGTTGAGCTTATTCACTGAAAATTTCTGCCTGATATCTCCACTATAACACTTTAAAATTTACTGATTTTTGCCACGCTAATGCCTACTTTCGACCACTGTGCAGCTGCTGAGTTATGACGAGGCTGCCTCGCAATGAAGCGTTTATAAGGCTTAGCACCTTACACAACCAACTAGCATACAAACACACACACACACACACACACACTCGCACACACTCATTGGGATACCCTCGACTCGATGTAGACAATTATGAAGATTTGGAGAGTCGGGAAGTAGCGTGAAATTTATGGCGGATGCTCGTACATATTTTGGGTATGCATCGCTCGGCAACCCATTAGTTTCCCACGCCCCTTCCTCTTCCCTGATGTATGCGTGTGTGTGTGTGTGTACATACTCATTGGAATTCTTGTTGTTCTTGAGCATGTTAGTGTGTGTGTGTGTGTGTGTTTGCTAATGTTTATGCGTGTATTTACATTATTGATAACATTAAATGCGCTCCAAGCAATTTGTTTTCATTTATGGCAAAGCATTTGGCCTGCTTTAAGACTGCCTCAAAGTTAAATTAGAAATGAAAATATAATAAAAAATATCTATAAATTAAAAGAAAATAAATACTAAGTACATGTTAAAAAATAGACTAAAATAAATTATTAAATGTGTATTACTAAATCAGTCTATAAAAATAAAAAAGAAAATTATCACAAAATAAATAAGTAAGAATTTGAACGCCATGATTTCTTTTGACTACTTCAATCTTAAATTAAGATTTCTTAAATAAACTAAAAATAAAACCAACAGTGTAAATGATAAGTACTAATACTTGAAGTGTTAGCAAGGCATTCCAGCCTAGACTATGGCCAAAGATCCTCCTTTCAGACTGATGTTTTAATCAGCGTTGCCTCTCTACACTATAGAACAAAGAGAGTATTTCGTTTGCTGTTATGAATACATTATAATAATTTAAACAGTTTGCTGTTTGGAAATGCAAATGCGAAAGTTTTACACTGCGCTACAGACAAAACATTTTGCTAACGCTTAACCTGCGGATTAGTCTAACCTAGAACCTAACCTAGAACTATGCGGATGTAAGTATGTGTCTGTTCCATTCATGGGTAATTTACAGTTAGAGGAAGCTCGTCCATTGAAGTACAGATACACACGAGTATAATATATTTAGTATTCATTTAAAAAACAACAGACCTTGACTCGGCTCCTATTCCTGTTCCTGTTCCTCTGGCTGGCAGGATGTGGGCTCTGGGGCAGGACTCATCCCCTGCTGATTTGTATTGTCTTCTGTGCTTAAAGTGGCCCTGGCATCGGCTTGTGGCTAGGGCATCTGAGTAGGGGCTTCAGCCGTGGCCTGGGTGCCGCTCATGGTCTGCCTGGGATGATAACCCTGTGCCTGCGCCTGTGCCTGTGTTGGGGCACTCACGTTGATGGTCGTGGTATAGACGTGCGGCTCACAGTCCACCGAGCTGGGTCATCCGTAGTAGAACTGCGAGCTGACGGACAGACCGGTTGAGAGGGTCCTCGGTGCCGTGCCGTCGTAGGAGAGCTGTGGATGCAGCATGGCCGTCGTGCCTGGCTTTGTGCGTCGCAGCGTGGACGTGCCTTGGGCCGACACGTGGCTCAGCGGGGTCATGGCCAGGGGCGACGTGGTGGGTGTCGGGTGAGCCGGTGAGCCTCCGGCCAGCGAGGAGGGTGGCGTCGGCGTATTGCCCGGGCGGTGTAGCATGCCTACGCTCTCTGCATTGATGAGATAGCCACCGCGTATGGTGGGTGCCGTGGTGTACTGGGTCAAAGATGTCAGGGGTACCATGGTGTCTGCAAATTGAAAAACCCAAACGGAAAAACTGAAAACTGAAATAGCAGCGAGGCTTAAGGAGACTTACTCATGCCACTGCTGCCGGGCAGGGCCGAGACGGGTCCATTGGCGCCAATGACAATGGCCGGTGTCAGAATACTTCCCATTGGAGCCTGGCCGGGAGCTGAGCCTCCGGCAGTGCTTGTCGTCACATAGGTGTTGGGCGAGATGCCGATCAGATCCGGCGACTGTCGTGCTCCCACGAGCAGCGAGTTGGCCATCAGTCCAGGAGGTGGCACTGTGGCCAGCTGACTGGGAGACAGACTGGCGTACAGACTGCTGGCTGGAGCATATGTGATGAAGTTCTGCTGGGGCAGCTGGGATTTAGTCGAGGTCGAGAGAGGGTAGTCACAGTTGGCGAAGCTCACCTCGTTCTTGGACACGCTGGGCACTGGTATGCTGGTGGTCAGATCGATGTCGGCGTCTATCTCGGAGATGGTGTCGTTAAAGCCGCTGGGTATGGTCGTTTCGTCAGCCATTCCCGCAGTGCCGCCGCCCTTGGTGGAGGAGTTCGAGTGCGTGTCACTTGCCATGCCCCGCTTCTGCAGCACGAGCCGCGTGGCAACAATCACAATGGAGAACAGCACTCCCACGGATCCGATGATTAGCAGATACAAATAGAGACGCTGCTGGTCGTCTGCGAATGAATAGGAACAGGAGCAGAGAGAGAGCGTGAGGAGGGGTCGTAAGGACTTGCCCGAATAATATTAAAAAGAATTCATTCAGCGAACCAAGCTGAGCCGGGGATTTGCCTAATAAGGGTCCTGCTTATTTCAAATTGACTTTAAGTTGACTTTAAAATGGTTTGTTTGTAAATGGGATTTGGCATTCACGAATGTCAGCCAGACCTGAGTCCACTGGGGATTACTGACGGACACTGAGAGAAAAAATCAAGAATGTCCAACTTGAAACTGAATATTTCAATCTTTATAACTGACTAAGAAAGATAATAATGAAGAAAAGAAGAATTAAATCTTTAAAATAGAATGTTTCTTCTTGAATTAAGAACTTACTGTACTTGACTTAAGTTCTTGACTTTCTTGAAATGAGTATTGCAGTACATATTCGAATTACCTATAATCTTAAAATCTTTAAAAATGAACTAGATTCTTATCTCAAGATTTCTTTCTGTCATATCAAACTTTAAAATGAAATTATTTACGCCATTTTTCTCTCTGTACTTGGAGCAGTGGACTGGAGATGTTTTCTATTATGCCCAAATGTAAGCAGACATTTAGGAGCACAGTTCAACTGGGTTCAACTGGGTTCAACTAGGTTCAACTTACCCTCCAGGCTTAGGTCGGCACTGTGTGTCATCACCGGATTGACTCCACTGCCTGCATCCGCATCTGCATCTAGTGAACCATTCGTCACGCTCTGGATGCCATCGGGACTGGAGTTGGCGGCCAGTCGATTGGTGCCACTGGTGGCATTACCTTGCGCCGTCTTGGAGGTGTTGCTGTAGAGCTTGGGTATTGCCTCGGACTCCTTGTAGATGAGCTCGTCATCGTAGAGATCGTTGACGTCGCCCTCAAAGTCCTCCGTCTCGTCCGCCTCCACCTCGGACTCGTTGCTCTCCTTTAACACTTGCTTCGGCACTGCACAACAAAGACATGGGAAGAGCGACATAAATCATGTGGCCAAGTCACGAAAGAAGGAATGGAAAGAAACGAAACGAAACGAAGCACCGGGCATCAATCTTGCGCCCTGACGCGCCAAGTGATGAGAAGCGCCAACAAAGGCGCGCCCTAAATCATTGTGAGTGGCAGGAGCAAAAGCTCCTTGATTTTCTGCACCCACCCATCCACCTGTCCCCCCTCCCTTCCTACTTACCGCATGTGTAAACAACCTTCAGATACATGCGCGAGTTGGGTTGGCAGGGAGTGCCAAAGGTATTCGCATCGGCCGCCAAGTTGCAGCGCCTTCGTCCATGGCAAATTTGCATCACAGTCTCCGTGGCAAAGGAGGCGAGGCAAGCTGTGGAAGAGAGTAGAGAAGGGACGAGAGATGAGCATAAAGTTGCTCCTTGATTGATGCCACCACAGTTTTTAGAGCACCCTCTGCCCTGCCCCCCATTGTACTTACTCTCCTCGCGCACTCCCTGCGGTTGCGGGCACTGAATGCTCTCATATTCCGTGCGTCCGAAACTGGCGCTATAGACGGCGATGCGGGAGTACGGATTGCACTCCAGTTGGGCCACATCGTTATGACAGGCCACCTTGCTGCGAAACTCATCTGTGAATAGAAAGTGCAGAGAAAATGAAACATTGTGTCGAGTAACAAGTGAAACTTGCTTAGAGACAACTTTTTTTCTTTGTAATTTATTTATGATAATTTAACTAAGAGTAACTTTATGAATATCGTGATGTGTGGATCCTCTGGGAGTGTGAGCGTTTACTACTGTTCAATAGGTTGAAGAAGTGCCTTCTCTTCAGTCCTCTGACTACCCAAGACCCAACTAGCCCCACAGTCAAAAGGAACTACATTTCATTTGTTTGCTATGGACTGAATTCAATTTTTATACATTTCTGAACTATACCCAATAACACCTGGCAGTAAAATCGAACTTCTCGTGACCATCTCTAACTAAACCGACTTTTGTTTCATAGAAATGGATGAATTTTTAATAGAAATTTACAGAAAATCGAGTTAAACAACTTTTCTATTGCAGGTTTTTTTTTTCTGGATCTTACTTCTTCTTTAAAATACAAGAATAATTCGAAAAATTGGCATCTAATTCAATTTAGCTATACTCAGACTTGTGCATTAGTTACACATCGTTTGATATATGTAGTAAGTTCCTAAAATCGATGGTTTAGTTAAGGACGCATTCTTGCAATTATTACCTGCAACTTTTCACTACACTACACTCATATCACCCCGTAGAACCAACTCTTTTCTTGAATAGAATTCCCTTAAATTTCTCAACTACGTAGCCTCTATAATTTTCATTAGTGAGCGAGTGCCAAGACATTCCCTTCCTTTGCATAGGGGCATTCCTTGCGCTCCAAGGATAATGCCGTACTGATTAAAGAGCAATCAATGATTCAGAACTTTGTAATTGAAAGTCACGAGCTACTCATTTATCGGCAAGTTTAGCTCGAATGGCGTAGCTCAAATTCAAATATTCATTTGACAATAGTAGAGCAGGGAAAAGCACAGTACGAGTATTTGCTGCAATTTTCCACAGCTCCTCCACCTTGTTGGGGTCATGGACCATGTGCCGTATACTATACACTATACACTGGAGGGAGGGGTGGGGAGGGGCACTGGGTGTGCTGTGCGGAAACTTAATTTTGTATCGTCGATGTTTTTTCATGTTACACAAAGCACGTCCAAATGCGATTCGACTGGTACTGGGTCTGGGTCTGGGTACTGGGAACTGGTACAGGGCAAAGTTGCCAACAGTTGCCGCATTCGATTCGCTTGCCTGCCCTTGGGCCCTCGAGAGTGCTGCTGCTGGTGCTAACGGACCCGTCGACTAGTCAATACACGTTCACCCCCCCTCGCCCCACCCTTCTTGCAATGTTGACGCCTCCATTCCACCTGACTGAATTTTTGGAACGCACGACAGCCCGCTAAACTGGATGTCTGCCTGTCGTCCTGTCTGGGCTCTGGCTTTAGCTTTTGCTCTGTCAGTTTGAACTATATTTGTTCGCGCAGTGTACTCTCTGGGGCATGACTGCGAGAAGGGCCCTATACTGAGTATGCGTGTGTGTGTGTGCTAACCCATCCGAAAAGCCAAAGTCCGGATGAAGCCAACACTCCTCTCGTTCAACTCATTCGGCTGGACGTTTATGTGTCGATTCCGGCCGTCGAGATTGTTCAGTTCTCTCTGCTCTGTTTGCAGTTACGTAATATTACGTAGTCGTCTAGGTCTGGAGCATTTGCTAGCCCCGTGTCCCGTGTCCCATTGTACGCCCAATAAATTCAACCAAATTAAACAAAACTTTCGCTGTTAGCGTTCAGTTCACTTACATGGACGACATTTGTAGGCGATTTCGACAATTTTTCTGCGCTTGGGGCAGGGATCGCTGCTGATTGCATTGGAGCTGGCCGTGCTGCTGTGATAGCTGCTGGTGCCGGATGTGTCGCCCACTCCGCTGGCCCCGAGCCCATAGAACTGCGGGGAGCCATGAAATTTGCAGTGCTTCTTCTTCTGGCAGGCCTCCACGACCGTCTGGAGCAACGAGTACTGCAAGACGAAAGAAATGAAAGGAGGAAAAAAATTGGTTGCAATTTTACTTAGTTTCCATTTTTCTCTGCTCTTTTCTTTTTATTATTTTCTGCACTCTGCCGCATCGGTGTGCAAACAGAGAGAAGCTGAAAAGTGAACGAGTTCAGGAACTGTGCGGAAATTGTCAACTTTACAAATTGAAATAAAATATTTGCATTAAAAATGTAATTGAAGTGTTGCCGCTTGTGTTTGAGTTATTCTTATTTCTATTTCATTTCGATGTACCCATCCCGATGAAAAGTTTACAACTTCCTTGAGTTGGTAAATACGTGACATGGAACTTCCCAATGCTAATAAGAACTTTCGATAACTGAATGCGACTTTTGATAATCAAATTTCAGTTCTGATGAGAGACTCATATATTATGGAATATGATAAATACGTCCAACATTACTATTACGTTCTTCAAGAATTCTTTTCATATGTTGAAAATATTTATTAAATTCACTGACTCTAAATATTAGTGTAAAAGTAAGCCATGAATATTTTTATTGCATTTATTTATTTACTTCAACTTGTTGGCATTTTGACAGCCCTTAAAAGTATGCTTTAATATTTTACATGCAACTGCTACTCAAGTTTAAGTTCAGGTGAAACCTATGCTCAGCATCTACAAAGAGATTTTTATACTATACATTAAAATATGTCTAACAATTTATGAGAAATACGATAAATACTTTCAACACGTTTACGACATTCAACACCATTTACCTGTACGATGAAAATATTTATTAAATTCGCTGGCATTTTTACAGCCCCCAGAAGTATGCTATAAATATTTGTTGTGAATTTTATTTACAACTGCAATTCGAAGTGGCATGTAAATAATGCTTTTTATTTGCTTCCACTGTATGAAAACCTGTGGAATTCGTGTTCTCTGTTTGTCGCCATCCACCTGTTTTTTTTAAGTATCTGCTGGCAGATTTACAGTCGGCTGAAACACGTAATCCATTTGTTACCGTTATGATTACACAATGTTGTCTATCATATGGCTGTCGGGCATTCAATCAAGCTCAGCATTCTGCTGCTAACGATGCACATTTCTCATGGAATTATGTTAGGAACGCTGCTCTGCTGCTTTGTTTACCGTTCTATTTAGTGACCAGCGGACAGACGGACAGAATAGTATACGAGTATGTATTGTATGGCAGGCGCGGACTTCTATGCGGATGCGGGTGTGGATGTCGCTTGTAATCCGCAGCGCGAGTGTAAACTGTTTATTTTCAAGTTATTTTTCACTATCTTGTGTTGACAGCAGCCAACTGAAAGAGGTGGGAGGGGAAGTGAGACTGACAGCAGGTTTAGATTTGTCGGCAATGCCACTCGACGTCGGTCGAGTCGTCACAGAATTTAATAACAACGATGGTGGGACATCTACTACACAGAGAAGGCGGCAGGTTCAACACCCTGCAGAGACATACCAGGGTATAGACAACAGTTCAAACAAAGGACAAAAACGATGCGAGAAATTATATGCTGCGGTAGCCATTTTTAGCGCCATGTTGGCGGCGGGCCTGAGCTGAAACTTTGGGATTGCTGTCGGCCTAATGATACCCCATGGGACGTGCAGGAATCTCGGCCAGCCAGGGCCCAGCGGGTGGGGCTGACAGGCAGTCAGGCAGCCAGGATGCCAGGATACCAGGATACCAGTATACCAGTCAGACATACGCATCGACTTTGTTTGACAAAAAGGCAACTTTTGGCCTTCGTCACATTTTTTTTTGTTTTTGCTCTTTCGAGAGTTTTGGAGTCTTTATACATGTTGGTTGTATGTGTATCAAGTTTTGGCGTACATTAAAAAACAAGAACAATGAGGAGAATGAATTCAACTGTCTCGTATTGTTTTCAGCAAATTTAAATTGATTTGGTTCGCTGTGAAACGCATTTTTCGTTGGGTTCAAAGGATGCCTGCAAATGTCGAGAACAAAACAAAAACGAATCCAAAAAAAAGGATACCAAAATGTTTAATGAATTGGAAGCGTTGTAAGGAATTCGGTTGAAACGCAAAAGCGTTCTCCCTATCCCTTTTAAAGAGCAACGGGAATTTATAATGACAAACTGTTTGCTTGAACGGACTGAACCCCTAAAGGGAATACTCATCCCTCGCATCCCTGCGATACTAATTGGCCAAATTCAGGGAAATTCTTGACCATTACTCTACATAAATGCGAAATAAAGGCAGCCGAAATGCGTGGAAGTAACCAACCTTGTTTACATATTCAAATTCAAATTAAAAACTGTCTTGGCTTTATTTCCATAACCATTTCTTTGCTGCTTAATTTGAGCTGAATTTAATTTGAAATTTAATTTCAAAGCCTTGAAATATGTATACACTCGATGCTAACGAAAAGTAGAGCTCAATGAAAGTCAATAATGAATCAAGTAGAAATTCAATCTGAGTAAAGTCTGAAGTAGAATTAGTTTATTTTTAATACTCTGCTTTTAATTATTAAACATTCTCTCTCAATTAGTTAAGAGTTTAGTATTTTCTTTAACTACAAACATAACTCTAATTCAAACGTTGTTTTTGTAGTGTAGATTCATTTGTCCTTGGACTCTTTAAGCCAACATTTTGCAATTGCAAAAGTTGAAAATAAAAATAATGAATTGCTGTAGAAATTCTCTCTTACCTGCAGAGCATTGGGCCACATGCAGCTTTCCGGTGAGTTTTCGGTGTTTTGAGCCTCATCTGCTGAGGATTCGGTGCCTGTGGCACTGGCGCTGGTACTGGTGCTGGAGGGCACGTCCATGGGCAGGGCATAGGCTCCATTCACATAGCGATTGGCGGGAACTTTTTGTGTTGTCGAACCGAAAATAGAGCCACGGAGTAAATGCTTTGCCTTGCCCCGTATCTCTGACTTGACAGCGCCCGAGACGGGGCACAGTTCCTCTATGCTGTAGCCATCTGAATGGGGCAG
This sequence comes from Liodrosophila aerea, assembly GCA_035045005.1. Lineage (NCBI taxonomy): Eukaryota > Metazoa > Arthropoda > Insecta > Diptera > Drosophilidae > Liodrosophila > Liodrosophila aerea. Next base: position 320,744 of record JAWNNL010000647.1, on the reverse strand, counting down.
AGATGAAGAGATACATAAGGCACGAAATGGCAGACGTGTCGGGAATAAATGGCCCAAGGTATAGAGTATATAGAGTATAAACGCGGCACTTCACTTCACTCACCTTTCGCCACGAACTTGTTGTACTGGGCAAATTCAATTGAAATGCTGGTGCCGCGCGGGCAAGCAATTACCACCTGATCCGTATCACAGGCCGCTTTCTGATATGTGCGGAGTGTGGCCGATAAAAGAGCTGTGGATGTTTTTTATGATATCATAGTCAAACGGCGGAATCCCCAGCGGCAGTCATCATCGGGCAGCGCACATAAAACGAGAGCGAATAAATAGAAACACAATTTCATTAACAATTTATAATTGTTGGAAGCAATCAAATTCAAGTGGAATACATAAATGAAATACTATACACAAATAAAAACAGAATTAAGTGGCAGGATGCATAAATTGTATCATTCACACTATTACGTTGAATAAAAAAATCATATCAGTATTTATTTAGCCATTTATTAAAGAGTTACTCTCTCTCTGTGGATCATATATCTGCATGTCCTATTAAAGCAAATGGAATGTTTTTAGAGCACGATTTGAATAGCAACTTGTAATGGTTGGATTCATTTAAATTAAAGTGGAAAAAATAGAGAATAAATTGTATTGAGTATATATTATATAAAAAACTACCTGAAGTTTATATATATTATATATTAGTACTGTAGAATTAGTTCTAAGTCACAATTAGTTCTGTTTTCGATGACCATTCCCTGGTAATTTAATTGCGATTTTTGCTAGCTCGAATAACTGAGTTTTATTCTGTTTTCGCTCTTTGCCAACCCGAACATCGCGAGCTAGCAAAAATCCAATTAAAATAAACATTATTGGTGTATTCTCCATTTGGTAACTCTATACTCTCGCTGGATCATATCTTTATGCTGTATTTTAAAGCTAGATTATGAAATGTTTTTCAATTTCACTTCATACACATCAAATCCCTCGTTATGATTCCCCCTTCAACTGCTGCAGTTTGTTTGTATCTATGCCCTGGCTTCGTGCCCCTAGTTGTAAACGAGATACAACTTGGTTGGCAAAACAAAGAAGTAAATTGAAAATGACAGGCCTCTGTCTTTCAACATTTTTCCTTTTCTTTCAACTCCACTGGGAACTGCGAAAGGAAAGCTGAAAGGAGCTCCTGCGGTTAGCAGGACTCGCTGCCTTCACCTGAGCAAACAAGTGCCGACACTCACACACAGGTGGCATGGGGCTAGGGGAAGGGGCAGGATGCCACAAAAGTTGCGCCACAATGCAGACTAGATTTCCAGGACGCTCACTCTAGTTGGGGGCGTGGCTGGCTGGGCTGGGCGTCAGCAATGCGCTTCCGCACTTTGAGGCAAGGCGCGAAGTGCACATTTTTAGAGTTCTCCTCACTTGGGCTACCTCGGGGGAAATTCTAGCCAAATTATACGGAAAAAATTCTTGGAAAATATTTTCGTAACTTCAATTTAGTTGTTAATGGCCCTTGGTGGGGTCGTACTGGCCGCCATATACCCCGTAATTGCTGCGTCTAGTTACTGCTGCATGATGCAATAAATCAGGCTTCCGTAATATGGCAGCTTATTTTTATTTAAAGCTAAACCGGTCTGTCTCTCCGTCTGTCCGTCTGCCTGTCCATCAACTAAGCAATTTAAGGCACAAAAGCCTTTATGGACAAGGGAGCCTGGGACTCGGGACGAGGGGACTCCCTACATTTCTCCCTCAGCATTATATACCCCTAATGAGTTTGGGTCTGGCCGGAGGAGGAGGAGAAGGAGGAGCAGGAAGAGGCTGCGCGTGTGGAATTGGTTTTGTTTTTGACGACTGCCCATGGCGGGGGCGTGGCAGGCAGCAATATGAAATGGGAGGAGAGGCAAGGCACACTGAGATTGAGGATATTGCAGCCCAAATGCGGGCGAAGCGACTGATTTATATTGCAAGCCATAAATTATATTTAAATGGTGCGTTTTTCGCTCACAGCTCACAGCTCGTAATTATTTCTACATATATATTATGCCATACATAAGAGCCTGTACACTGCGAAAAACGAAACGAAAACTCAAAACTTTCCTGTCTCGAATATTCTTGAATTCAGATAAAATCACATATAATCTGACTCAATCAACTTTAGTTAGAAGTTATACTTAAAACAAGCTTAAAATTCTTAAACCAAGACCAAATATTACAAAGTCGAAAAGAGTGCTTGATTTATTTAAAATATTATAATAATATAAATAAAAGAAAATTATAAAAACCTTCTTTATTTTCTATAATAATTTCTAAGATTGCAAAGTTATTCTTTCCTGACAGATTGAATCTCATTTTGATGAGAAATTCTTGAAAAAGTATGAAAATAATCTTGAATCAAAGAGAGATTGATCTGACTCAATCAACTTTAGTTAGAAAATATACTTAAAACAAGCTAAGCTATCTCAAATGAAGACTAAAATATTCGCAAGAAGAGAATAATAAAAATGAAAATATTAGAAAAAACTTGTATTATTTTTATTTTTATTTTCTATTATATCTTAATTTAATCTAAGATTGCAAAGTAATTCATTCTTGACTGAATAAATCTCACTTTAATGAAAAGTCTTCATATAGTACGAAAATAATCTTGAATCAAAGAGAGATTGTTCCTCTCAGTATCAGGTGACTTAATTAAAGACCAAAACTCTAGTCATTTCTCTCGGTGTACTATATAGTGTATAGTATGTATAGTAGTAATCAACGGTTGGCCAGCAGCCAAATGGCAGGGTCACGCCCACAGACAATAAATTCCATTCCGTCCGCCCACTCGCCTAGTGCCGAGTGCGGAGTGCCGAGTGGAGGAGGACTCTCTGGCCATGGAGAGATGGCTAGGCCAGATAGTTGTATCAAGTGTCGGAGGATGGATGCAGGATGCAGATCTGTCATACTTGTAATTGTCATACTCCACTCGACTGGAGTGTGCTGGAGTGTGTATTACAGCTTATTATGTTCAATGTAAATATTATTTAATTTATATACAATTTCTACAGTTCTACAGCTGTGCCCTACCCCTGCCCCGATCCTGCTCCTGCCACAGCTGGCGTTACATTAAATTAATTGTTATGACTCTGCAGCTGGTCTAGGGGGAAACTTTTGAATGTTTCCGTTAGTCCTCGACGCAGTATTTGGCCGGAAATGGAAAGTCTCTTAGGTTTTTATTGTTGCCATTTGACTTGAGCCATCGAATCGACTGTGGCTGTGGCTCTGGTTGTGGCAGAGATAAAAGTTCGCATTGCGCCGAGGAGGTCATAAAATCCGGCATCGTCTGTGCCTGGCCGGAAGAAAGTTTACCTTTTAAAGTGAAAGTATTTTCAGCGGGCCGAAACAATAAAAATAACACAAGAGTCCCTTTGACCTTGTGGTTTGGCCCCACAGTCCACAGTCCACGTGTGTATCCCCCCCGGTAGTTGGATGATGGCACACTTTTTGTTTTGGTTTGGCAAAAACTTTTTATTTGATTTGAAATTGAAAGCGGTCCAGACAGATGCCGGCCTCTCCCTCCCTATAGTGTGTACTTCACTCTTAAAGGCGGACCACTTTATGGCTCCCAGGAGTAGGCAGAGGGGGGGGGGGGATGGGGGCGGCTGGTGTGATGGAAAACTGTCGAGCATGAAATTTGCTTTGAGCACTCATGTTACCCTCCACAAAGTTGTAAAGTATAACTCGCTGTGTGTGTGTGTGTGTGTGTGTGTGTGTGCCACATGTGCACCGCAACGTTTTACATACTTATGAATAATTTAAAAGTATGGACTACCCCACTACAACCCAATCCCCCCCACTCCACTCCCACTGCCTGCCTAAGACAACAATTGAATATTTATATAGGCCAGGAGTACGATATGTCAGCGCATTGAATCCGAAATGTGTCTCAAAAGCGGAAATCTTTTTGAAATGTATTTATGCTAAATCAAAATTTAAAATCTATAGATACTATACACTCTCATTCCGAGCCATAGATATAAATATTCCATGTCAGTACACAGAGTGTATTGAGTATAGGAGCAAAGATACTTTCTTTTACACATGTTGCATTATAGTATTAACTTGGCATTTATTTGCATGTATTTACATAGTAAATGGAGTCAGCTGAAAAGCTAAAAGTATAGCTGGATATAAAGCAGCTTGAATAGGGAATTATGGAAGAAAAAGAAGAAGAAGTTTATACTCTAATAAGAATAGTATTTGGTTTATTAGATGATATGTATTTGAAGCTCAGATACTCATCACAATAGTCATAATAGGAAGAATTGTATACTCGAATCAGCAAGCCCAGATTCACATCATTATAACCATTTATTTTATGTTAAATATACTTTTACTATGGGATCAAATGTATAGTCGAATCAACAAAGTAAATGAGTATTTATTAGTATATTATTATATTATTTTATAGCTTCATTTTAATAGGGAATTTGAATAGGGAATTATGGAAGAAAAAGAAGAGAAGTTTATACTCTAATCAGAATAGTATTTGGTTTACTAGATGATATATATTTGAAGCTCAGATACTCATCATAATAGTCAGTAGCTTTAGCTGAAATATAATTCTATTTTAGGAAGAAGTGTATACTCGAATCAGCAAGCCCAGATTCACATCATTATAACCATTTATTTTATGTTAAATATACTTTTATTATGAGATCAAATCAACAAAGTAAATGAGTATTCATTAGTATATTATTATATTATTTTATAACTTCATTTTAATGCAATTTTTTTCAGATATTCCTAACTCATTTCTCTGATGATTTATATACAAACTAGGGGGCTTCGCCCCCTGCGTTCTCGCTTCGCGAGAACGCCAACCCCCCATGAAAAGGGCCGTGGTTGTGTCCTCGCTTCGCTCGGCCACCTTCACGACGCCATTAAATAGGGGGCAGAGTTCCCTAACGCCTCCTTCCCCACGCCTCCTTCAGCCTGTTACATATATATTTCTGAATTGCACAAACTTAATAGACCCTTTTGTACTTTTTTAAAACACAGGGTCTAAAAAGAATTGAGTCTCTAGTTCTTATAGTTTCCGAGATCTCGTTGTTCAAGTCTCAGACAGACAGTCGGACATGGCTATATCGCCTCAGTTCGTCGTCCTGATCAAGAATATATATACTTTGTGGGTTCTGCCACGCCTCCTTCTGCCTGTTACATATATATTTCTGAATTGCACAAACTTAATAGACCCTTTTGTACTTTTTTAAAGTACAGAGCCTAAAAAGAATTGAGTCTCTAGTTCTTATAGTTTCCGAGATCTCGGTGTTCAAGTCTCAGACAGACAGACGGACATGGCTATATCGACTCAGCTCCAGAATATATATACTTTGTGGGTTCTGCCACGCCTCCTTCTGCCTGTTACATATATATTTCTGAATTGCATAAAAAAGAGCTTCAATTACTTAACTTCAGTATTAATAATTTACAATCAGCTGCGGCTTAAATGGATTATGCCTGAATTTAAGTAAGACAGCTAAAAGCTTTAAGAGTTGTATATTAATTATGCATAGACGCAGCTGAAGCTGTCAGCATCTGTTTGAAAAAGGAGCTTAGATATATGAAGTTCACTTTTATTTGCATTGCATTTAATATATATATATATTCATACTATAGTCAACTGCACATATCATCCACAGCTGACTCATTATTCATAGTCAAAGATTAATCATAGTCAAAGCAGAGCTGTGGCAGTTGCCCAAAGATTAGTTTCCATTCGAACTCGTGTTGCATGCCACAGAAGAGTCAGCTTAGGCATGAGTGCATGTGAGTAGTGAGTGTGAATACATGTGAGTACATGTGAATTGTTGACTGTGAGTAAATCGACAATTCGTTCGACTACAAATCTCCAAGGAGCAGCTCCTCGGGCGCTCACTTAGCCCCAATTTAGTTGTCACTGCTGTTTGCTGTTCCCAATCTCAGTTGGAGCAGAGACTCCATGGATTCGAAGCAAGAAAGAAAAGCAAACTGTCATCGCGAGTTGGCGAGTCAATGGCGTAGAAGAAATTGATTTGTTTTGATTTATGCACACACACACACACACACACACACAGCACACACACACGCACACTCAATCGCACTATTTGTGCACAGTTTTCGGGACTCGGCTGGGAGCCTGACCCTGTCGCCTGGCTCCTTTCGACTCCTCCAGACTGATGCAAAGTTGCCAAACCATATTTTATTGTCCCATTTGACTCGCTTAATAAATGGGAATTTGCCACTGTCAATACTCTGACTACAAATTGTCCTTTGCTCCCAGGCCAATAAAACTCGATATCTAACTGAAGGCAGACTCCTCCTAGGCTCCTCCTCTGTCACTCACTCGCCCATTGGAATGTGTGCGAAATAAATACAATTAAATGAAATTTAATATCTCTCATTCACTTGTGTTATGGACAAATAATATCGATGTGAGCCGTAATACCAGTTCATGCATGACTCATCCATATGAGGGAACTAGAATTCCATCTGACTAAATGACATTCATTTCCTTCTTTTATATTCACAAACTCTACTCTCTTAAAACATTTACTAAAATTATTCACATTTAACGTGACTGAAGTTGAATAAAGTAAACCAAATTCATTTCCTTCTTTTATATTCTCAAACTCTACTCTCCATTTCTAGAAATATTTACTAAAATTATTCACATTTAATGTGACTGAAGTTGAATAAAGCGACACAATTCAAATTCATTTAGCTTCTCATTGTCAGCTCGTCGCAGTTGTACTTTCATATATCTTCACCGCTTAAAATATTCATTCCAGCATTTACACTCACATGAACATCATATTTACGAGTCACAGCTCATGAGGACAATAAGTTGGGCAGACCAAGTTGAGATACTTTCAAGTACTTTGCAGATACTTTTGGCATACCTTTTGTCAAATATAAATCTGCATTAGTTTCGCTTGTTTCGATTGGGAAATTTCACTTTACAGAGAACTGCAAATGCCGACTATTAGATGTCATTAGAGGACTCATCCATGGATATGATGGAACCAGAAGTATCATCCGACTAAATCAAATTCATTTCCTTCTATTATATGCCTAAACTCTACTCTCTATCTCTAGAAACAGTTACTAAAATTATTCACATTTAACGTGACTCAAGTTGAATAAAGCGAATCAAATTCATTTACTTCTTTTACCAAATATATTTACCAAATATTCACATTTAACTTGACTCAATTGGAGTACAGCATGAGGCAATAAGTTGGGCAGACCGAGTTGAGATACTTTCAAGTACTTTGCAGATACTTTTGGCATACCTTTTGTCGAATATAAATCTGCATTAGTTTCGCTTGTTTCGATTGGGAAATTTCACTTTACAGAGAACTGCAAATGCCGACTATTAGATGTCATTAGAGGACTTAAACACTAAGTCTCGCCAAGGACAATGAAAGGACATAATACATACATAAATACTAAAGTCTCTGCGGAAATAAGTCATTCATAGAGTGAAGAAAAAAAAACACAAACAACAACAGAAAAAAACAATGAAAAGTGAAAAGAATAAAAGTGAACTGCAAAATGTAGACATAATAATACGAGAAATTCCTTTTCCCTTTTCCCTTTTTTCTGTTCTCTGTTTTCTGTTCTCTGTTTGTGCTGACTCTGAGTTCTGGGCCCCGTTTGCCCATCTATGCTCCTAATCCTAAGGAAACAAAAGTTTATGACATTTTACGAGCTTTTTTAATACTTTGTGAAAACTTTACACATTTCCATCCGTCCGAGTAGTCCCACTGTCCCACTGTCCCTCCGTCCGTCCGCTGCTTATCCATCTTTAAGCCCCTGCAACTCGGCGGAAACACAAACAAAATTTATGAACGTGTTTTGTCATGTATGGATGGGCTGCTGCTTGGACAACAGTTGAGCAGAGTTCCACTGGACAGACACACACACACACACACACACACGCACACACACACACACGTGTGCACACTCACACATTTGACTCCCTTTTGTTGTCACATCCGCACCCGAATTGCGGCAGGACGTGGGCTTTGTGCCACATTTGGAGGCAGTGCGTCGCGTTGACAAAAAAGCAAGAAAGTTTTTCTCTCAGCTTCTCTGCTTGTTTGTCTACACATCAGCGACAAGTGGCATGTGGCATGTGCCATGCGGCATGCGGCATGAGGCATGCCTCTCGAGGCACAGAGACATTACTTTGCGTAATTGAGAGCATAAATTTGATGAGCTCGCGCTGAGAGTTTCGCCTTATCTGATGGGCTATGAAATATTTTTTTTGTCATACTCATATGGAGCATTAAATAAAGTCCACTCCCCCCACCCCCACTCACCACCCACCCACTCGCTCCACCGCAACGGGATTACCTATGCTGCAGATTGAAAATCTCTGCCAAAGTCGAAATCTTGGCAATGAGCTCTCATATCTTGTGGCACTCAGATTCAGTTCTGAGTATGCAAATGAATAGATTTAAGGACCCTCGGGAAATGACAACAGTTATGTTTTGTGGACTGGCAGAGCGACAAGCAGGATATGCGAGGCTTAAGCCCCAGTATTGCTGTAATTATATCATCACACACTCGAAGAAACAACGACAAAATATACGTGGGAAGAAATATGAGTCGGAGCAGCACAAAAAGAAATAAACTTCGAAGGAGACATTAAAAACGGTTCCAAAATTGTAAATCTGAAGTAAAGATATTTGTGCTAAAAACAGTAAAGTTATTCTTAAAACTGTTTGAATAAATATTGAATAAAATATACTACAGTTTATTTGGGTTGTAGAATGTTTTTAAATTTAGATTAGGATATAAGGAATTATGTTCAGTTACTTTTAATTATGTTTTAATTTTATTCGATATATCGATATAAGAACTAGAGAATAAGAACGATTGTAAATTGAACAAATGAGAAGAGCTGGGAACAGTTAATGAGCGGAACTTGTAAAAAAAGATCAGATAAAATTATCATAAATTATTTTTATCAATATTAGGTGGACATTTCTCTACCTTCGACTGCCTAATGTTGAAGTTTATCAAAAGAAAAGTTTCATACCCTATAGACTTTTACTTTTTCGATTGTTTAGTTTTTTTTTCAGAAGTCTCAGTTAATCAAACTCAAATTTAAATAAACTGTCAACTGTCAGTTTTGTTTTGACTTTGTCTTTTAACTACCTAATTTATCAGCAGTTTACCAAGTTTTCACTAAGCTATATGTCAGATTTCTTGTAATAATTTTAAGTGATAAGGGATGAGCATTTCTTTGTAAATTCAAATTAATTAAGCATATATTTTTACAGCCTATACTTAAATAGATTATATTTGGGTCTTTTAACTTTGATATTTATATGTTTATTTAATTTTAAAGAATATGTTTTTCCGCTTAAAAATTTTTATATTTTCCTTATATTTTACTTTATTTTCTTCACTTTATTGAAATAAATTTAGCATGCATTTTTAAGTCCTTTGGTTAAATGGGTTACTATTGGTCCTATTAACTTTAATATTTGTATATTTAATTCATTTTATTTAATATTTTTCTTAATTTAAAATTTACTATAATTTCCTTAAATTTTTCATTATTTTGTTTAATTTATTCAAATAAATTTATCATTGATTTTTGGAGCCTTTACTTAAATGGGTTCCTATTGGAACTATTAACTTTGATATTTGTATATTTAATTCATTTTAAATAATAATTTTTCCTATTTAAAATTTACTATAATTTCCTTAAATTTCTCCTTATTTTGTTAAATTTATTCAAATAAATTTAGCATAGATTTTTCGAGCATTTACTGAAATGGGTTCCTATTGGATCTATTAACTTTGATATTTACTTAATTTTATTTCATATTTTTTCTGCTATAAGAAATGTTCCTAAATTTCCTGTTGCCTTTTTCGAGTGTACTAAATGGAATTTGATGTGAATGTGCTGGGCTGTTAATCATTGGCTCCTCGTCAGCCTAACCCAATTTGGAGCAATAAAAGCTGTAAGGCTGCCTAATTAGCATGTCACCTACTCAGAGTCTGTTGTCTCCTACTACTACTACTACTGCAGTAGGTTATTGTTGTTATTCTTGTTAGTTTTGCTTATCTCTTACCCAGGGGATCAATGCGGAATATGATGTCGCCTTCGGCATTGGCCGCACTCCATGCGCACAGGAACGAGAGCATTAAACACTTGGCCTGCGTATAATCCATTATCCTGCGAGCTGTCTCACTCACTTTCTCTCTGTGTCTCTCTCTGTCGATTGGGTTGGGTCTAGGATGTGCGAGTCGCCGGCATTACGGCTCCGCCACACGATTTGCCGTATCCGAATCCGATTCCGTACCCGTATCCGGAGCCGCACCCGTACGGCTTAGCAGGACATTTGCAATTGGAATTTCGCATGGACTTTTATTTGCTTTAAGGACGATCAGTCGGTTGACAAACAGCAACAAATGTTCGACTCAACTCGACTCAACTCGACTCGACTTTTGAGATGCTTTCAATTCCTTTTTGTATTGCGAGGGGGGGACTCGATTCGAATGTGATTCGTTTCGATTCGATTTGCGTTGCCTGGGGGCGTTGTCCTGTTTGTCCTAGTATTTGTACGATTTGCTTCTGTTGTCCTTTCGTTTGATTACACTAGTATTTTGTGACTGAGGCTTTGTTAGCACTTTTCACTCTCTCTCCCTGCTTTTTCAACTTTTCATTCTGCAGGAAGTACACAAAATTCACAATTTCACAATTTTCTGCTGGGTCGAGGAGTGGGGGGGGGGGGGGAGGGGGAAACGATTCTGCATTTATTATCAATTCGAGCTCTTTTCATGTGGCCCACTTTGCCATCCGCAGCGCAGTGGGATCAATAAAAGGCACGCACCACGCACCACCCAGCAGCACCACCTGATTGTTATGAGGGTAATCAAATTGACCCACCTCCCACCTGGCGAGTGGGTGGGTGGGTGGTGGTGGTGCAGCTGACTTTTTCCGCACCGCAGCAACAGCTGCCTCAGGGTCCGCCACACCCACTCTGCCGACATCAAAAGCCATACTCACACACACACACACACTCGCACACTCGTATGCAAATCAGTGTGTGCAAAAAATAAAGCGAAAAGAGCGAAAAGAAATTCGCAATTGTCGCACTGTCAGAGGCGGCAATAACTGCAATTTTTCACGCATTTAAATTTCAGTTTCATTTCGTTGCTTTTTCGAATATTTCCCCCACATTTCCATTCCTTCATTCCCCCATTCCACCATTTTACTCGTTCGCCCAAAGCCCATAAAACAAAGCCGCATTGATTGGCCTTCCCCCCTCCCTACAGCCACTCTGTCTCTGCCTCTGCCACGCCCCCTGCAACCACACGCTAATTGCAGTCTCATTAACTGACCACTTCAAAATTGTACCGTTACACACACACACACATACACACATACATTCTTGCATACATTCATACATTTTCACGCATTTAAGCCGGAAAGTAAATTTGTACGGAAAACATTTATTTTCGTTAATTTAGTTTTTGGCCAAATAACTCTGAAATGCACTTGGCCATAAAATGCAAATAAATGCCAATGACAAAGAAGCTAAAATTACATTTTGTGCAATTTTAATGTAATGCTACACTGCGAGAAATTAGGCAGGTAGCATAAGGCAATTGTTGCTGGAATGTGAATTGAGAGTGAATTGGGACACATTTGAGTTGACTTTAAGCAAAGCAAATAAAAAAAAGAAATACTAAAAATCTTAAGCTAAAAATATTTATTATAGAAAATAATTATTATAAACTAAAATTCTATAAATGAAAAATATTATAAAATATATAAATTATAGGAAGGAAAATTAAAGGAAGTATAAAACTTTATTTAAGAATAAAACTTTCAAACGAAATGTTTGTTTCAATTATTGAATAAAAACTTAAATGTTTTAGAGTGAATTTAAACTATAGGAAAGAAAAAAAAAGTATACAACTTTATTTAAGAATAAAACTAAAAAACAAACGAAATTTTTGTTTCAATTATTGAATAAAAACTTAAATGTTTTAGAATCAAGGCATAAAATACTTTATTGTTTTCCCACAGTGTATCTATAACAAACTTGTGATTAAATTAATTGAAAATGAATATGCTTAAAGGTATTCAATTATTATGTTATACTTGAGCTGTCATATGTTTATTTTAGCCGGCTCAAGGTCTTCGTCTTTTATTCGGTCTTAAATGATTTTTCTATTACCTAAACTTCAACTCTGAAATGTCCTTTCTTAGGGGATTCCATATTAAATTAAAATCCACAAATAAGTTAATCATTTTGATTAAAAACCTATAAATAATTAGAATTCCAGCTACTAGTAGTAAAATCCGATTGGGTTCAATATATAATACAAAGTCTATATCTAAATCTTTACTAAAACTCCACACTTCAAACTGTTCAATTAAGAAACATTTCTTTATAGACCAATACATTGCAACTCATTCAAAGACAGCAATAAATTGAGCTCAATTCAAGTGGCAAGTGGCGAGTGGCACACACACGCTGCAAGTATTTCGCACTGTGTAGCACTGTTTAAACTAACTTCAAGTTGTATGCAAACCACATGCTTGTTGCCATTCTAAAAGCGATTTTCGTTCGAATGGAAACTGAAATTGCATGTTGAAGGATTCGGCAATCATTGCGGCATCCACAGTGGCACAGTGGCACCAACACCAACGTCCGAGTGGCGGAGTAGCAATTGGTATGCTCATCCATCATGTTGCCACACAGCTGCCCCAATTATGTAATGCCGCCGGCAGCGAGTGAACTTTTAATTAAAAATCTATTTGACATGGCGTCGGGTTGGTTCTAGCTTCTTGCCACTTGGACTGAGGACGAGCACACATACACACAGAGCATACATACATATGTATGATGACTGAGATTAGAAATTAATTGAGCTGATTTGCCGTCAAATGAAATGTTTAATAAATGTCCTAGAACTGTGTCAAGTGTGCCCCCCTCCCCCCTCCACACTCTGTGTTAACTCACTTGAATGCTGATTACTTACAGAGTGTGTGACAAACTGTTTGCAGATACGCAATGTATCTACAAGATACACAAACTAAATCATTCCTCAAGCAGCAGTAAATTGAGTGGCAACTAAAGTAGGCACTCGCTGGAGTGAACCAAGAGTAAATATAGTACAGAGAGTGTTGTCTGACAGAGTGAACACTGTTCACACTATCGAGTGTGCAGCTGCTCGGTATCAAGTCGATGATGGCTTTGAAGGCATCCTTATTGAATTAACATGTGCTCAGGTCTATACACTCCTACACACTGTCTTCGGCAGTAGTTATGCTCCCCCTCCCCCTGCCCCTCTCCCACTGCTATTCAATTATCATACTCCCCCACCCCCGCATCATACTCACGCCCCTTATCAAGTCAGTCGCGCTCTTGACATTTGATTAATGATGCGTTTCTCTCAGTGTTATCAAGTGTATGCACGTGTGTGTGTGTGTGTGTGTGTGTGAGTGTCTCTGTGATTCCACACTGATTCGCAGGAATTTCCCTCTAAGCGAAATGAGGCCGAGATGGGCAATGGCGACAGAAATTGAAATAATTCAACGGACTAAAATAAACGAGGCGGCAAAGCAGTGCGGCACGGGGCACGTGGCATGTGGCATGTGGCACGTGGGAGGTACGCGGCTTATCCCTGCCGCAGAATGCTGGGCTTATGTCTGCTAATCATGCCCCCAAAAGAGGCGCCTCAGAACCTCACGATTTCAGCGCTTGTTAATTTCGCATATTTGTGGCGTGGCTCCCTCTAGTTCCCCAGGTGGTGCACACTTTGAGTGCTGTTTTCCTCTTTTTTAATGCGCATTTGATATTATATATTTTTATTTTCATTTTTATTTTCACTTTTATTTTTTACGTTTTGGTTTTTTTTCACTTCTTTTCGACCGCGAAAATGCAAAACACACGCGCACTCAAAGGCATAACTCACATTTGGCCAGCGGCAGCGAAAAGCACGTGCAGAACTCACACACAGTTATGTGGCTAGCGGTGTATGCATTAGTGTGTGTGTGTGACTAACTGTGATAGCTTCACTTGCAGGCAGAAAACGTAACACGCGCGACCCACGTACGCTTCACTCGACTGTCGGCGTTGAACTGAACGCAGCGCTGACTGCGACAGCGACTGAGGCTGCGACTCGGCACTCGGCAAAGGCTGGCCGCAATGCAGCGTACGAAGCCTCGACACGAGGGCAGCGCACAGGCTTCGTGGCAGGCGTACGAATGCCAGCTGGGAAATATTCTCTGCGCGCTAGCACAACTCTGCGAAGAGCGCCTTGCGGAACTGGGTCAGTGTGAAACGTAAGCACAACTGCCACCCACTCTTATACTGCACCCCTTGCAGTAAGCGACGCGCTGGCAAGAGTTTCGGCTGTGCGAGCCGCATTTAATCGAATGTAACGTTTACAGTCAACTTAACACATTGATTTAGCCTATCGTAGGTAAATTAGTGGCCAACTGCCAGCTGTATGCGAGTGTGTGTGCGTGTGTGTGTAATAAGTGTGTGTGTACTGTTGGTAAGAATGCTAGTTGTGCGTGCGGCCGGGCGATTATGGCCATCGCTTAGCTTGGCGTCATAATTCGCAACGGTATTGCTTTTATCACTTGTAACAGTTATCTGTCTATATAAATAACACATGTGAATGGCGCTGTGTGTGTGTGTGTGTGCTAAGCAAGAGCATTGACACGCAACTTGTTGCCTACTGATTTGTATGTGAACTTAGATTCACTTAGCGTATACATAAACCTATTTCAATACATTAGTTGAGGGTATGTGGGTTCTAGTCCGCACTAACCAGCGCTTAGCATTGCCTACTTTTAAGCTTAGTTTTCAACTGAAATACTTTCACTTTTCATTTAGTTTAAATATGGACTTAAAGTACATAAGAAGAGCATTCAGTGGTCTGTCCAATTTGGAGTTTATCATCTCCAATCCACGCCATAAATGCTAATTGCATTTGCAAACATATTCTAATTTCGCATTGATTTAATTTGGCAAAGCAACGGGGAATCTACCAAATAATCAAATATGCTATTTATACACACACACACATATAGTATTATTGATCTGATACGCATAAATAATAACTGGATTTATTGCGTAAACAATGCCCAAATGAGCAAACTGACCTTTCGACTGACCCCACAATGGGGAACAGAATCGCAAACAACATGACATTCCCCGCTTCCCCCATCATCCCCGCCAATAACTCTTTATCATAGACCATATTTAATTTAAATGTGCACCACAATAAATTTGGTTTAGTTTAGTTTACTTTTTGGCAATACTTTCATTTCATTTCGCTTTGTTTATTTTATTTTACTTTACTTTACTTTATTCGCTTGCCCATAAAATAGTGTAACAACACGCTGACGTTGCATTGTGTTAGTTTTTTGCTATGATAGATTGCTCAGTTCCTGTATGCTGATATATAGTATTGTTCCGTTATACGCTCAGTCCACTGGGATCAGTGCAAGAGTAACAGCTGGCAAACTGTTCTCACTCTCCGTTCTCTACCGCCTCCCTTTTGGTATACCATTCAATTGGTAACACGAGGGAATTTTATACACTACTTCAACTCACTTTCTCTAGCGCTCTCCCTACACACTCTCTTCTCTTCCCTCGGCACAGATAGGACTCTAAAGGAAACTCTGTACTATATACAGTTAAGCGGAACTTTATTTATTTTACATCGATTAAGATCTTGCCATAAATCGATTTATCTACTACAAGAAATTTAGAATTCGTAAAAAGAAATAAACTCTGATTTCATACAGTTAATGAAAATGAAATAACAAATTAAAGAACGAACCATATAAGAAACTTAACAAAGAGTTTAGTGGAGTTTAACTACACTTCATATCAAGTTCTTCTAGCTAATTCTAGCTTTTATTTTTGGCTATTTTATGCTCCCTCAGAGTAGGCAACACTTCTCGTGTCTCTTGGCGAGTTTCGTTATCGATAGTTAGTGTATCGATAGACCATGTTCGATAGAGTATGTTGTTTCTCCTCTGAGTATTCACTGTAGTATTCATTATAGTTATAAGCCATAATCAATTGGCAAAAGTGTTAATAATTGCAGCTAGAGCAGAGTTCGCGCTCTCAAAGGGATGTTGTAGAGGGGGTGGGGGATGGGGGATGGGGGAGTTGGTATGATGGTCACTTGATGCATTAACATTCGAGTAGACGAGTGGATGAGCGGAAGAGTGGACAAGTGCATGGCCAAGTGGATGAGAGTAGAGTGGTGCATGCTGCTTGTGGCATGAAGAGGAAATCGCTTAGGAATGCGCATGGAATATAACCGCAGTTGTGGACTAGTCACAAAGGTGACGTGGGGAGCGGGGGAGGGGGGAATGGGTAACAGGGAACACGGCACGAGCAACCAGAAATGAGAAGCTATGGACAAGGACACTGACAGCTGCCACGCATATTTAAGTTGTCCACCAACTGTGCACCACTGTGCACCGTGGACACCTTGCAGCACATCAGGTGGCATCAGCAATCGAGGCCACTTTGAATGTTGTGGCAACAACATGTGCCCCCTCCCCTTGCCCTTTGCCGTCACAAATCTGGCTTTGGCTTTGGCTTTGGCTTTGGCCACACTCCCAACTGATTAACAGCCGCAAGGTTGCCATAGTCTGTAACCCGTAGTCTGTGCGCCGTGGACGGAATTTCGAAATCAATTGCGAAAACACCCCGAGGACAACATCATTGCTCCTGGCTATGGCCACTGCTCCTTTTGACTTGACCAACATTTTCAGTCAGTCAGTGGCCTGACAGCTGCTGGGTATTAATTAGCCTTACACTGCTCAAAATTGAACTTACATTGCCAAAAACGATAGCAAAGTGTTTCAGGAGTATGAAAATAATAGCCAATATTATTAAATTACATTCAACTTTCTTTTAACAATCCACATAAATATAAGAGTGGGGCTTGACTAACGTTCCACTTCCAGTTGCCTTCGATTTCCACTAGCACTGCTTGTCCCAAACACTCAACTTGGTTGCTGCATTCACTTTTTATCGTTATACATGGTATAAGCTAAAGTGGAAATGGATTGTTTATAAGCTGTTATATAAACTGTTCTAATATATACTGTGCTATACTGGGAATAGTATATTATAACAATGAACCACGCTGCTATACATATCCTTATACCACTTTACAGGCGTTATACTTTTATCCGTGGCGTTATAACAGCATTTATACTTGTTATAAATTGAACCCATTTGGGTAGCAAACTTTGCTAAGGTAAACAGATTTACTGAAATGGTGTGTCTTGGTTATTTTAAAGTTGAATATCCCAGTTTGTTTCTTTATGCAGGCTTAGCTACTGCATGAACCTACTTACGACACAAACCATTTTCACAGTGGTGGCAATTTTGTTAAGGAAGTTTCTTATGGGACCTTACTGACATACTGTTCTACAGCAAAGAGAAAGTAGTTATCATTTAATACCAATTGCAACTGTTATATGCGGCTGTTACACACACTTTTCCCTCTGGGTATCAAATTTAGCTAAGGTAATATAATTTGCTAGAACTGTGTCTAGAACTGTGAAACTAAATACAATTATGATAAGTTTGAGCTAGTTCTTAAAACTTATTTTGGAATAAAACTCTGCTAAGGTAATAACACTCGCTTAAAGGATGTCTTGGCTAAAGCGAAACAAATTGTGTTCTAAATTCTATTATAACTGCACTAGTTTTAGCTGCTGTTTAAACCCTATATTTTATATACTGTTCTACAGCAAAGTGAGAGCAAATTTATATTTGAACGCAACTGGTTACGCTGTGTCTGTGGTCTAAAAACTTAGTTTTGTTATACGACAGTTGGCATATCTTATACCAGCTCTTATACTATAAATTGTATATGATTTTCGTTATAAGACTCTTCACTTTAAAGCAGTGCATTTGTGCCAAAGCGCAAGCAGTGCTAGGCAGTTGTGGGCACAGTGCAAGCAGTTCTAGTATTATACACTGTAATTTGACTTATACAAGACTAAATGAATGTTTGAGTGTGCATCTTTAATGCTAGAAACCCGTGCGATTGTCTAATGGCTGACTCGAGCTCTGTCTCCAGACATTCCTGCTGGTATTTCCCCCATTTATTTCGGCTGTACTCGTAATTTTAATCACATTTCTCTGCAGCAACCGCATGGGCTATAGGCTTCTACAGATTTGCATCTGTCAGTTGATCCAGGGGCACATGGCTGGGTCCCACGGTCGAGTTATGCTCAGAATTTATTGTCGCAGTTATTCAGTGACTTATTTACCTGTGTTTAGATGAGTACCACACAAGAGGGGGGAGGGGTGGGGAGTGGAGACTCCACTCTTCGACAGCTACTAAAACTCGAGAAGTTATTACTGCAACGAGGCGGAAAATTGCTTCTTTCTCCACGTGCGAATTGCTCGAGGGGCAGTGAAGTGGGCAGAGGGGGGAGTGTGTGTGTGTGTGTTTGTGTGTGTGCATGCATCAACTGTACGCAGCGTGGCAGAAAAGTCGACGCTGGCATTCATTGTGTGCAAATTTTCGGTGCCTGATTGCCGCTAATGAGCGTCAAATTGAAATTCCTACGTTGAGTGTGACAACAGCAACAACAACTGCAAACAACAACAGTAAGCAGAGGTATCATCGATTTCACACCAAAGCACACACATACACTACAGATACTTCTATGCCAGGCAGTAAATAAAATTTGGCGAGGAGCCATCATAATCCAGTTGCTTTTGCTGCTTAAAATTCCACTGGCTGCTCCATCTGATCCGCAGCGCCTTAAAGCCACAGTCCCCCCCCCCATCCTCTACACAGAAGGTGCTATTAAAATGCAAGCAGTGTAACTACAAAATGGACAGCAGAAATTTCCCACTCCACCCGCACAGTATGACATGGAGGTGGGGAGCTCGGCTTAGCGCATACACAACCCCACTCACGCTCTCACCCACACTCTCTCTCGCTGGACTCACACTGGTATGTCGCTTGCAGGTGATGGGGAATTTTGCTCAGCCAATAGACACACACACTCGCACACATTGTGATACATTGAAAAAGTTGCTCAATGTGTGTGCTTTTAACCGGAATATTAGAGCGCAGAGTTATTCATATGGCCAACTTTTTAGTGTTCACCAATGATGCCGACAGGATGTGTCAAACGGGACATGGCCACAGGCAGAGGCAGCGACAGAGGCAATGGCAGTGGGGAACATCGCATGCGATTTAGAGACATCATCTAGTCGCATGAGTGAAGAAACTTTTATGAAATCTGTTTGCTCAAAGCCAGGTCGAGACAGTTGCCAAGGGGATGCTCGGGGGCAGAGAGTGGAGAGTCTAATGGAGTGGGCGCTACTCTAGTCTGCTCTGCTGTCCCCCCCTCAGTCGCTCTGTCTGTCTGCAGAGTTTACAAATTCACTGACATGATTGCTAATAGCTTTCTATAATCGTGTTTAAAATATGAAGAGCAAAAACTTTGCGAAAGTCATTAGATCTTGTTTATTATCCACGTGCAATGATATGCATGAGGGAACACGCTCCACATTAATTATAAATATATTTCGGATATATTAAATGTGACAAATACTCTGTCGACTGAAATACAGTCACAAATGGAAAAACTTTTGGAAACTTTTAATAGAACAACTTGTGTTATAGAAACTAATTATACTGTGCTACAAGTAGGTGAATAATTCCAATTGCAGTAAGAGGTATTTGTGTACTTATTGAGTGAAATAGGATGTGGAAAAAAATTAAAAAAAAAAAAAAAACATTCAAAATAAAAGATATTAAATGTAGTTATGATGAAAAAAGGTCAAAGTATGTGAGTTAAATTTGACATAAAATGGAACTGTAGATAGAGCTGATTATGATGAGTACTATCTACTATAATTGTAATTTATAACGAAGTCATTTATGTTACTTTACAACTAGGTGAATAATTCCAATTGCAGTAAGAGGTATTTGTATACTTATTGAGTGAAATATAATAAATAATAATAAAAACAAAAATATTCAAAATAAAAGATATTAAAGGTAGTTATGATAAAAAAAGGTCAAAGTATGTGAGTAAAATTTGACATAAAATGGAATTGTAGATAGAGCTGATTATGATTAGTACTATCTACTATAATTGTAATTTATAACGGAGTCATTTATGTTACTTTACAACTAGAATCTATGTGTTAAATTTGAATATTTATATATTTTTTTAAAATTTTTTAAATATAAAAAAGCTGCTCAATCTAGATGTCCACTGACTGCCTTTCAATCAAGAGAAAACCTTTAAAATTCCTAGGAGTTATTTGCAAGTTGAACTCCAAACTAAACCGTAAGTCATTAATCATTCTCAAAAACATAAAATCAAGATTCAAATCACTTTTAAATATACAAAATCTCTGTCTTTGTATGTTAGTTCTGATCTAAATTTGTCCCATAGTGCCGTCATATTATCAGCCACAAATAGCCCTCAAAATGTTTGTTTCCAGTGATTAATAAATTTACATCAAGCATTCAAAGCATCAAATTGATTCGCCCAGACGAAAATAAAAGATATTAAATGTAGTTATGATAAAAAAAGGTCAAAGTATGTGAGTAAAATTTGACATAAAATGGAATTGTAGATAGAGCTGATTATGATGAGTACTATCTACTATAATTGTAATTTATAACGGAGTCATTTATATTACTTTACAACTAGAATCTTTGTGTTAAATTTGAATATTTATATTCATTTTTTTTAATTTTTTAATTATAAAAAAGTTGCTCAATCTAGATGTCCACTGACTGCCTTTAAATCAATAGAAAACCTTTAAAATTCCTGGGAGTTATTTGCAAGTTGAACTCTAAACTAAACCTTAAGTCATTAATCATTCTCAAAAACATAAAATCAAGATTCAAATCACTTTTAAATATACAAAATCTCTGTCATTGTGTGTTAGTTCTGATCTAAATTTGTCCCATAGTTCCTTCATATTATAAGCCACAAATAGCCCTCAAAATGTTTGTTTCCAGTGATTAATAATTTTACATCAAGCATTCAAAGCATCAAATTGATTCGCCCAGACGACCCCAATCTGTTGGGCATACCCTGCCATATGTTTTGGCTGAACTTCAGTCCAAAGTTGATTCATTACCAAGGCCCTGTCAAAATTTGTGTGTAATTGGGGGTGGGGGAGGGACGTTTGTTTATTTTCTTTCACTGACTGTATCTCATTTTCCACTTGAAACTAATATTTTAATGTTGCATGGAAATGACAATAAAATGTGTAGCGTACGTGTTGCGGCTACAACGAAACAAAAACAGAGTGGAAAACACGAATAGAGAGAGCCTCAAAAGGCAGTGCCAAAAATAGATACCCTCAGGGCGAGGGGAAGGGGGAGTAGAGCTGGGGTCGTTGACAGCATTGGGCGCTAGAGGCAGGGAAATAGATATGGGGTTTATAAATAGCGAGAGGATTTGCTAAAGTGCAACAGGTGCGCGGCTTAAGCCAGTCAAAAAGGAAGTGAGGTAGGGATGTAAGGGATGTAAGGGAGGAGGGGGTGTAGGGGCAATAAACACATAAATCAACGTGGCCCAAGGTGCTGTTCGACTACAGCTAAGCAAACGGCTTTTGGGAATACGAGTAATCGCTGACCCAGCCACTGTGGCAGTAGAAGTGACCACAATACACACACACACACACACACACACACTCACCCACACACACTTGTATAGTAATGGCATAATGCATTTGTCTCTGTCAACTGCATACTCGATTCGGGCCCACTTGGCGGCTACTCAACATTTTTTGCAGCAATTGCAATTTATAATTAAATACTTTTACCGAAATGCCAAAGAATGTCTGCCTAATTACCACTGTACTCTCGCCATAACAGTACACTCAGAGCCTACCTAATAGGACGACCTAAGGGGAGGGTAGGGTACCGAGAGTACTCGACATTTCGGGCACGTTCTGGGGCGCCAAATAAATTTGAAATGTTTCATTAGAACAACAACAACAGACTGAGGCAAAACAATGAAATTAACTTAAGGTCGCTTTCGCCTTGTGAACTCCTTATAAAGGCCAATTAACGCCTCACTGCCATTAGAACTCACAAACATTATTACAACAGAAAGTGTGTACACATATTTTCGACATTGATGGACTTTTCGAGTACGGTAGAGTGATGGGGGGAGGGGGTCTCCTTTGTAATATGCAATTAAGAGTTTCTTCTGATATATTAAAAATGAAAAGAAAACTCGTTGAAAATCAGACGGAAAGGCAATCTGCTTACATGTGTACGACATCCGTTACTTGGGGGCAAGAGGACAGTCCTTACTTGGCTTCTTACTTTTAAGCATATCTTGAGTGTTTTCTACTCAATCGAAATGAAAATTGGGGCATAGATTTACAGTGTTCTAATGTGTATATGTGAATACGAATTGTATATACAGTGCGTTTCATAATCATAAGACACTTTCGAATTAGTTAAAAAAAGATGAATAGGATTCATGCAAAACCGATTGGTAGAGATTCTCAAAAGTCAAGGACGATATACAATATGTAAAAAATAATTCAAAAAAATGTTTCATCAATGGTTGTTGCTTAAACGATGATTAAGCTTTAATCACCAGATATAATACATGTATGTATAAGTGTCTTATGATTATGAAACGCACTGTATGTGTATTTTATATGTCTTACATTTTATTCAAATTAATTTAGTAATTTTATTCAAAATGAAAACAGCAAGAATTTAAAATGACTTTTAAAACCTAGCAATAAATTAGTCAAGATTGAAGGACATCAAATCAAAGTTATGTATTCGATCTAACGGTTATAATTGAGCCCCAAATTATATGTTAATGTTATACAACCATCTGACAATACTGGCATTGAGTGGTAGAAAATGAGTATGTAAATATAAATAATATGAAGTATAAACCAATTGAGACTGAAGTCTGTTTTGAAGGTTTTAGAATCGAGTATAGGATACTGATTCCTATAAAAATATTTACACTCAAGCCAAAGTATAATTTAACTAATTTTATGCTCAAGATAATTATGATTTGAAAATGGAAAAGTAGAATACACCTTATAGCTACGTCTATTATTGCCATTAAAAAGCCATAAATTGAATTGTTCTTTGCCCATTGTCTGTGCCATTTCAAAGCCCAATTAAATGCTAGAAAATTAAACGAAAATAAGAACCAATTCATTTTCACAAAGTACAATGTTTATTTTCACATAATGGCAGAAAATGAGCGAAATTAATTCTCCTACTCAACTGTGGGACATAACTCAAAAGGTAATACTAATGGAGGGTTCTGCACCCTCTTGAAGAAGCCAAGGCAAAGGCTAGTTGAGAGTACTATACTCCACTGAAGTCGAGTGCCTATAGGTTTGCCTAGCACTCCCAAAGGTCAACGGGGAAACTGTGTGCCAAATCACAGAGGTCAAAGGTTGCCAACAGCTACAAGAGCGTGTTAATATGTCAAATATTTACATACGGCTCAAATTCCCAGTCGAATCCTAATCCTGACTGACTCGACTGCAAGCATAGAGTGGTTGGGAGTGGAGTGGAGTGGAGGGGAGTAGATGGGAGGGGGGAATGATGCGACATACTCTTGGAGCCAGAGCAGCGATTACGAGCAGTGTATAACCAGACACTTTAGACTGACATATATGCCAATAATTTTGGGCTGATGTCCTTGTTGTGGTTGCTGTTATCCTTGTTGTTGTTGTTGTTGTTGTCGCTGTGTTCGAGTCAGTCGACGGTTTTTATTGCCGCGAATATTGTCGCTCATAACTTTTTAATGCGCTTGGTTGCCCTTTATAAACAACTGCCGCCGCACTGGAGCTTGACAAAACTTGTCGTATTGCTAAGCACACACAAGCATACACACACACACACACACACACACACACACACACACTCATACACAGCGCAATGAGGGAAGCGCTTTGCTTTCCCTACGCTCTGACTTCTGCCTCTTATTATATGTAATTTACGCACTCTCTGCTGCTAAGAGTGTATATGGGTGTGTGTGTGTGTGAGTGTGTGTGTGGGAAGTGATTGCAATTGCTACCGTGGTCTTATCTTTGGCAAATACCAACACAAGCAGCAATCAAAAACGCATTTCCCGCCACCAAATGCGAGTGCCACGATCATAACTTTATACTAAAGTTAAACCCTCTTCTACACACACCCACACACACATTAAGTTAAGTACAGGTGCTTGGCATAAGCATAATTTTACACTCATCCATATGTCTGTGTGTTAGTGTGGCACAGCTAATTTTATTTAAATTATTTACACTAAACATGTGTCTAAATACAAGACTAATCTATAAAGGGCAAGAGTCTAACTTTGCAGACTCTGTAAAGGGGCATTCACTTGGCTCTATATAATTGATATTAATGATGATAATAATTTACCATCTTAACTCATTTTGCAATTAATGTAACTTGCTTCTAATTATTCAATGTCAACTTGTTTTAGTATTCTTACTTTTTTATGGCACCAAGCAATGGGTTAGGTGTTAGGCTTAGACCAAGAGGAATGACCATGAGTGTGTGACTCTGAACTTTTACTTAAAGCTATGACTGAGAGTGTCTCATATGGATGTGATAGATTGTGCTTTATTTCATTGAATATTTATTTAAGCAGTTGGCACTTTAAACAGTTAATTTAAAACTACATCTTAGACAGCTGCCTAAATATTTGAATCAACAATAGATGACTTGAATAGAATAAAATAGATAGCGATTCGCATAAGAATCAAAACTTCGAAATAATAAATATATTAAAAAAAAAACTCAACTATTTGAATGTGGACTTTAGAAAGCAGACTTATTTGTAAGTCAAAGATGAATAGAGCTCAACGTTTTGTAAAGCAAAAAGCATTGGCTTCATCTGTGAATCTTTGTTTAACCTTTACCCACAAAATAGACAAGAAAGGGTATTATAACTTTGTGAATATCTATGTGACAGGCAAAAGCAGGTTTCACAGGCTCCATTAAGTATACATTTCTTCATCTAGTAAGTATACAGTATGACCCATGTTTCTCTTTGATTCATTCCCTGGTCATAGAACTACCTACTCTACATTCAATCAGTCTATAAATAAACACCTACTTCATTACAGTACTTATGCACCTCAACATTCCCTCAGTTTGCATTTTAATATACAGATATAAATTTAGTCTAAAAACACTATTCTATGTCATTTTAATGATGTTACTTCCATTAAACTAGCTTTAATGATGAGCAAAAGTTGAGCGATGTTATTGGCATGTAAAAATTCGATGAGAAGAGTTTTATAGAGACGAGTATGCATTTAATATAATGTTGAAAGGAAAAGTCCCACTCTATTAAATGTCTGTTTATGCAAGTTTATGGTTTCATGAACAGGGCATAAGACTGTCAAAAGTTTGGCTCAGCGTGCTTGAAATACTGATTTGATTGAAAGCACTTAGAGCCACTACTCGTACTCCACTTCTCGTGGCTCCTTGACACACTGTCGTTTTATTGAGTTATGTGGTGGAACTGGAAATCAAATTCTTGAAAATAAATTCACAGAGTTATGAGCATATGCCACAGCGTGGATAACCACAAATAATTTGTGGCATTTGCATATTGCGATTATCTGGAAGCCAAACCCAGTGGAGCCTGTTGCTCAGCTCCCCTCCAGATGGAGGAGATACAGTTGTTAGGAGTGGGCTGCTCTTTGTGCTTCCTGTCTCTTTGTGCCACTGACAGTGGCTGAAACAAAGGCAGGAGCAGCACACGCGGCACGTACGTGTCAAAAAACGTTTTGGAAGCCATCAATCTGTAGGAATAACAACGACAGATGACAATCAACGAGCGGAGGGAAGTGAGGAGTGACATCCCACCAAACTAGTAACAAAGAGACGCGTGTAGAGCCAACATTTCCAATTGATTATCGCATCAAGTTGTTGACATCTTACAGCAAACTTTTCTCCCCCTGCCCCCAGCCCCCAGCCCCCATCTCCGTCTCCCAACTCCCATGGGAACACATTTATAGTTCTCTGGCAAAGTTGGCATAAAAGTGCGTCTGTAGCACTAAAAGCAGATACGAGTACAAAATAAATATTTTGTTCTCTGTCCAGTGGGACATGCCTCAATGAGTCCAGCTCTTACACTGAGCGAAACTCGTGTTAATTGCTGGAATGCTACGAAAGTGAGTTGGAATTATTATAGAATAATATGAACTGTAAATTAGAGTTGAATGAAGACAAAACTGCGCTTTGAACTCACTTTGATATTGGCATAAAAAATGTAAATCTCAGGTCTCTAGGGATAGAGATTTCCCTTCCCAAGGTTTTGTTGTTTAGCCTTTTCTCTGTTTCCCTTGGTGTAATAGTTTCTTTAGATTAAATTCCTTTGAAGTTTTTTCTCTCGGTGCAATGGCTTCTATTGGTTTCATTTCTTTTGATACTTTTAAGGTTTAAAAATTTCATTTTTAAATAACATTTTTTTTAATTTAAAACCACATTTTACTATGTTTATTTCATATTTTTAAGTTACTAGACAAATATTCAAGAGCAACTTCAGCTACATAGTATTAAGGCAGTCATCTGTTACATCAGATTCTATCCAAAGAGATTCCAGATTACTTTAGGCGCACCGTACCTATCTCAAGATACTTTCCCCAAGATTAGTTCAATTTAAAGTTTTTCTCGCAGTGCAGGGCTTTGGGTTAGTTAGTTGGCAGGGAAGAAGCGCTTAAAATCGTTCACTTGGAAAGCAATTAAAAGACACAATCCCAATATACATAGATACAAACAGATTGCTCAAAGACGCGTAATATCTGTGTGCGGTAAGAAGTAAACAGGGAGCAAAGCAGAGAGAATCTAGAGAGTGGAGAGGGGGGCAGTAATAAATGCTGATGGGTAGTTTAGAGTGCAAAGTTTTCGCATTTTTCATGGAGTTAAGCGAGCGAATGTAAATGGAAAAGCGAGAGCTCTAGCAGCTGGGAAACTGGGAACCTTAATGAACTCAGTTTGAACCAAATCAACGGCACAGAAAAATGTCAAATAACAACTCAAATAAATAAAAGATAAGAGACATGAAGCAAAACAAAGGACATGCTAAAAGACTACTACCACTGCATTGTTCTTGTTCTTGTGCTTGCTCTTGATTCCATTTCAGCTATTCGCGATACGATGGAGCAGCAATGGGAGGAGGAGAGCTGTAAATAAGGAAAACGATAAAGCCACTTACCCAATTTCTCGCCGCAGAGCACAGAGAGGAAGGACTGCGTCAATATCAAGGCCAACAGTATGACGTCCTGACTCCGTAGTAGACTTCGTCTTCCCTCCATCACGAGACCTTGCCCCTGGGCAGGCGGCACAACGGTCAGTTAGAGAGACGAGAGATGGGGAGAACTGCGTTCAAAGGATTTCTCTATCAAGTTAGATATGGTCTAAGTTCTCCGAGCGACAGCATTCATCGGCAATTAGACTCAAGTCGTAGTGCTCGGGACTTTGTACTTTTCCACAGTCCGCTTTTCACTAGTAAATGGATTTTCTTACGCTTCGATTGGCCCTTTTCAGCCCACAGCCAGCAGCCATCAGCTGCATCAGAGCATCAGAGCATATGGCAATAGACCCTATTCAAGGGCCCACTCAATTGACTGAACGTGTCAGGGCTGCGAGCCTCTTTCTCTTAGCTGACTGCCCTCAAATTGTTAAGCAAATTTTGCATAAATACGAGTACATATATTTATATATATATATAGTATAAGAATTAGATCCTCTTGCGCTTTTCCTTTTTTGATTCAATTTTCTTTCATTTTGCTTCGTTCAAATTTATGACATCAGAGTACTCAGTACACTTCGGGACACTGAAGTTAGTGTAATTGTAGTTGTATCCACATTATGTGCTTGATTCTAAGTCAATGTACAAAGTTGTGACTGTATAGGGAGGAAAAACATTTTCTGAAATTATAATCCAGCAAAATTTTTCAAGGACATCTTTAAACCAAAAACAAAAAAAAGACATTTTCAACACACTGTGAATTGCTTTCATTAAGGTCTCATAATTACACTAATTACTAAAATAAAAATTGAACAAGTTTGTCACAATTTTTAACTATTTTTGTTTTCTTATGAATTAATTTTATTTATAAGATAATAAACCTGCAGTTAAAAATATAATGTTGATAAAGAAAACACTTCAGCATTCAGATTAATAAAAGAAAGAAGTAATCTTCTACTCTCTGTGAATTTTAATGGATTTCAATAAGGTCTCACAGTGAAACTAATTATTAAAATTAAAATTAAACATTTTACTTAATAATTGGATTTTTTTTTAAAGTTATGTTTATGAGATAATCAAGTAACAAAACAATTTTATAAATATCATGTTGATAAACAAATCACTGTATCATTCAGATTGACTAAAAAGAAAGACGAAATTTTCTACTCTTTGTCGATTTTAATTGCTTTTATAATTAAACTAAACAATAAAATGAAAATTTAACATTTTAGTTAAAATCTCTGGTTTTTTTTTTAAATTATATTTCTAAGATAAACCAATGGGACAGTTATAGATATCCAGTCAACACTTGATGACTCAAAACAATCACTACTCTACTTTTCAATGAAACCTTTTCTTGAATATTTTTTTAATATCTGTATAAATATTGTTATAGTTATTGATTTATTTATTTTTGTAAATTCCTCTTATTATTAATGATATTCATAATCAAATTCGTCAGTTATTTCAACTTTCCTCAACATAAGTTAAAGTCCTCAACTTTGTGTAATCTACAAACTAAATGTAACCTAATTATACTAATTAAAAATGGGTAAAAAGGGATGTAATAAGTTTTTTGATTAGGAACTTACCAGGGTAAAATGGTAATCCGAAATTAATTCAAGTACGTCTCTCGATGCATAGCATAATGTATTCCATTTAATCAGAGTCACAGTTGGCAATTGGCTTATTATCCTTTCCTTGTAATGCCTTCACGTCACTGTCAAAATGTCGCATTTCGTGGTGGAGTATCTTGAATTTAAAATGAGACCCGAACAGGTTTGTTTGTTTGTAGGGCTCTCTGTCAGCTTACAGATTACATGAATTATTTCAATTGAAAAACAAATTTCTTTTCCCATTGAGCACACACTCACACACTACGAATAGATGTGTATCTATTGTATTTGATTATTTATCACTGGAGTAGCCTTGACTCTTGTTTGCTTTCGAATTGAATTTATTTGTATTAGAGCTGGAGCTGGAGCTGAAGCTGGGGCTGGTCTTAGGTTAGTTCCGTTGTCCTAGGAAGGATGTTAATTTGCTGAATCGACGAAGGCAAGGGCCAAAAGATTGTTACGATTCAAATTTGGCGCACAAGGCTGATTTGTCGTTGACCCGCTTCAATCGCAATTTATGGAAAATTATGACCAAACCATTTTCACATTTTCATACACATCTATTCTCGTTGGTGGTAAAACAAAACCATTTCGTGCACAAGCTTCATTAGTGCCAATAAAATAAATTGATTCACGATGGGCAGCACAATGGTGTATCCCTAGAATGTGAGATTAAATATTTGTTTAGTATTCACAAAATTCGCTTCAAGTTTTTGTACTACTATTCGATTCACTACAATGTATTTTAGTTTAAACTTTAGCTTGTGGGTGACTTTTTTACTGCTTTTACTAGGCGAATGTTATGCGTTTCGATTTTAGTATTCAATAATACTTTTTGATATTATATTGATTGTACTTTCGCTTCAACTGGGTTTGATATAATATTTGATCACTGTGCAGAACTTTTTGCTAAACACTTGACTGTACTTTAAACTCCATTTTCATACTTCAGCATCTCTTTATATTTGTGTGATTTCACTTTAAGGATCTTTTCAAAAAACTTTGTTCGCCTACGAAAACTTTAACTGCTTTGTAGACTGCGTAGTTTTGAGATTTGCGTAAATTCGGCGCCTAACACGGCGTATACTTGATGCCTTTGGTCCGTTACACTCTGTATGGGATCTGGCTATGCTGCGAGACGACACTGAACTGACTCGCAGCTTTGACTGTGGATGGAGTCTTAGCTCCACAGTACCACACGAGTGAAGCTGAGGATGCTTTCCGAACAGAGCCGAGATGCTGAGCGGAGCTGTAGAATTTAAGAGAGCGCTGAGAGCTTTCTCTTGTGCAGCGTGGAAGCTATAGTCTGACTGCTCTGGCGGAGTGTGTGGGTCTGCCTACGCGAGTGAGCGGTAGAACTAGTTAGGGTCGAGTGAGAGCAAAGCTTTGTGCTTGTCAAGCTCAACGCAGCTTAACTTATGCCATTGCCATTGGGGTCTTTGTTCAGTCTTCAATGAGCAATGATGGCATGACAGATGTTGGAATAAGAACCAAGTTAGTAAGAGTCTAAGGAATGCAGATTTAATTAAAGCCAACTAAAGGCATACTAGCTAGAGATAGTCTTAGCTGTACAGTTGTGAATGTGATTAGTTCGATTGCCACATTTAGTCGCACGTACTAACTATACGAACTTTCAACACTCACCTACATCATTTGGCTATTTGTCTATTTGTATTCGTTGGCTTACTACCATTATAAGTCCGCAACGAGATGCTGATTGAGTCTTAAACTGATTTAAGTCATTAGGCGTCTAAAGTTTTATTAGTCACGGCCAAGTTTGAGGCGAAAGTTTTACTTTTTACGTTTCCGAGAACCTTGTTTATCTAAAGTTATCTATTTGCTTAATGCTCGTTTAACAGCTTATGCTTAAATGCCCTTCTCGGATCGATGTGGCTAAGCACACTAGGGTCAACTGCCCTGAAGTTTTGCCCCCTCCCCCCCTGGATACTGATAGCCATAATGTAACATCTTATTTCTTCCAGCCAGTGGGCAGAATGTATCTCGGTTTTGTGGCTTACCTGGTGAGGTCAGCACCTGAGAGCTGATTTGATTTTAGCTCGTCCTTTGAATATGTAAATCACATTCATAACCCAAACACAATTAGAGTGATAAAATGAAGTAAACAAGATGATTCAAGGCACCTCCACCACAAAGGACATTATGAGTGCCGAGCAATCCTGTTTGCACTTGATTTCTGAGAAATTACAATTATTTTAAGACTAACACCTGAAGGGGAAGGCGTAGAGAGAGCAGGTGTAATGGGCTTAATGTTATACCATTATTAAGTCAAGTGCTTTATGGCTCATTATTGGCCACAATTGAATAGATCTATTGATTAAAAGGGGAAACTGTATCGCCGAAGTATCCACGATTTATTTGCTTGTTGTGGAAAACTTTAAAATTCAACAAGTCATGCAAAAAGTAAGGTAAAGGCTGATTGCTTGTTTGGCAGCTGCAGGAGGACCTATTCGAGCTGCATAATGAAATTCAAGGCAGACTCGTGGGACTGGTCTTAAAGTTGGAATCGTTGGGCTTTGCCATAGATGAACGCTGGAGAAAACCCATTAAATAGTTTCTAAACAAAATAAGGACGTTGCGAGTAAAGCAGCCCTAAGAAAAGTTTACGTCCTTCGTCCTTGTTGTTGTGTGTTGGGTGTGTTGTCACCTAATAAAGGATGGAGGGAAAAACTTTGCGATATTTTGTGATTGTTTCTCGTTAAATAAGAATACCGTTGGCGATACTCGTATTTTGTGGTTGTATCTCTGGCTGGTATCTCTTCCTCTCCTTGCTGGTTTACTCTATTAATCCCCAGTTGGCATTTAACCAAATGTTTGCTTGTTTGCATACTTTTCGTCCTGACTGTCGTTAGTATTTATTGTGATGAGCGCAATTTACAAAATTGAATTTTTCTTTTCCCTGCCAGCCTCTTGTAAACTGACACGAATATGCAGAAGGTCCAGGTCCTTTCCTTTGTATATATATCAATTTACTTGTATACATTTATGTCGGTCGAACAAACAGAGGCAATTGTTAAGGACACTTATTTGAGTTGCTAGTAGTCAAAATTGCATAGAATAATGAATAACATATTTAGTTTATTTATTTAATCGAATCTGAATTACTCTTCCCACTGATTGATTCACTCATTCACATTTTAAATCATTTTTAATAGCATTAAAATATACCATAATCACGTTAAGGGCATTACTGATTATCCTTTGCCTGTTTATTTTTCACAGACCGCAATTAGCCTTCACACCTTGCAATTATTCAGTGTTGACAGGACATTATGTAATTAGGCAGGACATTAGACAAATGAGCTCATAAATCCGCGGAATTATTGCGATAAGTCAGTAGAGTCCGTTAATATCGGGCTAAAGTTGTTAAGCAATTGGTGAATAGATTTCTGATATCCAAAACTAATGTAATAACCACAGGAGCAGGGAGTGGGACTCTGAGGGGGCACAGTGTGTGCACTCGTGGATACTAATTTGAAATAATTGTGTGTTAATTTGTTTGTGTTTGCATTTAAGGCATATTATGGCATTTGTCAGAGGACAATTGAGGCAGCTGCTGTCGCCATCCCATCCCCCCAATGTTGTGTGGATGTTGTTATACTCTCAGGTTCTGCCCATTCATCGAGAAGTCATCGGAGTGGGAGTGGGAGGGGGGGTTATTGTGATCCTGCGGCAACCTTGGCAATTCACTTTGTACAGCTTATAGCCATTTGGAGGCACAATGCTGTCATATGGGCCGATGGGCCATTGGAGCTGATGTCTTGATGGTTTGACGGGCTGATGAAGAGCCATCTGAATGCCAGGCGTTGCCTTCGACTCATTCGCATTCGCATTCGCATTCGTATTCACATTCACTCTCGCTTTCGTTGGGTAAATGTAAATGAGTCTCCAATTGTCTCTGACAATCATGAACAAGAGCATTCACGTGTTGTCGGGGGGCGATAACCACGGCATCCAATGAGTAATTGTCAGTTTTATTTTGCTTTGTCATTTTAACGAAGTTCCAGCATCTTTTGCCGAGGCAAACGCGCGGAAAACACTCTCTCTCTCTCGGTATTTCATTGTGCCTTAGTGTCCTTTTGTTGTGCCTTCCCCCATCTCCTCCAGTTGGGGTGAATTAATAAAACAAATTGTGGCCTGAACAGACAACTAAATATGTTAAAGCCGCCTGCCTGCCTGTCCTTAAAGCGGACTGGGCCAAGTGGAATGATGACTGTTGTGAAATTTAGCCATTTTTTATTGTCATTTATTCATGTTTACTTAAATGACTTCATGTTCAGATTATGAGGACTTGTGCTAGCTAGGTTGCTTCCGACTGTTGCTGTACGTTTTATGAAATAATTCATTACATCAAGATATTTATGGCAGAGTTACTGTCGGAAGTGTCGAGTAGTTACTTGTGTTTACTTAAATGACTTCATGGTCAGATTATGAGGTCTTGTGTTAGTTAGGTTGCTTCCGACTGTTGCTGTACGTTTTATGAAATAATTCATTACATCAAGATATTTATGGCAGAGTTACAGTCGGAAGTGTCGAGTAGTTACTCGTGTTTACTTAAATGACTTCATGTTCAGATTATGAGGTCTCGTGTTAGGTAGGTTGCTTCCGACTATTGCTGTGCGTTCTGTGTAGGGTGAAAGCGAGTGTGTTCCATTCCATAATTACTATAGGAAGTGTATTCCATCTCCATAAGATGAATATGTTTGTGGGAAGGCTACAGTCGGAGTTGTCATGAGTTAACTCTTGATTACTTAAAAGACTTTATGTTCAAGTCAAGAAGTTTTCTCGGTTGCATCCGACTGCCATTGGATTGTCTGATTTAATGGCTTTAATCATACAATTTGATTTGTTTGTAAGTGACTGCGCTTAAAAGACATTCACATTCATGGCTGCACCTCTTCCGGCCCGGCTACTCGCAAGTAATCGACGGTTCTGACCCGCCCATACCGGGGAGACTTAGCCAGGTTTAACCAGCTCTGCCTGGAGCTGCTGGGACCATGGCCAAGCCCATGCGGCATATGCAAAAGCTCATGTGTGCACACACATTATCGTACTCCTGGCCGTTGTTGTTGCTGCTGCTGCTGCTGCTGCTGCTGCAGTTGCTGTATCCTTTGGAGTCGTCTAGACGTCGAATCACGGGGGCGACTGTCCTTTGGCACAAATGCGGACACCGGACAACGTCGTTGCATGTGCTGGCACGCAAACAAAAGCGTATGCTGGTTATGCTTTGAACACGCCCCTCCCACCTCTCCCCGTTCCTCCCACTGTCTAACCGTTCATCCGTTGAGTCCTGCACCTGCAGTGCCACAGTTCACCCGACGCAGTTGCTCATTTCTTCGCACATCGTCAGTGGGAGCAGTTCTGTCTCGCATTTAAGCCCCGTCTCAGTGTCTCAGTGATATAAAGTGATTTTTATTATGTCTCTTAACTCAATTTGGATTTTGACCGCAGTCTTTATAGCTCAAGCGCTGAGAACTCATATAAATCCGCAGAACGAAGGTGAGTGTTCAGTGCAATTTTAATGCGTTTCCATTGCATAAAGTGCAAAAGAAAATGCTCTATACAAAATTGAAAATATTTATCAATTGTAACGATAGTTTATAGTGCAAGACGCAAAGGAAGCTGTGAAAATGCTGTTGAAATTAATTTGTAATCCACAATAAATTACTTGGCAAAGAAACCTTTAAAGTCGAGGGAAACGGCAACGGAATGTGGCTTCAAATGCCGCAAATACTTATTACTTAACTTTCTTTTTCATTTATGTCTTCAAGTCAAACAGTGTCTTAAACCCTTTGAGTGGTTCTGCACCCGACTCTACGCAAAAGCCACTGATGAGACAAACACCCTGTGCTGGTTTGCGAAACTGGCAAAAGTTTTAAAAAAGCTCTGTAGACAAAGCTCAAAGCTTTTAAGCTTAATATCCCAGCTGGGCAGATGGCCATACTCTGATTATTTCACTGGATATTACGGCTACTTAAACGGATTGAAGGGACATAAGAGGGTTGTAATCAATTGATAGGTTTGCTTTTGATATGAATGGTTATGATTCTAATAGAACATTATCTATTTAATCCTAAAAGATTCTATCTATTGACACACCGTCAATCCAGCACAGACAAACATGGCTTTACCTTATTCATCGTTTAGTTTAGGTTCAGCTCTCTGCGGAGGGTGCAATTTCATATGTACCACGGGCAGTCTGTGGTTTACTATTGATACTTTTCATGGTAGAGGTGGAGAACTATCGATAGTCGTTGCCATCGATAGCGAGCAATTGTTTTTCTCAAACCATCGATAGTGTCGATAGTGCTATCGATAGTGTAATGCTTTAACTGTTAAATGTAAAAAAGCTATAAAATGAAAATTAAACAAAACTTTATTATAAGTGGGAATCCTATAAAATATAAATACATTTCATTTGTAGAGCTAAGAGTTCTTATTGAGAAACAATCACATGTTAATGTTTTTCTCCTTCAGTCGAGTTCGGCGATCGGAGACTATTTGTCCGGTCTTGCTAAACATGCGCTCGGACTCCACTGATGTGCCGGGTACGCACAAATATTTTAACATTACGGTTTGTATAAGTTCCATATCCGATAGTTCCACTATCGGCTGGATAGCACCAAACCATCGACAGTGTCGATAGTGCCATCGATAGTTCTCCACCTCTATTTCATGGAACTTAAATTGATAAGCGAATTAAGTAGTAGATGTTGTAAGAATATTGTTCTACTTCAACAGTCAATGTAGAGGCAACTACTCCATATTCAAATATGTAAATTATATGACTCTTACTTCTAAACTATTTAAATTGGCTAGTAAAACATTCAAGTTCAACATTAACCCGATGATTCTATTAACTTAACTTAGTACAATCCATATTCAAATATGTAAACTACATGACTCTCACTTTTTACTTACTACGTCAATTAGCTACATAGTATCGCATTCAACTCTAACTAGGAATATCGATTAACCTTATGCTTAAAGAGTTCACATACTATTTGGTTCACATTTAAAAGTGCGATTTAATGCATTCGTTAGTTCCATTCATTTAAATCTACTCGTACGATTGTACTGTACATGAATCATACTCTATGGCAAATTGAACACACACAATTGCATTCAAATGGTGTGGATTGAACTCTGGCCCAGCCTGTTTTTTCGTTGAAATGAATAAAATATTATTGAAAGTCAATAAAATAACTAAAATGTCAACAATTTGACTGCATATTGATTTGGGGGGATGTCGGTTCATTTCGTATAAAAAAAATCATTTCCTGGCGCCTGCCATTGTTTGAAATGCAACAACACGAGTTGGGGTTGGAGTAGGAGTTGCCCCTCTGCTGTCCCCTCTCTGCAGTTCTACTGTTGCTACCACATCAAACAGCGGCCACTAACAAAGCCGCAAGTATTTATGTAAATCTATTTTACATAGCTGCATTTTTGTCACAGCGAGTGTGTGTGTGTGTGCGAGTGTGTGTGTACATATGGGTGACAGTGTGCCTCTCTATTAGGAGTCACTTCGCTTCGAATTCCATGCGCGCTTCAGTCCCAAATTATTCAAACTCATCAGGCAACGAGAGAAGGGCGCCTAAGTGTCATAAAAACAAATATTTCGGGTAGCTTAGAAGCGAGTAGAGGGTGGGGAGGAAACGACAAAAAGGGAGTGCCGATGAAGGAGGAAGGGAAGGCAAGGAAGTGAGTGTGCACGACATACTATTCAGAAGTCACATAAAATCAATCAGAGTACCGATGAAGACACAGACACACACACACATGCATGTCGCTCTTACTCTCTGTCTGTCTGTCCGTCTCCCCCCTCTCGCTCTCGTCGCTCTCTTCCATTCTCTCTCCGTGTGTGCTGCTTCTTCTTATGGCGAATGCTTGAAGCAATTAGTGACGGTCGATAAGAGTAAACAGATGTTTACTTCATGGCTCGACATAAATCAGCTACAGACATAGGGAGACTGAGAGCAGAGAGTAGTACAGTAGGGCATGCTGTTAGTCGTATAGCTGCGAGCAGAGTAAACAGTTATTCAAGTGCATTTTACATGCTCTTATCAAGTATCATTGTGTCAACACCTTACACTCACACACACACACACACACACACAGACTTGAGAGAATTGTTATTGATGCTTTTGTTTATCAATTTCATTGATTGATTGAGACCGAAATCCCTGCAAGTAATTAATTTGCAATTAATATCTTTCTGTGACCTGCATACTCTGATTACGCAGAGATAAAACCACACACACTCAACAGTCACACCCACACACACACACGCTCACTAAAAATACAATTTGTGTGATAATTCAAATAAGTTGGATTAAATAAATAATTGCTAAATTATGTTCAGGCTAATAGCCTTAAGTTCACACACTTTCGCTGCGCAACGCTACAGTCGGTTGCCACCGACAGCAAGCAATGGTCTCCTGCCTTCTTTGAGTACCTCAGAGAGCTAACATTTGCTCTGCTCAGCTAAGAATATTGCGCCAAGTGTATAATCTGCAAATGCTATGCAAATTCAATTTAATTTCTTACACACACACAAATACACACACGCAGAGACAAACAGAGATTGGGGGTGGGGGTAGACGTGTAAATGGACTATTATATCAAGCTCTGGCCATTGAGCAGCTGGCTCAGGTGGCGGAGCATTGACACACTTAATGGGGAATCACTTTGAGGCACTTTAAGTTGGACTCGGACAACTTCATCAACAGATTTGCTGTTGCCATAGACACACTTGGCTAAAATGTTATTGTTATTGTTGTTATTGCTTGTGGCAGACACGAAAGCGATAGAAAACAAGAGGACTAATACCACTACAACAACAGCCAGGGGGAGTGGATGTTCTGCCTTCCCCTAGGCTAGTGATTGTCCCTTTGCGGCTTGTCGGATATTCAACTAAGTAAATTATGCAAATTCTTATGGCCGAAATGCCTACTTGGCAGTTTACATTTGAAATGAGGAGAGACTAGAAGCAGATGAGGCAAGGCGACACCAGGCGAACATGGTACAGTGAGAAAAAAAAACCAAACGAGAGAAGAAATTCCAGGATACAGAAATGCGCCAAGGTGAGTAGAAGAATCGCATTTTGAGCTCATGAATAACATTCAAGTTTTAAGATTATTTTCTTACCTTTGCAAGAACTGAGCGGTTTCAAAATGAGCTTAAACAAAACCGTTTCGAATCTGAAATGAGATCAAAACATATATATATATAAATATATGTCTTTTATATTGTTTTGTGTTTGATTTAATTTCATTTCATTTACTTAATTTAACTTATTTTATGCCCAATATTTTAGTCTTGAGGTTTTTAACATTCTTTTAAGTTTATTTTTTACTTAAAATATGCTGAGACTGATTATGTCTCATTTCATCTTAATATTTTGAGAATTATTGAGTATTTGAAAATGCTCGACATTCATTTTAGTACTCCTTGGTTTTTCTCTGTGTAGGCAAGGGAAACGAACCAGAAATCGGATGCAGGCCTTTGGGCAACGGCCAGTCAAGGACGCCGCACGACTGAAGGCAGGCAGTGACAGATAGACGGACAGACAGACAGACAGACAGACAGACAGACAGACAGACAGACAGACAGACAGACAGACAGACAGACATACAGACAGACAGACAGACAGACAGACATACAGACAGACAGAGGCATACACTTTTGAGTGGCAGCCGCACACTGATTGCTGTAAACGATCCGACGACTCGTAATATATTCAAAAGTTGTCATAAATATGCATGCTAGCATATTCACATGCAACATGAACTTATTCAC
The DNA here is from genome assembly GCA_035045005.1 of Liodrosophila aerea. Lineage (NCBI taxonomy): Eukaryota > Metazoa > Arthropoda > Insecta > Diptera > Drosophilidae > Liodrosophila > Liodrosophila aerea. The sequence goes on along the minus strand of JAWNNL010000647.1, from coordinate 282,020 downwards.
GAATACTACGGGTACTCATACTCGTACTCAACTCACTTCGCTGCGAGTAAGTTCATTTGTGCCAACTTTTGATAAAAAGCAAACAAGAGCCCAATTTTGTAAAACACTTGACAGATGTTTGACTCTTGTTTCTGCTCAAATTATATACAGCAGCAGCAGCAGCAGCAGCAGTAATAACAATAACAACAACCGATGTAGTAAATGTATGTCCTCGACATGTTGGCTACACTTGGCGAAAACTAAGTTTGATGTGTTTGTATATCACATATCAACTTGAAGCCAATGACTGCCAGAGGCTAGGGTTCATTAGTCTCTTTGGGTTTAGTGTGAAATACTAGATGTAATTTGCTATTTAAACATAATATTTCCACTTGAATTTTATATATATAAATTATACATATATTTTATATATATTTATTTACTCATTATTCCTGTCTCTACTAGTACTATTTCTACCTACAAACTAGAGGGTTACTAAACCCAGATATTAGAAGTATCTGCAGCACATTTCCCCAGTTGACTCTCATTTAAACCTGGCGCACATTCAGTTTGAATTTCAATTTTTAGATCGGCCTTTTTCTCAGTCTATATATCATTTTGGGCCTACATACATTTCGAATGGAACAACAGTCGAGCCTCTTGCTCCCCGAGCTGTGTGGGTGGGCAGCAGTCTCGCAGGGATGACAATCTCGGAGCAGTCTCTGTTGGCCAACTACATATGAATACAATGACTCCACCCATTGCCCACACACGCACACACACCAGCACACCCACATGCATTTGCTATGCCTCCCTTGACAGGACACACTCCCCCCCACTCTCATCCCCCCCCAATCATGTTCTGCATTCGAACATTACCGGCCTCAAAATCCCAAGCACAAGTAACATTTGTAACGAGCGTGTGTGTGTGTGTGTTAAGGGAGAAGGGGAAGGCTGTGTGTGTGTAGTTAAATTGAATTGAAAGCTTTGTTATCGCACTGACAGAATTATGATGCGATAATGCTCCTAATGACCTGTTTTTCGTTGTCAACTTCGTTTAAAAATAAACTAAAACTGTGAAATTTAATTAAGGTGCCCTGTGCCCGAGTACATACAAAGCCAGCTAAAGGCGGAAAATCATTTTGGTCAAGCGATAAATCCAATTTGGCACCCATTATGTTGAAAACAAAAATAGCTCGCAATCATCTCACACACACACGCACACACACACACACACCCTGGAGCTACCAGCCCTCTGGCCCATTCTACGAACTACTAACTCATTATTGACACTCTCACCTGTGTTACACCTGCAGGGGTTGTTATTATACCGTAGGTACACTCATTAGGCATGCCATCACGAGGAGCTTTAAGCCTGCCCTGAAAGACCCGATTGAAGCTGAAATTTGACAGACATTATGCTGAAGTGATATGCTTTCAATTTGCACATAATAAGGTGAGCTTTAACTAGGCCAATAGAGGGTGAAATATTGGTTATGAGCTTAGAGAAGTGAAAGTGTTTCTCGACTAGAATATTTGATGTGTGGAACAGTACGCTCTACTTTCATTTGGAATAGAAGTTTCTAGTTCTCGGTATGCTTGCGTATTTTTACTGATCAATGTGGAGTCTAAGTCCAAGTTGCTGGATCTATATATGAAGTTTTAAGAGTATTACCAATACTGAGAGTACTTTCACTATTCTATAACTCAGCTTAATTCGTGTGTCAACTCTTGAATTCTATTCACATTTTGGGCTAAGGTTTAGAGGACAACTCTTACAGATATATGTAGGGTATAGTATTGATATACGTAGGCCATGTTTAAACTGTTAATAAAATCTTTTGAAATAATTAAATGTGAACATATGAATGGTTCGTTACTGAGCAACCTTCTCAGACCTCAGTTGAAGCTCTCTTGATTAATGATATGAGTCAGTTAGAGTCTCTAAAATGCCCTACATATCATAGCAAACTCTCTCACCTAAAAGAGTTTCTGCAAACCTTATGACCCACAAAATCGGAGAAATTCACTGCTCTTTAGTCTCATCTCAAGGTGAGACCCCAATGCCAATGCAAAGTACGCAATAGTCATCCAATACAGATGAAAAGTAGCATCAATTGTCAGGCATTGCTCTAAATGTATCTTAAAACAATACAGTGCTTATCCTCAACATATGCTTAAGCCAGACTGTGTGTGCTCTATAGGTATATCATAAAGTCATAATGATGCCCATAACGACTAGAGGAGGAAAGTATCTATGGATGTGAGTGTATTCAAACCGAATGTGAATACGTGCCTCATGTACTTACATACGAGCCATTAAGGCGACAACTGAAGGGAGATGGGGAGAAGGGGAGGCGTGAAGAGGGAGTAGAGAATACAATGTGTTCCGGCAATTTCTCAGCAATGCGTAGGTCTCCGTGGTTTGATGTTGCCACGTGTGACTCTGGTGGCAAATCGCCGAGTCAAAGGCTCACAATGGCGTCAAGTGGGTGTTGGGTGTTGGGTGTCGAATAGCTAGCTGGCTCTGCCTATGCCTCTGTCTATGTCCCTGCCTCTGCCTCTGCCACGCCCTATACACAACTCAGCCAAAAACAACGATTATTACCAGCAGCAGCTGTTGCAGCTAGGTGAGGCAGGAGCATCGTGTGTAAGAGTTGCAGGGTCACAGACCTACGACAAGCCGCAGACGGCGTCATCGAATTCAAAACATGAGCAGTAGCCAGCCCCGAGTGCTTTCCATTGGCAAACAAGGCGCACTACGACTACGACTGCCAGCCATTACCACCGCACACCCAACAACTACAGCAACAACAACTCCTACACCAACACCAACACCAACACCAATACTGACAACGTTGACGGCTCAAACAAAGGCGTGTCTCTGCCCCTGGTCCGAAGCGTGCCAAGCCCACGCTCGACTTGGCAATGTCAGTAATATTGTTGCCATCGGTCGAGAGGTGGGGAGGGGGTAAAGAGAGTGTGTTACACACGTGTAAACCGCTATGCGTCTGTGAGTGTGTGTGTGTGAGTGTGTGAGTTTGCACTGCTTGCCACAACAGTTGCTGACTTGCCACACTGGACTGCAATCAATATCAGTTGTCAAATGGCTCTGCTTGTCAGCCATAGGATGTAGTATTGCCGTTATTATAATTATAACCCAGAGCTGATGACTACTTTGCTTTAACCCATATCACTGCACTGTGAGAATGTTGGTATAGAGATTCATATTCATATCTATATGCATATTGGTGTTCATATTGGTATTCAGATTCACATTCTTATTCATATATCATATCCACATCCACATCCATATACATATACTGATATATATTGACATATTTATAGACATATGAACATATTGGTATACTAATATATTGATTGATAAAGGGACATATTGATATCTTGACTATTTCGAACATTATCACAAAATAATAATAACTTTACTGATACACTGAATATATTTGTCCTCTCCATTTGATCTCTTTCAACTTTTCTCGCAGTGTAGTTGTATCGTTTAATTTGAGGTTATGTGTAAACGATATATACAAATTGTGATTGAATTGTTACGCAAGGCAAACAGATGGATTTCCTGTATAGTTGACGGCATCTTTAAGCACAAAGTCTTTGCTTGCCACCAAATTGCGGGGGCATGCCACATGCCACATGCCACGCCTCATAAAATCAACTCTTGGCCAATCTGTTCCATCCAATGAGCGCCACCGCATTTGTTGGTGCGACAAAGAAACCGCGCTAACCAACACCGTTGCACCACACACACACACACACACACACACACACACACACACACACACACTTACACATACATCAAGCCAAAGTAGATGTGTTGCTAGGAAAGAAGTCGTGTGAGGAAGGGGAGCGGGGTATCACAGTAGAGAAAACTAACCGCAGCTGCACGTGTGTGTGTGTGTGTGTGTGTGAGTGTGTGTGGCAGACTGTGGAAGCGGCAAGTTTGCCGCACGTGGCACAGACGGAAAGCGGAAGGGAAAGAAATGAAATGAAAGCGACGGCAGGCTTGTTGTGGTGGGGGTCAGAGGAAATGGGAAAGGGAACTGTGGAAAATGGAAGGGAAACACGCCGAAAAGACGCTGCCGCTCATCGTTACAACTTTAGCAGAGAGTTGTGGCAACATGTGGAAAAAAACGTCAGCAGAGAGAGCGGAGAGAAGTCCAGCCGAATGTCTGTGGTGTCGCATTGTAGTGAAAGTGCCGCTAAATACACTGGCAGAAATGCCAAGCAAATAGCAGGCGTTAATATTGATAAAGTATCAGTTCAATGACAATATGGATGGAAGACCTAGGTTCTCATTGAGAAATTTTATATACATATATATTTTTCTTTAATAAATTTAATATTTATATCTTAAAAATTAGTCAAATCGATAAGAGATCGAAATTAAATAGAATGATTATCGATTACAATGATATATGTCAATATATTTTCAACTTCCTTAGTATGTAAACTTGTCCGTAGCGTCCGACTGTAGCATTGCTTGCTCACTTTGACTCACATGACTCTCACAACTTTTTACAACACCCAAGTGCTAGTTCTTTAGTTTTCCTACTGCTCCCCAAAGTATTTGCTTTTGAATGAACTTTTTGCTCAGTGTACACACACACACACATACACACGCAGCGTGGCAGGGGGGAGGGGGTATATTTATGTGTTTGTGGGAGTCGGTTGTTTGGAAAAGAAAAACTACATGACATGTTTCAACGTCAAGCGTACGTTTGGGGGGGGCGACTCCGTATCCCGTATCCCGTATTCCGTATTCCGTATCCGCCACATTCCGCCGTATGCCGCCTTATCAACAGGCGGCAGAGCAGATAAAAACTGAGGCGAAAAAGCGCAGAGACAGGCACAGAAATCCGAATTAGGCGGCTGTTGGTGGTGTTGGTGGTGTTCGTGTTGTTGGTGGTGCTGTTGGCGTGTCTGTGGCATGCCCCCAGTACCGTCTCACGTGTCTTGTGGCATATCGCCCTCCACGTCGATCGTCAGGGTGCCATGTATGTCACCCTATATACACACACACACACACACTCATGCATAGATAGATACACACACGTATGTATGCATGTGTGTGTGTGTGTGTGTAGTCTTTGTGTCGGTGTCGGTTTCGCCTCGCACAATGTAATTTATTTTTGGCACAATTGCGGAAGAGTAGCGAGAAGGCAGCACGGGTATCAGCCACGCCGCTCTCATGTTGAAACCCATCAGGACATTGGCTCCCTCTATCACTCCCTACACACTCACAGACACTCACACACACACACACACTCTCACACACACTCGATGGCAGCATGTGCGGGCATTAAGTGTATTCCACATGAGTGGATTTGCCGAGATTCGCGATGGTTCACAGCGTGTTAGGTGTTTAACCTGGATCAAAGCGAAATCACTTGCAGCGGGTATGGCGCCTGCACTTCCCCTCCTCCACCCCCTCCTCTCCTACTGCTTAAGCCACTGGTAACATCACTGTCGTAGCATCGATGTCATTATCAATTTATATCGTACCCTAATTGGTTGAATTTTATAGCAGCTTCTCTGTGAATAGAGAAATATTGCATCTGCCATCCGTTGGCAACTGCTTCTAATTTCTGACATTTCAATAAACTTAATTAAGACATCAAAGTGTCTCAATTGCAGCTCAAATTCAGTTAACATCCATTCGAATATCCTGCAAATATATTCTACTAAAGCTAAGCGAGTTTCAGTTTCAATCAGTCCCTAATGCTTTCAGTCAGTCAATGTCCAGTGGCCCAATTACTTAATTTTGTATCTACAGATTATCCTTGACTTAACTTGAATATTATTTTGTTATTTAATTTATTTTGCAACTTCAGATTATAGTAAACTTAACTTGAATATAATTTTCATATTTAACTTTCTTTTTATTAAATTTTTATTTAATTTATCTGTCGACTATTGATCAGAAGTAAGTTGGTAAAAGCAATTAAACTCATTCACTGATTTCAAGTAGAGCTTAAACATAATTTTAAACATAAATTAGGGCTATATTTTCCAAGTCTAAACTCCGAGGTCTCATTTCAAATGAAGTGAGGTAAATGTTTGCCAGATTTTGAACCTATTTTATTATTTTAGAAATTAGGTCGTACATAAATTAATGGGAAGTTCAGTTAACATCAACTGGAATCAGTCCACTACGAATATCCTGCAAATATATTCTACTAAAGCTAAGCGAGTTTCAGTTTCAATCAGTCCCTAATGCTTTCAGTCAGTCAATGTCCAGTGGCCCAACTACTCAATTTTGTATCTACAGATTATCCTTGACTTAACTTGAATATTATTTTGTTATTAAATTTATTTTGCAACTTCAGACTGTAGTAAACTTAACTTGAATATAATTTTCATATTTAACTTTCTTTTTATTAAATTTTTATTTAATTTATCTGTCGACTATTGATCATAAGTAAGTTGATAAAAGCAATTAAACTCATTCACTGATTTCAAGTAGAGCTTAAACATAATTTTAAACATAAATTAGGGCTATATTTTCCAAGTCTAAACTCCGAGGTCTCATTTCAAATGAAGTTAGCTAAATGTTCGTCTGATTTTGAACTTATTTTAATATTTTAGAAATTAGTTCGTACATAAATACAAGGGAAGTTCGAGGGTACTCGATGAGGAACTCCAGGTCCATAATAGATCTCTAAAGGTCTAATGATAAAAGGGTTTAGAGTACTTACTAATTACAGTTCAACGCACCGATTTTAACTACTATCTCATGTATATGAGTGTCAAATTATTTATTTGAATAATCTCTATCAGCTCGAACGTGAACATGCCATTTACATCCACAGAACTCTGCTTTAATTGCACTCAGTGTGGCTTGTCACACTTTTCCCCAAACACTTGACAACCCTAACTAAGCATGTCGAGTGTCAGTGGCAGTGGCAACTCTATGAATTAGTATCAATTTAATATGGTTTAACCTAATCTCAACTGACATTTTGCAAACTTTTGACAAGCGCTAGTGACTCACTTAATAATCATACTAAAACTAATTTTAATTGAAATTTATTTACACATTATTTACACACGCCATTCTCTCTCTGTGTGTGTGTGTGTGTGTGGGTGTTTTGCGCTTATTGTTGCAAATTTGTAATACTCGATTGCGAACTAGATTCAATTTGTTTATTCCATGGGTTCCAAATTGTAAAAGCGTTAAGTAAACATAATTTATTTCTCGCATATGTCAGCGAGCAAGTGCAGGATAAAAGCCCCCAGCCCCCCCACCCATCACCCACTTACTCACTCTGTCATGCTCTCTGTGTGTGTGTGTGTGTGTGTGTGTGTTGGTGTGTTGAACTAACCTCCGGTGCTGTAGTCCTGCCGTATGGTTGGCTGCTTTTTGGGTCCATTTCTGCAAATTAGGTTGTAGTCGCGTTTACGCTCTCGCTTCATAGAACTGTAGAAGGCTTTTTTCATCGTACCTCATGACTGCTAATTGCCAAGGGAGCGCCAGGACTCTCCAATCTCATTGTCATATTCTGTCCTCAGCTGAGCCATATAGCTGTGATAGTAGCAGAGGGAGCAGGCGCCGGGGTGAATACTTTAGTCACAATTTTGAAACTGGGGAACCTAAAAAAAATGAGAGAAATTGGTTAATTATAAAGCGATAAGGGGCAGTTATACTTATTTATAGTTGTTTTCTCCAATTATACTTGTTAGTTAGTTGCTGTTAATATATAATGAATTGACTGTTTAATCAAATTCTTTTACCTTTGAATATATCCTTTTTTTCAAGACTAAATGAAAGCAGGAGTTACTTAAAGGATAGCCTATGCCCTGAACGAATAAACCATCGTAAAACCATATTCTCTATATATTTTTAAGCTTGAATAGGTGTCCTATTATTCCATAAATAAAATTGGGATTTTGGCACACTTGCCTAAAGACACTCAAAGTATTTTGCTGTCCCCTCTTTAATCCACGCCACTGTTCGCTCTTGCAACTCATGCATCAAATCGAAGCGTTCTTTTTAGCGAGCGACCACTGCAGCCCCGTTTGAAATTCAGGCTAAAACTGTTACCCCTGAGTACCCACACTCACACTCATGCCTACACACACACACACAGTTGACGCTGATGTCGCCGGCAGCGGCATCATTATCATTGCCAACGACATTGCGTCATTAAACGAGATGCTCAACAACCGGAAAGCCAAATGTCCTTGCGATCATAGGCATGGCACACATATACCGACAGACAGGCATATGTGTGTGTGTGTGTTGGGGAGGGGGTGATGCATGCAACACTTTGCAGTGACTGCCAAAACAAGCGAATGCGAAATACCTGCGATGCCGGATTGACATAGACTAGACTAGCTTTCCACTGTGTGTGTGCCTGAGTATATTTATCTCTCCCCCCCTCTCCACACTCTCTCTAAATCTCTCTCCGCACTTTCACCGACACTTTCACTGGCCAGCAGCAACAGTGTCGTGGCCACAGTCAGAGCCACAGCCTCGGGGACTGAACTCTGAATTTATGGCATGCATTTGTTTTGCACTCTCGATTTGATTAATGTTGTGACAGCTTTACAAGTGTTGCGCCCCCCTTAAAACAAGGCGTGGCAATTGCCAGTAGAGCATATAGAAGAGAGGGGGAGTATGGGGAGGGGGGAGCGAAGAGCGGATTCATCATTCTGGCAACTGCTGGGGCTCTGTCTCTGTCACTGGCTTTGACTGTGCATGTCCTAAAACACAACAACAATTGTCTCAATATACAGCTCAAATATCACAGTGTGTGTGTGAGTGTGTGGGTGTGGGTGTGCGCGTACACTCAAAAGTATATTGGCCATAAAAATTGTCAATTCGCTAGATAAATGGCAGACTCAAGTGTCGCATGCAAAGAGCATAAAGTTAATATAAATTTCACAGAAGGTGAAAGCAGCAGTTCATTACTATGAATAGCATGGATGTACATATATCGATAAATTGATCGACTTATTCTGAAGTTATCGATTGACTATTTAGGGTGATTTAAATACTAAAATGATAACTTGAATGTAATACCTGTGGTCGGAGTAGAACTTAGCTATCGCTCCAACTTGACCTAATCTAACTATACTTTAATATTCACCAACATAGGAGATATAACAGCGTTGCCAGACTGTGTTTACTACAGGACATAGTTCTTTATTATATCAAATTATTCACAGCGTTAGTGAAAAGTGAATATATTATTACTAAAACTATCGCTGCTTTTAAATTACTCATCTCAATCACTACTAACTATAGAGAAGAGATCTAGCAACCTCAACAGCAGCGTTGCCAGACTGTTTGTTCAACAAAAAGTGAAAAGTATACTGATAAAAAAATTAAAATCTTAAATTAAGAATTTGAGCAATCTTAAATTTTTAATCCCGAAAAAGCTTGAAAAATAACCATAAATCTAATAATGAGAATTCGAATGTCATTTTCAAGATTTAAAAATCTTCTTATTAGAACTTGTTTGTGTCAAAATGTCCGTCTCATTCGCACACCCAGGCGAAGTCAGAATAAAGAGAGATGAAGCGAAATTTTAAATTAAACAAAAAAATACAAAAATAAAAAAACGTAGTTCTCTGCCTGGACTTGAACCCGAGTCGTCCGCATTCTGCATTCTTTGCAATCTGTTCATAAGAATTGTATTTGGTATTTGGGATGTGCAAACTGTGAAAGCTTTGTGGCGCAAGGGTCTAAGTCGACAGTGAACAGCGTTGCGTGTGTCAAGCAAGGGAGGAGTCGTGAGTTCAAATCGCGAAGCCGGACAAGTAAATTTGGTATGTAAAATTAAAGATATAATCAAATTGAATAGATGTAAAAAATTTATAAAATATAAAGATCAATTTATATAAAAAAAAAAATTATAATAATATTAAAAATGTGCATCACATGTAATTTAGCGGTTAATCTAATGAGAGGAAAAAATCATGATTTAAGATTTTTGTAAATCTAAATTTGAGATTATGGTCGTGATTTTAGATTTTTTAGCATCTTATTTTAAGCTGGTTCATACTTGAAGTAATCTCTATAAAATCTTGAAATAGAACCAATAAATCTTAAATATAGATTTTTCAGGCTTAATTAAAAAAAATCTTGATTTGAGCTTGGAAATCTAAAATCAAGATTGCATAGAGATTACCCTACTTTCGTCACCAAATGGTCTTGATTTCATGACCAAAAATCTTCATTTTAGCTCGTTTTTTTTTTGAGTGTAGTAGTGAAAAGTGAATATATTATTACTAAAACTATCGCTGCTTTTAAATTACTCATCTCAATCACAACCAACTATAGAGAAGAGATCTAGCAAACTCAACAGCAGCGTTGACAGACTGTTTTTTTCAACAAAATTGTAGTTTATTTATTAAACTATTTGTCAATCAATTTAAATTTAAGGAAAATATAATTTACTAATATTAGCTAAATTTGATTTTGACTACATATCTCCAGAGATAAGTAATCCCCGGATGGGATTAGTAAAAACGAACTGAATAGAAAACTTAAGGCCATAAACCGTATCTGCGTCAAGCGATAACTATATTTCTTCGAGTGTAAAACGTTTATTTAATCCGTGCGGCGATGTGGGTGGCCCATCTCAGTATCCGTGTCCCTGTCCCTGTCCGTGTCCATGTCCATGTCCGTCCCTAGCTTCTTGTCGCGAACCTTTTTTGTGTGTGTCGGAATGATTGAGGCGTTTGTATAATCCGTTTGTCATGGCCTCTGACAAAAGCTAATTGTCGCTAGTGTATGCCACTGTATGTGTGTGTGTGTGTGTGTGTATGTGTCCATGTGAAAGGACTCGCAAATGGTTTTATTGTGACATTTCATTTTTACGCCCTGTGAATGCAGATGGTCTTGATTAATTATCGCCAAACTGTCGAGCTGACGTCTCGATTCCGGGCAAAAGAGTTGGACTGCCTGATTTTGTCGCACTGGCACTGGCACTCGCATTGCCATTGCCATTGCCATTTGCCGGCTGTCCGCCGTAGTCCCTTTGACAGCAGACGGCAAATGTTGTGCCTGCTGTGGCTTATGAACCAACCATACAACCATACACCCACCCACACCCACCCGCCCGCACAGCACATATCTGTCACACGCTCGCTCTCTCCGGGCAACAGGCAGGCGGAGTGGGCGGGTGACTACTGCCGGAGTGGGAGGCGTGTCAGCGATAATCAGTTGGCAACAAAGTTTTAAGCGCGAACTCAACCGCAATTTCCGCTTCACCAAGATAAACGACGCGTCGTCAGCGGCAACTCCGCTCACTATACGCCGTATGCTGTACGGTTTACGGCGTAGTGTGCTTCTACGGGTTTACGGCTACAATTGTTTACCGAAACATAATTTATTCAAAATGAACATTTAAATAGGTGGCACCGTGTGCTCTGCTCTGCTACGCCGTATCCTCCTCCACTCCGGCCGGAATGTGTGCGGCATGTGGATTATTCATTTGCATTAAACATGAATACATTCAAATTGTTGGCATTTATTGCGTCTGTTGCAACTGGTATACACGTTTAGCTGTCATTCGGTTCATGTTTCAGCGTAATTAGCGGGTAAAGACAGAGGCGTAGTCCGGAGGGGACAAAAGTCTTAAACTAAAATGTAATCAAACTTTGTTTTAGTTCAAGTTGCATCACTCTACATAAAGTAAGGACTTTCTAAATGTGGAGCCCCCCTTGCATCCTGCCTAACTACGCCACTGCCTTGTACTATAGCTAAAAACAGAGGCGTAGTCAGGAGGGGACAAAAGTCTTGAACTAAAATGTAATCAAACTTCGTTTTAGTTCAAGTTGCATCACTCTACATAAAGTAAAGACTTTCAATATGTGGAGCCCCCCCTTGCATCCTGCCTAACTACGCCACTGCCTTGTACTATAGCTAAAGACAGAGGCGTAGTCAGGAGGGGACAAAAGTCTTGAACTAAAATGTAATCAAACTTAGTTTCAGTTCAAGTTGCATCACTCTACATAAAGCAAAGACTTTCTAAATGCGGAGCCCCCCTTGCATCCTGCCAAACTACGCCACTGCCTTGTACTATAGCTATTAGCTAGTCAGGCTTGCTTAACGATTGCAGTGCTGAGTGCTACTAGTATTCACTTTGATCTATCGGTCAAGCGCAATTTAAATCACTTTCCCACACACACACACACACACACAGGCATACACAAACATTCATTCACATTCAGATTGAGATTCATTTGTATTCGGTTTCGCATTCGTTTGCCAGCTGAAGAAATTTCAATCAGACATCAGACAACGCTTCGATTTAATCGCTGACGCTCAATCGAGCCACAAACAAGGGGCTCTGCCCTGCAGGTTAAACACACACACACACACACACCTATACTCAGGCACACACATGCTTGTAATATATTATATGTAAGAGTATGTTAACCTTTAACCGGTCGATCTGCGGTTGACACTGTCCGTCCGTCTGCAGTTTGAATTTATTTATCTTGGTTTTATGCAAATGCCCCGAAGTGTGCGATTGTCATGAGTATCTCAATCGGAATAGCAATCGGAATTGGCATCAGAATCTGCTGCTTAGACACGACTGTCAGACACTGCAATCAGCTTACACACACACACACACACACACACACACACACAGATAGCGAGAGTAGGTTTTTTGTCTTCTCATTAAATAAATAGAAGCTCGAGTGTGCACAACAATACACACTCTGTAAGCTAATCTGATTTCAGTTAAATATTTTAAGCTCTTGGTTTTCTCTCTTTTCATAACTAATTCCACTAATAGCACTAGTATAACAGCTGTATAACAGTTGCCACACACAACAATGCCGCAAGCATAATGGCCGCATTCAAAACACCTTTTCTATTCGCCGAGTCGCATTGTCTGGGCAGCCTCTGGGACAACTACTTACAACTATTGCTAAAAAGGACAACAATTGCCAAAAACAAAAAGCAGCCTTGAGTGTGTGTGTGCGAGTGTGCGAGTGTGTGGGGGGGATGTGTGTCGACACTCTATTGTTGTCAATAGTTACATAAATTAGAATCAAATTAGGTCTCAAAGCCCCAACAAACGGGGCCATTCAAATTGACCGCTAACTCATGTGTTGCGCATTTTCGTATAAGAGTTGCTCTCGCATGTTGAGCGCTCTCTTGCGCACATGTTGCCAGCGTTCGCTCTGGCTCTTGGCAACATGTGTGTTGCTAACAACGTCCTGCTTTCAGTGTTGACAAAAATATGCTAAGAATTGCAACAAAAACTAAAAATGTATGAGAAAATGTTGATACTAATTCTAATTCTAAAATATTGAACGACACTCTTTAATAATTATTAATTATTATTATTAAATAACTAACGGGATCTATTAATGAGTTCTCTGCAATATACATGTATTTAATTTAATGTAATCTAATTTAATCGAATTAATATAATGAAAACATTACGTGTTTAAAATGATTAATTTATGTAGTTAAAAAACTCTGCTCAATGGAAAGTCATATATTTAACATTATTTAGAGAAAGCTGTTAAATAAATGTAAGATGGGATAACGTAGTAGCAGCAGAAGCAGAGTAACAGAGAAACAGCAGAACAGCAGAAGCAGAGTAACGGAGAAGCAGCAGCAGCAGAGTAACAGAAGCAGATCAGCAGAAGCAGAGCAGCAGAACAACAGCAGAAACAACAGGAACAGCAGCTAAAAAATACCGAAAAGGGAAGAAGCAGAACATCATTACGCAGAAAAACGCCGCCGAAAGCAGAACAACAAAAGCAGAACGCCGCAGTGTAATACTAATTTGTAACTTCTTTTATAATAAACAATCAATATAATTAATAAATCTTTTGAGTTAGAATATCTAACTTACATACATATAATGTCAAAAATATGTAAAAATATCGAAATAAATAAGATAAAAATAGCTGAGAATGTAAGAGAAAGTGATAAAATGCTAACAAGAACTTATTAAATCAACTCTTTAAGTATTATTATTGAATATTCTCAACGGGCTCAACTGTAGGCAACACTGCCAGCTAAGCTCAGCACTCGTGTTGCTAGCGCTCGCTTTGCTTAGCAACATGCTTTGCTTAGCAACATGTATGTGAGTAGGGGTCGCAGTGTTTATGTTGCGGAACATGTGTCAAGCTATTGTTTATAATTATTTATATATTCTACATATAAATATAGATCTCTGTAATGTTCATTTGAGTAATGCAATGTAATTAGTTCAGTCTGTCAATTGATCTGCTCGCTAGCCTACATTTTGTTGCCAAGATTACACTCTAGCCCCTGTACTGTGTTGGCAACATTGTTGCTGGTGCAGTGTGCTCGTGCCTCGTGCCAACTCGGCTGCTGTGTGGTGGGCCGAGTCAGTCTGACGGGACCAGTGGATACGTGAACAACGAACCGCGTTCGCTCCGCACTTGAATTTCGTGTGTGCTCGTCATGGGTGCCCGACGCCCCGACTGCGTCTAACTGTGAGTTGAGTCGAGTCGAGTGTCTAGGACTGTGGCACTGTGGCACTCACTGTGTTGATGCTGATGCTGATGTTGTTTGTTGTTGGCGTGACATCAGCACCACCGCAGATGCTGTTGACACGTTCGAAGGCCAGCGCCAGTGGCGGGCCCCACCGTGGGGATGCCCACTCGCTGTCTCGCTGTATATATATATATATACTATATAGTATACATATATATGTATTTGGCAAGCCTTGCGGTCGCGAATTTGAAAAGTGGAGCGCCAAAATACGCCGTGAGATTTGAAGATGTGTGTCGGTGTCCGTGTCCGTGTCTGTGTCTGTGTGTGTGTCCGTGTCTGTGCCGGCGTCGCCTCGAATCCTGCCAATAATAATCGCACTGCGGCAACTTGCGCCTTCTGCCTCAATATTATGTGTGCAATGCGTATAAAATACCCCGACTCTCGGTGCAAATGTGCTAATTATAATATGTTAATGTGTGCGTTGCTGTGTGTGTGTGTGTGTGTGTGAACCACATTGCCGCCAGCAGCGAGTGCAACTTGTGAAATTGGCCAAAAATTTGCGCCTACCGCAGAAACGGAGGCGTTCACGTAGACGACGTTGATTCTAATGGCCAAGCTGAAAGAGAGCAGCGGGCAGGTGGATGCGACGGGGCGAGGGGGAGGTGGGTGGTGGTACACGCTGTGCAAATATTTGGCACATGCCGAACAATGGGGAGAGAGAGCAAAGAGCGTCGCAGAGCGTCGAGCGTCGAGCGTAGAGCTGGGAGCATTGCCAAAGCCGACAAAACGAAGGCAACAAAAGCAATTATGCAAATATTGCAAAAATAACGGCAACAGTGAGCGAGAGAGGGAGTCCTGTGAGTGTGTATGTGCGTGTGTGTGTGTGTGTGTGTGTAGCTCTGGCTACAATTGATTAGCATAAGCGGATGCGGCATTGCTGCCTGCCTGCCTGTTTCTATATGCAATTCCAACACACACACACACACACACAGACTGTTTACTCACGAGTGTGTGTGTGTGTGTGTGCGATGTGCACAATTAGCGCCAAAGTCCACAAAATCGACTAATCAAACAAAAGGGACGACTACGTCGGAAAACTCAAATTAAATTGGGGGGATTTTTCACGCCGCTGCCAGCGTCAGCGTCAGCGTCAGCGTCGACGTCGACAGCGACAGCGCTGCGGCATCATTCGCAAAATACGCGCGTAATCTATTTTCATCGCTCGACTTATTTTAATCTAGACGACGGGCCCTACACCGACGCAGACCAAGTCAATTGGATAGATCTAGGAGTAGAGACGCAGCCCCGCCCCCACCTGCCCTCTGCGCCTCACCCTACTCCCAGTCCCATTCCCACTGCAGCGTCTGGGACATGGGGTATGGCGGCATCAATTCGAGGCTTTGCATTCTCGGTTGCGAAATTAAAAGTAATTTTTAAGGATTTATCACGGATTTGCAGCATCATCGTCCGTCCGTTCACATTCTGACTCGGCAGAAAATCTTACGCTCTCTCTTTATACTATATATTTACTTGATTCTGCTTTATTTTTGCCTTTTTGTTTTGCTCCTTTTTTCGGTTTTGGATTCGGATTATAAATTGATATTAATACGCGTAATTTACATAGCTGCCACTTACCGCACAGTGTAGCTGCATGCCCCAATCCGAGTCGTCTCCGTCTCCATCTCCATCTCCAACTCCGTCTACGTCTCGAGTTGCGCGTGTAATTAAATTATCACAAGTTTATCTCGCAAGATGAGAAATTATCCTTGCAGAAAATGGGGAAAGCCCCCAAAATGCCTCCGTCCTTAGTCCGTAGTGGCGTTTCGTTTCGTTTCGAGTACGGGTGCCCAGTGGAATTTCAAGTGTTCTAGTTATAATTACTTGCTTAGATTTTCGAGCAACTTTTTTGTGCTTAATTAAGACGGGCTTCATCCTTGCACAAACTTATCGCGGACAGACAGGCAATTTGTAGCTTACATAACTTGCAACAGGCAGCAGACAGCGGCAGCAGTCAGCAGGCAACATGCCACCAGCAGATGCAGCTGCAATTGCAATTGCAATGAGAATTAGTTTGGACTTATCCAATTACTTCCCTTTAAGCATGATATATCACAGCAAATTGCACTCAACTACATAATAAACTCCAATTTAAAACGCAGATACAACAGTCGGGGGGCATTGCTAATATTTGTGCAACATTTTTCACAGAATGCTACAAATACTTTACTTGATATTCGCTTCATTTACTATTAAACTCTGTATAACTCACTCACTGCCTTAAATCTACTATTTTTGGTAGAAATATTCCGTTCGGACAATCCTTTCTCTTTAGTTTGCAGTCTTAAAATATTTAATAAGATACAAGTTCATTTGTATTCTCTCCCAATATTGACTGAATTGCTAATATTTATTTTGCATTTTTTATAGGAAGCAAGAAAAGTAATGCACATTTTATATGACATTTTTATACCCTCATCAAAATGTGTGGAAAGGGTATAAACGTTTCGCCAAATTTAGACAAATAGACATTAAAAAGCCATCAATCGGTGCTTGTAATTTTATTGCCATTAGCCTGAGAGAGGAGGAAGTCTGATTGTCGAGTGCGTCCGACCTTGGCCTAGTGAAATGTTTTCGGATAAATACCATTTGAAACCCCCATCGCGTCACTGCCTTAAGCCTTTCGCCTTTCATATTAATAAACTCCTCAACTTTCATAAAGAAAAGTAATTTAAAATTGGAGCAATTACTAAAGTTACCATTGAACAGCACACCCGACTGGCGCTTACGCATTGTTCTTGATATATATATTTTTTGTTCGTTTTGGTGTTTTGTTTTTCTTTCATTGTGAGCATACGAATGCGAATACATATATTTACATTATTTTTAATATTCGTTCAGAGCAAAAGGAGTCGAGTCGGAGTCGGAGTCGGAGTCGGAGTAGAGTCCAATCGAATGGAGTAGAGTTTGTATTCCCTGTTTTCAGTCAAAGTCCGGCGGGCATTTATACAGTTTTCCGGTTTTTCACTTGGCTTGCACTCTTCCCTCAATTTCCCCCTCATCCGAACTGGTTCTCTTTTATTATTATTAAACCAAAATAAATTGTTCGTTTGTTTGCTCAACAGAGTGTTACTTTTTAAAGGCCTCCAGTACAGCTGGACGCTCGGACTCCCTTGTCTCGATCCTAGTCTGCCTTCAGCCCGCACCCAAAGCGGTTTATTGGCAAAAGGACATAGAAATATTATGTTCCCTTCTGGCACAGAGAGAGAGAGAATGGGTTCGAACACATGTTATACATTCTTTTTGTTTTCGTAAGCAGTTTCTCTCTCCTCACCCTTCCCTTCCCTTCCCAGACCCAGTCCCATTCCCCTTCTAGAGTCCTGTTTCTGGTCTTGGCTCTGGCGCTGGCCCACGCTCTAACAATCCCAATCAGACCCAGGCCGTCGCGACCGGTTTGTTTGCTTGTTTGCACATTCTTAACTGGCAATCAGGACCCTCCCACATCCACCCCCCGGACTCAATTGTGGGCCTACCGACCCCCCCCTATGTATGAGTGTGTGAGCGTATGAGTGGGCGGGGTGTGAGAGAGTGCGTGTGTGTGATTGTTGAAGAACTTTTGTCATTTTGCTAATTTACCATTATTTACTTGTTGTTTACATGCCATCAGCCCCAAGCACTCTGCCCCTTCCCCCATTGAAATCGAACCATACAACACGCAGCATGCAACAGAGCTTATGCCACATTTGCTGAGGCAATGCCAAAGCATTGGCAAATTGAGTAAAACGTGAGTGGAACACTATTACGCAGCTCTTAAAGGCAAAGCATTAGCAAAGAACATACTACTACGTCTTCTGTTGCGAATTACTCTGAATTTGAAGAAAAAGCTAAACGAATGAATGGAATCTAAGCGATGCTTTGCTGTAGGGTATCAGAACCCCAACTAACAGTAGAACTACGCAGCATACGAATCTTCTTTTCGATAGGATGCAATGCACATATTAATCGATTACCTAGATCCCGATGGGATGCAAGAGATGAGAGACTGTTCAGAGATAAGGGAATAGAGCTTGATTGACGAACGGGTCCATTCAGGGTATAAATATAAATTAGTCATACTAGTATGATCAATCAGCATCAATCAGATTATACTGATCAATCAGCATCAATTTATATATTACTTATAGCATGTTAGGAGAATATATTTTTATAAAGAGCAGGGACTGTAAATAAAAATTGTTGTTGCGAATTTTAAATGATAAAATCTAACACATAGAATTAGGATAAAATTGATTACTTTTAATTTATATTAAATTGCTCAATATTAATCATTATTGCTAAAGAAAAGCATAAAAATCAACGCATAAACATTATTTTTTCCCTGTTCCTAAGCCTGTTTATCCTGCGATTCAATATTAGGTTGTTTGGTAATGACATACCGGTTTCTTTATTGATTTTTGACGACTATTTTAATATAGTTAGCATTGTCCGATTTAAGTGATATATGTACCGTTGTTTTCGATGATTTTCTGCCATTTTGATGGTAACTTGTATATGCCTCTCCTAAAGAAGTCCTTGTCCCTACTGGCAAAAAACTCGGCGATTCGATTTTCACAATCCTCCCTTGAACTCAAAAATATATAATATTTATTTATTTAAATTCACCATAAAATCAAAAATTAAGCTCTCTGCCTTAAATTAGTGGATTTATAGTATATTCTAGTTGTTGTATTTTCCTCTTCATTATTCATTGGCCTGTCATAATTTCAGGTTGTCAGTTCCTACAAAAGAGGTCAGCGAAATTTGAAATATTTTACCCATCAGAACTTGTTTTCCAATCAATTGAACATTTAGTAGGGTATATTCTTATCAGTAGTTCTAGTACCTAGTGTAGTAGTTAGGAAGAAGTCTACTCTCCAACAACTTGAGTCCTAATTTTGATGACTATAATGCAAAAGTATATCTAAAGTTATTTTCCAGGGTATATGTACGTCCATCAGTGCATCGTATCAACTGTTGATGGCGTTAAATTAAAATGCAGTTGGTGTTTGCATTTGGCAAAGATAAAACCAAATGCAGCCGTATTACCCGTTTCCAATTGCAATTTCATTCCATTTGCTGTAATTAAATATAATCAATTCCACTTGACTTTTTACCCACGACAACGCATTTGATGCTCTCTAATCAGCTATTTATTTTTGGATCCCCAGGCTGACTCCCTCTCCCTCTCCCACCTCTCATTTCCCCCTTTCACTCTATTTGGCTCAGTAATATTTTATTAAAGCCTCATGCGAGTTGTCTATGAGCATCAGCATCAGTTACAGTTTTGGCTTGTTTGCTTTCGGGGTGTGTGAGTGTGTGTGTGAGGAGTCGACTTAACTAGGTCAGGGGATTAACTTTGTTAATAATAAAACACGTAATATTGCTCCTGCAGCTGCCGTGAACCAATTCCTTTGCTCGAAGTAGCAGCTGGCTTTAAAATCGACTAGGTGTGGTGGTGGGGGAGAGGGTGCAGTGAGTAAGGTGGGGGAGGGGGGAGGTTATTTGCGGACCGCTCTGATTTCGCCACGTAAACGCAGAGTTTGTCGACTCCGCCATGGAATCTTCTGAATTATTTATGACAATTAAGTTGTAATTTCATTTTATTGCCTTCAACAGTGCCAACATTTCACCCCCTCCCCCCCTTTGAGTGCTTCGTAGTTGCTTCGGCTTATACGCATCGGTGGCATACACGTAGTTCGGCTCTCTACCGACTCCAGCAGTTGCGTTTCTTTGTTCTTGTGGCATTTTACGCATCTGCGCAGCATTGAGCGTACAGCATGACCAGCGTCCTCCCATCCCTCCCTCCCTCCTTCCGCCCGACTACTGCCCCCCCCTGCCACATCAAATGCCCATTCAGAGCCCCTTTCATTTTACTTTCGCCAAATGCCATCGTAAAGCGCAAAATGTATGTTTTTGCCCTTGATACCACGAACCACTTTTTGTTAAGTTTCACTCGTTTGTTTTCCTCCTCTTCCTCTTCTTTTTTGCGCTTTTCTCAGTCTTTTCGCTTCTCTTTTTTCTCTTTGCACTTTTCGCTTTTTGTGGCATACGCACTTTATTACTTATATATTCGCGTATATTCTCATATAATATGTTAGGTGTTCCCCAAAGCTCCACACTTTAGAAAATAACACAGCACCTGTGCCCCAATCTCAATCTCAATTCCACTTCCCACAACTCCCGCCCCCGCCCCCGCCCCCGTCCGCCGTTATGGGGCGTCGCATGGCGTTTTGGGCGGTTGACTTTTCCGCATGAAAAGTTTTGTTTTGCACTTTGCAGCTCTGTTTTATCAACAGATAAGCGAACGGACAAAAAAAATATATATATGATATTAAATTCTTTATAATACTCATACTGACTGAGGGCGCAAAGTTTTTAGTTATAATTCTCAATTCAATTTCGCGCTTAAACACCGAGTTAGAAAAAAATGTTAGAAGTTTCAGCGGAATCGCATGCTATATATAGATTGGAATGACCTAAAAAGGTTTTCCGTTTTGTATCTAAGCAATTAAATAGCAATTGGGAATGTTATCCATTCGGATAATGTTTTGGAGCAGAAAATAGAACATAAATTTATAATATTTTATGAAAAAGTACGAAAGGCTCTTTTAAGTTTAACGAACAGAAAACTGTGTCTAATTGGCAGACCCTACATAGTATATATATTTATGATCTGAGTCGATAAAGTCAAATCTGTTAGTCAGTTTATCTATTCGCCTGTAGAGATCTAGATCTCATAAACCATAAGAGCTAGACCTATCACATTTGACAGATTGGTTCTTCTATAGCGCCAGCCGGTAAAGTTTGTTTTGGATTTTTGATACCTGTAGCTTTTTATACTTAACTAATCCAGTCAATCTTATATGGGCCCTTTACTATGATACAGTTTTTGACTTGTCTTACCCATAAAGTAGATTGTATATTTCACTATACACATGCCTCGATAACAATCATGCGACTTTATCTGTAATACAAAAAGATTTATAAATTATATACAAAAATCAATAAATACATCTTAACTAGCTTTTGATAATGTCATGTTAAGTAAAATTATCTTCCAGAATTTGTGCTAGAAACAAACTGATGCTATTTATTAGGCTACAGCTTCCATCAAAATTTTACATTTCCATCGAATAATTCCGTTAAAAAGTGTCCGTTACAATTGCTCTGTTTATTCCTGTTTCTATGTATTGTATTTAGTTCTCTGCAATACCGAGAATCGTTAGAATTCTATGGAACAGATGTTATGTATTCTATTTTGAACAAGGACTGCTTGTTAGCCCACATAGTAAACAACCCCACCACCCCCTTTCAGACAGCATTCTACACTTTTTGTTTGAGGTAGAAAATATAAAATAGCACGATATGCTAGATAGAAATTCTACATGTTTCATGGCTCTATAGAAATCATAAACTCGAATTGTTAAGCATAAATTCAGGGCTTATAAGGTAAACCCTTCGCATGGAATATGATTTTTGAGTAAATTCTTTACACACAAGAAATTCAGCAGAAATTGCAGATGTTTACTCAGCGGACTGCAATCTTGAGTGAAAATCAGTTTTTCGGGCTCACCCGCACATTTCCGAGAGATTAAAGGTGAAGCTCTGTCCGAAAAGGAAAAGTAAAGAAACGAAAAAAAAATTACTGCAGAAGCGGAAAAGTGAAAAAGGTGCAGGGAAAAAAAAAGAAAATGGCAATTGTGGCTTGCATGACTTGGCTGGCCCCCAACTAAGCATATCCTCATCAAACATTAGACCAGGCCCAGGCCCAGGTCCAGGTCCAGGACCAGGCAGAGCTTTGTAGACATTTAATATTCAGGATGTGCACGGCACAGATGCTCCGAGATTTGCACGAACCCAGATCAATTATTTAGTAAATGAAGACGCCTTGGTCTTGCTTCTTGGTATTTCGGCTTGTCACGTGGCATTTTCTGATTTTTGTGATGCCCGGGCCTAGCGGTTGGTTGAGGGGGAGGGGGAGTGAGTTAGTACATGTAGCAAACATTATTTAATAACACATTCTAGTTACTGTTGCCAATGAAAGTTGTACGAGACTTACTAACCAAATTACTCAGTGTCTTAACTTTAGCCCATGCCCATTACGATGCGTCACCACCGTGCCACGGTACAGTGGGGCAAGTGAAGAAAAACATTCGTGTAAACTTGTTTTCACTGACCTCATTTCTAGCTGCAACATGTATCTTTTTTTGATTCACCTAATAATTAATTATACACAAATATTAATATCAATAGTGCTAGGATTTCATTTAATTTTATATGCAGTCGTACTAGCTAAGCGATTATGGTTATTATACTGATTATGGTTATTATTATATTGAGCGGATTAAGAGCTTAAACGCATTTTCTCTTAGTACTTTCTATCGTTCGTTTATTTTGAGATGGTCCTTACACAAAAATTGGCATTTAGAGGAAAACGCGTTTAAAGTTTTGCATTTATACTGAGCTTACACTAAGGGTGTGCTACATTATTACCTCTCACGCAGCGACTATTGAATATAAAAATATGATTTTTTGACACAATATAAATCGTCATTCCGAGAATATTTCTGCATTACAATCCAAAAATGCCAAATTTTGAGTTAATACTCTCTTGAAGTAATTAAGCGATATTTATTGATGACTTGGTCATTGTTTATGTATATTTTGTATATTTTTCACTTCTTTATTTTCACTATTAACAATTTTATGCCGCAATTTGCTAATCTCTGCCACTGTGCGATGCCTAGAACAGCAGAGCGTCACTCGCTGCCTTTATTCGCTTCGTTTTAATAGGCCCGCAGCTGCGGCCCCGGTTGCAGCTGCTCCTGCTGCTGCTGTTGCTGCTGCTGTTGCTGCTGTTGCTGCTGCTGTTGCTGCTGTTGCTGCTGCTGCTGCTTAAGTTGAGAAGCCATTGCACTGTCAAAAGTTTTTGACACGTACAACGACTAAACTTTTCAGCGGTGGGCACAACATAAATAAACACGCCCTTGTCGTTGGGCCTGGGTGCTGGCGATGGTTATGGCAGTGGGACTCCGAATGGGAGTGGGGACTATGAATGGGGGATTGACAGAGGGACCTGAACGTGACCAACGGCCGACCAGCAGTGGTTCCCTACTCACGTGGGCCCATTGGCTCCGGCCTGTTTGTCCGATTTGTCCTTTGACGCTGTTCTGCTCGTAAATTTTTCAACAAGTTTTTATTATAGCTGCGTGTCCTTGCCAAAAAAGCAACAACAATAACTTGCCTCACACACAACCACGCACGCACTCACATCGGCTTAGGTGATTGCTGTTGTTTTTTTTTTATTTATTTAATAAAATTTAGGAATACGCCTGCAAATAATTTATGGCACTGGAATCTGCACATTAATCCTGCGCAATGTTGCCAAATTATTGAGCTAATAAATATTTACCTGACTCACTGGCCATTCCCCACTCCCCACTTCCTCGCCCCAGCCTTTCACCTTTTGATCCTGGCACCAAAAACTTTGCAATCCCCCAGTTGGCAGAGCTGACACTAAGCCATAATTTTGATTTAGCCCCACCGAAAGCTGCTTGAGATTCCTTAAGCGAGCATTTATCTTGTCGACAACAGGCAAGGGTTCTCTCTCAAAAAACTAACAGAGATACTAGCTGAAAGGACAGGTGGTGAGGGTGAGGGGGAGGGGGAGGGGCATTACCATATGCAGCAGTCGAAAGGGCTATCAATCACAGAATGTGAATATGAATTTTGTATTTTGAGGCAATTTGACCTGGGCCAAGATTTATGTGCGCATTCTCTAAGAAATATTCATTTTCAATGAATCTATTGAATCGCAAACGTAAATCCTGCTTTAATCAGTCAGTTGTATGTACGGTTTACCCCTTTCGGCACCTTGGCGCATACAGTTAAGGCAAGGGCGTAGGCAGAAGGGGGCAGGATTTATAGGGGAACTCATTTCTTTGTAGACAAGAGAAATACTTCAAAACATTTCCAGTAAACAAAGCTTTTTGTATGTAAAATTGTAAAAATAAAATTTTAGATATAAAGTAAACTTTTAAGAGCTTCCTTAAACCTGAAAAAGTTTGGGGTAGGTATTAATAAACTATCATATAGTGTTCAGATATTTAGGGCTTACAATATGCTGGCTTACTAGAGTTATACTTTTGAGTTGGAAATAAACATTTTGAAACGGACTTAGGGCTCAGTGTTATAGACTTATTAAAGTGCAGATTGAATAGTTTTATATAAAGAGCTCTTAGATAGTTTTGTAGTAGAATTGTCAATGATTCAAGAATGTGAAGAAAACTATTTAATATTGAGTCTCATTGAACTTTTGATATCGGAAATTCTCGATATAAGTGTATGCACTATACTAACTTATCTCAGTATGTTGTTAAACGTAACTTGTAACTAATAATACTAAGATTATTATTAGTTCATTTGGGACTATATACAGTGATATATTCCACTCAATACAAATCGATTCGCCTAGGCTAAAGCTGCAAAATTAATTAGAATTTCATATACTTAAAGCCCCCTGAAAAGCAGCCCTATTGACGCCCTTGCAAATAATAACCAGCTTAGAACTGGCACAAGCCTTATACCAATTGGCCATGGTGTATAGGTTTCTATGGGGTCTTGTTAGAAATTGGCCAGAAGCATTCTGCAGTTGTCCTTCTGCCAGTTTGTCCCGGGATGTGGATGTGGTGGGTTGGTGGGTTGGGTTGCGTTTGGCATGGAAGTGGTCTGAGACTAATTCAAATTTACAGTTGTGTCGAATCAAACAATTTGGTAAATTATTCAGCAGGGGACCATAAAGCGTATTTTCGACTGGTTGCGGCCGAAACCACTGATGAATTTCGACGCGGGTGGCTGCTCCGCTCTCTCAGTGTGTTTTGCGGTAGACAGAATTTCTCTGCTCGATGTGTTGAAAATGCAATTGATTTCATTGGAAATTGGATGATGATTGTGTATATGTGTGAGTGTGCGAGTGTGTGTGTGGGTGAGTGTGGCAAACAAAAAACAGCTGAAAAATAAGGAGGAAAATGGAAACGGAATGAAAAGCAGGCAATTTGATATTTCCATTCGAGTTTCAGCGGTCGGCTCGGCGGATAAGTTCGCTGACCGACAAATTTCAATATGATTTCAATTTTCCACTAAATTGAACTGAGCACAAAAGATGAGAAAATTACGAGCGCAACTTTACGCTTAAATAAATTCGAATAAATAACTGTGCGACGGCAGCAGCCCAACGCCAAACACTCTTTAACACCACACTACACTAGACTACACACAAAAGCGAATGTCAATACGCCGATACCATCAAGCATCAACTATAGTTGACTACCGACCGATACTCCCACAACTAACGCTCTAGTCTCCGCTTGCGGCGGCGGATGCTGCCCAAGATGAAAGTTAAAATATTCGTATATATTAATTTTTATGCCAAAAAAAGAACAGGGAGAAGCAACAACAACAACAACAACAACAGCAAATAGAACTGAGAAAAAAAAACATTGGAAAGCCATAAACCAAAGTTCGGCAGAAAGTTCATCATCGTGAGTGGCAGAGTGGCAGAGTGGAGTGCCGACAACCACTACAGAGAACCTTCAACAGGCAGGCAAACTTTAAAGAGCCAGTGCACTATTACAGTGGGCTTAACAGACTATTAGTACCCTGTACCTGAATGGCCCACAATCGTTCTGTCGACTCTCATTCAATTGGCTTTAATTGGCTCTGTTCAACTGCAGCTGCAACTCTGCTTACAGTTATCAATCGTAACTAAACTTAGTTTGACAAGTGATAGCAAGTAGGGGTATACAAGTGACCAGTTGACAGTCTACACTCTACTACACCAAAAGCTAATTCGATTTATAGACATTTTCTTAACAAATTCTTCAACGAAAACTCTTGCATATTCATGCTACATTTTCCTTGTGGATAAATATCAAGAGTCTTACAAATTCCCCAAAAAAAAAAAGAAGAAATATGATAATCCTTAACTTGTGCACAAACTTGGCATACCACGCAGTTGGCCAATTGAAATGGGTATATAGCGTAAATAGAACTAAAACGCCTGCGACGGCACGTCAAAAACTGACAGATTCAGATGCGGATACAAAGCCAGAGCCAAAGACAAGCGTCGACGTTGACGCTGACGCTGACGCTGACGTAGACGCTGAAGTCGACGCTGACGTTGGGCGATGCCTTCAGCCGAGCTGCAGCAGCCCTAGAAATATGTATAATGGTGTCACTACTGGGCCTAGGCTGTTTGTTGTGTGTGTGTTGTATAGTGGAGTGTTGTGTTGTGTTGTGTTGTGTTGTGGCATGCCAGGGGCTGGGGGTGGATAGTATCTGGAGGAGTGGGCAGGGGGTGGTCGGTGGTAAGCACTTTCCGCTCAGTTTGCAAAATATGAAGTTTGCTTTTGAAAGTTTGCGGTTTTTGGGTTTCTTGGCTGGCGAACAATAAGAAAATGCCGAGAAATACATTAAGCCAACATAAAGAAGCATTTTTCAGCTTCAACCAGAGCAGCAGCTCTAAGCATATGCAGGTCCCTGATAGTGTGTGTGTGTGTGAGTGTGAGTGCGAATATGTGTGTGTGCGCTCTTCAAGCTGACGTAGTACTTACTCATGGCTCTTAGGATAACAAGGGATTTGTTTGGTCTCTACACGCTTAATGCTCAACTCGATCTCAAAACTTGCTTTGGCCTCCTACCCCCCACTCAGCAGAGGCGTTACACCACACCCACACACTCACAACCCACACACACACACACATCCTGCAGCCTGTGTCCATGCCAGTCAGCAAGTGTCAGTTAATGAATGTTTTGTCATACAACTCGAATCCTTCACAGACCTTGGACAAACCTCAACTTGAAGCCTCGAAAAACAGTTTACAATTTGTGGCCAAATACTCTATCCCTTCCACTGTCTCTTTTTTGTAAATTTGGGTTGACTTTCTGTGTGTATTAGTGTGTGTGTGAGTGTGACTGTGTGTGGAGGCCATTATTCATCTCGTTCGGGCTGTTGGCTTGCCGCACATCAATGTTAGAATTTCATGGATAAATGAACACAATTGATACCTTTTGTGTACTTTTAATCTAGTCAGTAGGGCCAACAGCTGCAGGAGTAGACTGAGACTGGACTGAGACTGAGACTGGGACTGAGATTGGGAATGGGACTTGGCCTGAAAGCTGATCAGCATGGAGACCACACTAAGGACAGTCACCCTGAGTAGGAGAGTGGCTTTTTATCAGCCCAGTCCCATGGCACATTTTTTTTCTCAGCTGCAAAAATAGAGTGGAACAAAATGTTGCATAAATTGTTGTGCATCGTTTGTTCCATAACTCACAAAAGAAAATGAAAAACTAGTAAAGTTTACTTTAACTAAAAGTAAAATGCACATCGAGCCTAGACGAAGGGAAAGTTGGCTCTTATTAAGAGGTATATAAATTTAGATTTTCACAGAATATAAGACCCAAATAAACTCCAAAGATTAGAAAGTAAACTAGAAGTTAATTCATACAGAAATAGGACTTTACAGTGGAGTAAAAAACTAAGAAATTATTACTTCAGATTAAAGATAAATTTTAATATTTACAGAATATGTTTAAACAGAAAATAGGACCAAATGGACTCTGCAGATTAAGTAGTGAAATAGAAGTTAATTCATATAGAAATATGACTTTGCAGTGATGAGAATTAAGAAATTATTACACTAAATATTTATTCAGATTAAAAAGTATTTAAATTAAAAATTATTCTTTAACAGAAAATAAGACCAAATAAACTCTGTGGATTAGGAAGTAAAATAGAAGTTAGTTCATACAGAAATAGGACATTACAGTGGAGTAAAAAACTAAGAAATTATTACAAGAAAATTATAAATGACTTTTTGAGCATTTTTAACAATATCCACTATTACTTCAGATTAAAGATAAATTTGAATATTTACAGAATATGTTTAAACAGAAAATAAGACCAAATGGACTCTGCAGATTAAGTAGTGAAATAGTAGTTAATGCATATAGAAATATGACTTTGCAGTGATGAGAATTAAGAAATTATTACAGTAAAAATTTATTCAGATTAAAAAGTATTTAAATATAAATCTTCACAGGAAAGCCTAAACACAAAATAGAACCAAATAAACTCTGTAGAATAGGAAGTAAAATAGAAGTTAATTTAAACAGACATATGACTTTGTAGAGATAAAAATAACTAAAAAATTATTACAATAAAAATTTAAATGATTTTTAAACAGAATTACTTTAGATTAAATAGTAGTATATAAATTCAAATTTACACAGAAATAAGACCTAATGGACTCTTTGGATTCAGCAGTGTAATAAAAATTAATTCCTACAGAAATGTGCCTTAAGCAAGAAGTGATTACAAGTTAGATAGTATATTCTCTTTAAAGCATTATTAACACTCCACTACAAATTAAAGCCTTTGCAAAAAGTTGAATAATAGCGGCTTTAAAACCGCTTAGAAAGCAGCAAAGGCGGAAGAATAACTTGGATTTGGCATTGATACCCGATGGATTTATTGGACTTAGCCATGTTTCGCTGCATTTAAGCCCAATAATTCGCTGAAACGTTTTCACAAGTTTTCAATTAAAACTTTTGCTGTTTGAATCGCAATCAAAGCGGCTCACAAGCGCATATTTAGGTTTACAAAAATTTCAATGGAATTATACAATTTATTGGGCAAAACTAGGCCCGAGGGGAATGCGAGCCAGTAGCCGAATATGGTAGGGGCTTTTAGCCGATAATCCTGCCTCTGGGGCTTATTTGTATTTTGTATTGCGTGTGTTAACCGAACTAATTAAATGTGATTTCAGTGGTGAATTTGTTTTAATTGATAATTAATTTGAAATTCAATAAATAAGCCCAAAACCCAATTAAGACGCGACGCGAAATTGCGAAAATAAATAATTCAATAATTTCGTATCATCATTAAGCAAATAATAATAAAATCACAAAAGCAAATGAATCCCTTTTCCTGCCTTTTTTCTGCGTTATCATTATTGTTATTAAATAATCGAGTTATCAGTAACGAGTACTGAAATCTCGTTTAAATATCTACATTGTGAATCGTGGCTGTATAAATTAATAAAGGACCGCAAGGAGTAAGCAAAAAACACTCGAAAAAACGAGTGTGAAGCATAATTAATTGTTCTACTGTGCAGAGAGAAAAAAGTGGAAAGCGCAAATAACAAATTGGCAACAAAACAAAGCGGAAAACAAAAGGGAAATGTGGAATGTGGAAAAGTGAAAATCTAATAAGCGCCAACTATAACATAAACAAACAACAAAATCTGAAATGTGAAATGTGAAATGTGTAAATAAAATTGTGTTTTTCACCCCCCATAGCAAACAAATATGAATACGAATAGATATGAAAATATGAATACGAATACGAATAAGTGCGAGTATATTGACCGGTCGTAAGAGCCGCTGATGATAACAATAAATATAAATATGAAAACTCAAAAAAATGCAAATTGCCAAATCTGAGGGCGCACAATAAAAACCACCATAAAGAACATCAAATCAACAACAGACACAGTGCGCAGAGCGAGGAGTGAGGAGTGAGAGGAGGAGGGTCAAAGCAGACGCTAACCAACGATAATATTGGCCAACAAGGACTCGTGTCGAGTCGAGGACAGCAAACGGCAACAACAGTTGCTATTCTGGCCTTTGGCAATGGCCAAAGCAGCGCCCAATTCCGCACAGCATCTGCAATGGCAGCAGCCCCAACTCCAGCCCCAGCCCCAGTGCCACCCCCAACCCCAGCTCCAACGTAGCAAATGTCGGCACGTGCACTGCGAGAGCTGCTCCTGCTCCTGGAGGAGAGCGTACTGGCTGCTGGCTGTTGTATGCCTGCTGACGCGGCCCGTCATGCCGGAAGTTATTTATCGAGTTGATCCTTTGGGTAAATGTTTTGTTTTATTTTTCCCTTTTTCACATTTCAGATACGGCCACAGCCACAGCTACAGCTACATATAGAGAAATCATCTCCTAACTAAAGATCGAATAAGCACCGAAATTGCTTAACCTCTGTTGAAACGCTTTCAAGCGGATCAACAAAATTTAAATATATTATCAGCATACATTAACAGGGTGTGGATGTATATATACAGTAAAGACAGACTATTAGATATAGAATTGTGCTTGTTATAGGTTGGAGGAGGACTCTATAATTCCCAAGGAGTTCTTATAGATTTTAACATATTATTGAAAACTTTTTCCTAATACTACAAGTATTATATATATACAATTGTGATTGTTATAGATTAGAGGAAACGTTTATGAAATTTCAAATAATTACTTAGAAGTTTTCATTTTCATATTTTAATAGTTACTGAAACCTTTTCCCTAATAAAAATTTCTATTAAATATATATTGTGCTCATGTTCAGCATAGATAAGAAAATATATATATGTATACAGAAAGGGGTAGACTTTTAGCTTCAGAATTGCGATTGTTATACTAGCTATGTGATTAAGTGGAGTATATAGATACTTTCCTTAAACTTTTGGCGTTTGTTTGATATTTATATATCGTTGAAACTTTATTCCTACCATGTCAGATTGCTACTTATAAATTGGACTGTTAAACACTCTCCTCTCATTCCTTTTATCCAATTTGCATAAGTTTATAATCTTTAAAAGGCAGTTTAAAATTAAAGGCAATTTTATGTTCAGCCAAAATTCAAGTTAACACTAAATTTCCTATTTTGTTCATATAATTTTTTCGTAAAATTATATCTTTAGCTTTTATCTGTAACTTTTAGAGCATAATCCTTAATATCTAGGCACGTTTTCTCTCAGTGCACATGTAGGAAATTCGCGTTGCTTTCTCGTTTTATCTGCAACAATAACCATCCCCATGGCACACAGCACTGGGGAAGCAGGTCATGTGCCGCTTTTTAGCTAATGCAGGCGCCAACCCCATCCCCATCCCCATCCCCATCCCCATCCACCATCTTCCCGTCCCGCAAGCTTGACAGGGCCAACAAATGCGCCACGTTGTGCTTGGCCAAACACGAGTACATCTACTAGTGTATACAGAGAGATATATGTATTATGTATAAATCATAATTAAGCACAAATACACACTACTGCTGCCCTGTCCAGAGCTCTTCTCTGGCTCTCTCGCTGACCAGTTACTGGTTCAGGACAAACTTTCACAAATGATCTGTAAGCGAGAGCAAGCAAATATTTATGTTCGTCATTAATGATTAATAGGGTAGCCAAGGCAAACATTCATAAATTAAACCGCATTAATTAACTGCCCGTCGCAGCAGCAGATACAGATACTTATGCGCCATTGTCCACTGTCGACTGTCCGCTGTCCACTGTCTGGCATGTTGAATCATTCCTTGACCATGGTCCACTTTCAGCTGCCCCCGCGTCCAATTACAGAAACTGTTGTAAAAGCCCTCAACTTCATTTTCAAGTACGAATATAAAAGATTTTTATTATTTTATATAACGTGCAGATATATCATGCTGGCCCTCACGCTCGATATGGCTCATTCCTTGAGATAAAAAGATAGTAGATTGCGTAAGTTGATTCATTTCACAGCTTCCACCCCCCTCCTCCTCTTCCTACTTTTAATTTTCCTTTTTATCTCCGCTCGCCTGTCAACGACTCTCGCAATATATGAACATTTTACTTATCGATTTAAACCATCGTCAGATTGGAGATGCCAAGCAAAAATTAATTGCCACAATTCCAGACACTGTCAAAAAATTAATGAGCTGGCAACAAAGTTATAAAAAAGCGGAAGATGGAAAACAACAAATTTTCCTATGAATTCAAATTTATTTCGATTTTCTGTGCTTCTTATGTGCTGTCTCTTGGCACTTTGTGATTATATCAATAAACGAGAAACGAAAAACAAAATACTCGAATTTCCACTTCAACTTTCTTGACGTGTATTGATATAGTTTTTTAATTGTCTGTCTATTTCTAAGTTCGTTGATTACGATATCTGCAATATCTAATTGGAATATCAATTGCAGTTCAATTATATTTGAGAATTTAGCATTTTTGCTTGTAATTCTACACTTTGTAATCCGTTTATTACTATTATTAAAGCCATGTTAATAGCTCATATTAAGTGCCAAGAGAGGCATTCATTTTTCACTATAAAGAGGATGTCATACACGAGTGTTTTTATTGTGTACATGGATAAATACAAGTATATACCTATCAGTGTATTTAAATGCCGAGTATGCTCGTCACTTTTTCGACTGCATTTTATTAAATTTTCTTCCTAGAAATTTCTCTTGGATATTTGTTTGAACTTGCGCTTCAAAAAACAACCCCAGACAAAGGAACGAGCTTAATACTACTTTTACTGCTTTGTTCTAACAAAAGAGTTTTCCAAACAAAGCCAGAAATATTCTTTAAAAAGAAGAGATTCATTAGTTCAAAAAGCAAAACACCATTCTATGAAAGAATAATAATAATAATAATAATGTATATATAATAAATAAATATATATATAATATTAAACTCATAAAAATTAATACCATTATATTTTTGAAGAGTCCTCTCGCTACATTTCAAACTAAATATTTTACGTGTAAATTTTTTCACTACAGAAATTGTTTTCACTTTCAAATGAGGTTTAATGTAATTCACTCATTCGCAAATCTCTAGAGTTTTTTGTGGAAGCAACTTTTACATACGTAAAATTAAAGTTTTCAATTAAAGTTAGTTGTGGGAAAATTGAGGAAAACTCTCGCTAAAAAATGCTATACAGAAATTGTCAAAGTTTTCTGCTTACAGTTTAGAGCTAAATTCGACTCTTATACTTACAGTTTGTGGGGTATAAGAGAGCGCTGGCAAAGGGCACTTGAAAACTTTTAACCTCGACAACCTAAACAAAATCAACACATTTCGTAAACTTAATGATAATTAAATAATATTTTTACAAACTTTTCCCTGCAAGTGCTTAACGGTCTGGGTCATTAATTTCAAGGCCGTGGTAAACGCGCGTACTTATAGATGAGACTGTGTTTGCCCAAACCGAAACTTGGTCTTGGCTCACAATTTATGGCCACAGACTCCCCGAAACTTTGATTAAATGGAGCAGGACGAACCTTATAAATATTCAATTGGGTTATCTGTGTCAGTGTGTGTGGGTGTTTAGTGTTATTTTTAATATTTTCAGATAGATAGATAACACGCCAAACAGCAGGCACACACACACTGAAAACAATCTGGCGCATATGCCACTCCCACTTAAGCCTAATTCTGTGAGGGGGGGGAGGAGAGTGTGTCGCGTTTTGCTACTGGCGCCTTGGGTCGCGTTGATAACGGAAAGGAAAGTTTCATGGCCTACGCGCTTGTTTTTAAGAGTCAGAGATGGAAATGGAAATGGAGATTGGTATGGAGATGGAGATGGGATGGAGATGGGATGGAGACGGTGTCGCTTCGCATTAAGATGTGCTTTAATCTCGCATCTTTGGCTGAAGCACTTGTGTCCTTGCCTGCCTTTGTCATACACGCTGCCTCTTAGTGTCTTGCATGAGCTGTAAAATTTAACTGGAGGCGACAGCACACAGAGCACACGAGTGACTCGAGAGGCACGGCATCTCTGGCCCACAATGGCTGTGATGGCGCAGTCTTCACCTCGGAGACGGACCAACTCTCCGGCCACACAATCTCTCACACAGCAAACACGGAAGCCGCAGGGTCGTTAATATTCTTGTTTTTCTATTTCTTGCGTTATACCCTGTACACAGTTGAGATACAAGAGGCTATGATGGACTACAAGTTCGATGAGAACTGTTTTGAGATTGTCCCTAACCAAAGCCTACTCAATAGTTACCCCCTACTATGCACTATATAGGGTATGCCTGAGTCGGGTTGTTGTCACTTCTTCCACACCCTCATAATGCGAGTATAATAACACTTGTGTTTACCTGAGCGGGGGGAGGGCAGGGGTGTGGTGGCAAGCATCCGCTCAACTAAACAGCCAGGTAAATGCTTGCCAAAATTATGAAAAGTGAAAGAGTTATTATCATTTTATGTCGCATAAATTTGCATGTAGCGTCCGCCTGGAGTGCCTTGCCTCATCGCCATGGTGCTCTTAACTCCAGTCTGAGCCTAAGGACCTCGCGTCCTGCTGTTGCTGCTGCTGCTGCTGCTGCTGCTGCTGCTGCTGTTACTGTTACTGCTGTTGCCGCGGTCGTAAAAGGACGTCCCAACAAGAATGTCTGGCGCATGGCTTCTGATTTATGAAAACACACACACACACACACAGTCTGAGTGTGAGTGTGTGTATGAGTATGACTGTGCACACACGTGTAATGCGTACTTTGTACCTTGTTACCATCGGTATCTGGGGGCATGTCACAACAGCAGCAGCAGCAGCAACCGTCTCTCTAATGGCCGCATACAGCCCGCAATTACAATTATTAAGATGCTCGCAAAGAGTTTTCCACGCTTTCCCGCTGCCATCTCAATCTCACTGAAAATTGGCCAGGTTATCGTCAGTGAAAATATGAAATATTTCTTAAAGAATGATGATGAGTTTGCGCTCTGACGTAAGTAAGGTTGCAATTCAAATAATGAAGCCTTGTTAAGTATTAATAATGGTAAGAAGACTCTTTTGGTTTATGCACTGAAACTTCTCAATTACTCTTAAAAGAGAGAACTCTCTGTATGGTATACACATTCACTCAGAATATTGACTTTGAGGTAGATTCTTATGTCTTACAATCAACTGAGAGAATTATTGTTCAGAAACTCATTCATTGGGTTGTAATATTATAGTTAATAGCTCAAGTTTTCACTACTCTTCAGTAGATATATAAAGTTCTAGACTATAAATGTTTCCTTGTTAAGTATTAATAATGGTAAAACGAGTCTTTTGGTTTATGCACTGAAACTTTTCAATTACTATGAAAAGAGAGAGTTCTTTATTTGGTATACACATTTCCTCAGAAGACTGATTTTTGAGGTAGATTCTTGAGTTTTACTACTGAAAGAATAGTCCATCTAAATTAACATAAATTGGATTGTAATACTATAGGCAATAGCTCAAGTTGTCACTACTCTTCAACAGATATATCAAGTCCTAAACTGTACATATTTTCCCTATTACACCAAACCCCACACTCGATGCCATCTGACATTTCTGTGACTTAGTGCTGTCAGTTGCTATTAGAGGCAGAGAGATTAGCAAGTTATCGTATTATCTTATTATCTTAGTACGCTGAAGGCGAATATTTATGTAAGCTAGAACTGTAATGCCCTGGCACAAAGGTGTTGGGGCTACACGGATAGACAGGTGACAAGTTAGTGTGCAAAATAAATAATAAAGGACTTAATTCTGCACGTATGAGACTAGACTCGTTTTTTTTTTTCTTGTTTGTTTGTTGTTTTAGACGTTGGCATTTTCACACCGAAAAATGGCTTACAATAATAGAAATATTATACAAATACATGCACATATGCGAAAATGTGTGTACACACACTCGCATACACACCATTTTATTGCTCCAGTTCGCGTTTTACAGCTCACACGCTTTGCCTCGCTGTCTGGCAGCGCCATTGTAAGGCATTTGTTTTGTAGTGTAAACACTCGCTCATGCACACACACACACCCACACCCACACTCACACACATGCCACGCACACACGTAAACAATTTGGGTAATGAAGTCAGTGGCTCAGAGGACGCCCCCCAACACCTTCGACGTCGCCTCTAAAGTGGATAAGAGAAATGTACAATAAACAGAAACAAATGGCAGACAATTTTTGTATATTTTTTGTTGTTGTTTTCAGTTTGTTTTGTTGTTGCTGCTACTCGCTGCCAGAGAGAGGAAAAAATGTTGGGAAATAATTTCACATGAAATTGAATGTCTGAGTTTGCTTAGGTGTCAAGTGTCAGTTAAGTTGAAGACTGAACGATTGCATAATGGAAATTCAATTTACTCTACTTCAATACTATTCAGCCAGCAGACAAAGACATACGCACATACGATACACACACACCCCCACCCCCACCCCCGCCCACACAATGGCATACTATATACTATACAGATACTTTACAGTACTTCGGTTCCCAGCTTAATTTCACCTGCCCGAGTTTACGGTAATTTAATGCAATTTCACTTTAATAATATATACAATTAATATCTATTTTCGCGCCACTGAACCACTGTGAAAGTCAAGCGAATAAAATCAATTTACATTGAATTGACGTTTAAATGAAATAAATTATATTTGCTTTATACCATTTAAAGTCCGATTCAGACTACAGACTACAGAGGCTTTTAAATGAACAACTCGATTTATCTTCATAGAGCTCACTGGTGACATTTAAAGCCCTTGATTTGTATTGGAATTTAAAACAGAATTAGCTGACATAGTTAATTAATAAATTGAATTATAGCACAAATAAAACACACATTAACAATCCAATCATAAGTCATTTAATGCAATGTGAGTGAGCAAACATTTTTCATGCGTCAGATAAACACTTCAAAAAAGTAAAACGTGTGCAACGAATCTCACAGTACACAGCGAGAAACACGAGCTAGTTATTTGAGTATGTGAAAATAATAAAATAATATGGATAGTACAACATATATGATATATGTATAATAAACATTGTATATGCATAGATAGATACTAGATAGTCACACATATATTTCAGCACAGCTATCATACGAGCCTTATTTTGCTTTCCCCCCTTCCCAAACTAATTAATTTAATATCGAATAACTCCATTGTTTATTGTCCAATTAGGCTGAAATTTTCAGTATAGATTTATGTAGCCAATAGCTGTGGCTACAGTGGCTCTTCGCGGTTAGAGGGGGAGGAGTTTTGCAGATTTGAGCTCTTAACGTGCATCTAAGGGTCTTACGCAATCATTCTGCGAAAAAATCAGGTCGCTATATCTCACCGTATGGGCTGTGCGATGATGATCAGTCAGTCAGTCAGTCAGAACAAACTACTTTATATAAGTATATAAAATGCCAGAATAATGTGAATAAAATAAATAAATAATTAAATAAAAAAAAAAATGTAAATAAAAAAATAATTTAATAAATATATAAATAAATAAATATATAAGTAACCAAATAAACAAATAAATAATATATCATAATATAAATAAATATATTTAAATAGAAATAACACTCATCCTGTTAATTAAACGAAATAAATAATATAAACACTTCCAATGCAATTTCTCGCTGTGCATTGCCTGTGTTATCTGAACGTTTACAATAATTAAAAAGAAGCGAGATTGTGTTAGATTACAAGAAAATATTATTTTAATTAAAATTGGCATTTCAATGCCTCGACTCCAGCTGATAATAATGCTAAAATGGCTTTCATGGATTGCATTTCCCCCTCTGATGTATGCTCGATGAATATTTGAATATTTCAGCTGCAATTTTCCACACACACACACGTATGTATGTAGTTGTAGCTGTAGCTGGATGCTGGATTGATCTGTGGTCTATGGTCCTGTGGTCTATGGTCCTGTGGTCTATGCTACTGTGGTCCTGTGCTCCTGTGGTCCATGTTTACTTTTGGCATGCGTTATTTGGCAATTTTTGTCGACTTTTGAGTTCCGCTCATGTGTGTGTGTGGTGTGTGTACTGTGTGTAGTACGTGTAGTTGGATGTTTGTATTAATGCATGCCGAATTTTGGTTGTTTTGTTTGCTTTCAGCTCTGCTAGCTGCCACCTTGCGGACGTACCAGCGTGCCGGATGCGATTCAGAGCAGCTGTCACTCAGCTGTCCACGTGGCACTAGTATTTCCATAGAGTTGGCCCAGTATGGACGAGCGGGCGGTAAGTTCCATTGTCACGTACAAGTGGTGGGAGTGGTGAGTGCACAGAGAGAGCGAGTGGGAGTGGGAGTGGGAGTGGGAGTGGACAGACAGTCGGACATAACAGCGAATGGTCGGGCACTTCAGCTGAAGCAACTGCCAATATCGCAATTGATTGATTGTTGCCCAAAGTTTGTTCGTTACACGCGTTTGTCCGATAGTCCTGGCTGTACGCATTGTATTTTACTTATTTGTGTGCACGTGCACTTGCCCACACTCCCAGACAGACGGACAGACAGACACAGAGTGAGGCCTTGTTGTAGTACATATGGAGATATTTGGGAAAGCTCTCCTTCGTGCTCCACGCTCTCTCTCTCTCTCTGTGTGCCACTTGTCTCCACTTGAGTGTACTTTCGCAAATGACAACGACACGTTCACCTGCAAAAAATGCCCTTTCGTCCACTTGAACAGATTTATCCGACCACAGCTTGTGTCCGCCGGTGGCACCGATGGAGGACCTTACCACCACGAGCGGAAGTGCTGGCGATGCTGTCATCCACAGTGGCACCGAAATCGAAGTCAAACCGCCGGAAACGTGTACCGTAAGCGGATTACAGGTAAGCTGAATCAGTATAATTGCAATTCCATCATCGTCGCACTCATCATCGATACGAAGCAGGCTCAACCCACACACACACTCGCACACTCGCACACATACAAATGGGTATACTTATATGTACATATATGTATACTGATATGGAATATCCTTTCATGAGCTGTGCAAGCAGACATCAGCTCAGACCAAACCGTCGACTGTCGACTGTCGACCGTCGTACATTGGCTTACCTTTTTCATCTAAATGTATTTTTCCCATTTTCCGCACGATTCCACAGCGTGCATTCAAAGACATTCTCACACACACCCACACACACACACACGATAAAATGGCTGCCTTTTGGTCAGACTTACACCTACACATGTGAGAGGCAGGCGGTAGAAATAAAAAATAAATCAGTGAAGTAGAACGATGCCATAAAAACAGCAATAATTCATAATGAAAATCGATTCGATTCACTTTGGCCAAGCTCAAGGCATAAATCATCCAAAATTTTTAGGGACTTAGAGCGACCCAGTACACACCATTTATAACTACACATTTATATGTGAGTATGTGTAAATCTATGCTCGACAGCGGCTAAATCTTTTACCCCAGCCCCCAGCTCCCTCTCCATCAGTCTCTTATCTCTGGCATCATCGCTCTCAAAATATATGATTTTTTGCAACAAAATTGTCTATTTGTGGTTTGCCCTGCCGACAAATATATAATCGTTTTTATTTTTCTCGTTTCCTTCTGCACTTAACTGAGCGTCATACTCAATTTACTAGCACAACTTTTGAGGTATTAGGCGGAGTGTTGGACGCAGAGATACCCTCTGGGTACTTGCCACATTTATTTGCCATAAAATCCCTCATTATTCACGTTTTGAAACTCACTTAAGCTGCGTGTGATAAATGCGAGCCTACTACACTCGAAAAATTATGCAAATCACGAGAACAATGTCAGAAGTCGGCTAAATCCGGATGTTCTAATGCCAAGTTCAAGTCATTTATTATTATTAGTTGCTTTAATCCCTTTGTCTACAAGTTTAAGCTAAATGAAAGAATTCAAGTAATAGTAATTTTTAAGTCTGATTTGGACTTTAGGTCTATAAAATAGCCATCGTTACAGCCTTCAATTGAAAGTACTTTTGACGCGTTAAAAAACGCGCTAAATTCTAATTTCAAGTCTTACTGCAACTTAAGGTCTTCCCGCTCATAAACTGCTCTTATTTATTCCTTCTCATATTGCTAGGATGCATTGTAAGTTGAGAAACCATCTGATATTATCCCAGTTTAGGACTAAAAGGCATCTTTACAACCTTCTACTGACATTACCTTTCTCAATCAATCAAAATTCATTTCTCAACTCAGACTTCGACTTAAGATCTCTTCCGGCTTATAAACTGCCCACATTACTGAGATGCATTGCGAGTTTAAATACCAGCAGAGATTATCCCAGGTTTCTATAAAAAAAAGCCATCTTTACAGCCTTCCACTGACTTTTCTTTTGACGCGTTTAAAGCCGCGCCCAATTCACATTTCAATTCTCAAGTCTTGCTTCGACTTTAGATCTTCCCAGCTAGTAAACTGCTCTTATTTATTCCTTCTCACATTATTCGGAATACTATTTACTTAAATTGAAACTCTACGCTTTCTTTAAGTACCAATTGTACTTGATTTTAGCTAGATATATATTTTCTTCTATTCTGTAATTAAACCTCGTCTTTTACCCAAAAACTTGCTCTGTTCTGTGAACACTTTAAGAGAAACTTTAGAGACTCTCCATAAAATCAAAGATTACATAGAGTTCTAGTTGCACTTCAATTTAATTTATGTTTGTGCTTAACGGTATTAAGACAGTGGCATAAAAGTTGGCTTGTTTGATTAAGGGCCATTAGAGAATCGCAGTTCTTGCACAACAGTTTTGCCAAGTGTAGATAGAACTATTCCACAGATTGTTGGGCAAAATTAAATTCAGTAAAAGTAATGTGTGTGCACTACGAGTATGTCGCAATTTGTCACATTTATGAGGTCGTTTGGCCCTCGTATCCAGCACTCAGCAGTGTCGCTGGCTTTGCTGAACCCGAGGTCGTGGTTAATTTTTCATTGAACCATATCCTATGCCTCTCTCTGAAAAGGGCTTGTGACGAAGCTGCTCTGATTGCGTCTCATTGAGCACATCAATTTGAAGTAAGACTATGGCTCTCTCTTGTGTGGGAGTGTGTGTGTGTGTGTGTGGGTGTGAGTGTGTGTGGCATACGGTCGAGCACAACCGCAACGAGTGACAAGGGGGAAAAGTGGAGGGAAGGGTGGCGCTTCATTTCCGGCGCTTCCTTAAAGCGGAACTCAACTGCGTACAGGCCTTATGGCCATAACCTGACTTATGGGCGCATCGCATTAAGACCAGCTTACGTTTACGCCAGATTCCATATATACATATGACAAAGGGAAAGGGGGTGTGCGATGGGGGTAAGCGGATACAGTCCGAGTGGCAAAGAAACAGAGAGCAGACAAAAGCAGAGTACACAAATTATTACGGGATAGGACAATCGATAGTCTTACGTCTTGTGACGACCTCAAAATCCAATTACACCACTTATCCATCTGTGTGCTCTACTATATGTGTGTGTATCACAGTTTTGTGGTTTTCGTTCAGCAAACTAATTAATCACAAATTAAAAGAGTGCACAATTGGAGAGACAAACACAAAACTCGACCACAAGTTGACTCAATATTAATTCTGACAACTCGAACTCAATCTGAAACTGCATAACAAAGACATATTAATGGACTAAGGCACAACTAGATTAGGAGAACTCTCTTCACATTCGAATAAGTTGCAATGGGGTTGAAGCCAAGTTCGACAAGGGACTCTTGATATTATTTAATAATAAACATAGGCAGAACTATGAAACGAATAGGAATTTATTGAAAATCTGATTAGCTTTCCTATAATAGAATCTAGATATTAGAGTTACTGAAGTCACTGATTTCTATCATCTGTATAATTGGATAAATATTACTCTGAATAATTAAAATAATAAAACTCTTTTCACTATAAGAAACACATTCGAATCAGTAAGCTGCAATGGAATTAATGCGAGATTCGGAAAGGGACTCTTGAGGTTATTTAATAATAAATGAATGAAATGAATATCTATACACTGAAAATCTAATTAACTTGCATATAATAGATAGATGTAGACATTATTAGACTTATTAAAGACAATTTTTTTTTTTATCTATATAATTGAGTAAATAATATCATTATGCTCTGATGCCGATACTCTTTGCTCTGCTGATTGGGGAGGTACAGTCCTAATTCAAGTGTGCCACTCGAATGCCTTTCGGTTTGTAGATTTATCTATGCTCCAGGCAATTGCCAGGTAATTAATTAAATTAAAATTATGCAACAATTGCCACGTACCTCGACTGATTTGCATAACTTCTGATCCGCACATAAGCAGAGGTACATAAATATGTAAGCCATAAGGAGAGTGTGTGTGTGTGTGGGTGTGTGTAGTTTGTGCTACATCTGGAAGCTGTTGCTGCTTTATGTCGCATTGTTAAGGCATATTAAATGCATGCATAGCCTTATCTACTCGTAGGCAGGAGAGAGATTTACGAGCCAACAGCAGCATGCCAGAGCCAGAGCTAGAGCCAGGGACTGAGGTGGAGTCTGAGGAAGAAATACACAGAGAAAAAAATCTGAGTTTTAAATATAAAGTCGGCCACGAATTATTGACCATATCATTATACAAATTTTGAGAAAATTAAGTTGAGATTAAATCAGCTAAGATCAGTCTCAACATTACTTAGAGTAGAACATATACTTAAAACAAGTTTAAAAATATGGAATCACGATAATATATAAGCGTGAAGATTGGCAAAGGTTTAATTCAAGTCTGATTCATTTTAAAATCAAGAATTTCATTCTGAAAAAACGAACTCAATATGAGATTTCGCTTTTTAACATTTGATTTTTACACTTAGCGTACTTTTGATACCCGAAATTCTTGTTACTAGACCAAAACTCTCTAAAGTCTTTTTCGCAGTGTAGAGCTAAAGGCAGAGCCAAAGCCAGCAGGTTTCATTTTGAGCCCTTTTACCTCTCCACCTCAAAGGAGTGCAAGGCTGCCATCTGTGTGCCCAATATTCTATCAATAGCACCCACATGCCCAGCTGCAACATGCACACACACACACACACACACACAGACACATAGAGACATGGTGGCACACATGAATCGACACTATATCTTCTTCTTCTTGTTCTTTCTCTGTGTTTTCCAGTACGCCCTGCTGCAGACCGTGGTGGATGCCTGCCAAAAGAAGAGGCACTGCAAGTTCGCTGCAAATTCCAAAACGCACACAACTGGAGATCCCTGCTCGGGCATACGGAAATTCGTTGAGATTGCCTACAAATGCCGTCCATGTAAGTATGCCAGTGCCTCCTTTGGTTGCCTTCGGTTGCCTTTGCCATTGGGGCCCTTTAGGAGGTCAGCCAAGCGGGACCTTTCACTTTACACACACTCGCCTGCACTTAAAAGAAATATAATCGGCGGCACATCCTCGGTCCTCGGTCCTCGGTCCCAGGTCCTTGTTTTTCTGTCGCCTTTAACCATGATATATTCTATTTGCCCTGCGGCAAAATAAATATTTGCCAGATGCAAAAGTGGCAAACATCAATTTAAGCTCCGCAGGCCAAGCAAACAAAATTGTTTTGACTAAACGAAAGCACTCTCTATTTATTGAAGCCATCTGCATTCGAGCACCTATCGCATCCTCCACACAATCCACTCCACTTCAGTCCACTCCACTCCATGCCACTCCTAGACACAAGTAGTTCACAAATTTATGGTGCACTTGCACAATTTATCAATAGTTTCTATGCCATATAGCAGTCCTCGATGTCTACTTGCTGATGCTTTATCGAGTTTTCAAATTGCTAAACCAGGCTAAGCTGTTAGTTTTTAATGGGCATAATCTCTAAATTGCAGCCCATAGAATGCAACATAAGAGAATAACTGAAATGTTTATACACATATTATATAGATATATTCGAAATGATAGAGTGAATTGAACTGAAAGCAAAGCTTAGTGTAGATATGAATGTATCTTCATTGGTTTTACAGACCTTAACAAATAATTGAGTTTAATTTTGGTTAGTGTAGATCTATTATATACATCGTCAACCAACTATAATATAAAAACAACTTTGTTGAATTACAAAGACTCTAGTAAGACTCTAGTTCAAGACTTAAGCTTAACCACCAGAAATGTACCTTATGCCTTAAGCCTGCAACTATATTTTAAATTCTGAGAAAGAACTTACTGAGGCAGCTAAACTAGATCTGTTGGAGAATATCTAAGCTGATCAATAAGCTTAGTATAGACATGAAAGTATGTTAATTCGTTTTACAGATCTTCAAGAATAATTGAGTTTAATTTCGGTTGGTTAATTTGCAGTCTACTTTATACACCCTGAACTGAAAATTTATAGAGATTAATGTAGTTGT
The DNA here is from genome assembly GCA_035045005.1 of Liodrosophila aerea. Classification (NCBI taxonomy): domain Eukaryota; kingdom Metazoa; phylum Arthropoda; class Insecta; order Diptera; family Drosophilidae; genus Liodrosophila; species Liodrosophila aerea. The sequence continues at coordinate 237,625 of JAWNNL010000647.1, read as the reverse complement.
CAGATCTGTCATGTTAGATCTAGATCTAGAAATAGCTTTAAATAAACTTATAGAAGCAGTAGAAGAAAAAGTTGGTAGCTCTGTTTGATACAAGACTCTAGTTCAAGACTCAAGCTCAACATCATATAGTTTCTGCTTTAAGCCTTCAAGTATTTACTCTTAGATGCTGAGTGTGAAGAAAGGACCTAGTCCACTGAGGCAGCTGAACCAGATACGTTTGAGAATGCCTAAACTGATCAATAAGCTGTCACTATAGCAAAGATGGCAGTAAACGACAATAGTTTGATATTAAGTAGAGCCACAATGAAAAGACTTAAGTTTCAGCTCAACTGAAGGCGCAGTCAGCAAAGTAGAAATCGATAACCTTCTCTAGTTTATGAAAATTCCTTGACCATTCCATAGGCCTGAATGGAATGAGTATTGCTGTAGAACACGCAGTATATACTCAAATGAGGAGCAATACCTTTTGCATGTTGTATACACATGAAGTTGGCTTATTATCCTCAACTTTAATGCTAATTATTATTACAACAATAAGTAGTAAACAAATAGTAGTAGTAGGAATGATAACGAGCGGTAAGCACAGCGGAAAGTGTTATCAGAATAATTATTCTAAAAGCTATGAGCCGACGGGAGGTCTATGCGGGGGCGTTGAAATAAAATTAATGAGAACTCTGACCAGTTGGAACTTTCGAGCGAGTGATAAGAGTGGCTAGTGGGTGGGGGGTGGATATAGTATTTGCTGCAGATTTAATTCAGCTAGAAGCATAATGAAAAATGCAGCTGCGCTTTTGCTTTTTGCGAACATTAAAAATAGTTGAATAAACTTTTTGCTGAGTTATTTGCATAGTTCTGTTCGCTCTCTGTGCATTTTTGTGCACTCTCTCCCCCCTGCCCAGCCTGCCTCAACCCACACCTCCTTCTCCATGAAGCGATGCCATTGGCGATTGGGCTAATGGCACTCGATTATTTACGATCCGTCGAGCAATTCGTGTTTAATCGCAATCATCCGGCAAACAGAAGCCGATAAGCGAACCAGATGAAGCACCTAACCCCAGCCTTCATTCAGTTGGGGATTCACCTGATGTGGATTGGGCGGGAGTGAAGCGGAGTGGACTGAATGCAGTGGATGATGATGGTCGTTAAACGAGTTCTTAATGCCCTCAGCAGACAGTTCAATTTTATACCCCAAATGTATTCAGATCCGCCAGAGTCGGGGCAAGCTGTGCTGTACTGCATGTAATTCTTTGGTAATTTGCGTCAGGCTTTTCCAGTTTCAGTTTCCGTTTCAGCTCCAGCTTCAGCTTCGACTTGGCTTAAATATTTTCTGTTTCAGTTTCATTTTCGCGTCTCCTTTTGTTGTACATTTTTTGTGTTTTTTCCTTTTTTGTGACAAGTGACGCAGATGTTATCTTGTTAAAAAAGCGCACAAACAAACCGAGCAGCAGTAGTCGGAGAGACTCAGAGAGACACGGAGAGAGGCAGAGTCAGCGCAGCATTCAAATTAGAAAAGGGATATGCACAGCGGGTTGGCAGAGTCAAAGGAGGAGGAGGGGAGGGGAGGGCAAAGGGAGCATAAGAGCAGCCTGTACTTAGTTCTCATTGCTCTATGTACCGGGGCCACGGGCCATGGGCAATGGTGAGGTAATATAATTAAGGAGCGCCGCCTTTCCTTTCTTTCCTTCGTTTTTTGTTTTTGCTGTACTTTTTTTCTAAATTGTCTGTTATCTTTTGCTCATTATGGACACCAGCGACAAGTAATAAAACTGCAAAGTACGAGTGGAAAACGTTGAAAAATTATGGCCTGGTTATGTGCGTGGAAGGCATTCCAACCGCTCTCCAGCAGACCCAACGCCTCAGGGCTGGCAGTGCATGCAAGCCACAGCTGTCGAGGGGTGGCATGGGGCGGGTATCAAAGGGAACGAAGCAAGAGCAAGAGCCAGCCAGACGGCACATTGTGGTCATAAAAATATGGCAATTTTCAACTTTTCTCACGTCTCCTCATAATAAAACGTGCACTCGCACTCACAGCCCAAGGAGGGGAAGGAGGAAGAGCCCAAGAATCACAGCACCCAATAGCACGGCCGTGCACGTAGGAGCATGTGGGAGTCACATCCACAGCCCAAAGGGCGGCGGGGTGGGGCACAGAGTCAATGCCAAAGACCCTAGCCCAGGCCCGGGCCTGTAAACATGCTATGCAAATATTTACCAAATTTATTAAAGTTCATCTCTGACCATCCTCTGGCTTTTTAGTATGCATCAAATGATGTATATACTACACACATACATAAGTGCTTATAAATGTAATGTTGTGTGCGTGTGTGTGTGTGTGTGGGGGTGTACACAACAATTTAAAGGTGGCACAACAGGCAAGAGAGCAAACCACGTAACTCATAATTGCTTCTGCTTTGCGCCCCGTTCGTTTGTGTCTCAAGTGGGAAATGAGCTAAAGGAAATTCATGGCTCAAACTCTTGGTACTTATTTCTTACATTCGTGCATTCATTTGGCTCGACTGTACTTTGACAATTGCATTGCCCAGTTTGGCCAAGTGCCATCTCTCCCCGAGGGATGCCCAGTCGTTCTATGAGAGCACAAGCATATGTGTCGACTCTTGGCCCTTGGCAAATGCTGGGTTAATGCTGCAGCCGGAGCTCTACTATGTGTCCTTTTCAATTATAATTTCTTTTATAAATTCATGTGATAAAGCTAGTTAGGGACTGGACTGCCTGGCGTATGAGTAATTTAAAAACGTATTATGCATGTATATATATTTTATACAGCAATTAAATTGACTAAGCCAAAGGGCAACGGGACGTATGAGTAATTTCAAATTTATTTCCATATAGATAAACATTTTTATAAACTTGTTCTTAATAGCTTATGAGGGCAACGTACCGTGAATGAGTGAATGTGAATGTAATATATTTAACTTGACTGTATTGAAATCAAACGCTTATCGAGTAAGAGGAAAGTACAGCAGATAGTATGTGTGTATGGGTATATTTGATGAGCTCTGAGGGCAACGTGGCGTGTGATCAACCTTTAGAAATACACTAATTTGATACAAATTAAAAATAACTCATTACGCTTCGGCTGCATAGTTAAATAAACACATGCATTTCAGTCGAAATTTTCAAATGACAAATCAATTTAATGGGACAACGCGGCGTATGCGTAATTAATGATGCTCTGGCACAAACATAAACATCAACAACAACAACATAAATGAAATGTGTGTGTGTAAAAACAAACACTAGCTGTAAACACACAATTAATTCAAGTAAAAGCGAAACGCGAAACAATTTTAATATGCATATATACGAGTGTACACTGTAATTGTTTTCTGACCATTGCGAATGCCAACGACCGCAATTAAGCGATATTTTCGACACGGGCTTAACAAACGCCTCTCATAATTCTTTCCCCACAGACGAATTCCGCAGCAAGTTGGCCTGCGAGAACGACAACATGCCGCTGATGTGCAATCCCTACTCCCGCATAGCCATCTACAGCGCCTCCTTTGGCCACACGGAGCGGGAGAGCGTGCAGTGTGGGGCTCCAGGTGCGCCGGCAGGCAATGTGCTGATAAATCGCGAGGACAGCGGCCAGCCCAGTGAGTACCTCGAATCTCCTACGAACCTCCTCTCTCAACTAATTGAATCCTCTTTATGTGTGTAGCTTGCCTGGTGTCCTATGCCACGGAGACCGTGATGCAGATCTGCCACGGCAGACGTCGCTGCTCGGTGACTGCCGATGCCGGCACCTTTGGACGTCCCTGCAAGACTGATGTGCGCATGTATCTGAAGGTAGTCTACACCTGCAGTAAGTATCTGAAACCACGCTCTTATACGACCTGCTAATGATCTATTCCTGGGCAGTACCACGCAAGGTGCTCAAGGATCGCTATGAGACGGCAGCGGAGGGCGATGAGCCGCAGCAGACGGACCTGGATATGGATCAGGACGAACTCTACGATGAGGATCAGTTCTACAAGGAATCGGAGGCCATACCACCAGCACCCAAAATACAGGGTGCAAACGTGGGCAGATCCTTTGACTTTGACATGAGTGGCGCTGGAGAGGAAGCCACTAGCACGCTGCTGCCACCACTGCTCTCACGCAACGATGGTTCACTGGAGGGTAAGTTGGTAATCTACGAATAGAGTACAATCTGGGGATGAGGTAGGGGGCATAGCAAATTTATTTCCGCTCAAAGTGAAGCTGTCGATATTCAGCAAGACGTCAGCGCTTGAGGGGGTCGGTGCATGGATTCATAATTTGATTTTCGAGCAGCTCGTATCAGTGCTTTAATGGAGTCTGTCGCGTGCGTTCTTCCACTTATCCCCAAAGTGCCTCAGCTGTGCATTGTGCATAAATATTTAAGGAGCACACGCGCACGCACACGTCCATCCGTCTTCATTAGACAGCCAGCTGTAGCTCTACATCAGGCAGTAGCTAGTGCAGTCAAGTCACTGTAGTCGCGTCTTGTTGATGGATGCCTGATGAGCCTTGACGCATATCCTCACTTTCGCAGAGAGACTACAGTCATCTGTGCGCCTATTGAACCGCATTAGGGAGTCCTTCCAGCAGCCCACCATGACCACAACCCGATTACCCGATGACGACGACGACATCATCAACACAACCCAGCATAATGAGACAGAGGATGAGGATTCGGGTTCGGGTTCGGGTTCTGATGGTACTACTGAATCGGATGTGGAAGCCAATACAGAGAGCGGAAATTTCTTCTATCGCCCCAAGTGCCAGATGGTCGATGATTGGGGACCAATAGGTCTCAACTGCACCGAGAAGGACATCGTCACGGAACGTGTCGAAGTGGTTGGTTTCTTGGCAAATTGGCTGAACACCTATCTGTACATCCGAAGTGAGTTTCAGTTCCCCCCTCCTGCCGTCCTGCAGTCATACTGTCCTACTTGCTTGAGTTCGTTCAGTTAAGGCTTTCATGTGTAACTAATCGAAGTTTTTGTTACATCCAATACCCAGCGATGTCACGTTCTCAAACGCCACGAGAGAGTGCTGCAGTCGTGTACTCGACCTCACATTAGAGTAGACTCACTTTACATCCACAGAACTAATATACCCCGGCCCTTCATCACATGGGCACAGGGTACAAATTGGAAGTCAGCTTCCTCCTCGACTTGCCATACAGTTTTTATGCTCCCAAAGGGACTCGAGGGGGGCTCGACGGCTGTCATCAACAGAACACACTGGAGGGGTGATGGGGTGACTGTACACAAAGTTGCATGTGCTGCACGTTGCTGCATCCTGGCTTGCCACATGGTAAACTTTTTGATTTCGTTTCGGTCATATACAAAGTCGCCCGATTAAAACTTTAACTCAGACGAACTGACAGTCGAGCTGACAACGAGCTGATGGGCGGATGGGTGGATGGGGCTGTTGCAGCCCAGCCAAGTGTAAAACTCATCCATGTTGCTTGGCTTGCACTAACTGTTGTGTTGGGGTCTGGGGCTGGGGCTGTTTCTGGTTATTAGGATTACGGCAGACATCTTGGCTGAGCCTGTGACTGATTTGCACATTATTTCTTGTACTTAACTCGCATTTCGCATGCAGAGCATCAGGAGCAGTTCTACCTCTACCTAATCATATCCGTGACAGCTGGCGTGCTGCTCTGCCTGACGCTTGTCATCGGTCGCCTCACACTCCAGCGGCGAGGAGGACGCAAGAAGAGGAACTCCACTGTTGGCGGTGTGGCAAAGAGCTTTGGTGACACACAACTCGATGGATCGGGGGGCACAGCCGGAGGCAGCGGAGCAGGTGTGGTGGCTGGAGGAGCCACAAGTAATTTTCAGCAGCTGGCAACAGGTGAAACTCATCTGGCTGATTCCTTTGGCGATGACATCTCTGACATCGATGTGGATGTGGACCTCACCACACCCGTGCCACTCTCCAGTCTCTCATCAAGGAACGAGGTGAGTTTCCAATTCACACAAGTTGTGCTTAATAAAGGGACTTAGGCTAGGTACGTAGGTACTAAAACAGAGTATGTACTTAAGCGAAAAGTGAGCTTTAGTTTCGTCTCCAATTTATTCCAATTTAATCCGACTCATCAAAATGTATTCTGTATATTCTGTATATTTCTCACGGTGTAGTTTACTGTTAACTAACCGGGCTTAGTTGAGCTCAGAGCAATTGGAACTGGAGTAATATTGTACTATGAGACACTGCAGGAAGTTGAGTCGCTGTAATTAAGTAAATCACCTTTCGAATCGTCACAATGAAAGGGAGCAGTATTAGTATTATATCCTGAGGTAGATGCCAGTAGTAGTGGTAGTAGCCTGGTCATTACCAGCAGTCATTAGCTTGGCTAAATAATCATTGCTAAATATGGAAATTCGCATTGTTCTTCCTCCTCAAAGGTAGACAACGAGGACTCATCAAAAGCAACAGAAAAGTAACAGAGGAGCTGGAGGACCTGGAAGAGCCTTGTTGTGGTTCAGTTCTCTGTGTAGTGGAGTTTTCACTTCAGTTCTCAGCTGAAGGGAAATGAGAGGAAACTGTTCACCAACTGGTAAAGTTCCATAGCCATTAAACCCATTTTGGGCCAAACAAAAGCGTCGAGTACCTAACTCCTCTAAAGGACTGAATGGTCCTTCCACCTCACTTTCCCACCGTGTCCACTGGGAGATTGCAGCCTTGCTCCAAATGCCCGTTGCAACAGTTTCTCTGTTCTTTTTGTTGTTGTTTATTTCATGGGGTCTGAGCACGGGAGGGGCAACAAGACAAAACCACTCCGGTGCTAAGTATATACTACTACCCTCTACTACCTGTACTACCTGTATGTATGAATGCCAGAGGAGGCCAAGCTGATGGTTTGTGGACTGTAGACTGAGACTGTAGACTGTGCTGAAAGGTGGAAAATTAAAATTACTGCACCCGTGCCCGTTGTTTGCTCGGACAACTGCCTCAGGTGTGGCAGCCGTATAAAAGATGAATACTCTCGTATCGTAACAACTGCAAGTTCAAGACATCAAAGAGGCTCCTTTAGCATGGAATGGACCAAGTGTTAAATGGTATATGGTGAATCTCTTAATTGTGTGGATGGGGCATTAAAAGCCAATTATAACAGATGTGCATATTGCTTATTAAGTGTCCCCAGGCATGTTATTATACGGCAGTGACCGGAGCGGAAATGCCGTTTCCAATAACAGAATAACAGAAATAAATGAACACCAGGCTTAACTCTTTGCTCTTTACACTACTCTGCTCTTTCCATGTGCCTCAACGTCACTGTCACCCGCCCGTACGTCATCATCTGCATCTGCATCGGCATCGGCATCTGCATCCGCATCTGGCCTGCAAAATGGTACTGGGCCTGGGCTAACAAACAAAAGACCTACATGACATACGCCCCGACGCCCAACTGCAACTATGCCGGCTTACCGGGTGGAGCCCAGCTGCACCCACACCCACACCCACATCCATCCTCGACAGCGACCAGCGTGCTGATGGCACCACCTTCGCAGGCCAACATTTACACTAGCATGGGCCATCCAGCTGTGAGCGGAGCCATGACTATTGGTAAGCACTGTACACGAGTACGAGTATGAGTACGAATACGAATGTATGAGCACTGTCCCAGCATTATTTAAATATTTATTAAACCTTCCGTCCGCTGTGAGCAAGATTTAAAGATGATTCTCGACTGAAGTGTACACAGGCTCTCTACAAACAGCAGGCACTGTTTTTTTTATGTTAAATGAAAAAGTCCTCAGTCAAATAATATTGCATTCAAATAATATGCCGGTGGTCGGATGTCAGTGAAATTCCGTATGACCGCACTTGAGTCAATCAAACTTAACTCAGTCAACCGAAAGAAGACATATCACTACCTAAAGTCCAGCCATATGAGAGACGGGATTTAAAGTTGTAATCTTTCAATTTTAATTTAACGATTGAATACTAGAATAAGGTAGTTTCAGTTTATACCGTAAATCATCTGCAAGTACAAGTTTATTTCACTTCGCAATTTAATTCATTTCTCTGTTCAAATTTGCCTTTTTATCTTCTTTTAATTTGAGAATATATTTTGATTAAATATTCTGTTAATTATATTTCCTAGTGGGACTTATGAGAGTGGAATAAATAGTCGTAATCTGTAGATTTTAATTCAACGATTGAATACTAAAGTTAAGCAGACTCAGCTTATATTTTAAATCAGCTGCTAGTACAAGTTCCCTCTTTAATGGAAGGCAATCAGCAGATCCCTGTATGTTTTATTTCGAGATTTAGTTCATTTCTCTGTAAAAAATTGTCTTTGATTGATTTGATTAATTAATCTGTTAATTATCTATACATTTTGTAGGGGATTAAGATTTAATATTGATTATTACATATACTTTTAATCGAATAGGAGCGATATCCTTTCTATTAGAAATTTTCCACTATATTTGGATCGACATTTTCTGACCTATATCCATTCCTTCTTCTCAGTTATATACTGATATACTTTTTAGATTATCCTCTACCACTTTTAATATTATACAGTAGACTATTCAATTCGAATATAATACCTGTTTTCGATCAAATATTCTAGTTGATATATTTCGCTAAATGAATATCGATATATTCCGGTCGATATACATCCCTTCTTCTCAGTTATATACTGGCGTGTTTATTGCATTTACTACTGTCACTTTTTCACTTTACTTTACACTAGTCTATGCAATTTGAATATAAACACTTCTCATTTCTCACTTGCACAGGTGCACATATGCTGGGTCCCTCTACCTTGAGTGGTGTGCCTCCGGCGTATATAAGTGGCACCATTATGGTGCCGGGGCATCATCACACGCATGCTGGCACACTGAGGCGCACACTGATACCGACCAGCATGGGCCTAATGAGCTCACCCTCGCCACCGCCATTGGGACTGGGACCGGGAGCAGGCAGCGGCATCGGGATGGGAGTCGGAGGAAGTGGCATGGGCATGCCACCGCATTCGCTGGCTTCTGGCAGTGGGGGCAGTGGGGTCTACTATGACAGCACTGTGCCACGCAATCTGGCACGAGGCATGTCCGCGGAGAGCAGTGGACAATACTTCTATGGATGACATTCACTTAACCGCAAGGCATCGCTGCCCATGGCCATTGCAGTGCGACCACAGCCGCACCTGAACTTTAACATGTTGCCCATGTCGGCAACCATGGGCATGGCTGAGTCTGGCGGTAGCCGTGCGGGCACACCCACCAATGCCAAGTCGGAGATACCGGCGATCACAGTGACTGCCTCGCCAGGACCATCATCCATTCTACTGAAGCCGCCGAATCCTGCCAGCGCCAGCAGCAGTCGCACCCTCACCTCGACGTCGACATCCTCGACAACGGCAACCACGCCCACCGGCCCCCCCAGTGGCATGCAGATGTCCATGTCTGGACGTAGCCAATGCTTCTAGGAGGCGGCTGGCGAAGTCTCCCAAGAAGAAGTTGAGCACGAGGACCTCTACTACTTGTAAATACTTCAAGACCCGACGAACTGATATCGGTTCATCTGAAGGAGTTAGTTAAATTCGAACTTGCATATTTCTATGGTTAATTAGAGGCTATATCCTGTAACCGTTACCAAATCAAACTACGTTTAGAGTACTCCTGTTAGGGTTAGGCAGAAGAGATACCCACACTCGCACATTCGAGAGTTTGAGATTGTTTTAAGCATCTAGTAAAATGAAGACATGTATTTAGTATGAATTTTAATACCAACCACTCGACTTGGTATACGAGTACTTAGTATAATCGATATACTAGATATATATACATATATATACTACACACACGATAGTTCACTCATAATTCATGAATTTCTAGTCGTAAGCGATTGAATGAAAGTATCGTAATCGATAGTAGTGTAAGCAAGAGTCGAACGATAGTATCGTTACTTCATTTGGCATACCCCTAGTGTGTGGGAATTTGAGAGTTTTATTTGCCTTAAAGAATCAAAAGTGGTAATTTAGTGAAAATTACACACAATTTGTACGATATAACTAAACCTACTCAACGTTACGAATTAGAGGAAGGAGATTTTCAATCCGAAAATTAAAGCATAGTATAAAATTGAGTACAAGAGCCAAATACTTTACACGCAGAGCCGAAAACTGTCGAGACATATTTATAGAGTTGTTGGAGGGGAAAACCCCTCAACTGATTTCAATCGTATTTTAAATGTACTACAAGATCTGTGAGGTGAGATACTTAATTTCCGTGGACGGCAGGTTTCAGAGATCCAGTGCTGTCTGCTCTCAAAATATGTATATAAATAAGAATGTAAGTGAATAAGTACGCAATAAATACATCAATTATTAAATACCTTTCACCTAGTTACCAAAAGGAATAATACTATTAATAGTAATTATAATAATAATATATGTGCTATCACCGTTAAATTCACTCGTTCATAGTGAAAGAGTTTGAATGATATTGCAAATTAAATTGAGGTACAAGAATAGTTGAAAGCCTTTAGACATTGTTGAAGAAAGAACCAGCCAAATGAATATTTGCAAATCCATTCGTATCTGCATTTATTTGCCTTTTACTAAGTGTAATTCTTCATCCTTACTTCCAATCGCAATGCCAATATAATCGAACTCAATTGATGAATTTATTTAATTTCATTGTAATTGCCTGAACAAATATGAATCACAGATTTTAACCAGTAGCCAAGGCCAAAGCAAATATTGTTTAATAAATTAAATTGAATTTATGCAGGAGTCTAGCAAAAGCGAGTACTATAAATGCAAATGTAAACATTTTGTTACCTAATATTTATAATTTCGAGATTAAATCATGAAACAGGGTAATAAACGAATATACGTATTATTATTGAACAAACTCATTGTCTTCTCACTTGTGGTAAGTATGCAAAAATAGCAATAATAATAATAGCAAACGTTGAGTCACTACACTTTAAACACTTTATTACCATTAGTGTCATACTGGTACTCAGTACACTGAGAAAACCGGAGGTCTAAAATTATATTAGATTATATTTTATATATTATATTTTTTACTAAAATAATCTCTATTATTAAAAATTAATTAAAACAATGAAAAGTAAAAAATAAATATTTTATTTAAATTTTTCTTATAATAATGAATTAATACCTTTTATTCTATTTTTCGACTATTCCTAAACTGAGTTTAAATTAAATAAAAATAAAACTATAAAAGGCGACAAATATTTTCCTTACAGAAATGAGCTCAAACGAGCTCTCAGTTTTCGTCTCTCAGTGTATAAATTCTCAGTAGAAAGTCAAAAGCCGAATTTTTACAAGCATATTATGCTTGTATGATGTTGAAACGATTATTTTATAAGCTTTAGTGCAGCAGAGAGTCGAAAAGTAGATTTTAATAGAAACACAACTCTCCAACGGTGCTCTCTGACCCCAAAAAATACTAAGAGTGACTCCTGAGTGACTCCCGAGTGAGTGTGTTGTTGGAAGGGAACAGCACAGTACAGTAAACAGTAAACTATTTTAATACTTACTTATGGCAATGGAAGCAGAGTGCAAAGCAAAACAGATATAATCCCTGTGTACAGTTGTAGTTGTAATTGTGTTAAGAATTTGCTCTCTTGTTCTCTGTGCCTTGCTCTCTTTTCGTTTTCGTTTTCGTTGTTGTTCGTTGTTCGTCTGAAAGCAAGTGCAGAGTCTAATGGACTGCAATTGATTACGTCTGTCAATAATGATGAAGCAGCAGCTCCTACAAACAATATGAATAACTGGGAGGGGGGGCGGGTGGAGTGACTGACTGTTCTCGTTATGAAAATGTATTCACGACTTGTTGTGGCCATCAGCACGAGCAACCCATTGGCAATGAGTTGTTAATGGCATTGCCGGGATGGGTGTGGGGTGGGGTGGCACCCCTCGTTAGTCGAGGGAAAGAACTTCTTCATTTGCAGCAGCGGAACCTCAACAGTGGGCTAATTATGATAAGTGGCTGCAAGTAGTTGCCGTTGACAGTGGAGCGAACAACTTGGAGCAAAGTGAAGGCACTGCGGACTGGCACACCGTTAGCGTTAATGTTAACAGCAGTGACCAGACCAGAGGCATCCTGTCTTCTCCTCGCGAGAATCAGAATCAGCACCAACAACAGGGGCTAGATAGCGAAGGCAGTAAAGTACTCCTGGCAGACAACAAAAACAAAAGTTTTTCAATTAAAAACGTTAAATAGCCACAAGCACTTTGCAATAAATTCCTACTGCAAATGAGTGCGGAACAATATTACACTTAATGAAACGCCATGCCGAACAATAAGACGATAAGAGCAAATCGAAAAAACAATCATAAATTCTTGGAGCGAGTACTCGCTCATATTCATGCATTCATATTCATGAATCAGTCTTGTAAATTACAGGCAAATAAACAAAACAAAATTCAGATTTTAATATACAATTTGGCATGAATTCAAAAAGTGCTTAAAGCGACTCTGACTTGGCATAGAGAGAATTCCATGAACTAATAGATACAATTTCATTACATTTGCAATGGACTTTTTCAACTGCATTTCGTGGTTGGAAGCTACATAAATTATGCTCAGTACATACTCGCACTCGTACGTAGGTTTATATCGATCCATTACAATATGCTGAATATGTCGAATTGTGTCCATTTTTACAGACAAAAGGGCGTATCCTGCCATTGTGGTGCTAAAATTTAATGAATTCCCGCTTCACTGTTTAAATTCTGCCAAAACCATAAAACAATGTTAAAAATAACCAGCAGCAAGCGGAGCAACAACACAGCAACAACAAAGGACATGCGTTCATTTGGCAGAGAGTGCGCACCAGTCGCGAGCGCTCACTCGGCAAGTGTGATATCCTACATGGCATTGATTGGTAAAGAGAATTTCATTATCATATGCATACGATAATCCATGTTAACAATGGAAAATGCCTACTACCTTTAATTCACATGGAATTTCAGACTGTAGTTGAAATTGGAGTAATGGGTATCGATTAGTCACATTATAATATACATTTAAATGGAATAAAATATTAAATCGGTTTTAATTTAGGGTAACTTTAAATTTGAGAGTACTGTTACTGCAATAATTTAATTCAGTTAGTCCCTTTGACCGTTCTCCTACTCTCTGCAGGGTATCAGAGCACAGGAACAGTCCTGCTAGCTCCACTGCATCAATATATCTATATACATATGTAAGCATATATGTACATTTATTATATAGATATTTACGTACCCACAGCATGAATGGGAGGGGGCAAATGGGCGGTGTATGGTTGGTGCAGTTTCAATGATTTGCCGAACGCTTTTTGCGTTTCGTTAAATCAGTAAAAAAGTCAAGGAAAAAATGTTAAAGCACTTGGTTTTTAAGTTGGTTTTTCGATTCAGCACACACACACACACACACACATACTCTGTGTATATGTATGTGTTATTCAAATATCGGAATTTATGTGTTTATTTACTTACACCCGTACAGAGAGGAATGTGCATAAAAACTTAACAGCTCAACAGCAGGAACAATTAATTCCTTACTCGTAGAACTCATGGGATGTTAACGAGTACTATTTACACACACATAAATACAAAGATTTTAAAATGTGAATAATATGGTAAAGAGTTGGAATAATAATTATAGGAATTTTATGAAAATTAATTAAAATTTCACAAATATTTCTTGGCTTTGCTGCAGGTTTTAGTTAGCATCATTAAAATTAAGTATAGGACTGTAGACTTTGTGAGGCTCTTGACCTTTGCCCGTTGCCCGTTGCCAGCAATGACCATACGACTATATAATTTGGTCAGAAGTGCTTCAGTTACAGTCGACGGCCACAAATGAAAGAGCAGTGAAACTGGGAGTGACTGGCTGGTCAGCTTATTCATTTGCAGCGGCTGCAAAGGGTATAGTCATTGGCTCAACTGTTTGGTAACATTCCAAAATATTGTAAGGGTATAACTAAGTTTCGAACACATCTTACTAAGCACTCCACAAGAGATTCATTATTTCATGTTGTAGATATAATGCATTTTATATAGATACTATTTTTGAAAAACTTTTCCTGCCCTCATTCCTCTGATTAATCCATAATTATACTTCTTTATTTCCTATACAAGCATTCTATACATGTTAATTATTTTCTTATTAATTTTTACTTTTATTTTAAAATGAATTTCTTTGCACATTGAACTTAGTTGACATTGAAAATATAATAAGTCTTTTAACAATCGTCAAGCTTGTCTTATTGTCTTGTCTTGTCTTGCATAGTTTTATTTTTAATTATGATTGACTTGTTACTGTTCCCATTCAGGTTTAACAATTAAATTCTTAACACTTGTATTTCTTGACATATATATTTCGCCACTCTGTATTAAAAGAGGCTAGCGCTGTGCCTAAAAAGCTGAATAGGGTTTTGTAAATTCGGAAATTCATACAGTATTAGTAAGTCTATAGTCTGCCTCTGTCAGTTGCTCACGACTACAGTCTTACCGTGTACGGCTTGTCTTTGGCAAGATAAAGAGTATGTCATCATCGGTTTGTTGTATTAAATTTAATTTCAAGCTTCCTGCACGTTACCAGTTGCTATCCACAGCCTTTCATTTAGTTTTTTTTCTCTTTTTTGTGCAAATTGTTTTAGATTCTCTGCACGTTCACAGCGACGCTTTTCAACTCCAGCACCGCCATCACCAGCAACACCACCATCAACACCAACACCACCAACACATTGCATGCTGAGCTGTGCTGAGCTGAGCTGTGGTGCAATGGCAATGGCAATGCTAAAAGTGCCACCTGAGCCCGAATTCATTGGGTGCTTCCTTTCAAGCCTTAGCCGCACTCACTCCCCATGCCCCCCATGTAATTGGTAAAGTCTGTGGCGCCCACACTCCTCCTCCCTATTCCCATTCCCATTCCCATTCCCATCCCAGTGGTCCAGGCGAGCAAGAAAAAGGATGAAGCACCAAAAACGCTGATTCAGGTCATTGTATGTAAAAATTAATGGAACATTTTCCTGCACCGAGAATTTCATCTTTTCTTTTCACGACTTGTACACGTACTACACGGCGGCTTGTCCGTTTTTCCGCTTTTCCTAGCTGCTTTTTGCTGCTCCCCATTTCCCATTTCTACCCCCCATCATCCCCATTGCTAGCGCCAATCAGTCCGCGTGCTGCCATCGGTTTTTGCTACCGGTTTTTGTGTTAGTTCTTGCTGGAAAAGTTTAATTTTCATTTGTAAGTCAGACTTCCACCACGTCAACATGCTGAAAAATGTACTGAAAAGGTGCTGCTCGTTTTTTTCATAACCAACCTGCTCCATTTCCCAATGGGTATATGTTTTAATAAAGCCGTAAGAATTCGCAGTGAGAAGAATGTGAAATTAAATAAATGCTTTGACTGCTTTCCTGATGGAATGTGAAATGTACTCAACTTTCCTAAAATAAAATTGCACACTCTTCGTATGATTCAAGTAGTGAGGAGAGGCTTTGCCAAGAGGTCTCTATATAGTACTAATAGGTATGAAGTAAGATCTTGCACTTACCAAAAAGTATATCTCTTTCGATACTCCATACGCAATGTATAAAATGCTCCACTTAATCAATCTGTATATAGGAAGTCAACTAAGGTACATTAGGCTGAAGGCAATAACCATTTAATTGATACTTACATATTTCTTTTGCCAATTATGCTTTGGCCTGACTATCGGTTGCCCACAATTGCATCCGAGAGGTGGAGTATGTAAGCCATTTAAGCCCTCATTAAGTCGGCGAAAGTTTCACAAATATTTTAACTATTTTACGATGCCTAAGCACAGCCATCGAGTGGGTGTGGGTGTGGGTGTGGGTGTGGGTGGGTACAGGTTGACGGTGTCCTTATGGAATTTATGCAGCATATGCCACTGCCACTGCCACAGCACCGTGCCTCCGTCTGGCCACGAGTTCCAACTTTCTTCAGTGGCAAGAGTCGGGCCAATTCGCCTCTGCTCCTCCTCCAGTTAATGGGAAGATGGGCATGTCTGTTGGTAAATGCTCCTTAACTTATTACAACCGCAGCCGACAGACGTCGTTATGCCAATCATTTATATCCCGGATTCGACATCTCACGCATTCGCCACTTACTAGACCTCAGAGTGATGCTCATGAAGCGTTTCGCCTGTAACACTCTTATGACACTCGACTAACAGTTGCCAATTGCACCGCGAATGGTACCAAGTATGGAGGAGCTAACTATCGCATGGCATTCCTTAACTTAACGGGTTTAATGCCATTTTAGAAGAAACATTTCGTATTCCTTTAATGGAGTTGATGCAAATTAAACCCTTTTATCTGCGTTGAGCTCAATTTTCAGTTTTTAGCTTAATTTGAGTATAGAATGTCATACGGCAATGGCACATAACGAGAATTTCGTTTAAACAAAAGTTTAAGTGCTTTCCTGAAGCGGATATTCCTTTAGCATGGCATTTCTTGGCTTACTCGTATTACATCCGCCGGCAGTCGAGGCTACTCTCCCGCTCCCCTCAGCTCCCCTCAGCACAGCTTAGCTCGGCTCAGCCATCCGGATGCCACAGAATGCGCTGTGTCCTTTAAGCCATTCGTACTTCGATAGCAAAAGGCGCCTTTAAAAATTCCATGACCCTAATTTTTTCGGAAGCAACTGCAACATTTGAAAAACTGCAATTAGGCTCTAGCATGACAGGAGTGGGTGGTGGGTGCTGGCTGCCGGGTTAGTCCTAGGGTGCGTCGTCTGCTTTTGGGTTAAGCACATGTTATGTTGCAGTTGCAGTTGTCGCTGTAGTTGTAGTTGTAGTTGCAGTTACAGTTACAGTTACAGTGACTGTGACTCAGTCACCTTTTACTTCGTTTGCTACACTCGAAGAAATTTGTGACTATTTACAGTCGACTCTTCTATGATTTTTCTAATTCGCTGTGAATTAAATGCGCCTTTGCTTGTATGCTTTTGGCATTTCGAACTACTCATTACTGTTTAGGTGCACTTTTGGTATAGCCTAACACTTATCAAAAGATTATGTTCATCCAGAATACCCGCTTCTTGGAACTCTCTAAAGTTTCCCAGGCAATATATAACTTTTCGGAGTCTGAATTTGCACTTTTGATACCTTTTTTTCTCCAAGTGCAAGGTGCACGTTCAACGAGCAGCGGACGGACAGCCCAGAAATGAGACTCGGCTTGGCATAGCGGCAGCGGCAGCGGCAGCAGCAGCAACAGCGACAGCAACAGCGACAGCTCCACGAACAGCTAGAGCTGCAGCAGGCAGTGAGGCAGGCTTCCATCCAGTTGCGGCATATTCGGAGATTCAAACGCAGGTGCAGACTGTGCAACATTGTCAGAATTTCAGGCATCTCTCCACTGCCTTTAGCTACATCAGTTTATGTGTGTGTATGAGTGTGTGTGTGTGTGTGTGTGTATATATCTGTGTGCTCTGCTCTGTTGGCTACCCGCAGATGCTGTGCTCTGCATGCATGACAAATATAATTGCAACACTTTGTGGGCGTGTTTGAAGTGACAAGAATTTTGACACCATTTCGGTCTAAGGACACATTTGTTTGCATCTTTAACTTAATTTGATGCCGACTGAGTTTTTAATTAAAGCTGAATTAAAGAAATCCTTGCCGTCTGGGATGAATTCAAGTCGGAAATGCAATTCTCCTCTTTGGAATGAGCTACACTTTCTCTCTGTGTTGAATTGGAGCTTGTGTTATGCTCCAACGGAAGTTCTTGAAGTAAGTATTCATTTTTGTTTACCGGATTGGTGTACGGAGTTATACGCCATCTGGCAGGCAGTGCAATTGATAAACACCATGGAGATCCCCTCAAGGAACATATCGATTTGCATTGACAGTCGGGCCGTAGAAACAGGGAACAGATGCTCACATGAGTGTATCGGAGTTTAATAGCTCCAAGGCTACATGCTCCCGCATACGACTTTTGTTGTGGCGGCTTGGATGTGGAAGAGATTAAAAGTATCCATAGCTTTTACTGTGTGAATGCCCTGCACTTCCAGTTACTGGACAGGCCTTCCTTTGAGGACATGGGCATTAGTTATACAGACAATTCCCTCAATTCCATTGCTTCGATTGTTTTCATATAAGTTTTAGATTCGTTCATTTATTTAGCGCTCGAGTTATTCTTAAGTAGGCATCTTACGGCGTATAGGTGCTTGTGCCAAAGCCATTGCTCAGCATTTGCTGGTCAATCCAGTCGCGGGCGAGAGCCACATTGGCATAGGCTGCAGGTATCTCTTCATTGCAGCCGATGCCCCAGGCTACGATGCCGCTTTGCTGGTAGCGATTCTCCGAAGCGATGCCAATGGGGCAAGAGAGTGGAGCACCACCATCACCCTGGCAGGTATCCACGCCTCGCTGTCCGCCGGCACACATGAAGGAGCGATCCAGGGCGAACTTGGGTCCGAGTCGAGTGCCGCGCAGCTGGCTCTGACAGGTATTAAAGTCAACCACAGGCAATGGCACTCGCTTCATGATGACACTGAACTTGCCGGCGGCGCCAAAGACATCCTTACCCCAGCCGGTGGAGTAGCAGGTGGTGCGTGGCGCGGGGCTGGCGCTCTGGGCAGGCAGACAAACCACATTGATATGATCCTCCATTGTGAATGGCTGCGCGAGGATTACAATCGCAAAGTCATTGGCTACATTCCTCACATTGTACTGCGGATGAGTGATAATGCGTTGGGCCAAGCGTTCCTGGTAGGGCAGACGTTCCCTGGTGGTCTGCGCATCCCATTCCCCTGCACGAAGCAGAAAGGTGCCTGGACCATGTGAAGCTACACAATGGACTGCAGTAAGCACCACCTGTGGGTGTATTAGAGACCCGCCACAGAAGTAGCTGAAATTGTTGGCATGCAGCAGCGCAATAGTCCAGGGGAACTCGCCGAATCCGGCCTCGTTCTGTGTAGCTCCGGCCAAGGTGAAGTCCAGGCCACCCACATTGCGTATGCCACAGCCTCGGGGTTGATTGGGTCGCTGGTCTAGCGGCGTTGGGTTCAAGACCTCACTACGGGTGCGGTTACCCGCGCAACACACATCCACGGAGGAGGGGCAAACGGGATCATCATCGCCAAAACGTATATCAATCACGCCGAAGCCATCAAAAGATCCATCTTCCGTAATGCTGTTTGAGGATGGGTCACACATATAGTAGGGCACACAGTTGCAGTTGGCCTGCTTGCCGCTGATCGAGTTGAAGTTTATCGCCGGACTAGAAGGATCGATGGGCACGGGGGTGACCACCTGGGCAAATCCTCCCGGTCTTGTTGGCTGTATCTGTGCATTTGGGTTCGTGTTGAATATATCCTGTATGTTTTTGTCCACGTTCGAGGGCTGCTGTGGTGCAGCATCTAGACAGGTCGAACAGACAGCAGCTATTATGGCCAGAGTAAGCAATCCCATCTGAAATTGTCAGAGAATATAAGCATTAATAATAATCTTAAGCTTATTAGATGATTCTTAAACATAACTGTGAATTTCCGCAACAGGTAATTTACGATATTGTAAAGAAAGGGGTAGTGGGAAAATCTCTAAAGAAAACCTGTGTATCATGTTTGACTTGTTTAAATTCACACCAAATTATATAGAAGTAATAAAAATATGAATAAGTTTATTACTACAAGAGAGCGGGTCATAGTGATGCGTGTCGATTCACTTTTCAAATTAAAAACAATAAAAAAATCCCAGTGAAGATAACGGCTTTTTCCAAAAAAAAAATATACACATATTTACAAACCTTGTGTCGTGTGTTAATTTAAGTGATAACCTTGACTTTTGGTCTAAAAAAGCCCCACTACACTTCTTGATTATCGCCGTATTAATAATCTCTCTTCGATGGAAGCCAGACTAGGCACCAGGGCCGAGTAATCAGTTTCTAAGAGATGTGAACGCCAGCGAATTTCAATTAAGACTACCTCGAAAAGCTTCCAGTCAATCGGATAAGTACATGAAACAAAATGAGAAGCTTTCCAGTAAAAGCTCTCGCTCTCAATCCCTCTTACTGTCTTGATCTGTCTCTCACTGAACACGACTCAGACTGAGCGGTGAGGCAATATTGAACTTGAGATTATCGCATGGAGAGCACTACTCAAAACTGTTTCCCAATCGGACTCCGACGTCACAAGCAGAGTGCGGCTTTTGACCATCTCGTTTTAGGAACCGGTTTATGGGAATTTCATAGCACAGATCGTCAAGAGTAGGCATGAGTAAGTCGCTTGGGTTATCAATGCACATTTAACTTAAGTTCTCACTGATTCTTCTTCACTACATAAAACCAGTCGGAGAGGCTATGGTCGAATGCAACTGACAACAAATAATCTATTTTATGATGTGCTATTTTTTCATTGCTTTAATATAATATATGTACTTTAATATACTAAGCATCTATACAGATAATATAATTATTTCCCACGTTTGTGTTGCACAAATTTTTTGTTAAATTTGTTGTTGTTCTGTCACTTATGCATCTGTTAAGAAATTTTATTAAGTCTTGGGCTTAGAGTGTCTTTACATCATCGTGGCAAATCTTCTGTTTGCCTTAACGCTTCAAAATATTTTGCCTTTGGCATAAACTCAATCACACCTGGGCGTCATAGTTTGTATGGGTAGCAAAAGGTATGTAAAATATGAAACGCTTGATTGCCATTGATTGTGGAAAACCTTTGGGGCATTTCCTGCCCGCAATCAAGCCACATGTGCACATTATTAGCAACAATCATTGACTTTACCTGCTCAGCCTCTTTGAGAAACAATTTCGTTATGCAGAATTGAAATGTTTATATTTGTACGTATTTAAAAAAGAACTCAGAGAATATACAGTTAGATAAAGTCAACCGTAGGAAAAGCTGTAATTCCCAGAGCGAAATTTCAGCTGAAAATAAAAATCAAACAAAAATCAGTCGAGTGTAGCAGTCAAGGTATTATATCTTCGTATAATACTTGAGATGGAAAATCAGAAATAACTTTAACTGTTAAGATTATACACGAACCACCATACCAAATCTGATGTCCTTAGCTCTCAAAAACTAGAAGGCCTGCGGATCGTCTGAAAGAACTTTAAGGTTTGAAACCCAACATAATGAGTGAATCATTAGGAATACATTTACTATGGTGTAATATGCTTAATTTATGTATGAATGTACAAAAACAATGTACTTTATTCCAATGCAACCACATTTGCATAAGCATTTCTATTAGGTATGTAAGTTCATTGAACGATTCTTTTCATTTACATTTCGCCGGTCACAGCAACGCTCAAGTTCATTAACTTTACCTAGAAGCCGGATAAACTACAGTCGGGCGTAGCTGACTGTGGGAGACAATGGTTTAGCAATTAACACAGAAACAGATCAAATTTTAAGTATAGTTTAATCATAAATTAAAGCTTTCTCTGTATCAATATATCTATTAAAAACTATGGGTATTGTGTTCATTAGCAAGGAAGCAAGACAATTGCAATCATAATCAAGCTGCATCTACCTGTACTATTTAGGTACCTTAATTGGTATTCAGACTTCAAGCGAACATTGAGACAAACAGATATTCTGACAGTCAAATGCACAAAGTTAATGGACCCTTTTGTAGAGTGTAGAGTTTCTTAAACATAAATTAATTAAACGAGATAAACAAGCAAATGCTTCTAACGTTTGGGAAAGTATTATCAAATACCAAAAATGATGCAACTTGCATTAAATATATGTATTAGGTTTTCGTAATTTAAAATATATTATGTATGATGAAAACAATTTAAATGTCTGCGTACTCTATGCAAATGGCTCTTGAAATAACAGTACTCATCGAAAAAGATTTTGTAATTCGCTGACTTAATTAATTGGGTGTGTTTGTGGTCAATATATTAGCATTTTATTTTACTCAATTCCGAATTTGTAATTGGGCTCCAAAAGTAGAATGATATAAAAGCAGCAATGGTTAATTTGTTGCTTCAATTGCTATTAGTCCTGCAATTCGATCGTACACTCTCGTTGGATTTTACATCGGAAGTAGTGCTCACTTCAATTGCGATAATTGTAACCGGTTATAGTGAAAATAACATTAAGTCCGATTTTCGAACAATCGATCAGTGTCTTTTAAAGGACTATACAAAAAAAGCTATTTTTACCAGCAATTCATCAGTGTTAAAGTGCTAAAGGACCCAATTCTATCAAAATGGCTAGCAATATGTTAGTGAATGATCATAAAAATTACTTGAGATCTCTTCCTGCGTCAGATGGCGATGAAATTGTGATTTCGGGAATGGCGGGTAAATACCCAAACTCGAGAAGTGTATCTGAGTATGCGCACAATCTATACAATAAGGTACATAAACACAGCAGGATCAAAAATATTATGAATTTTAATGGATTAGTATCCATTTGAAAATAAGATCTTTTCACTTTATCAGTGCATCGACTAAGCGAAATAATGGCAATAATAATTTCTTGTTTCCTCATCTTATTACTTAAAACGTTCTTAGATTGATATGGTGGATGACGATGAGCGTCGCTGGCGTCATTTCAATCCCGAAATCCCTAAACGCTCTGGTAAGATATACGATCTCGAGAAGTTCGATGCCACGTTCTTTGGTGTGCACTTTAAACAGGCGCATACAATGGATCCCCAAACGAGAATCTTAATAGAGACAGCATACGAAGCAGTTATAGATGCAGGTGTAAACCCAAAAGCAATACGTGGTTCGAAAACAGGTGTCTATGTTGGGGCTTGTATATCCGAATCGGAGAAGACCTGGTTCTATGAGAAGGTAACGTCTGGCGGCTTCGGCATCACGGGTTCCAGCCGAGCTATGATGCCGAATAGGATATCCTATAGTTTGGGACTAGAAGGACCTTCGTTTCTAGTGGATACGGCATGTTCCAGCTCTATGTATGCCTTAGATAATGCTTTCACAGCCCTACGAAATGGCGAAATTGATGCTGCAATTATAGGTGGTTCAAACCTCTGCCTACATCCATTTGTGACTCTACAGTTTGCACGGTAAGAATCAATTCATTTGTTAAAGAAAATAATCTGTTTAGTTTATGTTGAGAGGTTCTAACAATTTGCAACTTAAACTGATCATACAAATAAAAACAAGATCATTCCGTTCCTTAATATCCATTTTTCCCCTCTTCAGACTCGGCGTATTGGCTTCGGATGGTGTTTGTCGCCCATTCGATAAAGATGCTAGTGGATACACGCGATCTGAGACAATTAACTGCTTATTCCTTCAAAGAAAACGAGACGCCAAGAGAGTTTACGCCACTGTTATCCATTCTAAAACTAATTGTGATGGATACAAACCAGAGGGTATTACTTATCCATCTGGTAAAGTTCAAGAGAAACTACTGGCACAATTTTATAAAGAAATAAGTCTAACTCCAAATGACTTGGGCTATTTGGAAGCTCATAGCACCGGAACTGTTGTAGGTGATCCAGAGGAATGCAACGCGATTGATAATAGCATTTGCAATCAAAGGAGCGAGCCTTTATTAGTAGGTTCCGTGAAGTCTAATATAGGACACTCAGAGGCAGCTTCAGGTATCTGTTCCTTGGTAAAAGCTTGCTTAGCTTTTGAAACTGGAGTCATAGCACCCAATATAAACTTCACGGAAGTGAAATCCACAATTGCATCTCTTTATGAGGGACGACTAATTGTGGTGAAGGATTGCACTCCTCTTCCAAAACCATATATCGGAATCAATTCATTCGGCTTTGGCGGAGCTAATGCTCATGCTGCTTTGAAGGGTAATCTGAAGTCAAAAGTAAACTTCGGTTTACCCGAAGATGACCTGCCACGCCTAGTTACTTGGGCTGGCAGAACGGAAGAAGCCTGTAATGAAATTTTCAACGGAGTTGAGAAGAAGCCTTTGGATGCAGAGTTCATAGGACTATTACACAACATACAGGAGGATGAAGTGACTGGTATGGTGTTTCGCGGCTATGGCGTATTTGCCAAAAACGGAGTGGATCCAGCCAAGTCATTGGCGAAGGATGTACAACATTACACTGGTCTGAAGCGGCCCATTGTCTGGGTATACAGCGGTATGGGTTCGCAGTGGAACGAGATGGGTTTATCGCTAATGGCAATACCTCGATTCAGGGAATCTATTGAAGCCTCCCATAAGACTTTAATGACTAAAGGATTGGATCTCATTAATATCATTACCTCAAACGATCCTGCAATTTATCAGAATATTCTCAACTCCTTTGTCGGTATTGCTGCTGTGCAAATTGGATTAACTGACCTTCTGCGTTCGCTAAATCTGGAACCCGACTATATTATTGGACATTCTGTTGGAGAATTAGGTTGTGCTTATGGAGATGGCAGTTTTACGGCTGAGCAAATGATACTTGCTGCATACTATCGCGGCAAAGTCAGTGTCGATTCGGAAAAGATAAAGGGTGCTATGGCTGCAGTGGGTATTGGATACACAACTATCAGATGCATGCTACCTGAGACTATTGAAGTGGCTTGTCATAATGCAGCCGACTCCTGCACAATCTCAGGACCAATCGATGATATTACTAATTTTGTTGCTGATCTTAAATCACAAGGTATCTTTGCAAAGGAAGTCCCATGTTCCAACATTGCATATCATTCAAGATATATAACTCAAATGGGTCCTCCATTGTTGCAATATATGAAAGAGATTACTCCAGAACCGAAGCCTAGGTCATCCAAGTGGCTTAGTACTAGTGTTCCAAAATGTGAATGGGATAAACCAGAAACCCAATTGTGCTCTGCGTATTATCACACAAACAACCTGTTAAACAGTGTTCTATTCGAAGAAACCTTCTCCCAATTACCCAAAAATGCGTTAATAATCGAAATTGCTCCCCATGGTTTATTGGGTGCAATCCTGAAGCGATCTATGCCCAATGGTGTTTATATACCCCTGACACAACGTGGCAATAAAGCGAATGCTCTCTTCTTCTTGACAGCCCTTGGAAAGTAAGTACATAGTCTTGGCATCAGTAAAATTTACCCATTTATTCGTTTTTTAGACTGTACCAAAATGGATTAATGATACCAGCTGCCAAGCTATATCCGAAGATTGATTTCCCTGTATCCCGATCCACACCAAGCATCAGTTCGCTCATTCGTTGGGATCACAGTGAGGATTGGTTTGTGACCAAATTCGAAAATATGAAGACTAAATCGAGCGGAGAACGTGTATTCGCAATTAACTTGGGAAATGATAATGACGAATTTTTGAATGGACATATTATCGATGGCAAAATTCTAGTACCTGCCACCTGCTACTTACAATATGTCTGGCAAACCCTGTCTCTTATGTATCACGGACCAAGCTATATGAGTGTGCCTGTAGAATTTGAAGAAGTTAACTTCATTAGAGCTACAAATGTACCACTTAAAGGAGATGTTGAATTAAAAGTTATGATTCACTATGGCACCGGTCAGTTTGAGGTTTGTTCACCCTAGAAACTTAATCTCGATTGTATATATTAATTCTATGTACACATTTTCCAGATTACTGAAGGAGGTAGCGTGGTAGTTACGGGAAAGATAACTGAAATTGAGAACCCAACTATTCCAGAAGTGTATGACTTTAAGAACGAGTCAGACTTCCCAATGGTTTCCAATAAAGACTTCTACAAAGAACTTAAGCTACGAGGATATCATTACAATGGAGCATTCCGTGGAGTTAGAAGTGCTCGATCCGATGGATTGTACGGAAATGTGGAGTGGAATTACAATTGGGTCTCATTTATTGATGCGATGTTACAAATACAAATATTGGGCACAGACTCCCGTAACTTATTGCTACCTACGAAAATCCGCAAACTACGTATAAATGGTCTACATCATTTCGATCTAATGACCAAATTGGATCCTGAAAACCGTGTATTCGGTGTATATGTGGACAAGGATATCGATCGAATTGTTTCCGGAGGAATTGAGATAATCGGTCTTCACGTTAGCCCTGTTCAGAGGCGCAGACCACCTGGTATTCCAGTCCTAGAGAAATATGAATTTATATCCTATGTGCCTACTCCAGAGGTTTCGCTTGCAAATGCAGCAAGAATCTGCGTTCAACTCGCACTTGAAAACATGCCTGTGCTTAAGATGAAATTGGTTGAAGTAGACACAGATGGCAGAGACACGATTTTAGATAAGTTCGCAGATTCTGTCGAAGATTTACCTGTAATTACTGGTGAATTTATGTATCTAACTGGAAGAAAAATGGATGAAATTCCTAGCATACATATCGAAAATGGAAAACTATCAACTTTATCAAATTATCATTTCCTTGTGGCTGGTGGAATTTGTGGAGCTCTCAACGACGATGTTATACAAAATGCTGAGAAAGTCCTCGTTGAAAATGGCTTTCTCTTAATAAGAGAACGTCCTACAAATAATATTAGCAGTTGGAAGTTGCCCGAAAATTTCCGAATGATCACCGTAATCCCCATTGATAATAATGAGGAAGTTCTCCTTCTTCTCCAGAAAACATCCAAGAAACTCCAAATTGAACCGACTGTGGTAAAAGTATCGGATGACGACATGAGCTTTGAGTGGATAAGCCAAGTACAGTCAGCTCTTACTAACAAAAGTCCTGTTGTACTATATGCGTTCAATGAAAAACTAAATGGGTTAGTTGGATTAGTAAACTGCCTCCGCAAGGAACCCGATGGTAATCTAGTTACTTGTTTCTTCATCGATGACACTAATGCTCCGGACTTCAACTTAACAGACCCATTTTATTCTACTCAGTTTTCCTTGGGATTGGCTATCAACATATACCGTAATGTAAGTTATTTACATATATATTTTTTTTAGGTTTATCATTGACAATCACTAATTTCAGGGTTATTGGGGTAGTCTCAGGCATCTACAACTTCTGCCTAATGACGAATTCCGCCCCAGAGTGGATCATATATATGGAAATGTGGTACAACGAGGAGATTTATCATCTCTTCGGTGGTTTGAAGGTCCCTTGGAACTAAAAGACTGCGGCGAAAAAATTGTGTATTCTTCTCTGAACTTCAGAGATATTATGTATGCAACCGGTAGATTGTCAATTGAAATAATTAGTTCCAACCGAATGGAACAGAGTTGTGTCCTTGGCTTAGAGTATACAGGAATTGATATGAAAACTGGAAGGCGAATAATGAGTATGGTTGTGAGTGGTGGAGTTGGTTCATATGTAAAACAACCTTCCCAATTGACCTGGGAAATCCCGGATAAATGGTCTTTTGAGGAGGCGGCTACGGTTCCAGTTGTCTATATAACTGTATACTATGCATTTTTCATGGTTTCCGATATCCGGAAAGGAAAGAGTATACTTATACATGCCGGAACCGGGGGAATAGGTCTGGCCGCGATTCGAGTTGCTTTAGCTTACAATATGGAAATCTATACGACTTGCAGTACACCTCAGAAGAAACAGTTTCTATTGGACACTTTCCCGCAGCTGAAGGGTACGTCTTGAATACAAACTTTGAAATGTTCTATATATGTAAACGTCAATATTTTCAGCTTCTCATATTGGTAATTCGCGTGATACGTCCTTCGAACAAATGGTACTACATGAAACTGGTGGCAAGGGAGTTGACTTTGTGCTGAATTCTCTTGCAGAGGAAAAGTTACTCGCTTCTGTTCGTTGCCTTGGAAAAGATGGACGATTTTTGGAAATTGGAAAATTTGACATGGCGAATGATACCAAACTCGGATTAAGTGTTTTTCTTAAACAGCTCACTTTCCATTCTGTATTAGTCGACAATCTATACGCAGCAACAGATGAGACGCTTTTGGTAATTATCTTAAAAATATCATATTAAATAATTAAATAGACACAAGGAATAAGTCATACTGGTTATGTAATAACCATAAATCTATATATTTATTTTAAAAT
The DNA here is from genome assembly GCA_035045005.1 of Liodrosophila aerea. NCBI lineage: Eukaryota > Metazoa > Arthropoda > Insecta > Diptera > Drosophilidae > Liodrosophila > Liodrosophila aerea. The sequence continues at coordinate 209,745 of JAWNNL010000647.1, read as the reverse complement.
TGTAAATGTAGACTTTCACTTTAAATAATTATTTCTTGTCAGCATTTAAAAAAATTGTTGGATACAGATATTGCGAAGGGCATTATTCAGCCTCTTCCTGCCACAGTTTTTGAGGCCCACGAAATCGAGCAAGCCTTCAGACACTTGATTGGAGGAAAACATATTGGAAAGGTTGTGATTAAAGTGCGTGACAATCCGGATGCTCCTGAAACTTTACCAGTGCGAGTTCTGAAGCAAGTTTACTTTAAACCACACATGACCTATGTCATTCCCGGAGGTTTGGGAGGCTTTGGCCTGGAATTAGCTGATTGGATGGCTATAAGAGGAGCAAGGAAGCTTGTTTTAAGCTCAAGTCGTGGAATATCAAAGGACTATCAGTCATATCGTATTGCGTATGTATTTACTATTTGTATTTATAATCTAATAACAACTCATTTCTTAATAGGCTCTGGAAGACTTATGGCTGTGAAGTTGTAGTGAGCACTGCTGATATATCGACAATTGAGGGTTGCCGTAACCTTTTGCAGGAAGCCACAGATCTCGGTCCAGTAGGGGGAATATTTAACCTGGCAGTTATTCTACGAGATGGCATATTTGTTAATCAAAATGGTGAACAGTTCGTACAGAGCTTCTCGCCTAAGGCGACCGCAACTAAATATTTGGATATATTATCTCGGCAATTGTGTCCTAAACTAGAGCACTTTGTGGTTTTCTCGAGTGTATCTTGTGGTCGTGGAAATGCTGGACAAACAAATTACGGAATGGCCAATTCAGTGATGGAACGGATCATTGAGCAGCGCTTTAAGGACGGGTTGCCTGCCAAAGCCGTTCAGTGGGGTGCAGTCGGCGAGGTCGGACTTGTTGCCGATATGGCTGAAGATAAAATTGATATGGAGATCGGAGGAACTCTCCAGCAACGAATTTCATCTTGCCTGCAGGAACTTGATAACTTGCTTACCGCTAATGCAGCGATAGTATCTAGCATGGTTGTGGCTGAGAAACGTGTGGGCCGTTCTGGTGGGGAAAGTCTTACTGAGACAGTAATGAATATAATGGGTATACGGGACCTTAAATCCGTTTCCCTTGGCACTACATTATCCGAGATTGGTATGGACTCTCTAATGGCAGTGGAAATAAAACAAACCTTGGAGCGAGATTTCGAGTTAGTTTTGACCCCTCAAGATCTACGTTCTCTTACATTCCAGAAGCTACAAGAGTTCGAAGATGCAAAAAAGAAAGACAATGCCGATGCTGTGAAAATGATTTTTGCATCTGAAAGCAAGCTTTTGGGAATGGATTTGCTTTTACGTAATTTGGGTGATGAGGCACATTGTAATCAAATAATGTTAACCCTCAAGACCCAAGCTTCAGCATCAAAGCAAGCATTTCCACCTCATATAATAATCCCAGGCTTGGGAGGAGTAGCTGGTAAAGCATTCCACAATATTGGTAATACGCTAAATAGTCGAGCCAATGTTTTACAACTACATCAGTTCGCCAATTTGGAAACCATCAGTGATATTGCTGATCACTCAATAGAGGTAAGAAGCAATGAAGAAAATTTAATTTCACTTCTTAACTATTTTCACATAAACATGTGGACAGCTTTTACTTTTAAGTATATTAATGCTCTTGTTTTAATTACTATTTCAGCACGTAAAAGGATTATTGAAACCAACAGATACCTTTTATCTCATTGGATATTCTTATGGATCATATGTGGCTTTACAGCTCGCACTTATGTTGGAAAATCTGGGCTTCCGTGGACATGTCTTATTGATAGATGGAGCACCGCAATTCTTAACTCGTTTGTCTATCCTTCATCTTGGACAAAACATCTCCGATAATGATCTGTATGACGTGCTGTTCTCAAGCATTGTCAATCAAATATTCCCGGACGAATCAAAAGAATCTGCAGCTATCCTGTTTCATAGACTGGAAACTCTAGAACAGAAAATGGGCCTGTTCATGGAGTTTGTTGACAAGCAAAGTGCTTACAGTAGAGATTACTCTAGAGTTATGATAGAAGCCATGTTCCGAAGGATAAGGATGAGCTTAGCGTTCGATGTAAACTCTGTCATGGGTTTAAAGGCCCCCATAACTCTAGTGCGTCCAGCAGAGGTGTCTCTTCAAGACATTGAAGAGGATTACTGTGTCTCTCAACTGACTTCGGGCAAAGTGGTTCTAAAAGTCATCGAAGGCAATCACACTAGCATGCTGGATAATCCTGCTTTAAGCCAGATTATAAATGATTTTGATCCAGCACTCCTAGATGACAAAAACTTTGAAGAGTACATCCGAGGTGATAAACCTATTTCCGCTCTTTAATATGCATTATTTTATTCTTTATATATTTTTTATTTTATATTTACAAAAATGTAACATAAATATTAATGTCATTTTTGAATTTATTATCAGGTGCCAATATTAAAAGCTTTTAAACTAATAAACTCATTGTAAAGAACTTTTTTATGTCGGGGGATGCTTCAGTCATACCAGGTAATATTACAAGAGATTTGTAATATTTTAAACTGCCATGACGGAAAGGCAGCTTGCCTTGAAACCTCTAGAAATCATTGTCTTAGTCCCTATTTACACGATGAAGTTTTCTCATGAAGTTTTTTTCGATTCCGTTTTGAAACATCTTCGAAAATCACGTCGCATTTACACGGTGAAGTTTCCTCATGAAGTTTACTACTCCGATATGTGCTTATCGATAGCTAATTTGCTTACATGCAACCCTGTGATAATGCGTGTGCAACTCTGTGTTTGCAAACAATCGGAATAGCGCAAAGCAAAATAGACGAAAAGTCGTGCAGCTTGATGGGTCATGCAGTTTTGTCATGAAGTCGAACCCCTCTACACCCCTTGCCTACAAACAGAAACGTCATGAAGAAACATCATGAAAAAACTTCATCGTGTAAATAGGGACTTATACGGACATAACAGATGAAATTGAAATATGGAAACCCTCAAGGAACTACACTTGAATCTAACTCGTTTACCCTTCCTTACTCTCATTACCCTTTCTGACTCTTATTAATGCCACTTCTCGCCTCTTCGTCTTTTCCTACTCTTCTCTATACCTTGCACCTGTGACTCCAATGCGCCAGAGAACCCCTATTCACTGCCAAGTCTCGAACATCCTACTGTTTCCCACCGACAGTCTTGATTTTGATCATGGTGCTCCCGATGGCTTCTGGGGTGCTGCCTATCGCGTTTGGATAACATCTCGAAACAAGTTGCTTTCTTTTCTGTATCAGATTACAAAGCAACCATGTCTGCTACTAATTTCCTCCGTGACCTCAAGTACTAATTTCAAATAGAACTCTTACTCACCATAAATTATCATAATTTATTAATGCTTTTATCGGGTCGCTTAACAACAATACCTACAGGAATGCGTAGCTGGGTCTGTGAGCGGACCTGTCCCACCCCTCTATAATAATACTTTAACTATGTCTAGTCTGACATATTTTATTTTCCTCAAAAGTCAATAGCGATAATAAAAACAACTATTTAATTGTTTGAACAGTTTTTGTATATTTGCGTATTTCCTTATTTATTTTGAAGATAAATTGTTTATTTTCATAATTAAATAAACAATAATATTTGAACCCAACCCACAGTAGGATACGTTATAATTTGCTGTGGCACAGGTGTCGATCGCAGCAGCATATATGTACATATATACATATGTACACACATACACATACATGTATACATACATATGTACATTTATATTATTATCGAGTATTTTTCTACACATGAGCAAAGAAATGCATTCGCAATCCATTTCGCAATGACCGTATAATATAAAGAAATCACATTAAAAAAAACCACATAAGAAACTTTACATAAAAAATGTAATTATACAATTCATTACCTTTAATTAGATGTGTCGGTCAAGGTCTCTTGAATTAGTAATATATAATCAAGTACATATACGTAAGAAATATCATTGAAATCAGTGGTGATGATACCCTACACTCTTATCGCACCGGCAAAAACTATTAACTGATCTCGAGCAGAAACGAAATAACGTTTCTCATTTCTCCACTACAGAAAAATATCGAAAATATAAAAGTTAAAAAAAAATACGTTCGGAAAGTGTTATACCTCTGAATCAAAATTTTGAATTAAAGGTGCACATCGAAAAGCCGACTTGATTTAGTCAACCTCAATGCTAATACTAATTTAGTGTATTTTAAAAAACAGCCTATGTTTTAATAGATGCAGGGTATTCAAAAGGTATAAAAGCAGAAATTTATTTATTTTAATTTCAGTTGCTTCTAATTTCTTCGTAATCTTGGTGAAATATTTTTTTTCGAGGAGCACAATTAAACCCGTCAGTGAAGGACAATTATCCTTGGAATAAATAACCTTAAATCTGAATACGGCAAAATGGCAACTCGTAATATATCAGGAAAACATAAAAAATACTCGACAGCTCAATCGAACGCTAACGGAAATGATATAGTTATTTCGGGTATTGCTGGAAAATTTCCAAATTCGAGAAATATATCCGAGTATGAATTCAATCTATATAACAAGGTGAATACATTAATCAATTTGAAGCTCAACAACAACAAATTTTCGTTAATAACATTAGTATTAATGAAATGTAGTACCTAATAATTGATTAACGTGATATTCTACTTATGTAGATTGACATGGTAGACGGGGATGAACGCCGTTGGCTTCATAATAATCCTGAAATTCCTACACGCTTCGGTAAACTTTACGAATTGGAAAAATTTGATGCCACGTTTTTCAGTGTGCACTTTAAGCAAGCCCATACGATGGATCCTCAGATGAGAATTTTAATGGAGATGGCCTATGAGGCAGTCTTGGATGCTGGCATAAACCCCAAAGCGCTGCGTGGATCAAAAACGGGAGTATACATTGGGTCATCCCTGTCTGAATCAGAAAAGACCTGGTTTTACGAAAAAATGTCTTCCGGAGGTCATGGCATTTCAGGCTGCAGTCGCGCCATGATGCCCAATAGAATCTCCTATTCCTTAGGCTTGGAAGGTCCTTCGATTTTCTTAGACACTGCCTGCTCCAGTTCGCTATACGCTTTAGATAGTGCCTTTACCGCAATACGAAATGGCGAAATTGATGCAGCCATAGTAGGTGCTTCCAACCTAGTTCTCCATCCTCTTGTGACCCTCCAATTTGCTCGGTAAGTCCAAATATTACGATAAAGCCTTTCACACAGTAAGTTAAATATCCTATGTTTAATATATTCATTATCATTTACCATTCTACTGAGAAATAGATACGGAATTAATTTATTTTTATTACTTTAGTCTTGGAGTGTTGGCAACTGACGGATATTGCCGTCCATTCGATAAGGATGCAAATGGGTACACGCGGTCCGAGACAATTAGCTGTGTATTTCTCCAAAGGAAACAGAATGCAAAACGTGTTTATGCGAGTGTCGTTCATTCAAAAACAAGCTGTGATGGATACAAGTCAGAAGGAATTACTTATCCTTCCGGAAAAGCACAAGCGAAATTATTTAAACAATTTTACTCGGAAATAGATGTAACTCCAAATGATTTGGGTTTCTTGGAAGCTCATAGCACCGGTACGTTTGCGGGTGATCCAGAAGAATGCAATGCCATTGATAACAGTATCTGCAGCCAGCGAAAAGAACCTTTACTGGTGGGTTCCGTAAAGTCCAATGTGGGACATTCAGAACCCGCCGCAGGTATGTGTTCGCTGGTCAAAGCTTGTTTTACTTTTGAGACTGGAATAATAGCCCCCAATATAAACTTTACCGAAGTTAGACCTTCAATTCCATCTTTAGTGGAAGGACGATTGGTAGTAGTGAAAGATTGCACTCCTCTTCCAAAACCATATATTGCAATTAATTCGTTTGGATTTGGTGGGGCTAATGCTCACACAATTTTAAAAGGTCACTTTAAAACAAAAGTAAATTTTGGCTTACCCGAGGATGATCTTCCACGCCTGGTTACTTGGGCTGGCAGAACGGAAGAAGCCTGTAATGAAATTTTCAATGGAGTTGAAAAGAAGCCTTTGGATGCAGAGTTCATAGGACTATTACACAACATACAGGAGGATGAAGTGACTGGTATGGTGTTTCGGGGCTATGGCGTATTTGCCAAAAACGGAGTGGAACCAGCCAAGTCATTGGCGAAGGATGTACAACATTACACTGGTCTGAAGCGGCCCATTGTCTGGGTATACAGCGGTATGGGTTCGCAGTGGAACGAGATGGGTTTATCGCTAATGGCAATACCTCGATTCAGGGAATCTATTGAAGCCTCCCATAAGACTTTAATGACTAAAGGATTGGATCTCATTAATATCATTACCTCAAACGATCCTGCAATTTATCAGAATATTCTCAACTCCTTTGTCGGTATTGCTGCTGTGCAAATTGGATTAACTGACCTTCTGCGTTCACTAAATCTGGAACCCGACTATATTATTGGACATTCTGTGGGAGAAGTGGGCTGTTCCTATGCAGATGGAGCTTTAACAGCTGAACAAATGATACTTGCTGCATACTATCGTGGCAAAGTCAGTGTCGATTCGGAAAAGATAAAGGGTGCTATGGCTGCTGTGGGTATTGGATACACAACTATCAGATCCATACTACCTAAAACCATTGAAGTGGCTTGTCATAATTCAGCGGAATCCTGCACAATTTCAGGACCAATCGATGAAATTACTAATTTTGTTGCTGATCTTAAATCAAAAGGCATCTTTGCAAAGGAAGTCCCATGTTCCAACATTGCTTATCATTCAAGATATATAACTCAAATGGGTCCTCCATTGTTGCAATATATGAAAGAGATTACTCCCGAACCGAAGCCTAGGTCATCCAAGTGGCTTAGTACTAGTTTTCCAAAATGTGATTGGGATAAACCAGAAACCCAATTGTGCTCTGCGTATTATCACACAAACAACATGTTAAATAGTGTTCTATTCGAAGAAACCTTCTCCCAATTACCCAAAAATGCGTTAATGATCGAAATTGCTCCCCATGGTTTATTGGGTGCAATCCTGAAGAGATCTATGCCCAATGGTGTTTATATACCCCTGACACAACGTGGCAATAAAGCGAATGCTCTCTTCTTCTTGACAGCCCTTGGAAAGTAAGTACATAGTCATCACATTAGTAAAATATACCCATTTGTTCCATTTTTAGACTGTACCAAAATGGATTAATGATACCAGCTGCCAAGCTATATCCCAAGGTGGAATTTCCTGTATCTCGATTGACACCTAGCATTAGTTCACTCATGCGTTGGGATCACAGTGAGGATTGGTTTGTAACAAAATATGAAAATATGACTAAATCTAAAGGAGAACGCAATGTCACAATAAATCTTAGCACCGATAATGATGAAATTATAAGTGGACATGTGATAGATGGTAAAGTTTTAGTTCCCGCCACATGTTACTTGCAATATGTTTGGCAAACCTTTTCTCTCATGTATCACGGCCCAAGCTATATGGATGTGGCAGTAGAGTTTGAAGAAGTTCGTTTCCTAAGAGCTACGAGTATGTCTCTTGATGGAGATGTAAAGCTCACAATTATGATTAATTATGGCACAGGACACTTTGAGGTAAGTTGACTTAACGATGTAATTAAATGTAATTAAATTGATGAAAAACTATTGTATTTCCAGATTACAGAAGGAGGTAGCTTAGTTGTTATTGGAAAAATCTCTGAAGATACAAATCCAGCTATACCAGAAGCAAATGACTTCCAATCCAACTCGGACATACCAATTGTTTCTAAAAAAGATTTTTATAAAGAACTCAAGTTACGGGGATACCATTACAATGGAGCTTTCCGAGCGGTAAGAAGTGCTCGTTCGGATGGGTTATATGGAAAAGTTGAGTGGAACTACAACTGGGTGACATTTATAGATGCAATGCTACAGATTCAGATATTGGGTACAGACTCCCGTTCTCTGTTGCTTCCAACCGAAATTCGCAAAATTCGCATTAACGGTATACACCATACGAAACTAGTAACCGAAATGGATTCTCAGGAACGCGTTTTTGATGTCTACATCGATAAGAAAATGGATCGTATTGTGGCAGGGGGTATTGAAGTGATTGGACTCTCCGTTAATTCTGTACAAAGACGTCGACCTCCAGGCATACCAGTATTGGAAAAGTATGAGTTCTTACCCCATCTGCCCACTCCAGCCGTAACTCTATCAAATGCGACGAGAATTTGTGTTCAAATTGCCCTTGAAAACATTTCAATTCCAAACATGAAAATGGTAGAGGTCGACACAGATGGCAGAGACACAATTCTTGACATGTTTGTGGACGCTATCGAAGATTTACCTTTAGTTACTGGAGAATATCTGTATTTAACCGGAAGACAGATACCCGAAATTCCTTGCATACATGTTGAAAATGGAAAACTATCAACTCAATCTAATTACCATTTTGTTATCGCTGGTGGAGTTTCTGGAGCCCTTAATGAGGATGTGATTCAGATTTCTCAGAAAGTCCTTGTGGAGAATGGCTTCCTCTTAATCAGAGAGCGTTCTGCTACTAAAATAAGCAGTTGGAAGCTTCCCGAACACTTTCGATTAATCACCGTAATACCCATTGACAGTAACATGGAAGTTCTCTTACTTCTCCAGAAGATTCCTAAGAAACTCAAAATTCAACCAACAGTTGTGAAAGTATCGGACAGCGATATGCGCTTTAAATGGATAAGTCAAGTACAGTCTGCTCTTACTAACAAAAGTCCTGTTGTTCTGTATGCGTTCAATGAAAAACTTAATGGATTAATTGGATTAGTAAACTGCCTCCGTAAGGAACCGGATGGTAATTTGGTTACTTGTTTCTTCATCGATGATACTAATGCTCCGGACTTCAACTTATCAGACCCATTTTATTCCACTCAGTTTGCATTGGGATTGGCTATCAATATATACCGTAATGTAAGTTATTTACATATAAATTTAAACCAGTTAAGTTTGTCATTCACAATCATTAATTGCAGGGTTCTTGGGGTAGCCTTAGGCACTTACAACTTCTGCCTAATGATGATCCCCGGCCTCGAGTTGATCATATATATGGAAATGTGATACAACGAGGAGATTTATCATCTCTTCGGTGGTTTGAAGGGCCACTAAAAGGGGTTGACTATAACGTTAAAATCGTGTATTCTTCATTAAATTTTAAAGACGTTATGCTTGCAACTGGTCGCTTAACTGTGGATAATTACACTAACCGCATGGATAAAGATTGTGTCCTTGGCTTTGAGTACTCAGGAATTGATATGAAAACTGGAACACGAATAATGAGTATGATTGAGAAAGGTGGAGTTGGTTCACATGTGGAGAATCCATCAAATCTCATGTGGGAAATTCCGAATCATTGGTCTTTTGAGGAGGCGGCTACGGTTCCAGTTGTCTATATAACTGTATACTATGCATTTTTCATGGTATCCGACATCCGGAAAGGAAAGAGTATACTTATACATGCCGGAACCGGAGGAATAGGTCTGGCCGCGATTCGAGTTGCTTTGGCTTATAATATGGAAGTCTATACGACTTGCAGTACACCTCAGAAGAAGCAGTTCCTTTTGAAAACTTTTCCTCAGCTTAAGGGTATGTATTAAATACCAACTTTGCATTTATATAACCTGTATTATTATTAATTTCAGCTTCTCATATTGGCAATTCGCGTGATACTTCTTTTGAACAGATGGTGCAACAAGAAACTGAGGGCAAAGGAGTTGATTTTGTTCTGAATTCTCTGTCAGAAGAAAAACTCCTGGCTTCCATACGTTGCCTTGGCGAACGTGGTCACTTTCTTGAGATTGGTAAATTTGACATGGCAAACGATAATAAAATTGGAATGAGAGTGTTTCTTAAGCAAGTTACTTTCCATCCTGTATTGGCCGACAAATTGTTATCAGAATCTGAAGAAGTGGTTGGGGTAATTATACATTTAACGTATTAAAATTTAAACTACTTTTACAGCTATAAAACTAATGCACAATATATTTTAGCAATTAAAAAAATTGATGGATACGGATATCAGAAATGGCATTATTCAACCTTTGCCTGCCACAGTTTTTGAAGCTCATGAAATAGAACAGGCATTTAGGCACTTAGTTGGTGGAAAACATATTGGAAAGGTTGTAATAAAAATGCGTGACAATCCCGAAGCTTCTGAAACTTTACCAGTCCGAGTTCTAAGCCAAGTTTACTTTAAACCACACATGACCTACGTCATTCCCGGAGGCTTAGGTGGTTTTGGAATGGAATTAGCCGATTGGATGGCTACGCGTGGAGCACGGAAGCTCGTGCTAAGCTCAAGTCGTGGGATATCGAAGGATTATCAATCTTATCGGATTGCGTATGTATTTTCCTATTCTAATTTTAGTGATGTCATATTTACATATTATTATTACAATGATAGACTCTGGAAAACTTACGGCTGTCAAGTAGTGGTAAATACTGCGGATATATCTACAATTGAGGGTTGCCGTAACCTTTTGCAGGATGCCACAAAACTAGGCTCAGTGGGTGGAATATTCAACTTGGCAGTTGCTTTACGAGATGGTATATTTGTCAATCAAAATGAGGAACACTTCGTACAGAGCTTCTCTCCTAAGGCGATAGCTACTAAATATTTGGATATAGTATCTCGAAAATTATGTCCTAAACTAGAACACTTCGTGGTTTTCTCAAGCGTATCCTGTGGTCGAGGTAATGCTGGACAATCAAATTATGGAATGTCCAATTCAGTAATGGAACGGGTCATTGAACAACGCTTTAAAGAGGGATTACCTGCTAAGGCCATTCAGTGGGGTGCTGTCGGCGAGGTGGGTATTGTAGCTGACATGGCAGAAGATAAAATTGATTTGGAAATTGGAGGAACTCTTCAGCAACGAATTTCGTCGTGCCTTCAAGAATTGGATAATTTATTAACCGCTAAATCAGCTATTGTCTCCAGTATGGTTGTAGCTGAGAAACGTCATTCAGGAAATGAAAATATCATAGATATGGTAATGAACATTATTGGTATACGTGATCTTAAAACTATTTCTCTTGAAACCACATTATCCGAGATGGGCATGGATTCTTTAATGGTGGGCGAACTAAGGCAACTTCTTGAGCGTGATTTTGACTTAATTTTGACCCCACAAGAACTGCGTGCTCTGACATTCCAGAAACTACAAGAGTTCTCTGATTCAAAAGAGAAAGATAATAATAATGTAAAAATGATATTTTCTACTGATAATACACTGTCCGGAATGGATTTGCTGATTCGAAATTTGGGTGATGAATCCCAAAGTAATCACATAATGCTTGATCTCAAGACGCAAAAGCCGCTTTCAAAAGGAGAGCCTCCCATTATAATAGTTCCAGGATTGGAAGGCGTAGCTGGAAAAGCATGGCACAATATTGGCTTAAGTTTGGCGAGCAGAGTTTGTGCGTTACAGCTTCATCAATTTGCAAAAATAAATACTGTTCCCGATATTGCACAACTAGCTTTAGAGGTAAGAAATTAAAAAAATGTTTTTTTACTCGATTTTACTACATCCTGCGCCTATAAAAAATTTATATCTTATGGTATATTATTATCAAACTTTACATAGATCTGTTCATACAATACGTTTTAACATACTTTTACTACTAATTAAAATTTATGTAATATTTTTTTAGCATGTTCAACCTTTTTTGAAGTCAAAAACCCCGTTTTACCTAATTGGATATTCGTTTGGATCGCTCGTCACTCTTCAATTGGTTTCACTCCTCGAAAGTTTAGGATTGCGAGGACATGTATTATTAATAGACGGTACCCCACATTTTATAAAACGACTTGCCAACCTTCAGCTTGGAAATGATTTTACGGACAACGATGTGTATGACGTACTTTTATCAGGATTTGTCAATCACTTATGTTTAGAGGAAAATAAGGAGTACACAAATATTGAGTTTAAAAAGGTTGACACTGTTGAACAGAAAATGGTTTTGTTTTTAGATTATATAAGCAAACAGAACATATATGGTAAGGATTACTGTCGAGATTTGGCAGAGGCAATGATTCTTAGAATCAAAATGGCATCTGCTTTCGATGTCGATAGTATAAAGAACTTAAAAACCCCTATAACGCTCGTTCGTCCAGCAGAGGTATCAATTCAGGATATTGATAATGACTATTGTCTTTCTCATCTGACTTCGGGTAAAGTAATTATTAAAATCATTGAAGGAAATCATACAAGTATGCTCGATAATCCACAGTTGATACAAATAATAGCTGACTTTGATCCAGCTTTGACAAATGACAAATAATTTCAAAAGTGTTTACTATAATATTGGAAGGATATCTAAATAAATAAATAAGGGTCGTCAATACTTTGACTTTGCGGGTAGTCATTTTTAACGAAAGTAAAAAGAAATTGGAATTACTCAGCATTAGCTATTTTCTTTCCAAACAATGCTTAAGTGAATAATTAAAATCGGTATTGTACAAAATCAGCAAAAAGGTTTTAGGAAATGTTATTATATATATTAATAAAAACTATTTAAAAAATATATAGAAAATTTCTATTTATTTTATTGTACATTTTTATTCTATCACACACATTTAAATAAATTAATGTTGATGCAAAAGTTTTATAAATATACAATTATGACACCTGGATTAATAAATAATATAATTTCCGTAACTAAAATTACTATATCAGGGTGTTCCCCACATATATGAATATTAATGAATACGGTTTGGTGCCCCATAGTATTGTCATTTAAACACAAAATACTATTTGATGAGTGTCAACTTAAAACTTTGGCTTTTTAGACACTATGCTTTAAAAAAAAAAACAAAAGAGTCTGTTAAGATTGTGCAACTGAGAAACAGTAACAGGCATTATGTTTTATTTTCAATATCTGATTCCCCTCTTCCCCGCAAATTCGCAAAAATATCCTCAGTAGGTACACTTTCAGAGCCACTTTCTCCCTTTTTTGCACGAATAAAGCTTAAGATGCATAGAATGTTTGAAGTGATTTGCAATCAGTTAATAAACACCTGATACGGAATTGTCCATTTTCTTTACTAGGCAATGGACAAAGGGAGGGGGGAAGCCATAGTGTCCGCGGTCACTAGACCGTATGCATGATTTTTAAATGTATGCTTATAGGATAGTGCTTGTATTTGAGCGTGTATTTGTATGTTTGTGTGAGTATATATATGCTGAAGCTATCGACGCCCATAGCAAAGCAAGGTACAGGGTCGCCTATTGTCGGTTGCATGCGACTCTAGATCTCCGTTTGTTTCAAATGAGTTGGTTTGATTCGATTATAATATATTCAGACCTGTTCTGAATTTCGATTTCGAGTAAACTGCTCGGAATCGTTTCGATTCCGAGCGTTTAGCTGTTCTGACATTTCGATTCAGAGCAAAAAAAATCGTTTTGAAAACAAGTGCCTTTGAGCAGTCGGAATGAAAACAATTTGGCAAATTTAACATGTATGTGGGTGTTTTTCCGCACTGTAATTTTTCTATGAAATTTCAGAATATTGGGGTTTATAAAATTGTTTGTTTCAATGGTTTTCATGGAATTTTCATTTCAAATTTAAATTACACAAAATGCTACTAAATTTGCCTGGTACAACCAAAACGACAACGTCCGTTTCGGCCACCTTGAGTAAAAGTGTGTATGCAACTTTTTAGTCTTGGCTTTATACACAAATGTTTCTTTAAATATGTATACAAGAAAGTGTAGTTTATAAGTAAATATAAATAGTAATAGTAATAAATAGTAATTACAAATTTATTTTCGAGTCTAAGCAATCATTTCATTCGATAATTCCCATCTTAGCGATAATAAAAAAACTCGGAAAGCTACAGTCGGATGCAACCGACAGTAGGAGACCCTGTACTTTCCTTCGCACACACACACACGCTAACAGACACTCACACATGCACACATATCGTAAAGTCGCACGAAACCACACTTACGCTCGCGCTGCTCCCCCCTTACATAGTACAGGGAATTGAATCTTGAATATCTCTGGTGTTTATTATCCGATTGAGCCACAATTCACAGGACAGATAAAGATTATCATAAGATTATTGTATGCTTAATCACAAGTAGGTATCCTTAAAATTGTGGGTGTGGCAGTTTTTCGCGGTTTTTGGGGGAGGGGGGGCAGGTATCAAAAATCTAAAACAAACTTGATCTGCTTGCACTATAGGGGCATCTAACTGCCAAATATGATGTCTCTAGCTCGTACAGTTTCCGAGATCTAGGTGTTCATACAGACGGACAGACAGACAGACGGACAGACGGACAGACGGACAGACGGACAGACAGACAGACGGACATGGCTAGATCGACTCAGCTCGTCGTCCTGATCAAGAATATATATACTTTATGGGGTCTGCCACGCCTCATTCTACCTGTTACATACATTTCGGACTCGCACAATCTTAATAGACCCTTTGTACTTTTTTAAAGTACAGGGTCTAAAAATGTATCGACAAAGAAGCTTACAAACAGCTGACTGAAACTGCAACTATGTAAGTAATTTAAATTGTTAATCTATTTTCTTTTTGGTAATGTTTGATGAGTGCAGGCATTTTATATATTTTAAACAACTATGTTTTCGTTGTTGCAAGCACAAATGTCAAATAGCTGTTTTCTACGATATACATTTGTTATCGAATCAAAAACGAGTATAAGACGAGTATAAGTCGATCGAAAACTGGAACTACGGTCGCAATCAAATCGTTTTCCCCTTTTAAAACGACTCGAACAGGTCTGAATATTACGCTGTCTATGTGTAGCTTGAAATAAGTAAATAAATCCACTAGCCACATTTAAATAAATTAATATTAATGTAAAATGGATATGAATATACATCATTTTGTCTTGAACCAACAAAGAATGTCATTTCCATTATTTCAAATTACTACGTCGGACAGTTCCTCATGAAAATGTATTTTACATAAAATTATATACTTATGCGAGTACATGTGTATGTATGTATGTATGTACATATATGATAACGATGACGCTTCCTTACAAATAAACTATAATTTTCACACACATTAACTTGATGAGTTTTAAAGGTTTACGGTATAATTCAAATTTAATCGAGCAGATCAGTCGGGCACTCTCGGCAATATAATTTCCTTTTAGTATATAAATATATAGACACTTATAGTGGTAGCCAGGGAGTCAAACAGCAAAACCTATTAAAATGGAGAACCGAAACTTACACCGGATCCAAAACTACATAAGTTCATAGTTCATCACTTAATTAATTATCAATGTGTGATTTTTCATAATACTTAATAAAACTAGAATGTTACAGTCGGCCGCAGCCAATCGTAGCAAATGCTTTTAGTATGCTTTGCCTTGGACGTTGCGACAGTTATTTGTGTCGGAAAGTGTAATTATAAACCAATAGTATTTTTTATAAGCAACACTTGTAAATATGCTTAATAAACAAATCAATTATGCAATTCAGTACCTTTAATTAGGTGTCTTAGTCGAGGTTAAATATATTTATTGAATTACAATAAAGCATTTTAACAAATTCTGTATAAAAGCAACCATTAGAAAATTTCGAGTGCAGTTGCTTATTGTTTTTCTGTGCTTTTAGTGAACAACGATTCAGGAAAATAATATAATTTCCTACAAAGGACAACTCCAGTTTATATCAAAAACTTAATATTTTTATTAGTCTCAGCTCCGTAAAATTACAACCGAGATAATGGCCGAAAATAAAAAGAAATACCCAAGGTCTAATCCCGAAACAGACTATGATATTGTAATTTCTGGAATGGCTGGAAAATTTCCAAATTCGAGGAATACATCTGAATACAAGTTCAATCTTTACAATAAGGTAAATATCTAAGTATGTATGTATGTAAGTAATATGAAGAAAAAGGCATGACAGAGATCACAAACTAGGTATGTTTGTATATTCTTGATCAGGACGACGAGCTGAGTCCGTCTATAACTATAACAGCTAAAGACTCAAAAGTTTTTTAAGCCCTGTACTTATTAAGTTTTTGCAAATGACATATGTATGTAACAGGCAGAAGGAGGCGTAAATAAAGTATATATATTCTTGTATGAACACCGAGATCTCAGAAACTATAAGAGCTGGTTCGTGTATTACATAAGCAGGCCAAGTTTATGTTTTTATTTTGATATCTCATCCCCCTCCCCCTCTATTTTGCAAAAATGTTCTTAGCATGTACAGTTTTAGAGTCACTGGATTTCTTCTCTGCATGAATAAAGCTTTAGATGCTTTGAATGTTTGGTGCGTTTTGCAGCCAAAACGGATAATAAACACCGGAGATATTGGACAATCAATTTTCTGTAGTAGGCATGTTGCTGGGGGAGGGGGGATGACACAGTGTACGCCGCCACTAGGGCATATGATTTTTGATTGTGAATATAAATTTCTGTATGAGTATTGGTTATTGTTTATATTTGAGCGTATATTTGTATGGATAAGTGTATGTGTGCATGTGTATGTGTATGTGAGTATGTATATATATGCTGCTGCTTTTATCGACTACCAAGGCAAATCGAAGTACAGGGTCTCCTACTGTCGTAGGACACAGCTGTATGTATATATGTATGTGTGTATGTATTTGTGTAGATATGCTACACAGTAAAAAAAAAGAGTAAAATTAAAACTATTTTGGTTTCTATATTAAAACAAATCCAAAAAAGTTTTAAATTTAAACCAGCTGGAGTACACAAAGAGAGCATTGGTATACACACACATATAAGCGTTGCTCTCTCACTTGGTGCACAATTTAAACCAATTTTGGTGTAAATACAAAACCAAAATAGTTTGAACGCTAATCGAATTTGGATTTAATTTTAAACCAAGAGAGGAGTTGTATCAAAACCAAAATAGGATTTAATTTATTCAGCTTAAAATAAGATGCTAAAAAATCAAAAATCTAAAATCACGACCATAATTTTAAATTTAGATTTACAAAAATCTTAAATCATGATTTTTTCCTCTCATTAGATTAACCGCCAAATTACATATGATGCATATTTTGAATATTTTTATAATATTTTTTTTTTTTATAAATTTTTCTTTATATTTTATAAATTTTTTACATCAATTAAATTTGATTATATCTTTAATTTTACATACCAAATTTACTTGTCCGGCTTCTCCGGTTTGAACTCACGACTCCTCCTTTTGGTTGACACACGCAACACTGTTCACTGTCGACTTAGACCCTTGCGCCACAAAACTTTAACAGTTTGCACATCCCAAATACATTTCTTATGAACAGATTGCAAGAATGCAGAATGCGGACGACTCGGGTTCAAGTCCAGGCAGAGAACTACGTTTTTTTATTTTTTTATTTTTTGTTTGAGTGTATGTGTGCGTAGAGAGCAAACTTATCGTTTATTGCAACTCTTCTGTGTATGTATGCACACATTTCGAGCGAGAGCAGGGCTTTTAAACCCTTTTTGGATTCAAATCTACTCTAGTAAACCAAAAATTGAGCGGCAAATTTGAAATGAGAGTGTGACCAGCTAGTTTTACTCCATTTTGGTTTTGATTTTAAACCAGAAGTTTAAAAATTCAGAGAACCACTTTTTTAACTCCAAAATAGTTTTAAATGGGGTGTAAAAGATTTAATTTTACTCCAGCACTTTTTACTGTGTATCGACGCTCAACTGTAAATGTAACTTTTTTAGATTGACATGGTAGATGATGCTGAAACTCGTTGGCGTCACAATAATCCAGAGATACCTAAGCGCTACGGCAATATCCACGACGTGGAAAAATTTGACGCTACTTTTTTTGGAGTGCTTTCCAAACAGGCACATACAATCGATGCCCAGACGAGACTTTTGTTAGAGGCGGCTTATGAGGCAGTTTCCGATGCTGGTATAAGTCCAAAAAGCCTGTTTGGGTCTAACACGGGCGTATATGTTGGATCATCCTTCCTTGAGTCGGAGAAGACCTGGTATTATGATGAAGTGCCCAACTCTGGTTTTGGCATAACTGGCGCCAACCGTGCTATGATGGCCAATAGAATCTCCTACTGTATGGGATTGCATGGTCCATCTATGTTAGTGGATACAGCTTGTTCCAGCTCGATGTATGCCCTAGATAATGCTGTGGCTGCATTGCGTAAAGGAGAAATTGACTCTGCAATAGTGGGAGGCGCTAATCTGGTACTGCTACCCCACATTTACTATTCAATTTGCCAGGTAAGTACAACTCAATACCATATGATTAAATGAAAAATTTAAATTTAAATATATTTCAATTATTAATTTAGACTTGGTGTCCTTGCTTCAGATGGCTTTTGCCGTCCATTTGATAAGGATGCAAGTGGATACTCGCGATCTGAGACAATTTGCTGTATATTCCTCCAAAGGAAACAGAATGCAAAACGTGTTTATGCGAATGTCATTCATTCAAAAACAAGCTGTGATGGATACAAGCCTGAGGGAATTACTTATCCCTCCGGAAATGCACAAGCGAACCTATTTAAACAATTTTACTCGGAAATAGATGTAAGTCCGAATGATTTGGGTTTTATGGAAGCTCATAGCACCGGTACGTTTGTGGGTGATCCCGAAGAATGCAGTGCTATTGATAATAGTATTTGCAGTCAACGAAAAGAACCTCTTATTGTGGGTTCTGTTAAGTCAAATGTGGGACATTCAGAACCTGCTGCTGGCATGTGTTCGATTGTCAAAGCTTGTTATATTTTGGAAACTGGAATAATAGCCCCCAATATAAACTTTAACGAAATTCGGCCCACAATACCATCTTTAGTGGAAGGAAGGTTAATAGTGGCGAAAGATTGTACTCCTCTTCCAAAACCATATATTGCAATTAATTCATTTGGATTTGGAGGTGCTAATGCTCATGCGCTTTTAAAGGGTCACTCTAAAACAAAAGTAAACTTTGGCTTACCCGAAGATGATCTTCCACGCCTAGTTACTTGGGCTGGCAGAACGGAAGAAGCCTGTAATGAAATTTTCAATGGAGTTGAAAATAAGCCTTTGGATGCAGAGTTCATTGGACTATTACACAACATACAGGAGGATGAAGTGACTGGTATGGTGTTTCGCGGCTTTGGCGTATTTGCCAAAAACGGAGTGGAACCAGCCAAGTCATTGGCGAAGGATGTACAACATTACACTGGTCTAAAGCGGCCCATTGTCTGGGTATACAGCGGTATGGGTTCGCAGTGGAACGAGATGGGTTTATCGCTAATGGCAATACCTCGATTCAGGGAATCTATTGAAGCCTTACATAAAACTTTAATGCCTAAAGGATTGGACCTAATTGACATCATTACTTCAAAAGATCCTTCGATTTATGAGAATATTCTCAACTCCTTTGTCGGTATTGCTGCTGTGCAAATTGGATTAACTGACCTTCTTCGCTCACTAAATCTGGAACCCGACTACATTATTGGACATTCTGTTGGAGAACTGGGCTGTTCCTATGCAGATGGTGCTCTAACAGCTGAGCAAATGATACTTGCTGCATACTATCGTGGCAGGGTCAGTCTTGAATCGAAAAAGATCAAAGGTGCAATGGCTGCTGTGGGTATTGGATACACAGCTATCAGACCCATGCTACCTGAGACTATTGAAGTGGCTTGTCATAATTCAGCGGAATCCTGCACAATTTCAGGCCCAATCGATGATATTACTAAATTTGTTGCTGATCTAAAATCAAAGAGCATATTTGCAAAGGAAGTATCTTGCTCTAACATTGCATTTCACTCAAGATATATAGCTCAAATGGGTCCTCAATTATTAAATCATTTAAAACAAGTTATTCCACACCCGAAGCCTAGGACTTCCAAGTGGCTTAGTTCAAGTGTCCCGAAGAGCGAGTGGGATAAGCCTGATCGAAAATTATGCTCTGCGGAATACCACACTAACAACTTGTTGAGCAGTGTATTATTCGAAGAGACCTCAGCTTTTCTACCAAAGAATTCGTTAACTATTGAAGTTGCGCCCCATGGTTTATTGGGTGCAATCCTGAAGCGATCTTTGCCGAACGGAGTTCATATTCCATTGACACAAAGGGGTAACAAGAACAATGTTCTCTTCTTCTTGACAGCTCTTGGCAAGTAAGTAACATAAATTTAACATATAGAGATTGATTAACATTTTCTTTCGTTGATGTGGTTTCTAGACTATACCAAAACGGAGTGATGGTCCCCGTAGCCAAGTTATATCCCAATGTTGAGTTTCCTGTATCTCGATCTACACCTAGCATTAGTTCACTTATTCGTTGGGATCACAGTGAAGATTGGTTTGTAACGAAATACGAAGAGTTGTCTAAGTCTAGTGGGGAACGTAAGGTTACCATAAATCTTACCACCGATAATGACGAAATTATAAGTGGACATGTGATAGATGGCAAAGTTTTAGTTCCCGCCACATGTTACTTGCAATATGTTTGGCAAACCTTTTCTCTCATGTATCACGGACCAACTTATACAAATGTGGCAGTAGAATTTGAAGAAGTTCGATTCCTGAGAGCTACGAGTATACCTCCAGAAGGAAATGTTAAACTCACAATTATGATTAACTATGGCACAGGACACTTTGAGGTTAGTTGGCCTATCGATGTAATAATTAAATTGATGAAAAACTATTATATTTCCAGATTACAGAAGGAGGTAGCTTAGTTGTTATTGGAAAAATCTCTGAAGATACAAATCCAGCTATACCAAAAGTAAATGACTTCCAATCCAACTCGGACTTACCAATTGTTTCCAAAAAAGATTTTTATAAAGAACTCAAGTTACGGGGATACCATTACAATGGAGCTTTCCGAGCGGTAAAAAGTGCTCGTTCGGATGGGTTATATGGAAAAGTTGAGTGGAACTACAACTGGGTGACATTTATGGACGCAATGCTACAGATTCAGATATTGGGTACAGACTCCCGTTCTCTACTGCTTCCAACCGAAATTCGCAAAATTCGCATTAACGGTAAACACCATACGAAACTAGTAACCGAAATGGATTCTCAGGAACGCGTTTTTGATGTCTATATCGATAAGAAAATGGATCGTATTGTGGCAGGGGGTATTGAAGTGATTGGACTCTCCGTTAATTCTGTACAAAGACGTAGACCACCAGGCATACCAGTATTGGAAAAGTATGAGTTTTTACCCCATCTGCCCACTCCAGCCGTAACTCTATCAAATGCGACAAGAATTTGTGTTCAAATTGCCCTTGAAAACATTTCAATTCCAAACATGAAAATGGTAGAGGTAGACACAGATGGAAGAGACACAATTCTTGACATGTTTGTGGACGCTATCGAAGATTTACCTTTAGTTACTGGAGAATATCTGTATTTAACCGGGAGACAGATACCCGAAATTCCTTGCATACATGTTGAAAATGGAAAACTATCAACTCAATCTAATTACCATTTTGTTATCGCTGGTGGAGTTTGTGGAGCCCTTAATGAGGATGTGATTCAGATTTCTCAGAAAGTTCTTGTGGAGAATGGCTTCCTCCTAATCAGAGAGCGTTCTGCTACCAAAATAAGCAGTTGGAAGCTTCCCGAACACTTTCGATTAATCACCGTAATACCCATTGACAGTAACATGGAAGTTCTCTTACTTCTCCAGAAGATTCCTAAGAAACTCAAAATTCTACCAACAGTTGTGAAAGTATCGGACATCGATATGCACTTTGAATGGATAAGTCAAGTACAGAGTGCTCTTACTAACAAAAGTCCTGTTGTTCTGTATGCGTTCAATGAAAAACTAAATGGATTAATTGGGTTAGTAAACTGCCTCCGCAAGGAACCCGATGGTAATCTGGTTACTTGTTTCTTCATCGATGACACTAATGCTCCGGACTTCAACTTATCAGACCCATTTTACTCCACTCAGTTTTTACTAGGGTTGGCTATCAACATATACCGTAATGTAAGTTATTTACATATATATTTTAACCAGTTAGGTTTATCATTGACTATCATTAATTGCAGGGTTCTTGGGGTAGCCTTAGGCACTTACAACTTCTACCTAATGATGATCCCCGGCCTAGAGTGGATCATATATACGGAAATGTAATACAACGAGGAGATTTATCATCTCTTCGGTGGTTTGAAGGTCCTCTGGAATCACAAGACTGTGACGTTAAAATTATGTACTCCTCTTTGAATTTTAGAGACATCATGTTTGCATCCGGTCGATTGTCAATCGAAGTTGTTAGTTCTAGCAGAATGAAACAAAATTGTGTTCTTGGTCTTGAGTACTCAGGAATTGATATGAAAACTGGAAAGCGAATAATGAGTATGATTGAAAAAGGTGGAGTTGGTTCATACATGGATACACCCCCGAAACTTATGTGGGAAATTCCGAATCATTGGTCTTTTGAGGAGGCGGCTACTGTTCCAGTTGTCTATATAACTGTATACTATGCATTTTTCATGGTATCCGACATCCGGAAAGGAAAGAGTATACTTATACATGCCGGAACCGGAGGAATAGGTCTGGCCGCGATTCGAGTTGCTTTGGCTTATAATATGGAAGTCTATACGACTTGCAGTACTCCTCAGAAGAAGCAGTTTCTTTTGAAAACTTTTCCTCAGCTTAAGGGTATGTATTAAATACCAACTTTGCATTTATATAACCTGTATTATTATTAATTTCAGCTTCTCATATTGGCAATTCGCGTGATACTTCTTTTGAACAGATGGTGCAACAAGAAACCGAAGGCAAAGGTGTTGACTTTGTTCTGAATTCTCTGTCAGAGGAAAAACTTCTGGCTTCCATACGCTGCCTTGGTGAAGATGGCCATTTTCTAGAGATTGGCAAATTTGATATGGCAAACGATAACAAGATTGGACTGAAAGTTTTTCTCAGCCAACTAACTTTCCATGCTGTATTGGCTGACAAATTGTTAACAGCATCTGACGATAAAATTGAGGTACATATCCTTGGCAAAATAATTAACATTTTTAGACCCTGTTTATTAAAAAAGTACAAAAGGGTCTATTAAGTTTGTGCAAATGACATATGTGTGTAACAGGCAGAAGGAGGCGTGGCAGACCCCTTAAAGTGTATATATTCTTGATCAGAACGACGAGCTGAGTCCTTATATATCCATGTCCGTCTGTCCGTCTGTACGTCTGTCTGTCTGTCTGTGCGTCTATCCGTCCGTCCGTCTGTATCAACACCGAGATCTCGGAAACTATAAGAGCTGGTTCGTGTATTAGATAGGCAGGCCAAGTTTATGTTTTTAATTTGATATCTTATTCCCCTCCCCCACTAATTTGCAAAAATGTTTTTAGCATGTACAGTTTTAGAGTCACTGGATTCTTCTCTGCATGAATAAAGCTTTGCATGTTTGGTGCGAGTTGTTGCCCAATCGGATAATAAACACCGGATATATTAGACAAGTTATTTTCTGTACTAGGCATTTGGCTGGGGAAGAGGGGAAGCCACAGTGAGTATAAATTTCTGTATGAGTATTGGTTATTGTTTATATTTGAGCGTATATTTGTATGTGTGTATGTATAAGTCCATGTGTATGTGTATGTGAGTATGTATATATTTGCTGCTGCTTTTATCGACTCCCAAGGAAAGTCGAAGTACAGGGTCGCCTACTGTCGGTTGCGTCCGACAGTAGGTTTCCCTACTTTTTTGAGAAATGAATCACCTCACGTCTATTATTTTTATCCTAGCAATTAAAGCATCTGATTGCAACGGATATTGCAAAGGGAATTATTCAGCCTCTGCCAGCCATGGTTTTTGAAGCTCATGAAATAGAACAGGCATTTAGGCATATGATCGGTGGAAAACATATTGGAAAGGTTTTGATAAAAATGCGTGACAATCCCGAAGCTTCTGAAACTTTACCAGTCCGAGTTCTAAGCCAAGTTTACTTTAAACAACACATGACCTACGTCATTCCCGGAGGCTTAGGTGGTTTTGGAATGGAATTAGCCGATTGGATGGCTACGCGTGGAGCACGGAAGCTCGTGCTAAGCTCAAGTCGTGGGATATCGAAGGATTATCAATCTTATCGGATTGCGTATGTATTTTCCTATTCTAATTTTAGTGATGTCATATTTACATATTATTATTACAATGATAGACTCTGGAAAACTTACGGCTGTGAAGTAGTCGTAAATACTGCGGATATATCTACAATTGAGGGTTGCCGTAACCTTTTGCAGGATGCCACAAAACTAGGCCCCGTGGGTGGAATATTCAACTTGGCAGTTATTTTACGAGATGGTGTATTTGTCAATCAAAATGAGGAACAGTTCGTACAGAGCTTCTCTCCTAAGGCGATAGCTACTAAATATTTGGATATAGTATCTCGAAAATTATGTCCTAAACTAGAACACTTCGTGGTGTTCTCAAGCGTATCCTGTGGTCGAGGTAATGCTGGACAATCAAATTATGGAATGTCCAATTCAGTAATGGAACGGGTCATTGAACAACGCTTTAAAGAGGGATTACCTGCTAAGGCCATTCAGTGGGGTGCTGTCGGCGAGGTGGGTATTGTAGCTGACATGGCGGAAGATAAAATTGATTTGGAAATTGGAGGAACTCTTCAGCAACGAATTTCGTCGTGCCTTCAGGAATTGGATAATCTACTAACCGCGAAATCAGCTATTGTCTCCAGTATGGTTGTAGCTGAGAAACGTCATTCAGGAAATGAAAATATCATAGATATGGTAATGAACATTATTGGTATACGTGATCTTAAAACTATTTCTCTTGAAACCACATTATCCGAGATGGGCATGGATTCTTTAATGGTGGGCGAACTAAGGCAACTTCTTGAGCGTGATTTTGACTTAATTTTGACCCCACAAGAACTGCGTGCTCTGACATTCCAGAAACTACAAGAGTTCTCTGATTCAAAAGAGAAAGATAATAATAATGTAAAAATGATATTTTCTACTGATAATACACTGTCCGGAATGGATTTGCTGATTCGAAATTTGGGTGATGAATCCCAAAGTAATCACATAATGCTTGATCTCAAGACGCAAAAGCCGCTTTCAAAAGGAGAGCCTCCCATTATAATAGTTCCAGGATTGGAAGGCGTAGCTGGAAAAGCATGGCACAATATTGGCTTAAGTTTGGCGAGCAGAGTTTGTGCGTTACAGCTTCATCAATTTGCAAAAATAAATACTGTTCCCGATATTGCACAACTAGCTTTAGAGGTAAGAAACAAAAAAAATGTTTTTTTACTCGATTTTACTACATCCTGAGCCTATAAAAAATGTATATCTTATGGTATATTATTATCAGACTTAATACATTACATAGATCTGTTCATACAATACGTTTTAACATACTTTTACTACTAATTGAAATTTATGTAATATTTTTTTAGCATGTTCAACCTTTTTTGAAGTCAAAAACCCCGTTTTACCTAATTGGATATTCGTTTGGATCGCTCGTCACTCTTCAATTGGTTTCACTCCTCGAAAGTTTAGGATTGCGAGGACATGTATTATTAATAGACGGTACCCCACATTTTATAAAACGACTTGCCAACCTTCAGCTTGGAAATGATTTTACGGACAACGATGTGTATGACGTACTTTTATCAGGATTTGTCAATCACTTATGTTTAGAGGAAAATAAGGAGTACACAAATATTGAGTTTAAAAAGGTTGACACTGTTGAACAGAAAATGGTTTTGTTTTTAGATTATATAAGCAAACAGAACATATATGGTAAGGATTACTGTCGAGATTTGGCAGAGGCAATGATTCTTAGAATCAAAATGGCATCTGCTTTCGATGTCGATAGTATAAAGAACTTAAAAACCCCTATAACGCTCGTTCGTCCAGCAGAGGTATCAATTCAGGATATTGATAATGACTATTGTCTTTCTCATCTGACTTCGGGTAAAGTAATTATTAAAATCATTGAAGGAAATCATACAAGTATGCTCGATAATCCACAGTTGATACAAATAATAGCTGACTTTGATCCAGCTTTGACAAATGACAAATAATTTCAAAAGTGTTTACTATAATATCGGAAGGATATCTAAATAAATAAATAAGGGTCGTCAATACTTTGACATTGCGGGTAGTCATTTTTAACGAAAGTCTAAAAGAAATTGGAATTACTCAGCATTAGCTATTTTCTTTCTAAACAATGCTTAAGTGAATAATTAAAATCGGTATTGTACAAAATCAGCAAAAAGGTTTTAGGAAATGTTATTATATATACTAATAAAAAATATTTAAAAAATATATAGAACATTTCTATTTATTTTATTGTACATTTTTATTCTATCACACACATTTAAATAACTTAATCTTGATGTAAAAGATTTATAAATATATAATTATGACAATTGGATTAATAAATAATACGATTTCCATAACTAAAATTACAATAGCAGGGTGAATACGGTTATATGTATCGATATATATATATATATATATATATATATATATATATATGTATCTATATGTATCTGCAAGTTGTGAATAAAAATGTTGTACACTTCTGTTCCTTGATGCTTTTTCAATTAGCTTTAACTTATTTCCCCAAGAAATATATGTAAGTATTAGGGGGAGCAGCGAGCATGCACTTAATGTATGTACATAAGTGTGTAAGCGTGATTGCGTCTGACTTTGCGATGTGTGTGTGTGTGTATTGTTAGCATTAGCTGCTGCAAGGGAAAATACAGGGTCGCCTACAGTCGGATGCATCCGACTTTACTTTTTCGAGTTTTTAGACCCTGTACTTTAAAAAAGTACAAAGGGTTTATTGGGTTTGTGCAACTCAGAAATGTATGTAACAAGCAGAAAGAGGCGTGGCAGACTCCACAAAGTATATATATTCTTGATCAGGACGACGAGCTGAGTCGATATAGTCATGTCCGTCTGTCTGTCTGTCCGTATGAACACCAAGATCTCGGAAACTATAAGAGCTAGAAACTCAATTCTTTTTTTGTTTGGTTCGTGTATTACATAGGCAGGCGAAGTTTATGTTTTTAATTTAATATCTCATCCCATTGGATTTTTTCCTTGGTGCAGCCCAATCGGATAATAAACATCAGAGATATTGGACAAACAATTTTCAGTACTAGGCATTTGGGTAGGGGCGGGGGGAAGCCACAATGTATGCGTGCACTAGGTCGTATACGTGATTTTTGATTGTGAGTTTGAATTTCTAAATGAGTATTGGTTATTGTTTGTATGTGTGTATGTATAAGTGCATGTGTATGTGTATGTGAGTATGTACATATATGCTGCTGCTATTATCGTCGCCCAAGGTAAATCAAAGTACAGGGTCTCCTACTGTCGGTTGCGTCCGACTGCAGCTTTCCCTACATTTTTATATTAAGTTCATTTTATTAATGCAGTAATATAAATTTCAAACACAGATTAAAAATACGCATACTGCCTAAGTGAGTGTAGATTACAAACACACTATACTAATTTGATGTAGTCTGAGTTCAATATAAAATATCAGCTTTTTTCATTCAAGTTGGTTTCATTCAAATATTACGCTATTTATGTATACCTGGAAATAAGTAAAAAAAATCCACTGTCCACATTTAAATAAATTAATATTAATGTAAAATGGATATGAATACATATGTACATATAATTTATTCTTGAACAGCAAAGAATGTCATTTCCATAACTTAAAACAAGCGGATAAAGAAAAGCCGATTGAAATAACCGACACTGGTACTGGAAGCGAAATTATACGATAGTTTCGGTTCCAGAACCGTATTTTGCCTTCACTAAAGTAACTATACACCCAATCCCATTAATGTGTATTATTAAAAAGTGAGGACATCCTATATCTTTAATAAAAGGCATATTAACGGTAATCTTGTAAAAATTGTATTGTAAAAAAAAAACCGGAAAGCTACAGTCGCCTGCAGCCGACAGCAGGAGACCTAGTACTTTCCTTTGCACCAGCATATACATACATGCTCATTAACATACATACAAATAGAAGAGCACAGACACACACACGCTAACAAACACTCAAACAAGAGCACAATCGTAAAGGCACACATATTCACACTTACATACGTATAGATCAAGGTGTTCTTTCAGACTGATAGACGGTCGTGGCTAACGACTCTGCTTGTCATTCCGGTCAAAACAATATATACTTTTAGGGGTCAGCCACGCTTCCTACTGCCTGTTACATACATTTATACTTAATAGGCCCTTTTGTAATTTTTTAATGTACAGGGTCTAAAACCATAACTCTGAAAAATTCGACAGATGCAAATTTGTATTCTATATTCTATATTTTTTTTTTTTTTTTTTTTGAGTTCACGCGTACATTTTTAAGTGCTATGTATACATATGCTCCTGCTATCGACGCCCGAGGCAAAGCAAAGTACAAGCTTTCCTACTGTCGATTGCATCCGATAGTAGCTTACCGGACTTTTTTGTAAAATTAGCCAACACGAGTATTTTTAATAAACCCTACACGTTCTTCGCAAATCAGTATGTATAAATATGCTTTATAAGCGAATTAATTATGCAATTCAGTACCTTTAATTAGATGACTTAGTAGAGGTTAAATGTACTTATTGAATTTCAAAAATGCAATTTTACAAATTCTGTATAAAAGCAACCATCAGAAAACTTTAAATGCATTTGCGTATTGTTTCTCTTTGCTTTTACTGAATAGCTATTCAGAAAAATTTTATATTTCCCTATAAAGGACAAATCAATTTTCTATCAACAAATTGATATCTTGTCTCAGTTCCATAAAATTCCAATCGAAATAATGGCCGAAAAACATAAAAAATACTCAAAATCTAATCCAGAAACAGGAGATGATATTGTAATTTCTGGAATGGCTGGAAGATTTCCTAATTCGAGGAATACATCCGAATACAAGTTCAATCTTTACAATAAGGTAAACATCGATATATTCTATGCTAACCCTGCATTTGTAACGCAAACTCGATTTTTTAAGATTGATATGGTAGATGATGCTGAAACTCGTTGGCGTCACATTAATCCGGAGTTACCTAGGCGCTATGGTAATATCCCCGACATAGAAAAATTTGATGCTACTTTTTTTGGAGTACTCTCAAAACAGGCACATACAATCGATGCCCAGACGAGGATTTTGTTAGAGGCGGCTTATGAGGCAGTCTCCGATGCTGGCATAAGCCCAAAAAGTTTATTTGGATCGAAAACGGGTGTATATGTTGGGGCATCCTACACTGAATCAGAGAAGACCTGGTGTTATGATGATGGGTCCACCAGCTCTGGTTTTGGCGTAACAGGCACCAATCGTGCTATGATGGCCAATAGAATCTCCTACTGTATGGGATTGCAAGGTCCATCCATGTTAATGGATACAGCTTGTTCCAGCTCAATGTATGCCCTAGATAATGCTGTGTCTGCATTGCGTAAAGGAGAAATTGACTCCGCCATAGTGGGTGGATCTAACCTGGTACTTCTACCCAACATTACTCTGCAATTTGTCCGGTAAGTACAACTATTATCGTTTTAAGAAAATTGAAAATTTGAATTTGAATAATTTAAATTATTCATTTAGACTTGGTGTCCTTGCTTCAGATGGCTTTTGCCGTCCATTTGATAAGGATGCAAGTGGATACACTCGGTCTGAGACAGTTTGCTGTATATTTCTCCAAAGGAAACAGAATGCAAAACGTGTTTATGCCAGTGTCGTTCATTCAAAAACAAGCTGTGATGGATACAAGCCTGAGGGAATTACTTACCCTTCCGCTAGTGCACAAGCCGACCTATTTAAACAATTTTATTCGGAAATAGATGTAACTCCGAATGATTTGGGTTTTATGGAAGCTCATAGCACCGCCACAATTGTGGGTGATCCCGAAGAATGCAGTGCTATTGATAATAGTATTTGCAGTCAACGCAAAGAACCTCTTATTGTGGGTTCTGTTAAGTCAAATGTGGGACATTCAGAACCAGCTGCTGGCATGTGTTCGATTGTCAAAGCCTGTTATATTTTGGAAACTGGAATAATAGCTCCCAATATAAACTTTACCGAAATTCGGCCCACAATACCATCTTTAGTGGAAGGAAGGTTAATAGTGGCGAAAGATTGTACTCCTCTTCCAAAACCATATATTGCAATTAATTCATTTGGATTTGGAGGTGCTAATGCTCATGCGCTTTTAAAGGGTCACCCTAAAACAAAAGTAAACTTTGGCTTACCCGAAGATGATCTTCCACGCCTAGTTACTTGGGCTGGCAGAACGGAAGAAGCCTGTAATGAAATTTTCAATGGAGTTGAAAAGAAGCCTTTAGATGCAGAGCTCATAGGACTATTACACAACATACAGGAGGATGAAGTGACTGGTATGGTGTTTCGTGGCTATGGCGTATTTGCCAAAAACGGAGTGGAACCAGCCAAGTCATTGGCGAAGGATGTACAACATTACACTGGTCTAAAGCGGCCCATTGTCTGGGTATACAGTGGTATGGGTTCGCAGTGGAACGAGATGGGTTTATCGCTAATGACAATACCTCGATTCAGGGAATCTATTGAAGCCTTACATAAAACTTTAATGCCTAAAGGATTGGACCTAATTGACATCATTACTTCAAAAGATCCTTCGATTTATGAGAATATTCTCAACTCCTTTGTCGGTATTGCTGCTGTGCAAATTGGATTAACTGACCTTCTTCGCTCACTAAATCTGGAACCCGACTACATTATTGGACATTCTGTGGGAGAATTAGGCTGTTCCTATGCAGATGGTGCTCTAACAGCTGAGCAAATGATACTTGCTGCATACTATCGTGGCAGAGTCAGTCTTGAATCGAAAAAGATCAAAGGTGCAATGGCTGCTGTGGGTATTGGATACACAGCTATCAGACCCATGCTACCTGAGACTATTGAAGTGGCTTGTCATAATTCAGCGGAATCCTGCACAATTTCAGGCCCAATCGATGATATTACTAAATTTATTGCTGATCTAAAATCAAAGAGCATATTTGCAAAGGAAGTATCTTGCTCTAACATTGCATTTCACTCAAGATATATAGCTCAAATGGGTCCTCAATTATTAAATCATTTAAAACAAATTATTCCACACCCGAAGCCTAGGACTTCCAAGTGGCTTAGTTCAAGTGTCCCGAAGAGCGAGTGGGATAAACCTGATCGAAAATTATGCTCTGCGGAATACCACACTAACAACTTGTTGAGCAGTGTATTATTCGAAGAGACCTCAGCTTTTCTACCAAAGAATTCGTTAACTATTGAAGTTGCGCCCCATGGTTTATTGGGTGCAATCATAAAGCGATCTTTGCCGAACGGAGTTTATATTCCATTGACACAAAGGGGTAACAAGAACAATGTTCTCTTCTTCTTGACAGCTCTTGGCAAGTAAGTAACATTAGTTTAATATATAGAGATTGATTAACATTGATTTTCTTTTATTGATGTGGTTTCTAGACTATACCAAAACGGAGTGCTGGTCCCCGTAGCCAAGTTATATCCCAATGTTGAGTTTCCTGTATCTCGATCTACACCTAGCATTAGTTCACTCATTCGTTGGGATCACAGTGAAGATTGGTTTGTAACGAAATACGAAGAGTTGTCTAAGTCTAGTGGGGAACGTAAGGTTACCATAAATCTTACCACCGATAATGACGAAATTATAAGTGGGCATGTGATAGATGGTAAAGTTTTAGTTCCCGCCACATGTTACTTGCAATATGTTTGGCAAACCTTTTCTCTCATGTATCACGGACCAACTTATACAAATGTGGCAGTAGAATTTGAAGAAGTTCGATTCCTGAGAGCTACGAGTATACCTCCTGATGGAGATGTTAAACTCACCATTATGATTAATTATGGCACAGGACACTTTGAGGTATGTAGACTTAACGATGTAATAATTAAATTGATGAAAAACTATTTTATTTTCAGATTACGGAAGGAGGTAGCTTAGTTGTTATTGGAAAAATCTCTGAAGATACAAATCCAGCTATACCAGAAGTAAACGACTTCCAATCCAACTCGGACTTACCAATTGTTTCCAAAAAAGATTTTTATAAAGAACTCAAGTTACGGGGATACCATTACAATGGAGCTTTCCGAGCGGTAAGAAGTGCTCGTTCGGATGGGTTATATGGAAAAGTTGAGTGGAACTACAACTGGGTGACATTTATAGATGCATTGCTACAGATTCAGATATTGGGTACAGACTCCCGTTCTCTACTGCTTCCAACCGAAATTCGCAAAATTCGCATTAACGGTATACACCATACGAAACTAGTAACCGAAATGGATTCTCAGGAACGCGTTTTTGATGTCTACATCGATAAGAAAATGGATCGTATTGTGGCAGGGGGTATTGAAGTGATTGGACTCTCCGTTAATTCTGTACAAAGACGTAGACCACCAGGCATACCAGTATTGGAAAAGTATGAGTTTTTACCCCATCTGCCCACTCCAGCCGTAACTCTATCAAATGCGACGAGAATTTGTGTTCAAATTGCCCTTGAAAACATTTCAATTCCAAACATGAAAATGGTAGAGGTCGACACAGATGGCAGAGACACAATTCTTGACATGTTTGTGGACGCTATCGAAGATTTACCTTTAGTTACTGGAGAATATCTGTATTTAACCGGAAGACAGATACCCGAAATTCCTTGCATACATGTTGAAAATGGAAAACTATCAACTCAATCTAATTACCATTTTGTTATCGCTGGTGGAGTCTGTGGAGCCCTTAATGAGGATGTGATTCAGATTTCTCAGAAAGTTCTTGTGGAGAATGGCTTCCTCCTAATCAGAGAGCGTTCTGCTACCAAAATAAGCAGTTGGAAGCTTCCCGAACACTTTCGGTTAATCACCGTAATACCCATTGACAGTAACATGGAAGTTCTCTTACTTCTCCAGAAGATTCCTAAGAAACTCAAAATTCAACCAACAGTTGTGAAAGTATCGGACAGCGATATGCGCTTTGAATGGATAAGTCAAGTACAGTCTGCTCTTACTAACAAAAGTCCTGTTGTTCTGTATGCGTTCAATGAAAAACTAAATGGATTAATTGGATTAGTAAACTGCCTCCGCAAGGAACCCGATGGTAATCTGGTTACTTGTTTCTTCATCGATGACACTAATGCTCCGGACTTCAACTTATCAGACCCATTTTACTCCACTCAGTATTCATTGGGGTTGGCTATCAACATATACCGAAATGTAAGTTATTTACATATAAATTTGAACCAGTTAGGTTTATCATTGACTATCATTAATTGCAGGGTTCTTGGGGTAGCCTTAGGCACTTACAACTTCTGCCTAATGATGATCCCCGGCCTAGAGTGGATCATATATACGGAAATGTGATACAACGAGGAGATTTATCATCTCTTCGGTGGTTTGAAGGGCCACTAAAAGGGGTTGACTATAACGTTAAAATCGTGTATTCTTCCTTAAATTTTAAAGACGTTATGCTTGCAACTGGTCGCTTAACTGTGGATAATTACACTAACCGCATGGATAAAGATTGTGTCCTTGGCTTTGAGTATTCAGGAATTGATATGAACTCTGGAAGACGCATAATGGGCATGGTTGAGAAAGGTGGAGTTGGTTCATATTTGGAGAAACCCTCAAATCTCATGTGGGAAATTCCAAATCATTGGTCTTTTGAGGAGGCGGCTTCAGTTCCAGTTGTCTATATAACTGTATACTATGCATTTTTCATGGTATCCGACATCCGGAAAGGAAAGAGTATACTTATACATGCCGGAACCGGGGGAATAGGTCTGGCCGCGATTCGAGTTGCTTTGGCTTATAATATGGAAGTCTATACGACTTGCAGTACACCTCAGAAGAAGCAGTTCCTTTTGAAAACTTTTCCTCAGCTTAAAGGTATGTATTAAATACCAACTTTGCATTTATATAACCTGTATTATTATTAATTTCAGCTTCTCATATTGGCAATTCGCGTGATACTTCTTTTGAACAGATGGTGCAACAAGAAACTGAGGGCAAAGGAGTTGATTTTGTTCTGAATTCTCTCTCAGAGGAAAAACTTCTGGCTTCCATACGTTGCCTTGGCGAACGTGGACACTTTCTTGAGATTGGTAAATTTGACATGGCAAGCGATAATAAAATTGGAATGAGAGTGTTTCTCAAACAAGTTACTTTTCATCCTGTATTGGCCGACAAATTGTTAACAGAATGTGAGGAAGAGGTTGAGGTAATTATACATCATTAAACATATTAAAAATTGAACTGTCTTTACATCTAAAGAACTTATTTACATTTTTTTTTAGCAATTAAAAAAACTGATGGATACGGATATTAGAAATGGCATTATTCAACCTTTGCCTGTCACAGTTTTTGAAGCTCATGACATAGAACAGGCATTTAGGCATTTAGTTGGTGGAAAACATATTGGAAAGGTTGTAATAAAAATGCGTGACAATCCCGAAGCTTCTGAAACTTTACCAGTCCGAGTTCTAAGCCAAGTTTACTTTAAACCACACATGACCTACGTCATTCCCGGAGGCTTAGGTGGTTTTGGAATGGAATTAGCCGATTGGATGGCTACGCGTGGAGCACGGAAGCTCGTGCTAAGCTCAAGTCGTGGGATATCGAAGGATTATCAATCTTATCGGATTGCGTATGTATTTTCCTATTCTAATTTTAGTGATATCATATTTACATATTACTATTACAATGATAGACTTTGGAAAACTTACGGCTGTGAAGTAGTAGTAAATACTGCGGATATATCTACAATTGAGGGTTGCCGTAACCTTTTGCAGGATGCCACAAAACTAGGCCCCGTGGGTGGAATATTCAACTTGGCAGTTATTTTACGAGATGGTGTATTTGTCAATCAAAATGAGGAACAGTTCGTACAGAGCTTCTCTCCTAAGGCGATAGCTACTAAATATTTGGATATAGTATCTCGAAAATTATGTCCTAAACTAGAACACTTCGTGGTTTTCTCAAGCGTATCCTGTGGTCGAGGTAATGCTGGACAATCAAATTATGGAATGTCCAATTCAGTAATGGAACGGGTCATTGAACAACGCTTTAAAGAGGGATTACCTGCTAAGGCCATTCAGTGGGGTGCTGTCGGCGAGGTGGGTATTGTAGCTGACATGGCAGAAGATAAAATTGATTTGGAAATTGGAGGAACTCTTCAGCAACGAATTTCGTCGTGCCTTCAGGAATTGGATAATCTACTAACCGCGAAATCAGCTATTGTCTCCAGTATGGTTGTAGCTGAGAAACGTCATTCAGGAAATGAGAATATCATAGATATGGTAATGAACATTATTGGTATACGTGATCTTAAAACTATTTCTCTTGAAACCACATTATCCGAGATGGGCATGGATTCTTTAATGGTGGGCGAACTAAGGCAACTTCTTGAGCGTGATTTTGACTTAATTTTGACCCCACAAGAACTGCGTGCTCTGACATTCCAGAAACTACAAGAGTTCTCTGATTCAAAAGAGAAAGATAATAATAATGTAAAAATGATATTTTCTACTGATAATACACTATCCGGAATGGATTTGCTGATTCGAAATTTGGGTGATGAATCCCAAAGTAATCACATAATGCTTGATCTCAAGACGCAAAAGCCGCTTTCAAAAGGAGAGCCTCCCATTATAATAGTTCCAGGATTGGAAGGCGTAGCTGGAAAAGCATGGCACAATATTGGCTTAAGTTTGGCGAGCAGAGTTTGTGCGTTACAGCTTCATCAATTTGCAAAAATAAATACTGTTCCCGATATTGCACAACTAGCTTTAGAGGTAAGAAATTAAAAAATAGTTTTTTACTCGATTTTACTACATCCTGCGCCTATAAGAAATTTATATCTTATGGTATATTATTATCAGACTTAATACATTACAAAGATCTGTTCATACAATACGTTTTAACACACTTTTACTACTAATTGAAATTTATGTAATATTTTTTTTAGCATGTTCAACCTTTTTTGAAGTCAAAAACCCCGTTTTACCTAATTGGATATTCGTTTGGATCGCTTGTCACTCTTCAATTGGTTTCACTTCTCGAACGTTTAGGATTCTGTGGACATGTATTATTAATAGACGGTGCTCCACATTTTATAAAACGACTTACTAATCTTCAGCTTGGAAATGATTTTACGGACAACGATGTGTATGACTTAATTCTGTCAGGATTTGTCAATCTTTTATGCTTAGGGGAAACTATGGAAATTGAGTTTAAAAAAGTTGACACTGTTCAACAGAAAATGGTTTTGTTTTTAAAATCTGTAAGCGAACAGTGCGTATATAGTAAGAATTACTCCCGAGAGTTGGCAGAGGCAATGATTCTTAGAATCAAAATGGCATCTGCTTTCGATGTCGATAGTATAAAGAACTTAAAAGCCCCTATAACGCTCGTTCGTCCAGCAGAGGTATCAATTCAGGATATTGAAAATGACTATTGTCTTTCTCATCTGACTTCGGGTAAAGTAAATATTAAAATCATAGAAGGAAATCATACAAGTATGCTTGATAATCCTCAGTTGACACAAATAATAAATGACTTTGATCCAGCTTTGTCAAATGACAGTTTTGAAAAATGAACGGAGCATTGACTTCAAAAGTTTACTCAAAATCCTGGTATTTAAAAAAATGCTTATGGAATCGGGATTGATTGTTTTTTCTACAAATTTATAACTTTGGAAAAGTAAATATTTGAAATGGCAAATAGATGGAAATCAGCAATAGATTTTAGAAAATGGTTATTAATTAATTTTGTACTTTAAAATTCTAGTTCGTTAAAAAGAATATTGAATACATATTAATAAGCATATATATTAAAAACAACTTGGATGTAGAATACAAAAATTTTCTATCTTGGTGTAACACTAGTCTTGGTTTGTGAAATCCAGATTCGACTATTTCGTATGTAATATGTTATGTTATAAATTAAAGTAATAAAAATACACTAGCCCACAAAAAACAACATATTTTAATAAATAGTTACTGATGAATAAATTTTTTGAATTAACAATTATTATTTCCATCACAATGTAAAACGCCTTCGCATAGATGGCTCATACAATTTTATAACCAAGTATAAAATAAATAATTAAGCAAACTTGGTTACATTAAATAATATTGATTCTAGCATATTGATTCTGGCATAAATAATCGCTTATAAATTGTCGATAAAAGTTGTGTTGATTTTCTAATGATGACAACATTTTCAACTAATTAAGTATTTTATATTTTGCAATAAAATATTAAGAACAGTAATTCATAAGTTGTAAGGGATTTGGAAAGGACAAGACCATGTGAATGTAAATTTAAATCACATTTTCCAGAAATTCAAATAAAAATCTATTAAGCAATAATCCATAGTTGTAAAATTTTCCCTAAATAACTTAAATAGTGACTGCCTTAAAAATGAAATAATAAACATACACTTAAATTGTTTTACACTAATTTTAATTATAGTTTTAATATTATTTTTTTAAATTATTTTAAATAAGATAAAAATTTCTCCCTGATTTTATTGCTTATTTTTAGACCTTCTATAAAAAAGTACAAATAGTGTCTATTAAGTTTGTGCAATTGATATTAGTGCACAACAAGCTGAAGAAAGCAAACATCAGGTCACTAATCAAATGTCCTCTATCCGTTAATCCCTCCTTCTGATTCTGTGCGGACGCTAATATCGCTGTTTTTTTTTTTTTTGGTGACATCGCTGTTCAGTACATGTTCTCACATGAAGTATATTAAGCAACACCAGAATGAGCAATCGATTAACTAAGATAATGTGATTTGCTGCAATACTTCACCTCAACTGAAACTCACTTGCAAGTTTTGTAACTGACTGATTTAACAACTAAATCCAAATAAGTGTAATAGTAAAAGATTAAGATATCGACACGCGACAATGAAAAACAAGAAAAACAATGCAAAGGTCCCGCAAATGGTAATTTTCGTCTGTCTTTTTATTTCTCTAACATTAGACATATCCGACCATAAAATGTGTATATTTCTTTTTCAACACCACCAATCAATTAGATATACATCAAATACCGACCCAGACATAACTAAATCCACTGTTGCTGACAAAGAATATAGTATGTATGTACTTTTTGGAATCGGCACACCTTTGTTTGTTTGTTAAATTCTTTTCCTCAAATCTAGTGTGCCCTAATTTAATTCAATTTAAAATAAATAGCTTAATTATGCAATCACTAATTTTAATTAAACGAGTCAAAGTAATAGTATTCTGTTTTAATTTCTTATTGAATTGGAAATATGTCTGAGCAAAAAGTATATAAAAGCAGGCAAATATTGCTATTTTAGTTGTTCATTCCTCAGCAAAGCACTCTCGTGTGATTTATTCAGTGAAATTTCTTGTTAAGCAGTAAAGCAATTGTCCTCAATAATTATTAATAAAGATTTAATATCTGTGAAATGGCGAGTGATATGAATGAACAAAAACATAAAAAATATTCAAGATCCCGTCCTGAAACGGATGGCGATGATATTGTTATTTCGGGAATAGCTGGGAAATTTCCGAAATGTAGAAATGTTTCCGAATATAAGTTCAACCTATATAACAAGGTTAATAAGCAATTTATACGCATACATGTTGATTTTGTTATCTAACTAATTTTCCCTAGATTGACATGGTGAATGATGAAGAGTCGCGTTGGCGTCACACTAATCCAGAGATACCTAAACGGTCTGGTAAAATCTATGACCTAGAAAAGTTCGATGCCACGTTTTTCGGTGTACACTTCAAGCAGGCTAATTTAATGGATCCTCAGACAAGAATTTTGAATGAAATAGCCTACGAGGCGATTTTGGATGCGGGTATTAACCCAAAAACATTGCGTGGCTCAAACACTGGAGTATATATTGGAGCATGTGCTTCTGAATCAGAGAAGACCTTGTTTTATGAAAATGTGTCTACCACTGGTTTTGGGGTCACTGGCTGTAGCCGTGCTATGATGGCAAATAGAATATCTTACACCTTGGGTTTGGAAGGACCTTCTTTTACTCTGGATACGGCATGCTCAAGCTCAATGTTTGCCTTAGACAATGCATTAACAGCACTTCGAATTGGTGAAATTGATGCAGCAATTATTGGTGGTGCAAACCTGCTTCTTCATCCCAATATTACTCTGCAATTTGCACGGTAAGTAGACGATATTAAAAACATTAAAAGAAAATTTAAGTTTCAGACGATTTAAAAAAAAACGACGGTTGTACATGCATACTGAGCTCATTTTCACGATTAACACTTAGGATTTGCATGTTTTTTCCTATTGAACAATACTGTATTGAACTGAGAGCCTCGGGCCCTTTTTAGACCCTATACTTTAAAACAGTACAAAAGGGTCTATTAAGTTTGTGCAAGTCAGAAATGTATTCTTTATACTTTATACCTCCTCCCGCAAACCGCGAAAAACCATCACAGCCACAATTTTGAATATAAAAACTTGTGCTTAAGCATACAAAGATCGTATGGTAACCTTTATCAGTGCTGCGAATTGTGGAGTGTGAATTGTGTGAATTCGAGTTTAAAGTTTCTGTTCTAGGCAATGGGGAGCAGCATACTTATAATGATATAATACGTGTGTTTGTGTATTGTTACCATTAGCTGCTGCAAGGGAAAGTACAGGGTCTCCTAATGTCGGTTGCATCCGACTGTAGCTTTTCGAGTATTTTTATTACAAAGAAATATAAACAGCAAATCCGATGTAATTAATTTAAAACGCAAAAAGAGAGCATTCCCATTCTAAACTAAACGAATTTTCTGAATATTAAATTTTATTTAAGACTTGGTATACTGGCTGCAGATGGCTTATGCCGTTCATTCGATAAGGATGCAAGTGGATATTCACGATCGGAAGCAATTAGCTGTCTATTTCTCCAACGCAAACGAGATGCAAAACGCGTTTATGCAAGTGTAGTTTATTGCAAAACTAACTGCGATGGATACAAATCGAAAGGAATTACTTACCCATCTGGAAAAGTACAAGAAAGACTGATGGCGCAGTTTTATAAGGAAATTGATGTAACACAAAATGACTTAGGATTTTGTGAGGCTCATAGCACTGGTACCGTGGTAGGAGATCCTGAAGAGTGCAATGCCATTGACAATAGTATCTGCAGCCAGCGAAAAGAACCTTTACTGGTGGGTTCTGTTAAGTCAAATATTGGACATACAGAACCTGTTGCTGGTATTTGTTCGCTGGTCAAAGCGTGTTTTGTATTCGAAACAGGAATAATTCCCCCCAACATTAACTTTACCCAAGTTAGACCTTCAATTCCATCTTTAGTGGAAGGAAGGTTAATTGTAGTCAAAGATTGTACTCCTCTTCCAAAACCATATATTGCAATTAATTCATTTGGATTTGGAGGTGCTAATGCTCATGCGCTGTTAAAGGGTCACTCTAAAACAAAAGTAAACTTTGGCTTACCCGAAGATGATCTTCCACGCCTGGTTACTTGGGCTGGCAGAACGGAAGAAGCCTGTAATGAAATTTTCAATGGAGTTGAAAATAAACCTTTGGATGCAGAGTTCATTGGACTATTACATAATATACAGGAGGATGAAGTGATTGGTATGGTGTTTCGTGGCTATGGCGTATTTGCCAAAAACGGAGTGGAACCAGCCAAGTCATTGGCGAAGGATGTACAACATTACACTGGTCTAAAGCGGCCCATTGTCTGGGTATACAGCGGTATGGGTTCGCAGTGGAACGAAATGGGTTTATCGCTAATGGCAATACCTCGATTCAGGGAATCTATTGAAGCCTCCCATAAGACTTTAATAACTAAAGGATTGGACCTAATTGACATCATTACTTCAAAAGATCCTTCGATTTATGAGAATATTCTCAACTCCTTTGTCGGTATTGCTGCTGTGCAAATTGGATTAACTGACCTTCTTCGCTCACTAAACCTAGAACCCGATTACATTATTGGACATTCTGTTGGAGAACTGGGCTGTTCCTATGCAGATGGTGCTCTAACAGCTGAGCAAATGATACTTGCTGCATACTATCGTGGCAGGGTCAGTCTTGAATCGAAAAAGATCAAAGGTGCAATGGCTGCTGTGGGTATTGGATACACAGCTATCAGACCCATGCTACCTGAGACTATTGAAGTGGCTTGTCATAATTCAGCGGAATCCTGCACAATCTCAGGCCCAATCGATGATATTACTAAATTTGTTGCTGATTTAAAATCGAAGGGCATATTTGCGAAGGAAGTACCATGCTCCAATATTGCTTATCATTCAAGATATATATCTCAAATGGGTCCTCAATTATTAAAACATTTAAAACAAATTATTCCACACCCGAAGTCTAGAACATCCAAGTGGCTTAGTTCAAGTGTCCCGAAGAGCGAGTGGGATAAACCTGATCAAAAATTATGCTCTGCGGAATACCACACTAACAACTTGTTGAGCAGTGTATTATTCGAGGAGACCTCAGCTCTTCTACCAAAGAATTCGTTAACTATTGAAGTTGCTCCCCATGGTTTATTGGGTGCAATCCTGAAGCGATCTATGCCGAACGGAGTTCATATTCCATTGACACAACGGGGTAACAAGAACAATGTTCTCTTCTTCTTGACAGGTCTTGGCAAGTAAGTAACATACATTTAACATATAGAGATTGATTAACATTTTCTTTTGTTGATGTGGTTTCTAGACTATACCAAAACGGTGTGATGGTCCCCGTAGCCAGGCTATATCCCAAGGTTGAGTTTCCGGTATCTCGATCTACACCTAGCATTAGTTCACTCATTCGTTGGGATCACAGTGAAGATTGGTTTGTAGCGAAATATGCAGAGATGTCTAAGTCAAGTGGGGAACGTAAGGTTACCATAAATCTAACCACCGATAATGACGAAATTATAAGTGGACATATGATAGATGGTAAAATTCTAGTACCTGCTACATGTTACTTACAATATGTTTGGGAGACATTTTCTCTTATGTATTATGGTCCAAGCTATATGGATGTGACAGTAGAGTTAGAAGAAGTTCGATTTCTGAGAGCTACGAGTGTACCTACTGATGGAGATGTTAAACTAACAATTATGATTAACTATGGCACAGGACACTTTGAGGTTAGTTAAGTTAAAATTGAAAATATTAATTGGAATAAAAACTATGTTTATTTCAGATAACGGAAGGGGATAGCTTAGTTGTTATTGGAAAAATCTGTAGATATAATAATCCAGCTATACCAGAAGTAAATGACTTTCAATTCAATTCGGAACTGCCAATTGTTTCCAAAAAAGATTTTTATAAAGAACTCAAGTTACGGGGATACCATCATAATGGAGCTTTCCGAGCGGTAAGAAGTGCTCGTTCGGATGGGTTATATGGAAAAGTTGAATGGAACAACAACTGGGTGACATTTATGGACGCAATGCTACAGATTCAGTTATTGAGTTCAGACTCCCGTTCTCTTGTGCTCCCCACAGAAATTCGTAAAATTCGCATTAACGGTATACACCATACGAAACTAGTAACCGAAATGGATTCTCAGGATCGAGTTTTTGATGTCTACATCGATAAGAAAATGGATCGTATTGTGGCAGGGGGTATTGAAGTGATTGGACTTTCCGTTAATTCTGTACAAAGACGTAGACCACCAGGCATACCAGTATTGGAAAAGTATGAGTTCTTACCCCATCTGCCCACTCCAGCCGTAACTCTATCAAATGCGACAAGAATTTGTGTTCAAATTGCCCTTGAAAATATTTCAATTCCAAACATGAAAATGGTAGAGGTTGACACAGATGGCAGAGACACAATTCTTGACAAGTTTGTGGTCGCTATCGAAGATTTACCTTTAATTACTGGAGAATATCTATACTTAACCGGAAGACAGATACCCGAAATTCCTTGCATACATGTTGAAAATGGAAAACTATCAACTCAATCTAATTACCATTTTGTTATCGCTGGTGGAGTCTGTGGAGCCCTTAATGAGGATGTGATTCAGATTTCTCAGAAAGTCCTTGTGGACAATGGCTTCCTCTTAATCAGAGAGCGTTCTGCTACCAAAATAAGCAGTTGGAAGCTTCCCGAACACTTTCGATTAATCACCGTAATACCCATTGACAGTAACATGGAAGTTCTCTTACTTCTCCAGAAGATGTCAAATAAACTCAGAATTCAACCAACAGTTGTGAAAGTATCGGACAGCGATATGCGCTTTGAATGGATAAGTCAAGTACAGTCTGCTCTTACTAACAAAAGTCCTGTTGTACTATATGCGTTCAATGAAAAACTTA
The DNA here is from genome assembly GCA_035045005.1 of Liodrosophila aerea. Lineage (NCBI taxonomy): Eukaryota > Metazoa > Arthropoda > Insecta > Diptera > Drosophilidae > Liodrosophila > Liodrosophila aerea. The sequence goes on along the minus strand of JAWNNL010000647.1, from coordinate 166,466 downwards.
ATGGATTAATTGGATTAGTAAACTGCCTCCGTAAGGAACCCGATGGTAATCTGGTTACGTGTTTTTTCATCGATGACACTAATGCTCCGGACTTCAACTTATCAGACCCATTTTACTCCACTCAGTTTTCATTGGGGTTGGCTATCAACATATACCGTAATGTAAGTTATTTACATATATATTTTAACCAGTTAGGTTTATCATTGACTATCATTAATTGCAGGGTTCTTGGGGTAGCCTTAGGCACTTACAACTTCTGCCTAATGATGATCCCCGGCCTAGAGTGGATCATATATACGGAAATGTGATACAACGAGGAGATTTATCATCTCTCCGATGGTTTGAAGGCCCTCTGGAATCACAAGACTGTCATGTTAAAATTATGTACTCCTCCTTGAATTTTAAAGACATCATGTTTGCAACTGGGCGATTGTCAATTGAACTTATCAGTTCTAGTCGAATGGAACAAAATTGTGTTCTTGGCTTTGAGTATTCAGGAATTGATTTGAACTCTGGAAGACGCATAATGGGCATGGTTGAGAAAGGTGGAGTTGGTTCATATGTGGAGAAACCCTCAAATCTCATGTGGGAAATTCCAAATCATTGGTCTTTTGAGGAGGCGGCTACTGTTCCAGTTGTCTATATAACTGTATACTATGCATTTTTCATAGTTTCCGACATTCGGAAAGGAAAGAGTATACTTATACATGCCGGAACCGGGGGAATAGGTCTGGCCGCGATTCGAGTTGCTTTGGCTTATAATATGGAAGTCTATACGACTTGCAGTACTCCTCAGAAGAAGCAGTTCCTTTTGAAAACTTTTCCTCAGCTTAAGGGTATGTTTTAAATACCAACTTTGCATTTATATAACCTGTATTATTATTAATTTCAGCTTCTCATATTGGCAATTCGCGTGATACTTCTTTTGAACAGATGGTGCAACAAGAAACTGAGGGCAAAGGAGTTGATTTTGTTCTGAATTCTCTCTCAGAGGAAAAACTTCTGGCTTCCATACGTTGCCTTGGCGAACGTGGTCACTTTCTTGAGATTGGTAAATTTGACATGGCTAACGATAATAAAATTGGAATGAGAGTGTTTCTCAAACAAGTTACTTTTCATCCTGTATTGGCCGACAAATTGTTCACAGAACCTGAAGAAGCGGTTGGGGTAATTATACATCATTATAACATATTAAAATTTAAACAAGTTTTCAGGTATACAACTTATTCACAATTTTTTTTAGCAATTAAAAAAATTGATGGATACGGATATTAGAAATGGGATTATTCAGCCTCTGCCAACCACTGTCTTTGAAGCTATTGAAATCGAGCAGGCATTTAGGCATATGATCGGTGGAAAACATATTGGAAAGGTTTTGATAAAAATGCGTGACAATCCCGAAGCTCCTGAAACTTTACCAGTCCGAGTTCTAAGCCAAGTTTACTTTAAACCACACATGACCTACGTCATTCCCGGAGGCTTAGGTGGTTTTGGAATGGAATTAGCCGATTGGATGGCTACGCGTGGAGCACGGAAGCTCGTGCTAAGCTCAAGTCGTGGGATATCGAAGGATTATCAATCTTATCGGATTGCGTATGTATATTCCTATTCTAATTTTAGTGATGTCATATTTACATATTTACATATTATAGACTCTGGAAAACTTACGGCTGTGAAGTAGTAGTAAATACTGCGGATATATCTACAATTGAGGGTTGCCGTAGCCTTTTGCAGGAAGCCACAAAACTAGGCCCAGTGGGTGGAATATTCAACTTGGCAGTTGCTTTACGGGATGGTATATTTGTCAATCAAAATGAGGAACAGTTCGTAAAGAGCTTCTCTCCTAAGGCGATTGCTACTAAATATTTGGATATAGTATCTCGAAAATTATGTCCTAAACTAGAACACTTCGTGGTGTTCTCAAGCGTATCCTGTGGTCGAGGTAACGCTGGACAATCAAATTATGGAATGTCCAATTCAGTAATGGAACGAGTCATTGAGCAGCGCTCTAAGGACGGACTGCCTGCAAAGGCTATTCAGTGGGGTGCTGTGGGGGAAGTCGGACTTGTCGCAGATATGGCGGAAGATAAAATCGATATTGAAATCGGGGGGACATTGCAGCAACGAATTTCATCGTGCCTGCAGGAACTAGATACCTTACTCACGGCGGAAGCACCGATTGTATCCAGTATGGTTGTGGCTGAAAAACGTTTAAGTCAGCTTGTAAATGAAAGTGTTATCAGTGCAGTAATGAACATAATGGGAATACGAGACTTGAAATCAATTTCTCTTGATGGAACTTTATCCGAAATGGGGATGGACTCATTAATGGCTGTGGAAATCAAACAAACCTTAGAACGAGATTTCGAATTAATTTTGTCTCCGGAAGATCTGCGTTCTCTTACATTCCAGAAACTACAAGAGTTCGAAGATGCTAGGACGAAAAATAATACAGATGCAGTAAAAAAATTATTCACTTCTGATAATGAGCTGTCTGGAATAGAATTAATGATGAATATATTGGGTGACGAGTCTAAGAACAATCAAATAATAGTTCCACTTAATTCGGTTTTACCTCTGTCCGAGAAAAATGAATCCCCTACTATAATAATTCCTGGAATAGAGGGAATGGCTGGCCCTGTGTGGTATAACTTAAGCTCAAACTTGAATAGTAGAGCGCATGTTCTACAACTCCATCAATTCGCTAAATTGGAATCTATCGATACAATCAGCGCAGAAGCATTCAAGGTAAGTTTCAATTATAAAGCTTAATTTCAATTTGTAAACATTTTGCATGTAGAAGAAGAGGTAATAGGTGAATTTCATAAATTGTTTGGGATAAACCAATTTTTTGTCGTTCTATTTTTTGTAAACATATATATTTTATAATTAAAGTGCCCTATTTTACACAGTAGCAAATAATATCCAAATATATTTATCCTATTATTTATCCTATATTTTATAAATTTTATAAATTTTTCTGTTTTAGTATCTCGAGCCTCTTGTCAACCCATCTAAGCCATTTTACCTGATTGGATATTCTTTCGGATCATTTCTGGCACTTAAACTGGCGTCAATACTGGAAAAATCAGGTCTTCGAGGACATATTTTGTTGATAGACGGTGCACCGAATTTTCTAAAGCAATTGATCAATCTTTATCTTAAAGAAAATTATAGAGAGAGTGATGTATACGATTTAATCTTATTGAATGTAATTCGTCAATTAATCCCCGAGAAAACAAAGGAATCAATTTCGAATGATTTGGGTAATCTCGATACTCATGAACAGAAATTAGAGTTCTTTTTGGATTGTATTAGTCACCAGAATGCATATACCAAAGATTACTCGAGAGATTTGGTCGAGGCCATATTCCGAAGGATTAAAATGGCTTCAACGTTTGACGTAGATAGCCTGAAAGGCTTGAAGTCCCCCATCATGTTAGTTCGTCCTACAGTTGTATCTCTTCAAAATATTAATGAAGATTATGATATTTCTGTGTTGACTTCTGGTAAAGTCGATGTTAAAGTGATTGAAGGCAATCATAGGAGTATACTAGACAACCCGGAGTTAACGCGGATTATAAATGCGTTTAATCCCACACAAGTTGAGAAAAATTTTCTAACTCAGCTCCGAAATGAAAAAACTGGTTAGGTTTTTACTCAAAACTTATTTTTCATATGGGATTTTAACGAAAACTTAATATATTACGTATTTCTAAGTTAAGAAAAAGTAAAAGAGTAGTTTTAATATAAGGTAGGTTAATAATTTCACTTGACCTTCAGGGGAAAGAAGCTTTATAAGTTTTGACATAATAAACAGGTTAGGCTATTATTATCAATGGTGTTGGGTCTAAAAACTTGCAAAATGTACCTTTCAAATAAAAATAGTGTCAAAGCATCTTCTTCAATATATCTGTGCACAAACTAATTTTGGGAGTAACTTTGTCTTACCTAAAAGATTTAAAATACAGTGACACCACATTGGGAGAAATCTATGGTCAACACTCTAATGATGCTAACATTTTTATCTAATTTGGGATGGCCGAAATAAGGTTTGTATCAGATAATTCATACGCTGTAAGGGACTTGGAGTAAGCCAGCCCATTTACAACAAATTTTAACAAATTAAATTAAATTTGATATAAATGAAATTAAATGTATTAGCAAGTAACTTCTTGAACAAAGTTGGTACTTTCTTTATAGATATGAGCATGCCTCTGATTACCCCATCACGACACCATTGAACGGGGCAGAGCTCCAAGTATCCTTATAATTGTGGCGTCATTTCGATAGTAACCTATTAGTATCTTATAGTATCATATTATCTCAGTATGGTCCAGGAATGCATATCGTCTAGTGTATACATACAAATATACACGAGCACACATACATTTGTACATACATAGCCGCTTTCGAAAACAGACACCCATACACACAGAGCGCATGCATGCTATCTTCTTTTATCTAGTATTATATACATATATTTAAAATATAGTAATATATAGCAATATTGGTGTATATTGAGGAATCGATATATTGATGTATTTACATTCCGCTTTCTATTTATTATCTCATATTTTCATAATTCCATATTTTCTTACTCATATACATACATATATATAGATTTGTATAGCCAAAAAAAATTCGGAAAAGCTACAGTCGGACGCAACCGCAGCCAGTGACTTTAATGCTGTGAATGCTGTACGAGTTTAAAAAGCATTTTTGGAAATTGGGGGGAAAGGGAATGAAAAATTAAATTAAAAACATAAATTAGTCGGCGTATGTAATACACGAACCTAACAAAAAAGAATCGAGTCTCTAGATCTTATACTATAGTTTCCGAGATCTCGGTGTTTATACGGTCAGACAGACAGACGGACATGACTATATCGACTCAGCTCGTCGTCTTGATCAAGAATATATAAACCTTGTAGGGTCTGCCACGACTCCTTCTCCCTGTTACATACATTTCTGAGTTGCACAAACTTAATAGACCGTTTTGTACTTTTTTAAAGTACAGGGTCTAATAAAATAGTATTTGCTCTGTTTGTAGTTTTTTCGCGTCATAAACTGTAGCAATAGCAATGCATTAAGCTAGCTGCACGTGATTAAAAAACAAGAAACACAATGTAAATAAACCTAACAATGTAATTTTCCAATGCTCTTTTAATTTTCTAGCACGTATTGTTGCGTGCATTCCGATGAAGCGCGCATAGGGTATTTTTAGGATAGGGTAGACATATCCGACTATAACATGTATATATTTTACTAAAAATGATATAACAAAATGTTGGGCTGTTGCAAATTAATTTTTATTAAAAATTAATGAACCAATGCAAGTTGAGAGACAGATAAAAACATGACTAAATCGGCTGCTGATGATAAAGAATATATGTATGTACGTCACACTTGTTACATACTTTTACAAAAAGCTAATGAATCCTGGTTTAAAAAGAATGAATTCTTAACCTATGACTTTATTTGTTGCTATACATGACGTAGAATTGCACGGTGCATTTAATTTACATAAAAAGCTTCATTATACAATTGTTCATTTTAATTATACGAGTTTTCGGTCAAGGTAATATTATTCTCTTATAGTTGCTTATTGAATTGGAAATATGTTTCACTGAAAAGCATATAAAAGCAGCCAAAAACTGGTATTTTAGTTGTTCATTCCTTTACAAAACACTCCCTTTGGATTACTCTTCGAAAAGAAAGCGATATTGTGATTTACTCAGTGAAATTTCTTGTTAAGCAGCAAAGCTATTGTCCTCACAATATATAAATAAGGATTTAATATCTGTGAAATGGCGAGTGATATGAATGAACAAAAACATAAAAAATATTCAAGATCCCATCCTGAAACGGATGGCGATGATATTGTTATTTCGGGAATGGCTGGAAAATTTCCGAAATGTAGAAATGTTTCCGAATATAAGTTCAACCTATATAACAAGGTTAATAAGCAATTAATACGCATACATGTTGATTTTGTTATCTAACTAATTTTCCCTAGATTGACATGGTGAATGATGAAGAGTCGCGTTGGCGTCACACTAATCCAGAGATACCTAAACGATCTGGTAAAATCTATGACCTAGAAAAGTTCGATGCCACGTTTTTCGGTGTACACTTCAAGCAGGCAAATATAATGGATCCTCAGACAAGAATTTTGAATGAAATGGCCTACGAGGCGATTTTGGATGCGGGTATTAACCCAAAAACATTGCGTGGCTCAAACACTGGAGTATATATTGGAGCATGTACTTCTGAATCGGAGAAAACCTGGTTCTATGAAAAACCGTCTCCCACTGGTTTTGGCGTCATAGGCTGTAGCCGTGCTATGATGGCAAATAGAATATCTTACACCTTGGGTTTGGAAGGACCTTCTTTTGCTCTGGATACGGCATGCTCAAGCTCAATGTTTGCCTTAGACAATGCATTAACAGCACTTCGAATTGGCGAAATTGATGCAGCAATTATTGGTGGTGCAAACCTGCTTCTTCATCCCAATATTACTCTGCAATTTGCACGGTAAGTAGAGAATATTAAGTGAAAATTGAAATTTCTGACGATTTCAAAAAGAAACGACGATTGCACATGCATACTAAGTTCCTTTTCACGATTAACACTTAGGATTTGCATGTTTTTTCCTATTGAACCATACTTTATTGAACTGAAAGCCTCAGGCCCTTTTTAGACCCTGTACTTTAAAAAAGTACAAAAGGGTCTATTAAGATTGTGCAAGTCCGAAATGTATGTAACAAGCAGAAGGAGGCGTGGCAGACCCCATAAAGTATATATATTCTTGATCAGGACGACGAGCTGAGTCGATCTAGCCATGTCCGTCTGTCTGTCTGTCTGTCCGTCTGTATGAACACCTAGATCTCGTAAATTGTAAGAGCTAGAGACATCATATTTGGCGGTTAGATGCCCCTATAGTGCAAGCAGATCAAGTTTGTTTTAGATGTTTGATACCTGCCCCCCTTCCCCATTAACCGCAAAAAACCACCACAGCCAAAATTATAAAAATACAAGCTTGTGCTTTGGCATGTAATGATCTTATGGTAACTTTTATCAGTGCTGAGAATTCTGGCCCAATCGCGACAGCGAGCATACACATATGCAATGTACATATGTAAATGTGTATGCGTCTGACTTAGCGATGTGCGTGTGTGTTTATGTGTGCATTGTTAGCCTTAGCTGCTGCAAAGGAAAGTACAGGGTCTCCTACTGTCGGTTGCATCCGACTGTAGCTTTCCGAGTTTTTTCAATCTATTTTTGTTTAGTGCTTGCAACGTTTTCTTCTGCCTTTCACTATTACATATCTCCCAGTTGGGCAAAGTTAGTGGTAATACAGTGCTCATTTTGCGATGTATGTAGTACGCTTATTATGCTGTATATAAACTTTTGACACTCAGACGGTGAACAACGACTGACGCAATCCAGTGAATTAATTATTTGGTTTTGTTGAGGCTGAACTTAGAGAATGATATACATAAACATATGCGCTAATAAAATAGCGTGACATACATTCCTGAAAACACCAAATGATTATATGATATCTCCGGTGTTTATTGCCCGATTGGTCTTCAATACCCACCAAATATTATAAACATTATTTAGGCCAAGAAGGTGCTGCTGTGTAAGCAAAAATAATTTCGCGAATTTGAGAGGGACGGGGAGGAGATAGGTTAGGTTAGGTAGAGCCGGATGGGATCGTGTCCCTCAAATAGACCTAATGGTCCATTGTGATACCGGTTTGGTTAGTAACTGCCTAACGCGTTAGGTCTGCGTCGGTAGACCTGCCGACTTGAAGAATTTAATTAAGTTATTAAGTGGTATCCTTGATACCGCGTGTAGTGAGGCATACATTGGGTTCCCTAAGTGCCTCATGCGCGTCCTCATCAGCGGCGGACATTCACACAGGATGTGTTGTAATGTTTCTACCTTACCCCTGCGTTAAACACTCCCTACAGTCGTCATTGACTGTTAGTCCCATTGTTTTCGCATGGATTTCTACCATGCAGTGCCATGTTAATAGACCTGCTGTCAGCCTGCACTCCTTCTTCGGGAGTGATAAGAGATGTTTTGATACATTGTGGTTTGGGGCTCTACACATAGCCTTTGCCACTCTGCAGCCTGCCGTGGATCTCTATCTGTTGTGCACCTCAGATGCTACTTGATCCTCTAGTATTTTGTAGAGTGCTCGTAGAGAGATGTGCACGTTCTCTTTCTTGGAGGCGCCTAGTGCATATAGTGCTTCCCTGCTCACCTGTTCATTTTTGCTCGAGATGGTATCAGATAACATGGCACTTATCGCTGCGTGACTGTCAACGTAGATGTTTATGTTTGAGTATCTTCCGCTCGTTGTTAGTGCCAGTTCAGCTGCTTTCCCTACCGCGAAAACCTCCGCCTGAAATACGCTGCATAGATCCGGTAGTCTGTATGAGTGCCGTTGGTTGAGTTCCGCACTGTATACTCCTGCATCTGTAATCCAAAATCAGAAATAAAATTAACCTACTTATGCCATACACAAACCTAACGAAAAAAGAATTAAGTCTCTAGCACTTAAAGCTTGCGAGAGCTCAGAACTCATACAGAAAAACGGACAGACAGATCCTTATTACACCCTTTTGTACTTTTTTAAAGACAAGGTTTGAAAAACAAATATAATATAATAATAATAACATCGGTAGAGGTTAATATTATATGACCACATTTTTAATTACAAATTCTAACGTAATTGAAATGAATCGAAAAGAAGAAAGGTTACCCATTCTAACGAAATCACATTTTGCAACTATTAATATTTATTTAAGGCTTGGTATACTGGCTGCAGATGGCATATGCCGCTCATTCGATAAGGATGCAAGTGGATATTCACGATCGGAAGCAATTAGCTGTCTATTTCTCCAACGCAAACGAGATGCAAAACGTGTTTATGCAAGTGTAGTTTATTCCAAAACTAACTGCGATGGATACAAGTCGAAAGGAATTACTTACCCATCGGGAAAAGTACAAGAAAGACTGATGGCGCAGTTTTATAAGGAAATTGATGTAACACAAAATGACTTAGGATTTTGTGAGGCTCATAGCACTGGTACCGTGGTAGGTGATCCTGAAGAGTGCAATGCCATTGATAATAGTATCTGCAGCCAGCGAAAAGAACCTTTACTGGTGGGTTCTGTTAAGTCAAATATTGGACATACAGAACCTGTTGCTGGTATTTGTTCGCTGGTCAAAGCGTGTTTTGTATTCGAAACAGGAATAATTCCCCCCAACATTAACTTTACCCAAGTTAGACCTTCAATTCCATCTTTAGTTGAAGGAAGGTTAATTGTAGTCAAAGATTGTACTCCTCTTCCAAAACCATATATTGCAATTAATTCATTTGGATTTGGAGGTGCTAATGCTCATGCGCTTTTAAAGGGTCACTCTAAAACAAAAGTAAACTTTGGCTTACCCGAAGATGATCTTCCACGCCTGGTTACTTGGGCTGGCAGAACGGAAGAAGCCTGTAATGAAATTTTCAATGGAGTTGAAAATAAGCCTTTGGATGCAGAGTTCATTGGACTATTACATAATATACAGGAGGAAGAAGTGATTGGTATGGTGTTTCGCGGCTATGGCGTTTTTGCCAAAAACGGAGTGGAACCAGCCAAGTCATTGGCGAAGGATGTACAACATTACACTGGTCTAAAGCGGCCTATTGTCTGGGTATACAGCGGTATGGGTTCGCAGTGGAACGAGATGGGTTTATCGCTAATGACAATACCTCGATTCAGGGAATCTATTGAAGCCTCCCATAAGACTTTAATGCCTAAAGGATTGGACCTAATTGACATCATTACTTCAAAAGATCCTTCGATTTATGAGAATATTCTCAACTCCTTTGTCGGTATTGCTGCTGTGCAAATTGGATTAACTGACCTTCTTCGCTCACTAAATCTGGAACCCGACTACATTATTGGACATTCTGTTGGAGAACTGGGCTGTTCCTATGCAGATGGTGCTCTAACAGCTGAGCAAATGATACTTGCTGCATACTATCGTGGCAGGGTCAGTCTTGAATCGAAAAAGATCAAAGGTGCAATGGCTGCTGTGGGTATTGGATACACAGCTATCAGACCCATGCTACCTGAGACTATTGAAGTGGCTTGTCATAATTCAGCGGAATCCTGCACAATCTCAGGCCCAATCGATGATATTACTAAATTTGTTGCTGATCTAAAATCGAAGGACATATTTGCGAAGGAAGTACCATGCTCCAATATCGCATATCATTCAAGATATATATCTCAAATGGGTCCTCAATTATTAAAACATTTAAAACAAATTATTCCACATCCGAAGCCTAGGACTTCCAAGTGGCTTAGTTCAAGTGTCCCGAAGAGCGAGTGGGATAAACCTGTTCGAAAATTATGCTCTGCGGAATACCACACTAACAACTTGTTGAGCAGTGTATTATTTGAGGAGACTTCAGCTTTTCTACCAAAGACTGCGTTAACTATTGAAGTTGCTCCCCATGGTTTATTGGGTGCAATCCTGAAGCGATCTATGCCGAACGGAGTTTATATTCCATTGACACAACGGGGTAACAAGAATAATGCTCTCTTCTTCTTGACAGCTCTTGGCAAGTAAGTAACATAAATTCAACCTATTGAAATTGATCAACATTTCCTTTCGTTGATGTGGTTTCCAGACTATATCAAAACGGTGTGATAGTCCCCGTAGCCAGGCTATATCCCAAGGTTGAGTTTCCTGTATCTCGATCTACACCAAACATCAGTTCACTTATTCGATGGGATCACAGTGACGATTGGGTTGTAACAAAATATGAAGAGATGTCTAAAACTAGTGGGGAACGTAAGGTTACATTAAATCTGACCACTGATAATGATGAAATTATAAGTGGACATGTGATAGATGGTAAAGTTTTAGTTCCTGCTACATGTTACTTACAATATGTTTGGGAGACATTTTCTCTTATGTATTATGGTCCAAGCTATATGGATGTGGCAGTAGAGTTTGAAGAAGTTCGATTTCTGAGAGCTACAAGTATACCTACTGATGGAGATGTTAAACTCACAATTATGATTAACTATGGCACAGGACACTTTGAGGTTAGTTAAGTTAACATTGAAAATATTAATTTGAATAAAAACTATGTTTATTTCAGATAACGGAAGGAGATAGCTTAGTTGTTATTGGAAAAATCTGTAAATATAATAATCCAGCTATACCAGAAGTAACTAACTTAAAATCCAACTCGGAAGTGCCAATTGTTTCTAAAAAAGACTTTTATAAAGAACTCAAGTTACGGGGATACCATTACAATGGAGCTTTCCGAGCAGTAAGAAGTGCTCGTTCGGATGGGTTATATGGAAAAGTGGAGTGGAACAACAACTGGGTGACATTTATGGACGCAATGCTACAGATTCAGATATTGGGTACAGACTCCCGTTCTCTACTGCTTCCAACCGAAATTCGCAAAATTCGCATTAACGGTAAACACCATTCGAAACTAGTAACCGAAATGGATTCTCAGGAACGCGTTTTTGATGTCTACATCGATAAGAAAATGGATCGTATTGTGGCAGGGGGTATTGAAGTGATTGGACTCTCCGTTAATTCTGTACAAAGACGTAGACCACCAGGCATACCAGTATTGGAAAAGTATGAGTTTTTACCCCATCTGCCCACTCCAGCCGTAACTCTATCAAATGCGACGAGAATTTGTGTACAAATTGCCCTTGAAAACATTTCAATTCCAAACATGAAAATGGTAGAGGTAGACACAGATGGCAGAGACACAATTCTTGACAAGTTTGTGGACGCTATCGAAGATTTACCTTTAATTACTGGAGAATATCTGTATTTAACCGGAAGACAGATACCCGAAATTCCTTGCATACATGTTGAAAATGGAAAACTATCAACTCAATCTAATTACCATATTGTTATCGCTGGTGGAGTTTGTGGAGCCCTTAATGAGGATGTGATTCAGATTTCTCAGAAAGTTCTTGTGGAGAATGGCTTCCTCCTAATCAGAGAGCGTTCTGCTACCAAAATAAGCAGTTGGAAGCTTCCTGAACACTTTCGATTAATCACCGTAATACCCATTGACAGTAACATGGAAGTTCTCTTACTTCTCCAGAAGATTCCTAAGAAACTCAAAATTCAACCAACAGTTGTGAAAGTATCGGACAGCGATATGCGCTTTGAATGGATAAGTCAAGTACAGTCTGCTCTTACTAACAAAAGTCCTGTTGTTCTGTATGCGTTCAATGAAAAACTAAATGGATTAATTGGATTAGTAAACTGCCTCCGCAAGGAACCCGATGGTAATCTGGTTACTTGTTTCTTCATCGATGACACTAATGCTCCGGACTTCAACTTATCAGACCCATTTTACTCCACTCAGTTTTCATTAGGGTTGGCTATCAACATATACCGTAATGTAAGTTATTTACATATATATTAGAACCAGTTAAGTTTATTATTGACAATCACAAATTGCAGGGTTCTTGGGGTAGCCTTAGGCACTTACAACTTCTGCCTAATGATGATCCCCGGCCTAGAGTGGATCATATATACGGAAATGTGATACAACGAGGAGATTTATCATCTCTTCGGTGGTTTGAAGGCCCTCTGGAATCACAAGACTGTGATGTTAAAATTATGTACTCCTCCTTGAATTTTAAAGACATCATGTTTGCAACTGGGCGATTGTCAATCGAACTTATCAGTTCTAGTCGAATGGAACAAAATTGTGTTCTTGGCTTTGAGTATTCAGGAATTGATATGAACTCTGGAAGACGCATAATGGGCATGGTTGAGAAAGGTGGAGTTGGTTCATATGTGGAGAAACCCTCAAATCTCATGTGGGAAATTCCAAATCATTGGTCTTTTGAGGAGGCGGCTACTGTTCCAGTTGTCTATATAACTGTATACTATGCATTTTTCATAGTTTCCGACATTCGGAAAGGAAAGAGTATACTTATACATGCCGGAACCGGGGGAATAGGTCTGGCCGCGATTCGAGTTGCTTTGGCTTATAATATGGAAGTCTATACGACTTGCAGTACTCCTCAGAAGAAGCAGTTCCTTTTGAAAACTTTTCCTCAGCTTAAGGGTATGTTTTAAATACCAACTTTGCATTTATATAACCTGTATTATTATTAATTTCAGCTTCTCATATTGGCAATTCGCGTGATACTTCTTTTGAACAGATGGTGCAACAAGAAACTGAGGGCAAAGGAGTTGATTTTGTTCTGAATTCTCTCTCAGAGGAAAAACTTCTGGCTTCCATACGTTGCCTTGGCGAACGTGGACACTTTCTTGAGATTGGTAAATTTGACATGGCAAACGACAATAAAATTGGAATGAGAGTGTTTCTTAAGCAAGTTACTTTTCATCCTGTATTGGCCGACAAATTGTTCACAGAACCTGAAGAAGCGGTTGGGGTAATTATACATCATTATAACATATTAAAATTTAAACAAGTTTTCAGGTATACAACTTATTCAACATTTTTTTTAGCAATTAAAAAAAATTATGGATACGGATATTAGAAATGGCAATATTCAACCTTTGCCTGCCACGGTTTTTGAAGCTCATGAAATAGAACAGGCATTTAGGCACTTAGTTGGTGGAAAACATATTGGAAAGGTTTTGATAAAAATGCGTGACAATCCCGAAGCTCCTGAAACTTTACCAGTCCGAGTTCTAAGCCAAGTTTACTTTAAACCACACATGACCTACGTCATTCCCGGAGGCTTAGGTGGTTTTGGAATGGAATTAGCCGATTGGATGGCTACGCGTGGAGCACGGAAGCTCGTGCTAAGCTCAAGTCGAGGAATATCGAAGGATTATCAATCTTATCGGATTGCGTATGTATTTTCCTATTCTAATTTTAGTGATGTCATATTTACATATTATTATTACAATGATAGACTCTGGAAAACTTACGGCTGTGAAGTAGTAGTAAATACTGCGGATATATCTACAATTGAGGGTTGCCGTAACCTTTTGCAAGATGCCACAAAACTAGGCCCAGTGGGTGGAATATTCAACTTGGCAGTTGCTTTACGAGATGGTATATTTGTCAATCAAAATGAGGAACACTTTGTACAGAGCTTCTCTCCTAAGGCGATTGCTACTAAATATTTGGATACAGTATCTCGAAAATTATGTCCTAAACTAGAACACTTTGTGGTGTTCTCAAGCATATCCTGTGGTCGAGGTAACGCTGGACAATCAAATTATGGAATGTCCAATTCAGTAATGGAACGAGTCATTGAGCAGCGCTCTAAGGACGGACTGCCTGCAAAGGCTATTCAGTGGGGTGCTGTGGGGGAAGTCGGACTTGTCGCAGATATGGCGGAAGATAAAATCGATATTGAAATCGGGGGGACATTGCAGCAACGAATTTCATCGTGCCTGCAGGAACTAGATACCTTACTCACGGCGGAAGCACCGATTGTATCCAGTATGGTTGTGGCTGAAAAACGTTTAAGTCAGCTCGTAAATGAAAGTGTTATCAGTGCAGTAATGAACATAATGGGAATACGAGACTTGAAATCAATTTCTCTTGATGGTACTTTATCCGAAATGGGGATGGACTCATTAATGGCTGTGGAAATCAAACAAACCCTAGAACGAGATTTCGAATTAATTTTGTCTCCGGAAGATCTGCGTTCTCTAACATTCCAGAAACTACAAGAGTTTGAAGATGCTAGGACGAAAAATAATACAGATGCAGTGAAAAAATTATTCACTTCTGATAATGAGCTGTCTGGAATAGAATTAATGATGAATATATTGGGTGACGAGTCTAAGAACAATCAAATAATAGTTCCACTTAATTCGGATTTACCTCTGTCCGAGAATAATGAATCTCCTATTATAATAATTCCCGGAATAGAAGGAATAGCTAGTCCTGTCTGGTATAACTTAAGCTCAAACTTGAATAGTAGAGCGCATGTTTTACAACTCCATCAATTCGCTAAATTTGAAACTATTAATGAAATCAGTGCAGAAGCATTCAAGGTAAGTTTCAATTATAAAGCTTTGTTTAGATTTGCAAAAAGTTCATGTGTTAAAGAATTACAAATTATTTTTGATATGCTTGTGAAATGCTTTATTTTAAAAAACGATTCCAATATAAATAACAAAATTGGTAGATATTTAAATAATATCAAATAATATCCATATATATTTATTGTATATTCTCTTAATGTAAACACCTACATATCTCTTTTTACGTGTTTTAGTATGTTGATGCTCTTTTCAACTCATCTAAGCCATTTTACCTGATTGGATATTCTTTCGGATCATTTCTGGCACTTAAACTGGCGTCAATACTGGAAAAATCAGGGCTTCGAGGACATATTTTGTTAATAGACGGTGCACCGAATTTTCTAAAGCAATTGATCAATATTTATCTTAAAGAGAATTATAGCGACAGTGATGTGTACGACCTAATCTTATCAAATGTCATTCGTCAATTATTCCCGGAGAAAACAAAGGAATCAATTTCGAATGATTTGGGTAATCTCTATACTCATGAACAGAAATTAGAGTTCTATTTGGATTGTATAAGTGACCAGAGTGTATACACCAAAGATTACTCGAGAGATTTGGTCGAAGCCATATTCCGAAGAATTAAAATGGCTTCAACGTTTGACGAAGATAGCATGAAGGGCTTGAAGTCCCCCATCACGTTAGTTCGTCCAACAATGGTATCTCTTCAAAATATCGATGAAGATTATGGCATTTCTGTGTTGACTTCTGGTAAAGTCGATATTAAAGTGATTGAAGGCAATCATAGGAGTATACTAGACAACCCGGAGTTAACGCGGATTATAAATGCGTTTAATCCCACAGAACAAGATGAGAAAAACTTTCTGACTAACCTTCGAAATGAAAAAACGGGTTAGATTTTTATTCCAATTTCATTAATTCTATTAATGGGAATTAAACGAAAACTAAATATGTATATCTTAGTTAAAAAAATTAAAGAGAAGAGTAGTTTATTTGATAATAATTTAATATTTCCACTTTTCTCATTTCAATTCTAATCATAAATTTAAATAACGTTATTTTATTTCTGAAGTAAAATTGTAAATTTCTTCGTTTATAAAATAAATTATTATTATTGATTTTTTTATTGATGCTGTATGTCGTTCTTTTTTTATGCGCTGCACCCGTTGAAAATGGGTAAAAAAAAAAAGTTCGCAACGCTAAAGTCGTAGGCAACGGACAGAAGGATTCCCTGTGCTTTGCTTTGCCTTAGACGTCGATAGCAGCAGCATATACATACACACATACATATGTATATACACACATACAAATAAACTCAGCTGAAGACTTTAAATTTGAAATGTAGATGTCACGCCTCCTTCGCCCACAATTGAATAAAAAACACATATTCTAAACATAGAATTTTGACTTTTGGCATATATATTTGTAGAAACTATACAGAAGATATAACTTAATTGATTTTGCATGCTATCACTGCGACTGCGGGCAGCGCAGCTACAACAATGGAAGTAGAAGCATCTTTGCAGAGTATAGAAACTGTAATGGAACGTTAACTTTCGTGAACTGTAAAAAGATGTATGCATATGCTGCTGGCAAGGAAATTACAGGGTATCCAACTGCCGGTTTCATCCGACTGTAGCTTTTGCTTTGCTATATACTCGTATTTATACCATAACCTTGACATTGAGTCATTCACAAATCAGAAAGTGCCATGGAAAATGTCTCTATGCATTCTGGAAATTCCACCTCTCTTGCAGTTTTTATTTGCATATTTAGAGTAGAGTTGGGCCGTCCACTGCCTATCTCCTTTGACATATTTTAAACATAAAGGCATTATATAAACAATATATTTTTTGTGTACGAATAATTTATTCAAACCTTGGTTTGTTTAGTTTTACGCTAAATACTGAATTTGCAATGAGGGATTAATTTATGCATTTGATCACTTTTGAATTAGGTCAAGGTGACCATATTCTGCTTTAATGGTTTATTGAATTGGTAATTCGTTTCCGTAGTGAGTATATAAAAGCAAGGGAAATTGCCATTTATACGCCAGTTTGTTGATATTACTCGAACTCTGTTTAACTCTTAAAAAAAAGGATATCGTGATTTTGTTTGTAAAAACCTTTAATTGCTAGATGCTTCAAATCAGTGAAATGAATGACCAAAAACATAAAAAGTATTCAAAATCAAACTCTGAAACCAATGGAGATGACGTAGTCATTTCGGGAATGGCTGGAAAATTTCCGAATTGTCGAAATGTATCCGAGTACAAGTTTAACCTATACAACAAGGTAAATACGCATCTCGCGTATATTAGTCATCTTAACTAATTACCCCATTCTTTCAGATTGACATGGTAGATGAGGACGAGCGTCGCTGGCGCCATACTAATCCAGAGATTCCCAAGCGGAGTGGTAAGATCTATGATCTAGAAAAGTTCGATGCCACTTTTTTCGGTGTACACTACAAACAAGCACATACGTTGGATCCGCAGACAAGAATTTTGAATGAAATGGCCTACGAGGCGGTTGTGGATGCGGGTATATGCCCAAAGGTTTTACGTGGCTCAAACACCGGAGTATATATAGGCTCATGCATCTCCGAGTCAGAAAACACCTGGTACTATGAAAAAATATCGCCTGGTGGTCTTGGAGCCACTGGCTGTAGTCGTGCTATGATGGCAAATAGAATTTCTTACTCCTTGGGATTGGAAGGCCCTTCCTTCATGCTAGATACGGCTTGTTCAAGCTCAATGTATGCCTTAGACAATGCAATAACAGCACTTCGAATTGGCGAAATTGATGCAGCAATCATTGGTGGTGCCAACCTGACTCTTCACCCTTATATTACTCTTCAATCTGCTCAGTAAGATAAATGAATCTGAATTCCAGATCAATTAACATTTCTCATTCGTTGGTTATCCATGAAATTAATCGAAAAAACTATTTTTTTTACTAATACATATTATTTAAGCCTTGGTACATTGTCTGCGGATGGATATTGTCGTCCTTTTGATAAGGCTGCAAGTGGATACACACGCTCGGAGGCAATCAGCTGTATATTTCTCCAAAGGAAACGAGACGCTAAGAGAATTTACGCAACTGTCATTCATTCGAAAACTAATTGCGATGGATTCAAGCCTGAAGGCATTACATATCCATCTGGAAAAGTACAAGAGAAACTACTGGCTATGTTTTACAAAGAAATCGATGTGAACCCAAGCGATCTGGGATTCTTGGAAGCCCATAGCACCGGTACCGTTGTTGGTGATCCTGAAGAGTGCTCGGCTATAGATAATGTTGTTTGTAGCCAAAGAGAAGAATCTCTACTAGTAGGTTCTGTGAAGTCAAATGTGGGACACACAGAACCCACTGCTGGTATGTGTTCACTTGTCAAAGCGTGTTTTGTATTCGAAACAGGAATAATTCCCCCCAACATTAACTTTACCCAAGTTAGACCTTCAATTCCATCTTTAGTGGAAGGAAGGTTAATTGTAGTCAAAGATTGTACTCCTCTTCCAAAACCATATATTGCAATTAATTCATTTGGATTTGGAGGTGCTAATGCTCATGCGCTGTTAAAGGGTCACTCTAAAACAAAAGTAAACTTTGGCTTACCCGAGGATGATCTTCCACGCCTGGTTACTTGGGCTGGCAGAACGGAAGAAGCCTGTAATGAAATTTTCAATGGAGTTGAAAATAAGCCTTTGGATGCAGAGTTCATAGGACTATTACACAACATACAGGAGGAAGAAGTGACTGGTATGGTGTTTCGTGGCTATGGCGTATTTGCCAAAAACGGAGTGGAACCAGCCAAGTCATTGGCGAAGGATGTACAACATTACACTGGTCTAAAGCGGCCCATTGTCTGGGTATACAGCGGTATGGGTTCGCAGTGGAACGAAATGGGTTTATCGCTAATGGCAATACCTCGATTCAGGGAATCTATTGAAGCCTTACATAAGACTTTAATGCCTAAAGGATTGGACCTAATTGACATCATTACTTCAAAAGATCCTTCGATTTATGAGAATATTCTCAACTCCTTTGTCGGTATTGCTGCTGTGCAAATTGGATTAACTGACCTTCTTCGCTCACTAAATCTGGAACCCGACTACATTATTGGACATTCTGTTGGAGAACTGGGCTGTTCCTATGCAGATGGTGCTCTAACAGCTGAGCAAATGATACTTGCTGCATACTATCGTGGCAGGGTCAGTCTTGAATCGAAAAAGATCAAAGGTGCAATGGCTGCTGTGGGTATTGGATACACAGCTATCAGACCCATGCTACCTGAGACTATTGAAGTGGCTTGTCATAATTCAGCGGAATCCTGCACAATCTCAGGCCCAATCGATGATATTACTAAATTTGTTGCTGATTTAAAATCGAAGGGCATATTTGCGAAGGAAGTACCATGCTCCAATATTGCTTATCATTCAAGATATATATCTCAAATGGGTCCTCAATTATTAAAACATTTAAAACAAATTATTCCACACCCGAAGTCTAGAACATCCAAGTGGCTTAGTTCAAGTGTCCCGAAGAGCGAGTGGGATAAACCTGATCAAAAATTATGCTCTGCGGAATACCACACTAACAACTTGTTGAGCAGTGTATTATTCGAGGAGACCTCAGCTCTTCTACCAAAGAATTCGTTAACTATTGAAGTTGCTCCCCATGGTTTATTGGGTGCAATCCTGAAGCGATCTATGCCGAACGGAGTTCATATTCCATTGACACAACGGGGTAACAAGAATAATGCTCTCTTCTTCTTGACAGCTCTTGGCAAGTAAGTAACATAAATTCAACCTATTGAAATTGATCAACATTTCCTTTCGTTGATGTGGTTTCCAGACTATATCAAAACGGTGTGATAGTCCCCGTAGCCAGGCTATATCCCAAGGTTGAGTTTCCTGTATCTCGATCTACACCAAACATCAGTTCACTTATTCGTTGGGATCACAGTGAAGATTGGTTTGTGGCAAATTATGGAAATATCAAATCAAGTGGGGAACGTAAAGTTGTCATAAATCTTACCACCGATAATGACGAAATTATAAGTGGACATGTAATAGATGGTAAAGTTTTAGTTCCTGCTACATGTTACTTACAATATGTTTGGGAGACATTTTCTCTTATGTATTATGGTCCAAGCTATATGAATGTGGCAGTAGAGTTTGAAGAAGTTCGTTTCCTAAGAGCTACGAGTATGCCCCAAAATGGAGACGTTACGCTTACAATTATGATTAATTACGGAACAGGACATTTTGAGGTTAGTTGACTTAACGATGTAATAATTAATTTGATGAAAAACTATTTTATTTTCAGATTACGGAAGGAGGTAGCCTAGTTGTTATTGGAAAAATCTCTGAGGATACAAATCCAGCTTTACCAGAAGTAAATGACTTCCAATCCAACTCGGACTTACCAATTGTTTCTAAAAAAGATTTTTATAAAGAACTCAAGTTACGGGGATACCATTACAATGGAGCTTTCCGAGCGGTAAGAAGTGCTCGTTCGGATGGGTTATATGGAAAAGTTGAGTGGAACAACAACTGGGTGACATTTATGGACGCAATGCTACAGATTCAGATATTGGGTACAGACTCCCGTTCTCTACTGCTTCCAACCGAAATTCGCAAAATTCGCATTAACGGTAAACACCATTCGAAACTAGTAACCGAAATGGATTCTCAGGAACGCGTTTTTGATGTCTATATCGATAAGAAAATGGATCGTATTGTGGCAGGGGGTATTGAAGTGATTGGACTCTCCGTTAATTCTGTACAAAGACGTAGACCACCAGGCATACCAGTATTGGAAACGTATGAGTTCTTACCCCATCTGCCCACTCCAGCCGTAACTCTATCAAATGCGACGAGAATTTGTGTACAAATTGCACTTGAAAACATTTCAATTCCAAACATGAAAATGGTAGAGGTAGACACAGATGGCAGAGACACAATTTTTGACATGTTTGTGGACGCTATCGAAGATTTACCTTTAGTTACTGGAGAATATCTGTACTTAACCGGAAGACAGATACCCGAAATTCCTTGCATACATGTTGAAAATGGAAAACTATCAACTCAATCTAATTACCATTTTGTTATCGCTGGTGGAGTTTGTGGAGCCCTTAATGAGGATGTGATTCAGATTTCTCAGAAAGTTCTTGTGGAGAATGGCTTCCTCCTAATCAGAGAGCGTTCTGCTACCAAAATAAGCAGTTGGAAGCTTCCTGAACACTTTCGATTAATCACCGTAATACCCATTGACAGTAACATGGAAGTTCTCTTACTTCTCCAGAAGATTCCTAAGAAACTCAAAATTCAACCAACAGTTGTGAAAGTATCGGACAGCGATATGCGCTTTGAATGGATAAGTCAAGTACAGTCTGCTCTTACTAACAAAAGTCCTGTTGTTCTGTATGCGTTCAATGAAAAACTAAATGGATTAATTGGATTAGTAAACTGCCTCCGCAAGGAACCCGATGGTAATCTGGTTACTTGTTTCTTCATCGATGACACTAATGCTCCGGACTTCAACTTATCAGACCCATTTTACTCCACTCAGTATTCATTGGGGTTGGCTATCAACATATACCGTAATGTAAGTTACTGACATATAAATTTGAACCAGTTCGGATTATCATTGACAATCATTAATTGCAGGGTTCTTGGGGTAGCCTTAGGCACTTACAACTTTTGCCTAATGATGATCTCCGGCCTAGAGTGGATCATATATACGGAAATGTGATACAACGAGGAGATTTATCATCTCTCCGGTGGTTTGAAGGCCCTCTGGAATCACAAGACTGTGATGTTAAAATTATGTACTCCTCCTTGAATTTTAAGGACATCATGTTTGCAACCGGTCGATTGTCAATCGAACTTATCAGTTCTAGCCGAATGAATCAGAATTGTGTACTTGGCTTTGAGTATTCAGGAATTGATATGAAAACCGGACGCCGAATAATGTGTATGACTTTCAAGAATGGACTCGGATCATTATTGGACACTCCCTCACCCTTTACGTGGGAAATTCCGGATCATTGGTCTTTTGAGGAGGCAGCTACGATTCCTACTGTTTATGTAACGGTTTATTATGCATTCTTCATAGTTTCTAACATCCGCAAGGGGAAGAGCATACTAATACATGCCGGAAGTGGAGGAGTAGGCCTGGCTGCGATCCGAGTGGCTTTGGCTTATAATATGGAAGTATTTACCACTTGTAGCACACCTCAGAAGAAGCAATTCCTGTTGGATACGTTCCCTCAATTAAAAGGTATGTATTTATTACGTATCTATTTTGAAATTATGCATGCTAGCTATTATTATGTTTAACACAATTTTGTGCTTTTCCAGCATCGCATATTGGCAATTCGCGTAATACTTCCTTCGAACAGATGGTGCAACGTGAAACCAAAGGAAAAGGAGTTGACTTTGTATTGAATTCTCTCTCAGAAGACAAACTACTAGCTTCCATACGTTGCCTTGGTGAACTTGGAAAATTCTTAGAGATCGGCAAATTTGACATGGCAAATGATAAAAAGTTAGGGTTAAAAATTTTTCTCAAACAACTCTCTTTTCATGCGATATTAGTTGACAAATTGTTTATGGGACCCGAGGAAGTGATTTGGGTGAATATGATATAATTTATTTATTCAAAACATATATTACAATTCTTGATTTTTCAGAATATAAAAGACTTAATAGAGATCGACATTAAAAACGGCATTATTCAGCCGCTGCCAACCACTGTCTTTGAAGCTATTGAAATCGAGCAGGCGTTTAGGCATATGATCGGTGGAAAACATATTGGAAAGGTTTTGATAAAAATGCGTGACAATCCCGAAGCTCCTGAAACTTTACCAGTCCGAGTTCTAAGCCAAGTTTACTTTAAACCACACATGACCTACGTCATTCCCGGAGGCTTAGGTGGTTTTGGAATGGAATTAGCCGATTGGATGGCTACGCGTGGAGCACGGAAGCTCGTGCTAAGCTCAAGTCGTGGGATATCGAAGGATTATCAATCTTATCGAATTGCGTATGTATTTTCCTATTCCAATTTTAGTGATGTCATATTTACATATTACTATTACAATGATAGACTCTGGAAAACTTACGGCTGTGAAGTAGTCGTAAATACTGCGGATATATCTACAATTGAGGGTTGCCGTAACCTTTTGCAGGATGCCACAAAACTAGGCCCAGTGGGTGGAATATTCAACTTGGCAGTTATTTTACGAGATGGTGTATTTGTCAATCAAAATGAGGAACAGTTCGTACAGAGCTTCTCTCCTAAGGCGATAGCTACTAAATATTTGGATATAGTATCTCGAAAATTATGTCCTAAACTAGAACACTTCGTGGTGTTCTCAAGCGTATCCTGTGGTCGAGGTAATGCTGGACAATCAAATTATGGAATGTCCAATTCAGTAATGGAACGAGTCATTGAGCAGCGCTCTAAGGACGGACTGCCTGCAAAGGCTATTCAGTGGGGTGCTGTGGGGGAAGTCGGACTTGTCGCAGATATGGCGGAAGATAAAATCGATATTGAAATCGGGGGGACATTGCAGCAACGAATTTCATCGTGCCTTCAGGAACTAGATACCTTACTCACGGCGGAAGCACCGATTGTATCCAGTATGGTTGTGGCTGAAAAACGTTTAAGTCAGCTCGTAAATGAAAGTGTTATCAGTGCAGTAATGAACATAATGGGAATACGAGACTTGAAATCAATTTCTCTTGATGGAACTTTATCCGAAATGGGGATGGACTCATTAATGGCTGTGGAAATCAAACAAACCCTAGAACGAGATTTCGAATTAATTTTGTCTCCGGAAGATCTGCGTTCTCTAACATTCCAGAAACTACAAGAGTTTGAAGATGCTAGGACGAAAAATAATACAGATGCAGTGAAAAAATTATTCACTTCTGATAATGAGCTGTCTGGAATAGAATTAATGATAAATATATTGGGTGACGAGTCTAAGAACAATCAAATAATAGTTCCACTTAATTCAGATTTACCTCTGTCCGAGAATAATGAATCTCCTATTGTAATAATTCCTGGAATAGAAGGAATGGCTGGCCCTGTCTGGTATAACCTTAGCTCAAACTTGAATAGTAGAGCGCATGTTCTACAACTCCATCAATTCGCTAAATTTGAATCTATCGATACAATCAGCGCAGAAGCATTCAAGGTAAGTTTCAATTGTAAAGCTTAATTTAGATTTGTAAACATTTTGCATGTAGAAGAACAGGTAATAGGTAAATTTCATAAATTGTTTGGGATTCGATTTATGTAAACATATATTTGTTACAATTAAAGTCCCCTATTTTACACAGTAGCAAATAATATCCAAATATATTTATCCTATTATTTATCCTATATTTTATAAATTTCCTAAATTTTTCTGTTTCAGCATCTCAAACCTCTTTTCAACTCATCTAAGCCATTTTACCTGATTGGATATTCTTTCGGATCATTTCTGGCACTTAAACTGGCGTCAATACTGGAAAAATCAGGGCTTCGAGGACATATTTTGTTAATAGACGGTGCACCGAATTTTCTAAAGCAATTGATCAATATTTATCTTAAAGATAATTATAGCGACAGTGATGTGTACGACCTAATCTTATCGAATGTAATTCGTCAATTAATCCCCGAGAAAACAAAGGAATCAATTTCGAATGATTTGGGTAATCTTGATACCCATGAACAGAAATTAGAGTTCTTTTTGGATTGTATAAGTGACCAGAGTATATACAGCAAAGATTACTCGAGAGATTTGGTCGAAGCCATATTCCGAAGAATTAAAATGGCTTCAACGTTTGACGAAGATAGCATGAAGGGCTTGAAGTCCCCCATCATGTTAGTTCGTCCAACAGTGGTATCTCTTCAAAATATCGATGAAGATTATGGCATTTCTGTGTTGACTTCTGGTAAAGTCGATATTAAAGTGATTGAAGGCAATCATAGGAGTATACTGGACAACCTAGAGTTGACTCGGATTATAAATGATTATAATCCCACATTTCAGGATGAACCACTATTCAACAAGCTTATTCGAAATGAGCAAACGGGTTAAATGAAAATGTAAATGACTTTGTATGTACTGTTATATTTGAAAAAGAAAAGTTTAAATGAAACATTTGGAAACTGCATTATCCTGTTTTTTTATGCACACAGGCTCTTTACCATAAAAGGGCTTATGCCTACAAAAATCCTATTTTCAATTATCGGAAACTCGGAAAGCTACAGTCGGATGCAACCGACAGTAGGAGACCCTGTACTTTCCTTTGCACACACACACGCTAACAGACACTCACACATAGCGCAAAGTCACACGCAACCACACATACGCTCGCTCTGCTCCCCCCTTACCTAGCGCAGGGAATTGAATCTTGAATATCTCCGGTGTTTATTATCCGATTGCGCCACAATTCACAGCACAGATTAAGGTCGCTATATGCTCATTGTATGCTAAAGCACAAGTTTGTTGTTGTTGTTTTTTTTACATATGTATGTACAAACATATTTACGTACATACATCATACTAGGCTGTTTGAAAAGTCCGCGGCCTAACCAATTAAAAAATATTTTTTTTAAAAAAAAAAACATATATTCTTCAACATAGTCGCCTTTTAGCTCAACATAACGATTATAACGCTTTTCAATCAATTCGATACCCTTTTTGTAGTATTCGGCAAAAAAGTCCTCAAAATAGGGGTCTGTCTAGGCCATCACTTCTTCATTTGAGTAGAAACGCTTTCCTGAGAGCCATCTTTTGAGGTTTGGGAACAGATAATAATCGCACGGGACCGAATTTGGACAGTACGGTGGATGATCGAGGATTTCGTAGCCTAATTCGATTAATTTAGGGATGGTCTTTATGGCTTTGTGCGCTGGTTCGTTGACTTGTCAGCATGACACACGCGGCAGCCATCGCGCACAGAGCTTTTGCATGTTCAAATGATAATGCAAAATATTAAACACAGGTCTATTGAGATGTTTACGATGTCAGCTATCTCACGGAGTTTCAATTTTCGATCAGCACCCACAAGAAGATCGATTTTTTCCATCATTTTGGGCGTAACCACGTCTGAAGACCTTCCTGAACGCGGTGCATCATTTGTGCTCATATGACCCATTCGAAATTGTTGTATCCACTTCTTAACCATTGTATTTCATGGTGCAGAGTTCGCATAATATTTATCAAGCTTCTCCTTCGTTTCTTTATCCGTTTTTCCTCTCAAAAAATAATGTTTAATGGGAGCACGAAATTTGTTTGTTATAATTTTTTTCACAAAGACCAATATGATACACTTTCAACAGCTGTAAAAACCAAACCACTTGACAGATGCTCATGAAATTTTTAACGCGGTCTTTTAAAAGTTGGTACTTGTCAAAAAAAAATTCGGATTCGATATTTGGAGCGCCCTTCCTATGTAGGCCGCGGACTTCTCAAACAGCCTAGTACATTCATTCATTCGCGCGAACGCAGGGGCAAAGCCCCCTAGTTTAATATAAGTTTTTAAAGTCCCCCGCTGGCTACCTAATTTGGGGATCTAGAGTTTTTGGTTCGAGCTGGTTGCAAAGCTCCCAAAACAAATCGTAGATGCCACAGAACTTGGAGAGTTTTCATTTTTGGAGTAATTAGGAATAGTGCGTTGGATATTGAAATACAATTCACTTTGAATACTTACAGTGAAAATTCCCATAGCAGGCAGCTCTCTTATGCGGACACTACATTCGATTTAGTCAACGTTTTCGAACGTCTCTGCTTTCTTTCCTCAAAAGACTCTTTTTGGCAGTCGCTGATTTCTATTATACGAGCGCTGACGATGCATAGAAACTTGAAATTCCAAATAAAACCTCTCATGCTCGAACGCAATCCTCTTTTTAGCCTGTTCGTGAAACAAAATAAAATGACAGTTACAGACTGAAAAGTCGATACTCTAGCGTTTCGCAGAAAGGAATAGGGAATTGGTAGTGGGGAAAATGAATTTGCATATTATTTGTATACAAGATAAGTAAAATTATGCAAGCCCTCTCTTATCGGGGCACTCCCTTGGCGCCGGGGAGCGTCCCGCCAAGAGAGTTTCCACAGTAAATGCTGATATTCAATTTACTCCAGTTAGTAATATAGTATAAGAAATTCAATTTGTACCAGTGTAGCTCAAGAAGTACCAACATATTGTGAAGTTTTAATAAAAATAACAATAATAATAATAATAAAATTAAAAATAATAATAAAAATAATAATTCAAACATCTTTAAATCTTAATTGACTGCAAAGTATACGTACACATGTGTATACCTTTTGATAATGTGCAGCCTACGGCGGTGTTTTAAACGCCTGTTGAACCGTTTGCTGGAGCAGCTGCATTTTGTGGTAAGTGGCGACACGACAAAAGGTTTGGAGGAGCGTTTCGATATCCTTGCCGCTAATCAGAGGCACAAAATCACCTGCACATGCACAGAATTCACTTAAGTTCTCTCGTTTGATTTCGCTGCAACGAGAACATCGCAGATCTTGCAGTACATAGGACATTAACTTGCGTTGAAACACATCGATCATGCGCATCTCAATCTCCTCATTGTCATAGGCCACATAGCACTGGGAGCACAACCAAACAGGACTGCAAATAAACGAAACGAATTAGCCATGGAATCCGTTGAATAAAGCAAATAACTCACATGCCGTCCTTCATGGCGCGTTGTTTATCCTTGCATAAATCCAGATCGCGGCAATGATTGCACGCCTTGCAGATGACCTCTGTGATGATGTAAGTATCACAGGGATCTATCCACTCGGCCAGGTCGGAGAACTCGCCGATACCCACGAGGCATAGCATGTTTCGCCGCAGTTCGTTAATCTGATCGGCCAATCCCTTATCCACACTGAGCACCTTAACAATGACGCGTATGAGTTCCAAACCTGGACTGGGTTTACCCTTGCCGTAGTTCTTATGCAGCTTCAACACAAAGTCAAAGGCACAATGCGAAATATCCTTGATGGCCTGCTCGGTGCTTTTGCGTTCCGCCAAGGATTGCATAAAGAGCGTGAGCAAAGATTCAAACTTCTCCCGACATTCGTTCTCTTCTGGCAACTGTTCACCAATGGTCCAGTTGAGCTCCAAGTTGAGCTCTTCCTCCTGCTCAGCTTGTGGCTCGGACTCTACCTCCTGCACGTCATCGTCGCCGTCGCCGTCCTCCTCATTGTCAGTATCATCGGCTGGATTTGGACGTCCCGATCCTATGGCAGAGACTGTCTCATCTATACCTTTTGGCAAAGTGCCGCGTATACCCGAAAAGTTGGACTGATCCAGCCAGAGCATAAAGTTCCAACATTGCTCGAAACTGAGCTGAATCGAATGAAACATTTCCTTGTTCCTCAAACTCTGCACAATGTAGTCCACATAGCCCAGGGCATCCGACACCGACTTCTTGCCCGAGCTGAGCACGATTCGATTGAAATCTGCATAGATTATAACAGCACCCAGACGCTTGAACTCTGCTATTATCCTAAGGAACATTTTACGCATAAGATTGTTGAGGGATCTTCGCAAGGCTGGATCATAGAGCAGAGCGTTGCTGGATCTCACCCAGCGATAGAAGTGCACGATCTGAAAGTCGGAGAATATGTTCCGATTAATGGACACCTCTCGCAGCCATCCATTCACCATCGAGCGCATCACCCGGAAGGCGGCAGAGCACAGTGCGGTCTCATCGTAGCTAGGCAATGTCGCCGCCGGCACAGTGCCAATCATTTCCTCCAGCGATGCCTGCGGCAACACATCGAATGTGATGGCCGAATGGGCGCCTTCCATTTCCTGTATCCTATTGGACTGCAGTAAAGCGCTCACGGCCAAGCTGTCCAGGGCCAGTTCAACGCAGATATCGGGATAGAAACCAGGACGATTCTGTACTACCGTAATGTTCTCCTCGAACTCGGCTAGCAGACGACTGTCGTCTGCCTCTCGTCCGCCCAAGTCTGGCCGAGTGCTGGCTGACCACCAGAGCACAAAGTTATGCTTCTGCAGCAGGCGAGCAAAGAAGAGATCCGCACCAAAGAGCACCGTATCCGGTGGCATATTGCCAATGGGCACATGGAAGTACCGGCACTGATCCAGCATCAGTTCCAGCACATTGTTCAAGTTGAGGAAATGACGCACCACAGCGCGAGCACCTTGACGCTGCCAGTCAAGGCCAGAGAGCAGGCTGGCATCATCGGAAATGTGAATCTGTGCCTGCGGAAACTCCAGCAGGACTGGCATGGCTGCACTCAGCTTCCGCGCCTCCATGGCAGTCTGCAGGCAGAGTATAGTTGGACCTGGCTGCTCCTGCTTGTAGGCAGACAATGCCCGCTGCATGTGCCTGTAAATCTGCTTCACATCCACCTCGATTAGCACCTCAAAGCTAAAGTCCTCCGCTGGCAGCTGTAGGTTCTGCTGCTTGAGCAGAGCCAGACGCTCCGCCATGTACAGCTGCTTCATGTTGGGCATTTGATTGGCACGGACCGTGTCCAGGGCAAACACATAGGCCTTCTTGCTGGGCAGCAGGAACAGTGCCCAGATCTCCTTCTTTGCCGTGGGTATATTATGCTGATAGATGTAGATCTTGCGCAGCTTGGAGCCGGCATGCTGCAGATACCTAATGTGGGATTGTGGTCGTTGCTCCAGCTGCTCAATGTTGAACGTCTCCAGCTCACGTGTGGGCAACAACGCCAGACGACGCGCCTCCTCTCGCTGCACCCCACAAATGCAGCCCATGTCCATCAGTGCGCGAAACTCCAATGTGATTTGCGTCTCATAAATACCCTCGATATCCGGCGTGGCCAGATCCGCCAGCATGCCCAGGCAATTGTCGCGGAACAGCTGCTCCGGCACGCTGTACCTATAGAGATTGTAGACGGGTCGTGAGCGTGGCAGTACACGGTTCACCTTGCGCCACAATTGACCCTCCTCCGGTGGCGCTGCACTGCGCTGGTTCACGTAGAATATCCGCGGCACCATCAACTTGATCCGATGCAGCTCCTCTCCAATGAGCGCCCACACCGTAAACAGTCCCTGCTCATTTACTGCCACCACCTGGAGTATTTGCCAAGGCTGATCCAGCAGAGTGCGCTGTGCTCGTCTCAGAAATCCACCCAGTGTGCCAGTGGAGGTTGTTGCTCTGGCGGCCACATCGCTGGCATCACCTCCACTACCACGCTGTCGCTTGCTCTGCTGCCTACAACGTTGGCGCTGTTCCCGTTGCCACGCCCATTTGCGCTTCTGGAAGCGCACCCATTCCACAATCGTCTGGCGGGTCTCTCCAATAGCTGGCGGTGCGCCCAAGGCTTGGCGCCAGCTCTTTGGCTCTGCGGTGGCGGGTGCCTCCGTGGGTTCTTCCTCAAGCTCGACACGTTTGCGTTTGTTTACCAGCGGTCTGCCGGCCGCTCCCTCTGCCTCGCGCTCTGCCTTGCCCGCCAAATCCTCCATGTCAGCCAGCTCCAGTTGCTTGTCCTCCGCAGTAAGGGCAGCCTTGGGGCGAGGCCTGCTGGTGAACATCTCATTGATGCGCCGCTGCTTCAGCACATCGTTTTTCTCCAGCATTTTCTTGTGCAGCCAATCGGGATGTTGCACTCGCGGCACAGGATTGGCCAAGCCCTGCAGTGCAGCGGGTATAGTGATAATCTTCTGAATGGTGCCGCCCAAGCGCTCGATATAGTAGTTCCAGTCGAGGACATCACGAATATCCGCATCGCCCATGGTGTTGTCCTTCAGCCAGCGACGCAAGTGATGACGTCGCACACTCGGCTCCGATTGGAAGATGGCCAACGGCACCGCACGCTCCGTGACAGGTGCTCCTTCGGGTTTCTTGGAGATGATGTACTTACAGGCCAATCCGGCATCCTTGACCATCTGCTCGCCTAGGAACTCAGCCAGCCGCTTGGCTGTCGATATGGATGTACTTTTCTGAGCACCGTACTCTTCCAGTTTCTTCGACATGGACTTATTCTCGGCAATCAATTCGAAGAGTTCCGAGTCAGGCAGATTGGACCCACGACTGTAGAGCACGTCCAGCCAGTAGTCCGCCACCTTGGCCACCGATGCATAGCACTCCTCCAGCGTGCTGCCGGCCAGAAATGATTCAAAGACCGAACTCTGAAAGTTCTTGATGAGCTGCAGTTCACCACGTCGCTTCACCTCGAATCCCTTCAGCTCGGCCAGCGAGCCATCGAAATTGAAGACAGCGTAACGTTTCTTCAGCTTCTTGCCCTCCTCTTTGGCTGCCGGCAGCACCATGGCCAGGTACGGGCCGTCCACTTCGAAGAAAATCGAATTCTCTTCGCGTATCTTATAGGTGGGAGGATCTCCTGGTTGCAGCTCATGATACTGATCGTTGGTGAAGTGATCCTTGACCATTGTATTGAGCACCGCATTCGGATATGAGATGTTAATCTTCTGCTTCTTTGCATGCGTTGTGTGCACAGTGAACTCTTGCGGAAATGAGCCCGGCAAGATGCACCAGATGCCATCCGTATCCAGCTCCAAGGGGCGGCCAACGCGCTCGATGATCTCTCGCGCCTTCGTTATGATATTCGAGCCGGTCAGACAGACAATGCCCGCCATGGGCATGGAGTGCCAGCGTGCACCACGTCGCATCACATAGCCATAGAAGGAGTTCAGAATGCACTTGTGCGCCAACTGCAGTGAGTCATAGAGCACCTCACGTCCCTTGGCTGCCTTAATCTCGGCCGCATCGCCAGAGGCAACTGCTGCATTTACCGCCGCTTTGGCGGATTTGGTCAGACCCTTGTATTCATATCGACGATCTCGAAAGGCTCGCACTGTGTCCACATAGAAGCTATTCTCCTGCTGGCAAATGGTCGAGTTGCGTGTCTCCAGTTTGGTAATCTTGGTCTTCTTGTACGCCTTGCGGCAGTAGTCCGACAGACGCTTCTTCTCATAGGCAGCCTGATCCTCCTTGGACAGCGCATGGAAGGCACGTGTGGCACCGCCCGGAAAGAGTGGTGGAAACTTTTCCGTCTCCAGCTGCTGCTGAATCCGCTGGAACTCATTCCGTGAGGCTGGCAACATCTCACCTCGCCATAGCCAGTCCATATCACGCTTGCAACGCACTCCGGGCTTATTGTAGTCACAGGCAGCACAATCCATATCACTGACCATGGCCGAGGGCTGGAGACGATTGGTTAGAATGATATTGGGATACATGGCGCCCACATCCAAGTGATAGATGACCGGCTGTTCCAAGCGATTGGGTATATCATGCAGCCCTTGCAGTGCCTGTATAATCTCCTGCTTCACCTCTGACAGATTGCTTACCTGCTCCAGTGGAATACCCTCCTCTACCTCGATGGCATGCTTGAGCACAGCGTCCACTTGCTGCATCAGCTGCTGTACCATATTGGGATCCAGCCTGAAGCGACAGGGTATATCCGCGCGAAAGACGCCCGACTCCAGCGCCTCCACATGGCCACCCACATAGGTCTCAGAGTCAAGGACGTGTCCCTCGTTGGAGAGCTTATTCAGCTCGCTCTGATGCTTGTTGGGAAACACAATGTTGGCATGGTAGGCCTGCACCATGAGCAGCGTTTCGCACAGCGTGCCAGAGCCCTTACGCAAGATCTCATCCGGTTCCATGGGTATAATGGTGTTCAAGGCGAATATAAAGGGATGCACATACTTCATATAGAGATAGTAAGTGGCCACTGCATCGGAGACTGAGTAATTGGCCAGCACCTGTGGCTGCTCCACTGCCATGCGGCACATGTCCTCGGGATCCAATTCGACAGGATCATAGCGCAATTTGGCCTTGGCCACCGCCTTCAGGCCCTGTGAGCCAACGGGCAAGTAGGAATCACGCTTAACCCAGCACAGGCAATCCATGTGGATAGATGGGCGACTCAAGTAATTGCCATCACGCAGCTTGGAGAAGCCGATCTCCTCCTTCATATCCAGGTCATACACAGCTGCGCGTGTCTCCACAAAGGGCCAGTCGAAGAAGTCCCCATTGTAGGTGACAATAATGTGCGGCCGCACCTCCATGATGTGATCGAAGAATTTCTGCAGCAGCTGCAACTCGTTCGCCTCATTGAACACCACGAAATTTCCCTCAAATTCCGGCTTGGGCGTGTACTCAAAGTCAGCCACTTTGGACGAGATGATCTCCCGGTTGGTTATCAGGTAGCCCTGGCCATCTATCATATACGATATCATCATAATCTGATCGGTTTGTGCATCGGGAAATTTCAATGGCAACTTTGTGGTTTCTATATCAAAGGCCAGTACGACGGGTTCCGGCCGATCCAGTATATCCGGGCGGCAGGTAATGATGGGCATTTCGGTGCCACTGCGACAGCGTATGTTGTACCACTGTCCGCAGAAGATGCGCAAGTCTATGGATACCCGCACATGATACGGCACATCGTGCTCCCGTATATCCATTATGCAATCCATATAGTCCTGCTGCCGTTTATTACCAATATCCTCGGCACTGCTGGCTGCGGATTGCGCCAATGAACTGGCCAGCATCTGCATATAATACGTATTTGATTTCTCCCGTTCCGTATTGCGTCGCACTGCAGCCATTAGCTCACGCCGCACCTTAGTCATGGCGGTCTGATTGAGAAATGTCAGCTTGATGTAGTGCTGCTGCAGTCCCGATAAATGATTAGCCAAGTCCAAGTCCTCCTTGTTAATGTGCTCCAGGCTGGCTATCTGACCGGCGTATTTGCGGCCCAAGAAACGTGCCACCTCCAGCTGCATATTAGCATCCGGGCGTATCATAAGGTACGGCTTATAGGGCACAGTGCATTTGAATCTAGTGCCATCCATTTGTATAAAAAATAGATCCAAGGCGGCAATCAGTCTGCGATCATCGTCCAGCACTTCGTTCTATAGAATATAGTTATTACAAATTAATACGTGATTTAATTCTTTCCTACTTACAGCGTGCATATTGATCAGATAGCCCGTACGCTCCAGACTATCTTTGACCCTGTCAAAGCCATATTTCGAATCGATTTTATCATTCTCCCGCGACTGACGGTAGCCTGCCTCGTTGAAGAAGTCATCTCTGGTGAGCACTTTTTTATTAGCAAATGTAATTACATTAAATAAAAGCAGTTTCCACTCACCCTTCTGCTCGTGTTTCACTCACAAATTTTCCCGTGTTCTGCAACACTTTTGCCTTGCCAGCTTCAGCCATTTTGCGCTGTTTATACTCTCTGCATTTAATTATACTTTATTGTAAAGCGCAATAATAATAATAAACCGCACTTGTTGAACAAATTAATTTCGCGAAGCTAAAAAAAACGCGCGTAACTATCGATTATCAAGACATTTCGCGGCTCACTGTTGCTACGCCGGTCTTATCGAGCATTGAGCAACTCTGATTCAATATATTACATACGATGAGCGCTAGATGGCGGTAATAATATAAAAATGCTGTATTCTAAAAGATATTTCATGAACAAATTATTGACATATTTTTCTTTTAAACATTTTCATTACTGTAACTATTATATCCCATATCTTTATTGATTTAAAAGAAAATATGAAAGTTGGTGCAAAAACACCAAGTGTGGAGGTCGGTTCAATGTAGTTTAGTACAACATAGTTGCCGCCAGCTGGCGCCACTCGCAGTCAACTTCAAGTGAGAACAGTTTTTGCACCAAGCTAAGTTTGCTAAATTTGAAAATGTAACGTATTTCTCGGTTAAATGTAGTTTAGTACAACATAGTTGCCGCCAGCTGGCGCCACACGCAGTCAACTTCAAGTGAGAACAGTTTTTGCACCAAGCTAAGTTTGCTAAATTTGAAAATGTAACGTATTTCTCGGTTAAATGTAGTTTAGTACAACATAGTTGCCGCCAGCTGGCGCCACTCGCAGTCAACTTCAAGTGAGAACAGTTTTTGCACCAAGCTAAGTTTGCTGCATAACGAATTTCAAAATGTAACGTATTTCTCAATTTAAATTTTGCAAATTATATTTGTTAAGCGTCTTTAATATTAATTATTAAGTAATTAGTATTATTTATGTTATTAAAGACGCGTTTTCAATTTTGCTATTATAGAATGTGAAAAGCTGTTTTTTGTGGCTTACTTTTTTTGTTACTTGAGTGAACCCAAATTTAAACCAGCGCACACATCTATACATGCTAAAGCTACATGCACACAAGCCTGTTTAGTTGACGCTTTAATATGTTTGGTTTTCTAGCTGCTTTGCATTGTGCATACACACATACACACATGCGCTCATATTTTCAGTTTCACATCAAATTACACACGCACACAAGTAAATTCATTCATAAAATCCGGCTCACCTACACGCGTAGTAAAAATGCAGTCGCCAAGCAGCACACACACACACTCATACACACAAACACTCCACTGGCAGCGTACAACTAACTGTATTTTTGAGAATCGCATAGGAAAGCAATGCAAAGGCAGTTGATATTTGAAAATCGTTCGGTTACGCAAAGAAGAGACGTTAAAGGTACGTGCCAGCTCTGCGCTATCGATAGAAATAGCTAAATTGACAGCACTGATCGCAATACGCATTTGTATCCCCAATTTCCATTTGGCAAACAGTGGGCACAATTTGACAATGAAAACGCTGTTGTGTGTCACTGTGTGTCTCTTGAGAGATGAGAGTGCCTCGCTCCCAAACACACACATACAGGCACTACTCGCTGAGACAGCCTAAACACACACACA
The DNA here is from genome assembly GCA_035045005.1 of Liodrosophila aerea. Classification (NCBI taxonomy): domain Eukaryota; kingdom Metazoa; phylum Arthropoda; class Insecta; order Diptera; family Drosophilidae; genus Liodrosophila; species Liodrosophila aerea. Next base: position 130,676 of record JAWNNL010000647.1, on the reverse strand, counting down.
CACACGCACACATAGGCACATGCAGTGTTCTGACCACGCAGTGTTGTTTTTTTAATTTAACTGCTGTTGTTTTTGTTGTTTGCTTTATTCTGATTTTATTTTCGCTCAACCTGTGTGTCAGCACGAGCGTGTGTGTGTGAGTGAGCTCGCTCTTTGCGAAAAATCCGCTCTCTTTGTGGCTCCCACGCGCTCTGTTCCACGGATCTGCAATATTCGCATTTGACAAAATATATTTTGCATGTGCATATGTTTGTTTGTATATATATATTTGTATGTATGTAAATACTTGTACATACGTATATGTATACAGAATTCTGGCCTATGTACTGTCCGTGTTGCAATTACTCTCGCTTTTTTAGCGTTATCAGTTGGCGCTCTCACTATTCCTGCTTGTTCTGCTGATTCCGATTCTGCTCTTCGTCTTGCTCTGCTTCAGACACACTTGCTCCGCTCACATGCACACACACACACGCACACACATGCACATGTACTCATGAGGGACGCGTCGGCGTTTCGGTGCTCGCTGCTCGCTGCGCCGCCTGCTTTAGTTTGCTTTCGACTCTCTTAGCGCTTGCACGCGGCATTTCGAGCGTATTTTTGTGGCTCCGTCGAGTGTGTGTGTGTGTTTTGAATATATTCGATTTGACTACTGTTTAACCAACAACAGTACAACACGCAGCAAAGGCAATAATAATAATAATAATAATAATAGAACAACATTTAATTAGCACGAAAACTCACGCCGAGATCGCGAGTGCGTCGCCGCCGCAGTCGCGTCACCCGCCAAGAAGCAGCGACGAAAACAAAAAGAAAAGTAAAAGCAAAGGCAAATCGCTGCAAATTCGATAGTCAAAGAATATTGTTGCTGTTGTGAATTTGAATGTTATCGAAACGAGTGCAATAGAATACAGAATACTGTGTATTAATATTCATAATCTGCTGTGCCTCTAATACTTGCAACACAGAGCCATACATAGAGACAGGCAAAAGAGTCCGAAATCTGTCTACAAAACCACAAAATCGCTTAAAATATCGGTTGTGCGTGTGCCGCATCTTTCTGTGTGTGTTTGTGTGTGTGCATTTATATGTGCGTCTGTATGAGTGGGTCGCACTGATCCATCGTCGTCTTCGTTCGATTGCTGCCAAGTCAGCGTCGCTGTCAGCGTCAGCGTCAACGTCAACGTCGGCGTCAGCGTCTTATAAGCCAAGCGATCCCAATTCCTCAGCGTTTCCTTTCGTGCGCTTTGTCTCAGGCACGTACGTAATCTGTTGCTTTGCCGGGGCATAATCAACCTGCCTGCTGATCCGCGCGATATAAGATACAGATACAGATACAGACACAGACACAGACTGAAGCAGAGATACAGAGAGCGAAAGAGTGTGTCTGTCTGCAGCTCCTGCACTGTGTTGTTGCCCCATCAAGATTATGCGCCTAATTTGAAGTTGTAATTAATTTGGATACCCTAATAAAAAAGAGCATAAAGAACACTTGAAAAGCCAACAACAACCCCACGGCGGAAGGCAGAGACAAAGAGGAGAGCGACAAAAGACCAACTAACATTTCGCGGGGCGTGGCACCGCCTCTATTTTATAGCCCCACCGGTGAGTGAAGTGATGAAAAACAGTAGTAGTTTAGCTATTTTTAACCAACTGAAAAACCCTTGCCTCTTCGAGGTGTGTGTGTGTGTGAGTGAGTGTGTTAGTGTGTGTGAGTGTGTTGCCTGTTTTCTTGAATGAAACTAGGGAAAACTGGTTTGGGACAAGCGGCTACTGCAGCTTAATCACTTCAGGCATCAGCTAAGTAGCTTCCTATGCTTCCACTACCACAAGGAGTTTCTAAAGTTTAGCTTGAAAATAGCTAGATACTTGAACATATTAATTGAAACAATAAATTTAGCTTTATTTTGTAGATGTTTTATAGAATGATAGTGTATAGTATATACTATATATATAGTATAGTACACTCAACTATTTATGGTTATTTAGCTTGAATATTAACACTGGTCTACCCAATTCGAATTCGTCTAAGTATACTTCAGTTCAAGTATCAAAAGTATTCGCTTTGGGGTTTTGTATGAGACCCAAAGACACTTTTCACTTTGACATTCTTCACTGCGAGCAATTAAAAGCAGTTACACTGCTCTACAAAGTTGTGGAAATTCAGCTTTAGACTCTGTACAACAGTTGGGTATTGGAAAAGAAGAACATAAACAAAAATGAGTGAAAACTATTTCAGATAACTCAAAAGGAGTCATATACGAGTATGGTATACAATATAGTCAAGCCTGTTTCCATTGACGAAATCGATCATTCGATTTACTTTTTGAAAAAAATGGGCTTCCTAAATTCGATGTATCGTTTTCAAGAAATGAAAATGTTTATTGTACTTACACACGAAGCTAATCTATTTCGAAATGGAGCAAATATGAAGCTAATCGAAAACGATGAATTGAAATTTGGAACCCCATTTTTTTCAAAAAGTTAATCGAATGATCGATTTCGTAAATGGGAACAAGCCTGAGTATTAGTATTAGTATATAGATATAGTAAATATAGAGCATTATCAAACTGATAGACAATACTATTATTCAGTTAAATTCATAAAATAAAAAATAAAAATAATAATAAAAGTAATATTAAAGGAACTCCCAGAATAATGTTTGCCTTAAAAGTGTTGCCCTATTTTAAAAATGAAAAATAAAAATAAGTGTGTCCACAGTATCTGGAAAATTTTATGAAATTTAAATTTAAAACAAAAGTGAATTTAAAATTAAAACAAAAGGAATATTTGTATGCTTATTACTTTGATCATCAATGTATAGCATTTAGTATATGTATGTACTAAACTAAACATCTTAATATGTATGTTAATCACTTCTAAATTGAAATCCATTAGTAAAACTGTTTTAATTTATGTCAAGTGTTGCCTAGTGGAACGTGGAATAGTGGAATAGTTTAGGGATTGTCGACTTTGCTTTAACGATTACTGCTTATTAGTAGTAATACTATTACTATTACTATTACTACTATTATTAGTATCTGTCGTGCTGCTACTGTAATTGAAATCTACTGCTACTGTCGAAGTTTCCGGTGTGTTAGTTACCCTTTGATTGCATTCCTTTGCTTCATTCGCCCCTCTTCTTTCACCTGACTTTTATGTGCATTCGATACTCATTTCGTTAATGGGAGTATGTGTATGTGTGTGTGTGTGTGTCTTAATGTTTGTGGTTTTGTTTGTTTTGTATCTTTTATTTTTGGTAGTCGTGTGATCGCTTTTTAAAGCGCTTCTGTTGAGATGCAGAATGTGGATCAACGAACGCGTTAGATCATTTACGATCATTGATGCTCATAAAGCAGATAGAGTCAAATAGGATGTAGACTACGGTTAGATAGTAGAGGGTGAGAGGAGGAGACGGTGGGTACTGAGAGAACTGTGAGATGTACTAACAGGATCAACCGAGTGCAAAAGCTTATTATGCGATCTTATAATCAGTTAAGAGCAGAAGAATAGGCTCGTATAATAATTATATAATTTAATAGCAATAATAATAATTTAAATTATCGAAGGAGGGAAGAGATACATTTGGTTCTATAAGCCTGTAAAACTTTCTCCACAAATTGAATTACATTTGAGAGATATTCCCTAGAGCTGGCTCAAGCTTCGATGTAAAAATCGATATCTCATTAATGAAATATTGCAATTTTATAGCTTATATTATTGGTTATTTACTCTATAGTAATATCGACTACTATTCCAGAATTTACTTTCATTAATTTCATATCAATTATCTCTTTAATTCAATTCCTTTCGATGTATAAAATCTACATCAATGTTTCAACGAGTTACTAGAGGTTTTTTTGGTGAATATTCACTCTTTCGATTGTGCCACATTCTGCACAAGTTAGTACCTAAAATAAATATGTATGAATACTCGTATGAGTGTGTCTGTGTGTGTGTGGGTGTGTGTGAGTAGGAGTTCGAGTACCCGACTTACAGTTCACTGCGTTTTGCGGCTGGTTCGTTGCCCCATGATACGTTTAATGGCTTTTGGTCCTTGCTGCTGTATCTGCAGAGATATCAACCTGCTGCAAGATCGATACCATAATTACACACACACGCCCGCACACACATATGCACACACTCTTGATTCGTAGTGGTGTAGAGCGACAGACAGACAGTTAACACATGTGTAGCAGCGGATCAGTGAAGATCCCTTTGCGAGAGACAAAAAACAAAGAAAACGAGCGAAAGCAGAAGGGAAAAGCAACAGCGACTGAAATATGTATACTACCGTTACGTACACGCACAGCAACTGCACCCCTATTGCGGCATGCAACAGCCTGTGTCGCCTCCGTCTCAGTCACAGTCACAGTCCCGGTTGCCACTCGATCGCCAGAAATTGATAAAAAATAAAGGAATGAAATTCATAAAAAAATTAGAATACTTTTACAGTAAATAAATGATTAATTTTATAATTTAAACTAATAGAATTTAACTTTAAATTAAACTAAAAATATATTTGATTGTAAATTTAAATGTTGATAACAAAAAACTCAACAGAAATTAGTCAAAAATATAAAATGAATTTCATAAAAAAATTAGAATATTAGAATATATTACAATAAATAAATTATTAATTTTGTAATTTAAACTAATAGAATTCAATTTTAAATCAAAGTTAAAATATATTTGATTGTAAATTTAAATGTTGATAACAAAAAACTCTACAAAAATTAATCAAAATAAAGGAATGAAATTCATAAAAAAATTAGAATATTTTTACAGTAAATAAGTTACTAATTTTGTAATTTAAACTAATAGAATTCAATTTTAAATTAAACTAAAAATATATTTGGTTGTAAATTTAAATAATGAATGTACTATTTATTTCTTTTTCAACAATGAAAGCCTGAGTTATATTGTATTTTACTTTAATATTAATTCTAATATAATTTAACTTGAATTTAATTAAAAGATAATTGAGTAAAAATAAAAGGAAAAATGCACACCACTTTTGGCACAATTGTGCACACTGTGGCAAGCGTGCTCTCGGTCTCATTCTCCCTCTCTCGCTGTCTCTGTCAGTGGCTCTTCTTCTCGCTCTGTCTCTCTGTCTGGGTTTCGTGCAAGGAGTTTGCACCATATCCAAATATCATATTCGTTTACAATCTGTTCCTTGAGCAGCTGCTGTCCGTTGTCCCACAGACAGTTGGCTGCATCAGTGTCTCTTTTTTTCCTTTCCTTATTTGCTGTCTGTCTCTGTGCATCTGTGTGCGTGTATCTGTGTGTCTGTGTCTGTATCTGTGTGTGGTGTATCTCAGTCGCCTACAAAAACCCGAAATGTTCCATGCATATCATGCACTTGATTCTAGGGAAAACATATGTTTCGATATTCGACTCGGCTCAACTCTCCTTGAGAAGTGATAAATAGCTCGAATGGTACTTCAAGTCCTTGTCCCAGTTCGATCTCCTTAACATCTGCATAGTGCTGTTCTTAGTATATGGGAATATCAATATTATCGATATCATTCTTAACATATAATTTATAAGATATTTTCAGTTGCTCTATTGACTGGAGTGTAAACCCTTATTATTTGAACCTGTAGAATATCTGTATCTGTCAGTTACCGATACACGATGTTGCTTATCGATATTTCAACGTTGTTAGTAGATATTAGATAGTAGATAGTAGATATTAGGAGTGTAAACCCTTATTATTTGAACCTGTAAAGTATCTGTATCTGCAAATTACCGATACACGATGTTGCTTATCGATATTTCAAATCGATATCAACGTTGTTAGTAGACACTTACTCCCCAAATCCTTAAATTCAACTTAAGGCCAGTATCTTAAGCCGACAGTGAACTATTCTCAAAAGAATACTCAGTTAACATTCCCAGAAAAGTATTGGACAAGTAACTGTAATTCCACTTAATGAACTGATAACGTTTTGTTAACGAACCGATTGTTATCAGCAACTGTGTGTAATCGTTACTGATTATTTAATCGATTAATCGAGTTATTCAATTAGAGATATTACAGCACGTCGCATCAATTTGAATATGATGGCATTTGCTCAGTATTTTTGCACACTTTTCAATGCGTCAATAAATTATATTCGTGTGAGAAGTGTACTAAGTGCAGCACACACATACGTACGTATTATATAGCTATATATATTCGCTATATCTGCATTGATTGAATGTGATTGCTGTTGTTGCTGTGGCTGTGGCTGTTGTTGCACTTGGCGATGATTTTATTATCCATTTAAATGTTGATTAACTTAAATTTATTTTTACTGCACTCAATCATACTTGCTGTGTGACAGTCTCCCCCTCACCGCCTCGCCTCGCCACCCCGCCCATCTGTTTCTGTGTCTGTTTTGTGCTTTCAAATCCAAATTCAAAATGTATTTCAAATATGTATGCAGTTAGGTCTGCGAGCCATTTACATTCAACGTTCTTGTATGTAAATATCGTGTACCTATAGCTATATAGTACCATATACATACATACATATATGCAGATGTCAGCGATAACGTGCCTAGATAACGCGTCAACCTCAACGTCACACAGCCCAAACGTTATTTGCACAACGCAGGCAGAAGATACAGATACAGATACAGTCAGAGGTATAGATACAGCTTCAGCTATAGCCAAAGATACAGATACAAATTTAGATGGGAATACTGGTTGAATAATAGATATAGATACGAATATATGTAGTATATAAAGATTATTTCAGCTCAAGATACAATTGAAAATACTAAAGATACGAATACAATTGCAGATAAATAAACATCTAACTGCGCTCTATATGAGGATACAACTAAAAGTACAGCTAACGATACAACTAAACTCAGCTGTTAATTCTGGTAGAACTATAGATACAGATGCGAATATTTATACTCATCTCTTTAGCTAAAGATGCTACTAAAAACAGAGCTAAAACTATAGCAATAGATACAACTACCAACAGAAGATACATATACAAATTCAGCTGGTAATACTGGCATAGCTTTAGATACAGATACGGCTACGAATACAATGGAAGATAAATAAATATCTTACTCAACTACAACTATAACTAAAGATACAGTTTCATTCAAAGATACATATAGCTGCAGATACATATACAAATTAAGCTAAAGATCTCAGTTTCAGTGCCAGCTAGAGTTGACTGCTCTTATCAGTCGAGTTTTTCATGTAAATGTTAAATATAATGCGTAATTCATTTATCATGAGTCTGTACTATTTATACATTATATACATATGTACATACAATACATACATACTTGTTCATACACTCTGTACATAAGCTTAAAAGTAGTGCGGGTTCTCTACTCAGACTTTTAGCTAAATAGTAAACGGAAGTTGATAAAACAGAAGCACTTGCTGTGGTTCCATTTGCTACTTTTTAGGCCTCGTTAGATTAAGCATTTCAGAACAATTATTACAAGTTTATTTTCTATGATTATTGTTATTATTATTATAGCACAACTCTTCACCTATGTGCAGAAAATAAAGTGCAAAATGTGAGATAATTGAACTCTATATGAGTTCTATCTATAATCAATTTACTCTTAGATAGAGGTTCTGCAGCATGCTTAAAGAATGCTCATCTTCCAACCTGATTTGAGTCTATCTTTTATCGCTTTACAAAGAGAACTCTGGCAACTTTGACTTTGTCAAATATTGAACGAGTCTGAAATGAATCCATTAGAAACTCTACTTATATAGCTTGTCTGCATATATTTGAAGAGAATCACGAACCCCTTGGCCCCAGTCCCAGCCCCAGCCCCAGACGTGCCGCTTTGATGGATGCTGTGTAAACAGAACCGTCTTTATATAGGCACACACTGAGGGGCGGCTCCTTTTGTTGTGGCCGAGGAGCGGAGGCTTTGATCTGCTGTGCGCCTCCTCTCCGCCATTGCCTCGTGTCGTGTACTGAGTACATATTGTACTTGGGTTCGAGTCGCACAAAAGTGTCATAATTTCTAGAGTCAACAGCGTATAGACAGCTCAAATTGGGCATGAAGGTGCTAACAGCGGCCCTAGTTGCAGGTGTGAATCGGGTCCATAAACCACGCTAACTAATGGGCCAATTACAGCCAGAGTAAATCAGTTCCCAGAGAGACAATCGTCCTGATTATATTATTGATTTCTAACTGGGTTTCCTTTCATTTTCCAGATGAGTGCACAATATGGAATTGGCCATTTGTAAGACTGAACTGCCGGCCACAAAGTTTATGCTGCCTCCCGCGTTGCCAGCAGCAAGCACAACGGCAACTGTTGCAAGTGCCACACACTCCTTCCGCGATCGGGCTGTGAATATAAACGATCTATTCAACTTTAACGCACCCGGACAACACCTCTTTAAGGCCACCTTCAACACCAACAGCTCCATCTTGAACAGCAGCAACAGCAGCAGCAGCAGCAACATGCGGCTCAAGAAGAATCGCAAAGTCACATTTCTATCCAGTCTAGTTGAGGTAAGAAATCAATCTTATATTAGTGTAGGTATACACTGACAAAAATCCAATTATTTTCTGTCTTAAACTAGCAATAGTATACTTTATTCCATTACAAACCTTCGGTAACTTCAGAAGAAAACTGAGCTCCCAAATTCTCCTAGATTCCTTTTTCCATAAAATAATAGGAGAACGGTAAAACCACTCTGGTTCTATTTTAATCTTAATGATTCCAAAAATACCGTAAGGATCTCCAGATGAAAACAGTTCGCCTGGCTTAGAAAACTACTCTATGAGCTGAGCTCTGCAATTCTCCTAGATTCCTTTTTCCTAGAAATTATAGGAGAATGGTACAACCATTCTGGTTCTACTTTAATCGCAATGATGCCAACAAAAACCGTAGGAGTACTCAGATAAAGCACAACGCCTTGCTTAAAAGACAATTCTACAAGCTGACCTCCTTTATTCTCCCAGATTCTCCCAAAATCCCATTTAGAGAGGCGATAAGAAGACAGTTTTAGATTTGGTCTAGCAGCATTTATTTTCTTCTAAAGACACATATTATTCGCTTCCGATACAATGGAAGCCCGATCTGGAATCTTAACGTATTATAAGAAGCATTACTTGTGACTTTTTTCTAAAAACAATAGAAGAGTGGTTCTATTCGATCTTGCGTTCATCGTGATGATCAACCACAGCTCTTAAGTTATATATTCTCCCGTTTAAACCCCATTTCTTATGCTTGTATCGCTCGATTCTGTCAGCTTTATCATAGACTCACTACTCCGTCTATATGTAATCTATGCCCAATCCATACATAGATCGATCGATGGGTTATTTGCTGATTCAATGTATTCACTGGGACGGCTGACAGACTGCTGACTTGACAGCTCTGACGTGATCTTGAGTCCGATTTCGTATGCGTAGCACGTGGCTCGATTCTAAATATGGTTTGCCCAAAACAATGCGCAATTATTATGTATTATGCTATTGTATCTTAACACCCTCAATAGCAGGGAGAATGCAGAAAGAGATACGATCAGTGATCTATGGCAATTTCAAGTGAATAATGTGAATAATTCGAACGAATATGGTGTACAATGGCTCGAAGATACATTGAGCTAGTGACTCTCCAGCGCCATCATAAGGCTTCTCCCAGACAATTGACTGACTCGAGACGCTCAGCTGATCATGCTGAACAGCTCTTTTTTAATAGAGGTTCACTTTTTACTCTGTTCTTTTTTTTGGGGCATGCGGTAAACATATCCGTTGAGTTTTGACCACTTTCATCCGGTCGGTCAAAGGACCTGCATTGCGCACTCGCGTGGAAAATGCAGTTACCCGAGTAATTCAATCTACAGTCTGGCCTAAAGTCGAGTCTAAAGTTTCCCTTCAAGGGTGAGAGAAGTACTTTCCCATATGGGAGAGAACTGCGAGTCAAATTGCAATGCCAAATTCCATTCTCATGGAATCCACATCTACATTTAATTCGATTCTCATTCTCAGCTCCAAATTCAAATTGAATTGTTCGTTTGGCGTCAATTGATTACGATATTTATGAAACATTTCGTTTGACTACTGTGACCTCCATTATCATAAACGACAATAAAACAACAGACGCCCCTCCCCTCTGTCGCTGATCATATCTCTTTCACTCAGTTCCATTCTCTCGCTTTTTAGACCCTGTACTTTAAAAAAGTACAAAAGGGTCTATTAAGATTGTGCAAGCCCGAAATGTATGTAACAGGCAGAAGGAGGCGTGGCAGACCCCATAAAGTATATATATTCTTGATCAGGACGACGAGCTGAGTCGATCTAGCCATGTCCGTCTGTCCGTCTGTCTGTCCGTCCGTCCGTCTGTCTGTCCGTCTGTCCGTCTGTCCGTCTGTCCGTCTGTCCGTCCGTATGAACACCTAGATCTCGGAAACTGTAAGAGCTAGAGACATCATATTTGGCAGTTAGATGCCCCTATAGTGCAAGCAGATCAAGTTTGTTTTAGATTTTTGATACCTCCCCCCCTCCCCCAAAAACCGCGAAAAACTGCCACACCCACAATTTTAAAGATACAAACTTGTGTTTTGGCATACGATAATCTAATGATAATCTCTATCTGTGCTGTAAATTGTGGCTTAATCGGATAATAAACACCGGAGATATTCAAGATTCAATTCCTTGTACTAGGTAAGGGGGGAGCAGCGCGAGCGTATGTGTGGTTGCATGCGACTTTGCGCTATGTGTGCTTGTGTGAGTGTTAGCGTGTGTGTGTGCAAAGGAAAGTACAGGGTCTCCTACTGTCGGTTGCATCCGACTGTAGCTTTCCGAGTTTTTTCTCTCTCTCTGTGTGTGTGGAAGTCAAATGTACAATTCAATTTATTAGAACGCGTTTAACATGTATCAGACCCCTGGGACAGACTCGGCTCTCAATTGGGTAGGCACAGTAGCTCTTCGCTTCATCCCCTTTCCCCCTTCCCACTGCTGTCAATTGCGGGCAATCTATGTCATGTTGCTCTGATTGTCTAAAGTGTAAGTTCCCATTTTTTCAGTGGGTTTAGGAATTTATGAAAAGTGCTGTGGTTCATGTGGAATACACACGTTTTGCATTGAAATGTCCCATTGACATCGTTCATTGAGTTTGGCGAATATAAACTAGGGCTATAATTAAGCAGTGTATAGTGAGCACTCAGCTTCTTCATTACAGTAATACAAGTATATTTCATACAAATTCAATTCAATTCAATTCTAATATCTGTCTCACTATACTAAATGTATCTGCTACACTCCAACTGTATCTTTTTACCTTATAGATACTTTTGTATCTAATAGATACTTTTGTATCTAATAGATACTTTTTAATTTTACAGGTGATTTTGCATCTTACAGGCTCTTATGTGTCTTACAGATAATCTAGATACTTTTTGGCTCATACTAAATGTATCTTCTACACTCCATCTGTATCTTTCGATTGGTATTTAAATATTCATTATTCAATTCAGTTCTATATCTTTTTATATAAGTCTCATTATACTAAATGTATCTTCTACACTCCAACTGTATCTTTCGCTTGTTTTTTTAAGTATTCTTCTAATTCCATCTCTTATTCACAGTCCACCAATAGATACATCAAAGACGAGAGTGTCAATGGCTGCAAGGATCTAGCTGTTTGCAGTTTATCGGATATTTCAGATCATGAGGCCTCACTGGGTAAGTTTGCCATCATACACACATAAGACCCAAACTTAGTTATAGAATAGATCCAGGAATGTGGCTCCTACGCAATGTTGGAGCTATTAACCCAATTGCTTCATTGCGTTGGGAGCTAATGCTGAAGGCATTTCCAGATAACGGATTTCTAAGAAATGGAAATAATTAAATAGCAATATGTTGTGCGAATGTTTTCGTATTTCTTACTTATATACGATTGCACTCGACTCTTGGGCGCTATCTCAGTGTATATATGGAGAGTGCCAAAGGGTGTTTGTATCAAATGTACTCACAAACACTCATTCATTCACACTCACACTCACACGCATACAAATGCCATCATCAGTCTTGCTCAGACTACGATTTTGTTTTTGCAATTTTATTATTCACATATGCCTGCTGAAAGTGGAGGGCGATAAAAAGCACAGCACAAGAAGGAGAAGAAGAAGCAGCGGTAAAGGAGAAGGCGCAACAGAACTACAAAAAATACCAAATACAAATTATTCGCGATAAGATAAGAGCACGAAACACATTCTACTCGCTTGGCTTTTGTGAATCTCATTTGAGTAAAACACTGAATCGAAGAGTGGAATGATTTGCTCTGACTTTGGGTTGTAAAACAGAGGCATACACTGTAATTAAAATAGGGTGATTGAGAGTGGAAGAAATTAAACGAAAACTGCTCATAGTTCAGCCAGATTTCATTTGAATACCAGTAGCTCTAGCAAATTTGCAGTAAATGCATATTATATTGAGTTTTATTATTAATATTTACTATAGTATTAAATAGTGCAGTCTTTTCCCTCAGTGTAGGCGTAGTTGGTTAATATTTTCATAAAAAGTCACGTCGTTTATTTCCGGTGTCCATTGGGAGGCGCAGCAACCAAATTGCCGGCAAAGTGCCAAGCGAACTTACAGATTCATTCACTCCTGCATTCATTCATGCATTCATATATTCATTCATTCACTCACTCGCCCCATTCAATTTGAACAGATACACACACACACATTTGCATTTCAAATATATACAAAATAAAAGTATCTTAAATGTGCACTCAGTGCCCAATCCTCGGCTACTACTACTGCTGCTGCTGCTGCTGTCAATCAGGCAATACGTCAGTCAGTCACTCACTCTGGCAAAATACCTTATGTATACGTTATGTGACAAAACGTCGTTCATTTCTTTTTGTTTTGCTGTCTTCTTCTTGCCTCTTGGCATGTGTCTTCTACACACTATGTAGCTGCGGTTCTATTGCACACACACTCGCACACACACACACCTTCTGCATGAGTGTGTGTGCATTTATGTCTTAATGTATCTGACAGCTTTATGGTAATTTGTATGCATCTCTGCCGTGTGAATGCTGATGAAAATGCCCCACAATGCTGGGAGCATACAGAACCAGATACAAGATACAATTGAAGGCTGTGGAATTGATTTAAACTAATCTCTAAACTAATTCAGAATTCAATTTAATCTGGCAACTGAATTTCATTATGATAACCAAACAGAGGGCATCTGTGTGTTGGGTGTAAACAACCTGTTAATCTATTCCAATGTCAATCTATTATTGTCCAGTAGTTATACTCATCAGTTTATCTCTGTTATGCATGAGTGCCTATTGGTGGATGTCTTATTTGTATCTGTGAAATATTTTTTACTATTTGAAGCTAATCACTTTTGTATCTTAATGATATGCTGAGCATTAACCAACTCAATTTGTTTTAGATTTAGTCTTGACAAAAAGCTTACTGATAATTTTGAATTTTACAGATACTTTAGAATCTTATGGATACTTTATCATGTCACAGATACTTTTGTATCCTACAGTTTTTTTTTGCATCTTGCTGACCTCACAGATGCTTTCGTATATTTCAGATACTTTTGTACCCTTCAGATACTTTTGTATCTTTCAGATACTTTTGTATCTTACAGACACTTTTGTATCTTACAACTGATTTTACGTCAAACAGGCACAAATCTATCTTACAAATGCTTTAGCAACTTAACGACCTCATAGATACTTTTGCATCTTACAGATACTTCAGTTACAGTCCTCACATATACTTTCGTATGCAAAACGAAACCAAACAATGAATTGGCAGCCATTGGCAGCTGCCTGAAGTGTCTGTATTTAATGTTGTTTATAAAAACAAATCACAGACTGAGATATTTTTGTCTACACACACACACACACACACACACACACACACACACACGTAGATACAGAAAAAGTATTTATGCCTTATCGCTGCGTAAAAATCAACAAAAAACAAAACAGAAAAAGACCCAAAACAATTTCAATGTCAACGCGTCGTCGCCAAACGTACAACAGTTTTTTGTCAGTGGCCAAAACTATTCCATATACACAGTGCCTACCCTCCCCACCCCACCTCCTGCCCCTATCCCATAGCGAGCTAGTACTTCATCTGTTGCTTATGCTTATCTTTTGCCGCTAGAAGAAGCAGCAGCATGAGAATGGCAACAAAAAAGGGAAGAAGCGTAGGGCATAAAGAAGATGCAAAACGGCGACAACTGCGCAGATGCTGGGGGACTTGCCCCAGCAAAGGGGAGCGAAAATAATAATAATAAATAAGAATATAAAGTAAAGCCAAAGGGGAGCAGGCCAGACCAGAGAGAGGATCATGAGTGTGTACATACATATATACAGCCTGCCCTTATTTTAGTCATATATACACACATACTTAGGTATATTTATGTATGCTGCCTTTAATCAGCGCATATTAATCATAAATTAAAAAGAAAACAAAAAAAGAACCCGCAAAGAAACAGAAAAAACAAAATAAAACTAAGGCAAATAAATATTTTATTTAATGTGCTCTGCGTGCGTGTGTGTGTGTGTGTGTGTGTATTTGCAAGCGTCGCTGTATGCGTAAGTGCAAGAGTAAGAAAACTGAGCGAAAGAGCACAGACCGCGCAACAGGCAGCGCTGCAGCAGCGCGAAGAGAGCGCCAACTGCGGCCGTAACAACAACAACTTTCATTCATATACGTGGAGCTCTCGCTCACTTGACTCTCACGTTCGCCACAAAATTCATTCATGCTCTCGCGTTCGACGAAAAAGAAAAAAAAAAAGAAAAGAAAAAAACACGTTCGTTTTCATTCATACTTGCGTTTGCGAGTAGAAAAGTTTTCTGGTTCTGCTGTTGCTGCTGCTGCGCTGCTGCTTGATCGCCTCACGGCGTTGAAATGCAGCTGATGAATGGAGCAGCAGCAGCAGCAGCAGCAGCAACAACAACTTTTGACTTGGGGGAACATTTGAGTTGTTTTTGTTTTCGGTTTTCTTTTTTCGCTTTGTTCTGCCCAGTGCTGTGCAGCCAAATAAGCTAGAATTGAATATGAAAATAGCTAAAAATAAATATGCCATAAAATGAAATAAATAATAATACTTAATATATATTGTTTTTATTTCATTTATACTATTTATAAATACGCTTCCCCAACAAATAAAACCCTAGATATATGTCTATAAGCATTTGCATCATTAAATCTGCTAGTTCTAGCCTTAAATAGGCTAAACTGCCAACACTGGCTCTATCTCTCACTCGCCGCACTCTCTGCCTCTCTTCCTCTGCCACTGCTTCTACCTCTGCCCGGCTCAGACTCGCTGATGCTTGTTTCCTTCCTTTTCTGCGTGCTGTTCCCCCAACAAAGTTCCTGCAAACCGGCTTCAGCGCGGACTGCAGCGTCGACTGCAGCAGCGACTGCGCCTCTGGCTGCGTTGTGGGCGCGTCTCTGCTCTGACTGCGTTTTAAGTATGCGTGTGTGTGTATGCGTGTGTGTTTGTTACTTTTTCGGCTGTATTTATTTTGATTTCAGCCGCACTGTTGTTGTTGTTGCCTGGTTTTCTTTTATTTATTCATAATTTGGATGGAGTCTTGTCCCTGCCCTCTCTCCACTGCCCCGTCCCGCCCCGCCCCTTTGGACTAACGCACATTTGTGTACAGCTGCTGCGCGTCTACAAACCAGTTGCTTCTGCCGTCGCTCTGCCGCTGCGCAGCACTTGCTGCTTGTGTTTCTTATTAAAGTTTTGTTTTTAATTTTTGTTTTTTACCTTTCAAATTTCTTGTTCACAGTTTTCTTGCCGTTTGTTGTTGTTGTTGTCGTCTTTTCCTCTTCTTTTAGTTCGTGGAACTGCCGCGTTAACAACTTTTTGCCTTTTTTTTCTACTCACAATTTTTCATTCATATAAATTGTGAGCCCAGTGTGTGAGTGTGTGTGTGTGTCTGTGTGTAGTTGTTGTGGCTGGCTCGCCTGTTTTATATTTCATTTGCACGCCACATACTCACACACACACACACACACACACACACACTCACGCGTATTTATTTAAGTTTTTATGCCTTTTCGCTTTATTCTAACTCATTCATTCATAAATGTTATTCATGCTTTGCTTTGCTTTATTTATTGTTGTTGCTTTTCGCTTTTATTTATTATACAGCCAACTGAATTTATAGTGAGTGCAGTTTTTGTAATTGTTGCTAAACTTTTCGATTATGTCTACTATGAACAGTGTCCGAAAGAGTGAACTATTTATGCTTTACTTTTTTACCAATTTTTTTTCTTTCAATTTTAATTAATTTAAACTTAAAATAAAGCGAAAAAGAATATTTTAAATTTATATAAATTTTATTTAAATATCATTTTACAATTATGTTCACTCTTTCGAATGCGCATCATTGAGTTCTCTCTAAATGTTTCAGTTTTTTCATCATCATTTTTTATTGGGAATTTTTCTCTGTGTATGCCAGATAGGAATTCAAACTAACTCTGGCTATGTCTACTATCAACAGTGTCCGAAAGAGTGAACTATTCTTTTAGAGTAAAAAAATATTTATACTTTACCTTTTTTTTCTCAATTTCAATTAACTTAAACTTAAACTAAAGCAAATAAGAATATTTTAATTTTATATAAATTTAATTTACATATCATTTTACAATTATGTTCACTCTTTCGAATGTTCGTCGTAATTTCATAGAGTTCTCTCTAAATGAATAGTTTTCTTCATCATTTTAGGAATTTTTCTCTGTGTATGCCAGATAGGAATTCAAACTAACTCTGGCTATCGCTACTTAGATAAAGCCTTTTGCAAATTAAAAACGAAAAACGAAAATTAAAAATTGTAGCTCTGGAAATATCCCACTATATAGCAGCTGATATCGGGTTAAACCCGCGCGTGTGAAGTGCGTAAAAAACTATAGATACTATTTATTGGAAATTAAAACGTTATCTAATCGTCTGCATAACTCTGAATTCATTCATAAAAAGTGTCATACATTTTTTACAAATTTATTTATATATGTATTTGTTGTTATTGTCTGTCAGTCTGTCTCTGTGTCGCATGAAACGGAAATGACTAAATTGTTGCATCCCCACATAATTTGCGTAGCTTTGCATTGTGGTCCCAGCCCCAGCCAAAGCCAAAGCCCCAAGCGTGGCTAAGCAGCACGCACAGAGTCAGCATCAATTCCCCGCATAAAAAACTGACCCAGCACAAATACAGAAAAAAACGTAAATAAAAGTTAAACAGAGTAATGATAAGTTAAGGTCTCTCACTCTACTCACTGATAACAAATCTAAGCAATTGCAGTCTGTCGAGAAAAATGGCAAACCTGTGTCATACTCACACGCGCCACTGCCTCTACCCCCAACGACCTTCAAAGTGTTTTAGTTTTCTTTTTTACACAAATATTTGTGGCTGCCTCTGATAAGCTTCGTCTTATCAGCACTTGAATGTTTTAAGGCATGTTGTACCTTTGCACAGGCCATAAATGAAATGGAGAAGTAACAAATGTAAACTTTATTTTCGCATATGTAAATCGTATTTTTAAATATTTTTTTGACTTTCTTTCTGTTGTTTCAATTGATATTTATATTAAGTTCTCCGTTTCCATGCCATGCGGTGTGTGTCTCTGCTATTGCCGCTTTGCATTGCATACTTTCGGGCTGCGTCTGTGCTGAGCACTTGCTAAGGCAGGCATTGCCAACTTTTGAGCTGCGATAAACTACAGTTTATTATTGTATACAAAATTTATTTTAAATATGTAATATTTAGTAATACTTATTGTAATATTGTAAGTGTATAATTCGATAAAAATTAAATGAAAGCAAGAGCGGTAATGAAAGACTGCATACTGCTGCAGTACATTCAGCTAAGCAGCAGCTTAGACTAGCAGCGATTAATTAAACAAGCTAAATCTATTAAATATGATATTAATTTTATCTGAATCAACAATATTAAAATTGTACTATTAAATAAGTTGCTAATAAAATGTTCACTCAGTTGCATAGGTTTTTCCTACGCCTGCCTGAAAGTATGCTACAAAAACTGTTTTGGATTGAATACTAATAGTTTGAAAGCAAATAAAATATACAATAATAAAACATATGTATTCTATATTAAATATGCAAACAATAGCATATACTTCTTAATAATTAACCATATTTAATTATCGCAATTAATTTGCAGAGGAAATTGCTGAATTTATTATAAACAATTAGCCAAGACCCTGTTTAGTTTAGATAATTACAATAATAATAGAGTCGAAAGTTGAAATGGCATTCAATGTCCATCCCAAGCGAGATTTAATTAATCATAAATACCAAATTTGGTGGCCCATTAACTGATTTGTACGAAAAGGCAAACGGAATGCCAAACAAAAAAAAAAACAAAACAAAACTTTTGCCACAAATATGAATCAATTATAAACTATGGTTATACTATACAGAGAGAGAGATGTGCCAATCGACAACAACTGCCATAAAAGCAGCAACAACAAATTGCGCCGAGTATAAACCAGTTGAGCAAAAACTGCATCAATTGGCCAGATGATTATATGCCGGCCACTGGCAGCTTGACCAATTGATAATGCAATGAATTGACAAACGAAAAGTCGATGAAATATGAAATTGCAACTAGAGCGAACGAGCAATGCGTGTGTGTGCGAGTGTGTGTGTGTGCTAAGTTATAGATCGATCTATCTAACTGGCATTAAGAAATATGGCACACCTGCAGCAGGCACGGTCATATACCTGGTCATATCACTGAGCATTGACTGCACAATTTTCCAGTTGCCTGCACCAGCTGAGAGGGAGTGCGGGGGTATGCGGGGTGTGTGGAGGCAGCAGCGATAAGACTCATTTCGTGAATCAATTGAAGCATGTCCGCCTGGGCTCAGCCTGAATATGAGTCTGAGTCTGAGTCTGAGTGTGAGTGTGAGTGTGAGTGTGAGTATATGAGTGTACAACCCATAAGCCTTTTGGGCCAATTTAACGCTGCTGCCCACCCCTATAGTTTGTAGTCTGTAGGCCCTAACTTTAAGCCAATTGATAATTTAACGCTTCAATTGGCCCTCAAACAGAATACGACTTCAAAATGAATACTCACTCGTACATCATACGAAATTCCTTGGCCCAGTGCACAGCTGTCATTATGCTCTCGTTTTATGCCTCGTCATAATTTGTAGCACATTTCAGGCACATTTGCTTTTTAATTGTCATTTGAATTAAAAGCCCAAACCCCCCTTCTAATGCCGCTTTCTATTCACCTGAATCACATTGCAATTCCGTTGTTGGATCTTAAGATTTCCATTACGATGGTGCACCACAGTCTCAAAAGATACAATTCCGATAGCTTAATGCAACTAATTTAGAGTTGTTTTTGCGAGTTTCATTTTAGTTATATGAATCGGAAAGTATGAGGAGATAAAAAAATGATTGAAATTAATGTATATCGGTTTATATCGATGCTGAAAGTTGAAACACTTAACTAGCCCCAAATATCAGGATAATATCAGAATAATATCAGGATCATATCAGAATAATATCAGGATAATATCAGAGCACTAACAGAATAATATCAGGATAATATCCGAATAATATCAAGAGAATATCAGAATAATATCAGGATAATATCAGAATAATATCAGGATAATATCAGGATAATATCAGAATAATATCAGGATAATATCAGAGTACTAACAGAATAATATCAGGATAATATCAGGATAATATCAGAATAATATCAGGATAATATCAGAGTACTAACAGAATAATATCAGGATAATATCAGAATATTATCAGAATAATATCAGGATAATATCAGAATAATATCAGAATAATATCAGGATAATATCAGAGTACTAACAGAATAATATCAGGATAATATCAGAATAATATCAGAATAATATCAGAGTACTAACAGAATAATATCAGGATAATATCCGAATAATATAAGGATAATATCAGAATAATATCAGAATAATATCAGGATAATATCAGAATATGAGGACAATATATCAGATAAGTATCAGGAATATTAAGAGATAAGAGATAAAAAATGATTGAAAGTAATGTATATCGGTTTATATCGATGCTGAAAGTTGAAACACTTAACTAGCCCCAAATATCAGGATAATATCAGAATGATATCAGAAAAATATCAGAGTACTAACAGAATAATATCAGGATAATATCCGAATAATATCAGGTTAATATCAGAATAATATCAGAATAATATCAGAATAATATCAGGATAATATCAGGATAATATCAGAATAATATCAGAGTACTAACAGAATAATATCAGGATAATATTCGAATAATATAAGGATAATATCAGAATAATATCAGAATAATATCAGGATAATATCAGAATATGAGGACAATATATCAGATAAGTATCAGGAATATTAAGTAACCTCCTTTAGGTCAGGTCTCCCTAACCCTTTGGTGTCTTCTGCTCTTACTATATGTGTGGAAGTCTCGATCTATTTATTTGCAGAATCTTCCTAAGAATTCCATTGATTCCTATTCACCTCTCTCTAATAATTACACTGAGAAAAACGAGAGTTCGGAAGACATAAAACTTTACCATTGATTGATTTTTCGTTAAGTTTTATATAGAATAACTAATTGAGTAAATTTTAGTCAGCTGTAGCTTGGTTAATAGAGTGTATTCATACAGACTAAGTGAAACCAGATTGAATACTCTTCGAATGGATTCGAATCGTTAGATTGAGCGAAGAAATACGCCTAATCATGGGCATCATTTTAGCTAGAACAATTTCGCTGCATAAATTGCCCATTAGCCGACATTCACTTCACTTTACTCTGCTCTACAGTGGCTCAATTCGTTTTAATAGTGGGCATATTTTGCTCAACGCTTTAGAGGTTTTCCTCTTCTACACTGAAAACTTGATTCAATTATTTGGAAATATCATTATCAGTGATCGTATTGTTGAAGTAGTCTTATCACATTACGAAGTTTGAGGATTCGCATACTCGATGAGAGATGAGGTAAATATTTGCTCGGGAATCTTAACTCAAGTCTGGAAAGAGATTACTCTAGGTTTATGCGTAAAGAGTCACGACTTTCTGGACAACTGTTGCGAAAGATTTTAATATTTGAATTTGAAAAACTGTTAACAGCTGATAGCTGAATATATTTGTTGCGTATCGATAACTGAGAAATGAAATTTATATCGATTAATTTACCATGTTAACTAACACCTAAAAATAACCTAAAAAAACTTTTTGTAATTGAACAACCACAAATTATTTCCATTTTATATGCCTTTATTAAATATACTTAGTTTTAAATTAAACAAATGTGTGTTTAATTGTCTACACGGACAGTAGACGAGTTATGTCAAAACTTAAAAACTTATTTGATCGATTGATGAACTGAATCGGTCGTTCAAGCCGGATAATTGTATTATTCTTCGCCTTTAACAGGTAATTCCCCAACAACAACAATCTTCATAAATTTCAGCTCCTTTTTTATCAGTGTATTCTGTTTTCGGCTGGCGCTTTTGTGTCTATGCCAAGGCGGCTAAAAGCGATTTGCCGTGCTCTAAACAAAAAAACAATCGATAAATTTTCAAAGGCATATTGCAAGTGGCTGTTGTTGTTGGTGTTGTTGTTGGTGTTGTTGCTGTTGTTGTTGTTGCTGTTGTTGCTGTTGGTAGCGCCATTGGCACAGTGGGTTGCCAGTGGCACGCCTTTGATGCTCGACGCAATTTATCAACGCATTTTATTGAGTGTTTTTGTTGTGTTTTCCCTCGTTCGCATTGCATTTTTAATTGTTGCCGCCTGACGCTGACCATACCACCAGGTTGAATGTGGCAAGAGAAGGGGCAGGGGGCAACTTGTGACTTGAGCATAAATTCTGTATACAGAAGGAGAAGAGTTTCGTATCGATAGTTAATTTATGCCATACCAATTGAAAATTGTGTATATACTTATTTAGTTTAGTTTAGATTTTCCCTTACATTTTCCCCATTTTCCCCATTTTCAGCATTTTCATCTGTGCTCGTTCTCTGCTCCTTTTGTTTATTTGAGAGAGATTTGTTGCTCTGCGCTAGGCATAAATTAGTTTGTCAATGCGAACGCATTTTCGGGCACGTTGAAATACGAGTGCGAGTGTGAGTGCGAGTGTGAGTGCCAGTGAGTGTACTCACACTCAGACTGTGTGTGCAACAACTTGTGCATCTTTGCCGTGCTATCCAAACACGCAACTCCAGCTGCAAAAATCTCTCAATCTCTCAACTGGCAGCAGGTGAAACTTGCGCTGGACAGACCACTTTTATGCCAAACTGGTCCTAGTCGCTCCTTCCCCTCCCCCTGCCCCACTGCCCGCCCCTGACTCTCTATTTCTCTATTAAAAATAGTCTAATGAACGCTCCTCCTGCGTTCCCCCAGGCCATATGCAAATGCCTAGACAAGGGGGGAGGGGAGGGGGCACCGGGCAATAGCAGCTTCTAGTTTAAGGTAAAAAAAAGCCAGGTGTTATGCTCTCGGATGCTCCACATGGCACAGCAACAACAACAACAACAACAACAACAACAACACTTGATCTGTCCTGTGCTCCGCGTGGGCTTATTATGGCACACAAATTGCATCTTCATTGCGAATTGTGCTCAGCTACACAGCGAGAAATAGTAGAGTAGATAGCCATGTCATTTGTGGTTAAACTTTCATCATTTTAGTCTTATTTCGCTCAGTGTAGCTTCCGCCTGCTGCCCACTGTCAATTTGTTATGAGGAAATTAAACCGATTTCGTTTCTTCTGGCACTTCTTCATACTGTTTCATATACTATGTGGGCTGCAGGCGCCAGTGATATCTCATTTGAGAGAAACAATTAATATTGGGCCTCTACTGGCCCTTAATGGGCTCTCGGCTTATCTCTTCGGCTGCCGTTTGGCGGTTTCCAAAATGTATTCCGTCACACTTGAGACTGAGAGTCGAAAGAGCAGCAACAAGTTCATCTTAATTGTTATCAACTAATGGCCACAGATTTGTCAAGCCACAAACAAAACAGACTAAAACCAAATGTTTGGCTGTCCGCGATACATATTTAGTTTTGGTGTCTTAATTTATGCCGGAGCAGAGATTACAATAGCTTTATGACTACTCTCTTTTAAGTGTGTGAAAGCTATTAGAAATGGTAGCAGCTTTATAGTAGAGTATACAGAAGAAATTGAGACGTAAAACTGAGAAGAAATACCAGAAGAATATCCAAAATCTAAGTATTTCTTATGTACGTTAATTCATTTTCATTAAATTTCCAACTGGGGCAACCTTTTGATTGAAAATCTCTTAAATTAAGCGTGGAATATAATTTGACTAATTCATTTCTTGCCTCGGACGTCAGCGTCCAATTCCATTAATTAGGTTGCGAAGCCCTCCTTGCTGCAGCCTTCGACATCATAACTCACCCACTTGCAGCTAGAATTTTGAAAATTCGGTGCTTAGGGAGCATCCCAGTGCCTTAAAGTATTATAACGCGAAAAAATTAGGTCGCTATGTCTTAGCGTTTGTACAGTACTATATCAGTCAGTCAGTCTGTTAGTCAGTCAGGCCACAGTATTGAAGTTATTTACCCCTTGCATAAAACTTCATATGTTCCCACTCACATATTGCTTTCTGCTTATGCCCAAAACTTTTCTCATTATCCGATTTCACAGTTATATATAGTCTTCTATTTCCTGTGATCGGTTGAGTTATTTGCGGATTCTCAATCGAAAATGTTGGCATAAATTATTGTTGATAAAGCGCCATTGTCACTTTTAGCTCCACATTTGCTGCGAGTCTAATGAATAATTATTGCTAATTGATGTTGATAAAAAATGAATATATGAATGTGTGATGGGATGGGATGTGATGGAATGTTGTTGTAGTGTGCTCTGTGGTGAGTTCTATCAATTAAATTGGCCTCCCAGCATCGAGTGGATATGAATGAATAAACAAGTCGTTTGGCCAGTTGATTGGCGAAACTCGACTTGAGATCTCTCGAAGCGGAAGTAACGTCAGAGTTATCTAGCCCCATCTCTATCGCTGTCTTTATCCAACAGTTAGATGCGTCAGAGAATCACACGACTTGCGAAAAACAAAAACGAAAACACAGCTAAAGATTAAGATAAAGATAAAGTGGATAGTAGATAGCAGATAGTATGCAGATACAGCTATCTCGAGGGGGCCTTTGCTTAATATTCATTCATAATTTGCCAGCACTGGGCTATTCACAGATGTATCCACGTATCTATGAAGTACAATGTTCACAAAAGATACACAGCATATATAGCGCTGTAAGCATGTGTGTGTGCATGTGTGTGTAGCATATTTAATTTGAGGCAAACTAGCAATGATTAGGAACATCCGGTTTACTAACCGAAAAACCGAACCACCGAACAACGAACGACCAACAACCGAACGAGTAGCATCTACAGTCATTGAACAGTAGCCACAACAACAACAACAACAACATCAGCCATAACAACACTTGAGTTGATTCGTTTTCGTTCTTATGTCTACACTGGGAGAAATTAGTCACACAAATGATGCGAAATAGATCGTACTCAACTTTAAGTTCAGTCTGAGATCTTAGACTTAAACTAAGTAGGAAGAATCTTGCTAAGATATCAATTTTAATTGAATATTGAGTTTAAGTGTGTCTCTACTTAATTTAAGTATGACTTTATTTAGTTTAAATATTCAATTGGTCATACAATATGAATGATGTTAGTTGAAGAGCATTTCATAATTGGATATTCAGTTTAAGTAGGGCACTAATCAAATTAAGTATGGATTAACTTATTTAAAGTCTGAAATCTTAGACTTAAACTAAGTTGGAAGAATCTTGTTTCGATATCAATTTTAATTGAATATTGAGTTTAAGTATGTCTCTACTTAATTTAAGTATGACTTTATTTAGTTTAAATATTCAATTGAAAATGTTCAATATGAAGAACTGAAAGTAATGATGTTAGTTGAAGAGCATTTCACAATTGGATATTCAGTTTAAGTAGGGCTCTAATCAAATTAAGTATGGATTAACTTAATTTAAGTTTGTCTCCATTCGAATTAAGTATTCAATTGCTCACAAAATGTGGAAATTATTGATCTAAATGTAAGATATTGAATTTTAGTCAAGCTCTATTCAATTTATGTATGTCTCTTCACACTTTAAGTATTCAACTGCTCATTTCGAAACCATTCTTACTACTTTTAAGATTTTTGCAAATACATAAATCAAGTGCAGACTTTAAATGAGTATTTTTTACTTTTTTTGTTGAGTGCACAACGACAACATCTCATGCTCAGCAGCAGCAACAGCAGCAGCAGCAGCAACATCCAAACATCAGCAACATCAAAAAGAAAACGTCATCATCATTGAGCATGATGAACAACATCATCATTATCGTCATCATCATCACTGAGTGGGGTGCCAGCTGAAGCGCCAGGCATTTGCTGCTGCTTGAAGCTTCCAACATAAAGCAGAGATAATAATAATAATGTTGTTGTTGTTGTTGTTTTGGCTGTGGATGCTGTGAAGAGTTGCTGTTTGGAGTTGGAATTGTGTGTAATTTGTTTGCCAGCTACTGCTGCGGCTACTGTATTTCAGCTGGACAGACAGACAGACGGACAGACGAACAGACAGAACATGCGGACAGACATTGAACTCAGGCATCGCCACACGATCGAAGCAGTCGCCGTTGTTTGTCGTTGTTGTCGTTGTTGTCGCTGTTGTTGCCGTTGTTTGTTGTTGCCGCGATTCAAGCTGATGACCATCAGCAGCAACATCCCAGCATCCCAGTGAATTTTATCTGCTTTTCAGCTTCGTTTCGGCCTCTTCCTTAAGTCTGTCGCCGCTCCTGTCTCATTAAGTGCTTGCCTTTGTCTAGGCTTAGTTGCAGATATTTATTATGGATGCAAATATTAGAAAGGTGGCAAATAATGTACTTTAAAATGCATAATATATACTTTATATTATATATATACTTTATATTATATAGAATTCATTATATTACCTAATTTATAGTATTCCCTCAATATTCAGCCTTTCACATGAAGTGTTACCTTCCCTACTTAAACTTTTAAGCATCTTAAGAATATATTTAGAAAGGAAGAATAAAAAACTTAATCACTTATTTTAAATGTTTTAGAGTATTAAAAATAAATTTAAAATGTAATAAAATTCTGAAGGAAATGTAAAAACAAAATACGATATAATTTTGATAACTTCTTTGTAGAATTTGAAAAATAAATAATAAGATTTTAATCCTATAAATTTGTCACTCTTTTACAATGAGTTTTAAAACATACTTTAGAATAGATTATATTAAACTAAATTTTAAAAAAATAATTAAAAAGATATTATGGCTTTATTTTGTATAATTTCTGTATTAAGACTTAGCTCTATACCTCCCCCCATAAAGAAAATTATTGTAGAAATTTCACTTATCAGATTTCACATTTCGTCAAATGAGTTTTGCTTAAGCTGCCACTCTTGGTAGCAGTACACTAGTTAATAAGATTTAAAAATAGATTTAAAATAAAAATCTGCGTAAATAAAAAAAAAAAAATAAAAAAAAAAAAGTTAAATGAGTTGCTCCAAAAGAATATTAATAGATAGCCAGCAGATAGGGGACTATGGCAAATTGTAATTTATTGCGACTGATCAACTTCCGATTTCGATATAATTTATTTACTCATATTTGGGTGACTGACCGCATTTATTGTTTTATGAATGAAATTCGATTGATGCGCCACTTCCCATTGCATAAATTAATCTATTAATTACAGTTTGGAGTGTAGAAAGGAGAGGAAGAAAAAAAAAAGAGTTGTGAAAATATTAAAGCGCGCTTCCCAAACCAATTAAAAGCCAATTAAGAGCAAAGCCTCGACTAGAACTGGCTCTAAGCTTGGCCCACAGATCGGGCTAAAAAACGAATTGATAATTAATTAAACAAAAAAAAAGAAAAGCCAAGGAAAAACTTGTTCAAGGCGGAAACATATCCTGTGTGCATTAACTGTTTTACACATGTTTCCGCACAGTCGTGAAAATGCCGCTTGCCGCTTTTCCAGTTTTCCAGTTTTCTTTGCCAATATTTTCACATTGTTACTGTTGTTGTTGTGTGGCTCTAGCTCTGGCTTCCTTTACAATTCGCGGATGCTGAAATAGGTTGACTTGGGCTAGCCACTCACTGTTTTACACACACTCCAACTCAATGGGAAGAAGGGTATATACCGTTTGTGTGACATGGGATCAGGAGAGTGGAGACTAGGAGAATACTGTATTCCGATGTATTGAATAAAATATTCCGAATTAAATATCATTTTCCTGTATTGATACCATATCGATATTGATATATCTATACCCATCCCAAATTATTTCCTGCTAGAATACTAACTAAATAGATATCTCAATAGACTATAGCATAGTATACTATAGTATTTGCAACTATCGATATTTCTCCTTTTCTATGGTATGTAACTATCGATAGTAGAACTATCGTCAGTTTCCCATCCTCATTTCCCTCATCAATTAACTCCACTTGAATGCTCATATGTGTCATATTTGATATGAATAGTATCTAAATAGATATCAAAATAGACCAGATACTATATCATTTGAAACTATCGATATTTCTCATATGCAAACTATCGATAGTAGTAACTGTCGTCAGTTTCCCAGTTCCATTCCCCTCGTCAATCAACTCAATTTGAATGCTCATATTTGATGTGAACACAATAAAGATAAACATTGATTGGTCAAGGAACAGTCGAGTGCCTCCGACTGATCTGGTTACAGTTGCTGCTGCTGTTGCTGCTGATTTGAATGGCCGATACTGAGATCCTGAGCTACAGCTTTCGCATTTCATTTAACGCTATGAGCACCCCACATCATTCACCAGCTCAGAGGCTCAATATCTGCTCGAAGTGATCAGAGCTGGAAGCTTGAGGAAAAAGTTGCATGTGCGTTTCAGTTCGTTTCGTGTTTGTCTATTTTTTTGTATCTGTGTTTTGTTTTTGGTTTTTGCAGTAGATGCTGTTGTTGTTTTTCTCACATTGACCGGATGAGCAGCTGCTGGGGATCAGGTGAGGATGAATATAATAACATAAGCCCCAATATCAACAACAACAACAGCGGCAACAGCAAATCGAACTGAACTGACGAAACCAGTTTCATTGAGAAAACTGTGGAAACGCTGGGGGCCAAGGCATGGTCTGTGAGGGGGAGCGTTGGGGTTGGGGCAGGGCGGGCGACCACTACATGAATTAATCACTTCGTTTGTAGTGGACCGATGAAGCAGGCGGGTGGTTGGCATTAAAAGCCAGCGGTGTGTGCGGATGTCTGCCAGATCAGGCTGCCATATGAATGAATAGCCAGTGGGGTGTGTGAGTGTGAGTGTGAGTGTGAGTGTGAGTGCGAGTGTGTGTGAGTGTAGCTCCCTCGTGCCATGGCATGCACATTTTATGAATGAAATGATCGACAGCTGAATTGCGAAATTGTGAAACAACAACAATAACAAAATCTCAGCAACAGTTGCTGCTGCTGTGACTGCTCCACTCGAATCGATCCAACAGGTCGCTGGAAACATAATTTCTCTTAATTATATTGCCGCTGATCTTGTAAGAGTTAATGAGTGTTGATTAAGATTTTGTGCTTCTGACGATTTATGCCACTCATAAAACTATCGTATATCTGTATGGTAAAAAACATACTATATTTATATGTATATACTTTATAGGATATGCCACTCTGTTTCAATTAATCGATTGACAGATCTGCTAGTAAATCGATTAATCATTCAGACAACTGCTGATGATTTTTGGGCTCTTTTTAATGATTTATTCCCATGGAAATTCAGCAGAATTTGAAAGAAATTGAGAAATAAAAAATTAATGAAAATATTAATAAAATACGTTATTTCAGTTAAAGGAATTTGAAATTTATTCACAGGTTGCATAGATAAAATATAATGTAGTTTTCGAGTCAAAGTTAAGTATTCGTTAACTAGTGTTATCTATATGTATAAAACTCTTTATCCTGACTGACTGACTGACTTTAGTATATCTATATAATGTAGATATGTTACTAGGGAAATTTCACAAGTTTATACAGTCAGCTGATGGTTGTATTATGCTAGTTACTGGTATCTATATATATATAACTCTTTGTCCCGACTGACTGACTGACTGACTTTAGCACCTGTATATAAAGTACATATGTTAATAGGGACATTCCACAGCTTATACAGCACTACAAATATAGTCAGCTGATGATTGTGTTATGAAGTTATTAGTTACTGGTATCTATATATATATAACTCTTTGTCCCGACTGACTGACTGACTGACTGACTGACTTAAGCATCTGTATATAAAGTACATATGTGAATAGGGACATTCCACAGCTTATATAGCACTACAAATATAGTCAGCTGATGATTGTGTTATGAAGTTATGGTACTCCATTCATTTCCTTTCATAAACCAAACTTTATTACATAGATGTCGATAGTTTTTTCGAGTGTAAACCTGTAGTAGGCAAAATGTAATCATAATCTCAATGACTAGTGCACTTCAAACAGTTGCCAAAGTGTCTGTTTGATATCAGACACATAGTTGCTCGCTGCAGTTTCTTCACACCTCGTGGAGAGGAGGAATCGGCTCTCCTCCTTCGGGGATTTACCGGGCCAGACGTAGTGCAGCCAGAACAAGTGCAATGGCAACAAACATAAAAGCAAATGCTTTGATCTATCGACTTCCCCTGCTGCTGCTGCTCATGCTCTCGATTGAGGCCTTGTAGCAGTCATAATTTTGTATGTGAAAATGATTTTTAGCTTTTAATTGCGATTAGCATGGAGCACAGGAAGAGCCAGAGGAGGAGACTGGGGCGGGAGTGGGCAGGGGGAGGGGGATCCATTGAAAACATATAACATATCGTTTTGAGCATCATAAAAATGCGTTTTTGTTGGCTCGTGTTACGTTAATTTTCCGCCGTTTTTTCTATTGTCGTTTGATGTTTTTTCAACTGCTGGAAAAATCATTCGAAAGAACAAAACAAAATAAACAATGCGGATGCGACTGGAGCTCGAAATTTATTGTTGCACCCAATTTGCTGGTCAAATATATTGCCACATCTCGACTAACTATATACATATATAAAACGACTAAATACTAAATATATTTGGTAATTTTTTTTATCCAGAATTTTAGCATAATGTTAGACGTACTTTTTTCGCCATTGTTTGTAAACATGACAAGTTCCGGCGAAACAACTCCGCACCAATACAATTCAATACGATTCAATGAAAACGCCGTGCAGTCTGTTTGTGTTTTTCCTATGGCCATTGTTGTTGTAAGAAAATACCCATAAAGCTTTGTGCGCTGTACAAATATGAAAAACAATAATGTGTTGTCTGTGGCCAGAGCGAAAACAAGCAGAGCAGCATATTAAAAATGAATTTACGCCAACCGAATTCAAACTAAACTCTAATACTAATACGATTGATCTCAGTTGGACTCTCTTTCGTTTCCTCTCCTACGCTCCCTCTCAGCACTCGCTCCTTGCATTCGTGGCATTAAATGTGAGAGTTTTCGTTTGATCATCAATTTTATTACATAAATGCCTCTGGGGGCTATACCCTGTAGTTGTAAGTGCACAAACGGGTATGCGTGTTATCTGGAATGGAGCTAGTCAAGTATTTATGGCCTTTTACTTAGTCAGGACTTAATTACTACTTATAGCTACTCGATTGACTACGTTCCCTTCAACTGTACATTATACTCTTTGTCCTGACTGACTGACTATCAACGCACAGGTCGAATGCAAAGAAGTACTGACCTATTTTTATCGACAGATGATACCTAATGATCCTTAGGAGCCCACTAAAAAGGGAAGTTATGAAAATACACCCGCAAGTGGGCTAGTTATTGATTTAACACTTCGAAGGAATACCCCTTGTCATTTAGAGACTAGATGTACCAACGATTTCTTTGTCCTGACTGACTGACTATCAACGCACAGGTCGAATGCAAAAAAGTACTGACCTATTTTCATCGACAGATGATACCTAATGATCCTTAGGCGCCCACTAAAAAGGGAAGTTATGAAAATACACCCGCAAGTGGGCTAGTTATTGATTTAACACTTCGAAGGAATACCCCTTGTCATTTAGAGACTATATGTACTAACGATTTCTATCTTTTACACTAACTTATACTTTAGCTTTCTCTCTAGGGTATTGCCAAGTCTTTACTTACCTCTGCCATCCTTTCAATTGCTTTTTTTTCTTTGTTGGGGATTTCCAATCTCTATAAACACACACACAGATACACTTATACAAGCACAGAGCACCGCAATCGATTGACTTTGGGGTCTGTCTATATAAATTGTGTTTTGTGTTGATCGTTTGCTAAATAAACATTTTCTTTTGCTCTGGTAGTTGTTGCTGTTCGAATGTTGTTAACTTTTGTCTTTTAGGCTACGTTTAATTGTAGTATCAAATAATTAGTATGTATACGACTTTGCTTCCTCAGATATCTATTGAGTTAATCCCACAACTAAATTAGTAAGGAGTAGATAATGCAATTAGTGTGAGCAACGCCCACTGTCAATTAACAGAGCTTCAAGAAGGGAATGAGTGAATGAAGCACAGACTGATGGACTGACTGAATGACAAACTAACTACGCACAATTAAAGAGCACAAAGAACACTTTGCGCATGCGCAGAGCTTCATTCATTCCAGATTTCCATAGGCTAATTGAATGAAATTAAAATTGAAAGACGACAATTAAAGCTAAAGTCAGAGCAAAGATTGTCCCCAATTCAGTAGGGGGAACACTGGCTGTAATCCCTGGCAATGCAGACAGTTTGACTTCTTTCGAGTCGATTTGATAAGGTATATATGATTACACATATTACTCATAAAGATATTCGAGTAGTTCTTGGAATTAAATATTCCGCTGGCTCAGTTATCAGGCAAAGTTATCGCTGCATATCTGTATAGTGCACATGACTTATGATAGGAAGCACAGAGAGAGAAATCAGGCACGATTAGACTTAAAATCAAGTTGGAAGGAAGATAACATTTCAAATAGGTTAACAGAATCTAAAGATATAATATTTTCAGCATATTTATTATGATTTTAAACTATTCATATAGAAGTTATAGAAGGGAGTATTCAGAATATCAGTATAGAGTAAGCATATTTGGAAATTACTGTAAGATTTCTCACAGTGTGCTCATATGGCGCTTGTTATATTTTTTTCGCTATTACACTCATCGAATTGCAGTCGAGTGCAGCTAGACACGGGGGTTGAGCTCCGTTATCAGTGCTATCATTAGGTCCCATTGACTGCCCTAACTGAATGGCCATTACCCATAGGCCAGCCGGCATGGCTACCTGGTCAGGTGACTAAGCAGTTGGTCAGAGCGAGTCTGTTTCACACACAGGCTGCTGAGTGGGAGTAGTGAGCGAAAGGGACTCGCCGAAAGAGAAAAGGAAAAATAATGAAATGAAATAAAAGATAAAGATTGAGGGGAGACAAGAGCCCCAGCCTGAGAACTTCTTTTTTATTTGCGAGCCCAAAAAATGAAAGGCATTCCCACGACTCTTGGAGCCAGACGCCAAGCAGCGACACTGAGTCCTTGATCGAGCCATTGAATTGCAGAGATTAAATTGTATTCACCACATTCGCACAAGTCGAGCATGCCATGACCCTGCCATGTATGCAGGGTATTCACCTCCTTCTTTCTCAGACTCTTTTACTCTTCTCTTTGGGCATCTTGAAAGGGATTCGCTTGCGATTAGCAGGTAGCCTCATTGTGCGGACTCGCATGTCCTTTTAGTGTTTGTAATTCGAGTCGTAGCAATTCTTCAATTTTGGCTCCTTTTCCTCTCAATCGCGTTGCCTAAAACAAACAGGGGTAAATACATATTCCTACTCCTTCTGCATATGTCAAAATACACGACACACAAGGAATTTCAAGTTCAAGTGCGTGGGAATTTCAATTTCTGCGAATTTGGAGAGATGAAAGCGTACGAAAGACACAAATTACTTAAGTTGTAGTACACTCTAAAGAGTAATGAAGATAAATTAATAAAGAATATATAAAATTTAATTTAATTTAAGTGAAGTTAATCCTCATAAGGTTTGCCAATTTATATTAGTTATTCGATACATAAGGAGCTTGGGGTTACGTGGGTCTCACAGGAGATCCACAAATCCAGCTCAAGGTACGTTGAGAGGCTCTCGAACCACCCTAACGTCCTGGCCATCGGGCTCCTGGACAACAGCCAAACCACCAGGAGGCTAAAGAGATACCTAGGACCTAGTTGAAGATGCATAACCTACACCTCCAACTCCCTACCTACCAACCATAATATAAGTTTTTAAATTGAGAATGAACTGCGACCTCAAAGATCATATATATATCATATTTATATTAGTTGTGGCTTTAATAGTCATTTAAAGACCTTAAAAAAAGGTTTTTAATATTACAAATTCTTATGTTAAACTAATTTAAACTTCTTTTTATTTTTTAGAATTTTCTAGAATCTTTTGTTTCATAATATTCTAAAATTTAATAGAATTTTCTAGATGAACCTAGATTTTTTTAGAATATGCTATAATCTTCTTTATATGTCCAATAATTTATACAAATTTTCTGCCTTTATAAGTTTTCAACTTCAGCTCAATAATCCTCATTCCTTTAACTTCATAATACGCGAATAAATATGCGAGTGTTTGAATACATTCTAGACATTCATTCATTCATTCATTCGCTGTTATCGACTATTATCACACTCGGCTCAGCTGCAGTTGGATTATTGTCTGCTCTGGTCGGGATTTACCCTCATCAAAATGCCAATTAATTATAACAATTTTTACCGATTGTTTTTTACACCAAAAGAAACGAAAAAGAGGAGAAATTGAGTACTCGATCGTTTTGCACCCTGTTGGTAGAGCACGCATCGATTGCAGCGTGTTGCAGCGCTGCCACTAGAATCTTTATGGCAGCATGCAACATGTGAGAAACCAACACAGATACACACACACACACACACACATGTGTGAGTGTGTGTGTGGAGTGAGGCGGGCATACACAATTTAAGTGTTGAGTGTGTAATTTTATATTTCCGGTGTAGTAAGTTTTCATACGACAACTCCAACTCAGGGCCAGATCTTTGCCTGCTTTTCACTCTGTCTTCTCCGGCTCCTCCTCTGCTGCTGCTGCTGCTGCTGTTGCAGTAACTACTACTACGACAAGTATCTGTCCAATGTCTTGGCGTTGTCTCACACAATTCCTGCAATTATTTTTATATCGAAGCAGCAGAAATATTGAAACACCCTACTGCACCGTCGGAGAGACGGACTCACATTTATTTATACACACACTCTGGCATTGTGTGTGTGTGTGTGTGTCTTTTGTCGTAATTTGGCTGCATATTATTTGATTTATTTGCTTTCAATATAATTTGTTAAGTTCCTCGATTTAGCCAGAATTCTGCAGAGGCCCTTAAAGCATTGCTGATAGGCAACCATATTAGGGAAATTGTGCTTTTCGTAGAAGCTGACAAACGATACAAGTTCTTCACAATAAAAAACCATCTGAGCAATGTTTTACACAGAAACTTGTATGCCCTGTATTAGGAGAGAATTGGATAGGGCATATTGATTTAAATATGCTTTAAATTTTACTTGGGGTTTATCCTATTCTGTGGGAAAGTGCTTGCTTGAAATGAGCTTGAATAATACTGTTGCGAAAGATGTTAATATTTGAATTTGAAAAACTGTAAACAGCTGATAGCTGAATATATTTGTTGTGTATCGATAACTGAGAAATGAAATTTATATCGATTAATTTACCATGTTGACTAACACCTAAAAATGAGTTCAGAGTTGTATTTTGCTGACGCCAGAGAAGAGTGCGACACACTTTTTGTAATTGAACAACCACAAGTTATTTCCATTTTATATGCCTTTATTAAATATACTTAGTTTTAAATAAACAAATGTGTGTTTAATTGTCTACACAGACAGTAGACAAGTTATGTCAAAACTTAAAAACTTATTTCATCGATTGATGAACTGAATCGGTCGTTCAAGCCGGATAGTTGTATTATTCTTCTCCTTTAACAGGTAATTCCCCAACAAATACCAAGATTTACATATAAACTTAATTCGCATAACCCAATTCTTCAGCTGAACTACAGTACTTGAGTTCAGTCTGATGAATCACAGAGGAAGCTGATAAGATTGCCAATTCACTTATGCGCACATTTCTATTTCTGTAGTCGATAGTGCTATGCATACTCTAGATTATGTTTGCCTATAATTTGATGTTAATAAATAAATAAAATTTTCAATCGAAGATATTGAACTTACCTGAACATTATGCTATAACTGCTTACCTCAGCAGCAAGAGTTCACAAGTCTCTTCAGTCGTAAATTTCCACGAAATTTGTCTGTCATTTTCGCTTTTTATTTTCTTTTTTATTGACATAATTTACGAATTAAAATCATAGCCTCAACTTCAGTTGTACTCGCTTTGCCCGAGGCTGAACGAATATCAAAGGACACTGAAGACACTGAAAACAAAGGGCATCACTCGAAGACGGGTATGATGGGTATGTGGGCAGTGGGGGGGGATGAAATCCAAATCAAGTGCTGTTAAGCACAGTTATCTATTCGCTTTACACTTAAGGTAATTTTTCCCAATGGAAAGTCTCATCTCATCTCACTCAATTTAATAGAATTGAGCTCTTTGACTCGGTCTCAAACATCGACAAGTCTCTGCATCGAGTTGGTAATGAAATATCTAACGACCGGAAGTCAATAGCAAATACTTAATAATGCTGTTGGCTTCTCTGGCATTTTGTGGTTGGCTCTCCTCTTCGCTTGTTTGCCTTTGGCTGCCATTTTCCGTTGCTAATTTCCAACTCTGGGTAAAAGTATAGTGTGTATCTCAACCTGTCACGGTGGGCGGCAGATACAATTAAAGCCAAAGTTGTAAATATGATGAATGCCACACAGATACTTTTAGCTGGCGAGAACTTGAAGTAATTGTATTAAAAAGTATTGAATATTTGTAAAAGATACTGTATCTATACTATATCCATTCTGTAAATCAGTTGTAAATATGATGAATGCCACACAGATACTCTTAGCAGCCGAGAACTTGAAGTAATTGTATTAAAAAGTATTGAATATTTGCAAAAGATACTGTATCTATACTATATCCATTCTGTAAATCAGTTGTAAATATGATGAATGCCACACAGATACTTTTAGCTGGCGAGAACTTGAAGTAATTGTATTAAAAAGTATTGAATATTTGTAAAAGATACTGTATCTATACTATATCCATTCTGTAAATCAGTTGTAAATATGATGAATGCCACACAGATACTTTTAGCTGGCGAGAACTTGAAGTAATTGTATTAAAAAGTATTGAATATTTGTAAAAGATACTGTATCTATACTATATCCATTCTGTAAATCAGTTGTAAATATGATGAATGCCACACAGATACTTTTAGCAGCCGAGAACTTGAAGTAATTGTATTAAAAAGTATTGAATATTTGCAAAAGATACTGTATCTATACTATATCCATTCTGTATCTATACTATGTCTGCAATGTATCTACACATTTTCCCCTTTCAATTTGAGTAAAGTACAGTTGACAGTTCCTAGAATCGGGCAATCATTGCAGAGTGGACTCTAATTGAACTGCCAATCTACATTTGTGTTTGATAAGGAATCACATTCCGTTTTTTAGCACCGGAAGAACGCGTACCAATAAAACACCCGAATATCTTATCAACAACATAGTTGCAACACACACGCCGAACTTTGAGTGTTTACCAGATCGGAAGCATCGGAAATAGGTAGAGATTCGTATATAGTTAACCTCCGGTTCGAGGAGTTCGGCAGAACCTTATCACTCCTCGTGATAAGAACATTCTCTCTAACCTGCACTAATAAATTTTTGCGAGAGCTGAAACCACTTAAAGAATATACGTTACTTTTCTCCGACGTTGACGTTTCTTGGAATTTCGATAAGAGTCGGGCCGCGGGAATTGCGCAGTACGTACAGATACATATATAACTACGTACTGGAGCATAAAAAACGGCCGATTAGAAATGACTGAGTCATGGACAAGTGGGCGTAAGTACTCATTCATTAATCGAGATTCTACAGGCTCTATTTAAAAGAGCAACTTAATGGCATACGTGACATTTGTCAAGTAGATGCAAATGCACACAACCTCAAAGATACTCGGAAAATGCCTAATAGTATCTATGCGTATTGTAATTATGTATTCATCTTGGGATTAATTCGACATGTAACGACTTGATTGACCCAGTTCAGGTTCAGTTTGAAGAAGCAAACAATGAACACCTCGCTGGCATGCAACCTTCGCCTGCCTCGAAGATGTATCTAGCAGATACCTAGGTGGATTAACACCCAAGTGGTAGCTGTTGGTGTGTGGCCTCTACCTCCTCCACCTCCCTCCCAAACGGAACTGCCCCATCAGCGAGATTTGCCCAGAGACTTCCAGCTGTATCTCATAATGAATTTCAGACACGCACAGACGTTTTGTAATTTTCAACTTGTAACTACTGCGTTTTAAAGAGCTTTTCCCTTATGGCCATCCAGTCATAATACAAGTCTATATCTCTCTAGTAGTGTGTGTGTAAATATGTACTCTGTGTGTGTGTGTGTGCAATGTCAAATATGTGGCTCGTTGTCTGTGGCAAGCAATTTGTTCAACACGCACCTCACCACGGGGAGCAGATACTTTTACAAATATGTAAAGTATACTGGGGGAAATGTATTCTCTTAGATATTTTGGAATAGTACTCGGGAAATGTATCTAAAACTAAACCCAGTTCAGTTCAGATTATTGTGTAAATTTTCTTATTATTTTGTATGTATTTTTCTGATTGGGATTTCCCCTTCGTTTGTGCGTTTGTCGCCAATTACTTATATGCGGTTTTGTGATAATGACCAAATGATCTCAGCGCTGCCGCAGCCACTGCCGCAGCCTCTGCCCGCCGCGTCGCCGCTCGTAAATTCGTTTCATTCATAGCGCTAGTCTCGAAATCACGCTGACGCCGACGTCGCAGTCACAGCCGCCGCCGCCGCCGTCGCCGCCTCAGCGTACTGTTTCATTCATTCATAAATTTTACCTGAGACGCGCAGTCATAATAGCTCTATCTCCGCTCCTTGTGCTCTGCTGCTTTATCACATGCTTATACTCATATTATTATACCATGGCGTTGCGTCTACGCGGCGCAGCGAACGGAAGCAGCGGAAGCGTCAACGTCGACGTCGACAGTGCAGCGGCAGCGACGTCATGCATTGTTTTTGTTGCGCTGCAGTCGCTGTTGTTGTTGTTGTTGCTGTTGTTGTTGTAGGTATTTTTGACGCAAAGAAAACGAGCTGTGGAGCCGACGCTGCTCGCTTCTCGCTTCTCCTGCTGTTGTCTCATTGTCTGTTGGCAGCAAAGAATGCGCGTGTGAAGGCAACACAAGAAATTCATTCATAAATTTTTCCTCTTCTTCTTTGTCTTCTTCTTGCAGAGTAAGAAGCAAAAGCGGGAGTGTGTGTGGAAACTTGAGTAGATTCATTTTTTTTTGCCATATGTGAGCTATGAGAACATGCAGGTACACACATACACACATACGTATGTTTAATGTATGTACATACATATATGTATGTATGTATGTATGTATGTACATATTGGTCACCTGATCTTCGCTTGTTACAGTTGCCCTTGCTGCAGCTGAGAGTGAGGTTATGTGCTAAGCGGGAGTAAGTTTAACTGCTTTTTCGCTGTTGTTGTTGCTGTTGAACTTTTGACTTGACTCTTGTGCACCTGTTACACCCTGTGCCCAGTGTGCGTGTGTGCGTGTGTGTCACCTGTTGGCCGTTTGTTGTTTTTTTCATTCGCTGTTTGCTTTCGGCTTTCATTTCGTGCATATTTTTTGTGTGCTAAACAAACAGCTCGTTGTTGTTGTTGCTGTTGCTGTTGCTGTTGTCGGCACGATGTGACGGCCATATCCGTTCCACTCACACACATGCAGACGCACAAGCATTCGTTTCGTTTGTGAATGAATTCCCACAACGTTTCGCTGCACGCTCTGAGATTTCGTTGTTCCACTTCCAACTTGTTGCGCTCTCCGGCTCTCTGGCGTGTGCGTGAGGCCGCTCTCGCGGCGCTGCACTTGTGTTGGTGTCTCTGTGTGACTCGTTCCTTCCCGTTGTTTAGGACTCAGCAGTCAACAGTCAGCGGAGCAGCGATCGTCTCGTTTCGTTTCAGTTTGGCTTCACAAATGCAGCAAACCAATAGATACACAGGGAACAAGCCGACGAACAGTTACAGAAAATAAAACAGAAAATCAAATAAAACGAAACTAAATTCTATGCCACAATAGAGTTTGATAAATTTAAATACCGAGAGTCTGTGTGTCGGTAGTGTGTGTGTGTGTGTGTGTGCTGATAACAGAGATAACAAGCGATAATAATACGAATGATAAATAGTAATTACAATAATACTCTTAATAACAATGTGAACTGTGCTGTGTGCCAAGTAATTAATTGCCATCGTTAACAATTCAATCGAGAGCAACCGAGCTATCCGTCAGATACATTTGTATCTAGCAGCGCAAGGGTCGCGACTTTCGGGTTAATTTTGTTATTGCTTTGATTTACACGCCAATAAATTGTAGGCAATTGCACCCCATCGAATGTTGTGTCTTCAATTGTTCTGACATTTGACACCCAAGCAACAACAACAACAACAACAAGCCTAACAAGCTTAAGATACATTTCCATTGGCTGCTCTTGTAATTACCGCAGCATTATGACAAATGAGTGGATCGATTGGAGTGATTGCCGCATGCTGCCGCCACTGCGTTCTGCCAATTACAACAACTACAACAACAACAACCAAAGCAACAACAACAACAGCGCCAATAATAATAGCAACAACAACAATCCGCAAACGTATCTTGGCCATAATAATTACAACTATCAGTGCTTAACGAGCAAATTTCACCTAAAGGCCCACAAGCTTCAACAGCTACACACGTGCAATGGCAAACTGCGAGGTAAACTTATCGCTAGGTGAAGCACTGTGACAGCATAGTGTAAACAGGGTTATCGATAAACGATAAACAGTAGATAAAGAAGGTTATTTTTGTATCCCTATAGTAAAAGCACAGAATTGTGTCAAAATATGTGTAAATAGAGCTACTCACTGTTATCGATAAACGATAAATAGAGGTAAACTTATCGCTAGGTGAAGCACTGTGACAGCATAGTGTAAACAGGGTTATCGATAAACGATAAACAGTCGATAAAAAGGGTTATTTTTGTATACCTATACTAAAAGCACAGAATTGTGTCAAAATATGTGTAAATATAGCTACTCACTGTTATCGATAAACGATAAATGATAAGTAGATAGTGTTTCTTTCGTCTACCGATAGTTTAGGCGCTTAAGCCCATCGAGACTGTCATCGATAGTCGATAAAAAGTATTTATTAGCATGTATAGTGTAATATAATTAATATATGGATAGTCTCATCATTAATCGGTTGTAGCGTAGTTATTGTCATCGACACAATGGTGTGAGTAGGAAAGCTGCTCACTGTTATCGATAAACAATGGTATTCGTTCGCCAAGGGATTGTCGATAGCAGTCGTTATACTCTCTTGTCGATAACCCTTTAGGAATTGTGTATTATATTGGTGTATATTAATCGATAGTCTACAATCTTGTTAGTCGATAGGCATATTATATACTCAGTTTATCGATTACTGTATAGAATATCCTCTATTATTATAATCCAATAACTCACTGTTATCGATAAACAATGATATTTGTTCGCCAAGGGATGGTCGATAGCAGTCGTTATACTCTGTTGTCGATAACCCTTTCAAGGCAAGCTATCTTTAGGAATTGTGTATTGAATTGGTGTATATTAATCGATAGTCTACAATCTTGTTAGTCGATAGGCAAATTATATACTCAGTTTATCGATTACTGTGTAGAATATCGTCTTTTATTTAAACTCATTAACTTTTGTACTTATCTGTTAAATTTGCTCCAATCTATGCTCGTAGTATATTAATCGATTTATATCGATAGTCTCAGCTTAAGAATCTTATATTTGATTATTTGTATACATTTTTTATGTATTATTTTTTCCATATACACTTGATTAATTGAACGTCTCTTTCGATGCCGTTGCAGATGTGCCCACAGCCTTGCCACCGCTCACACCTGGCACCAATCGCAAGGTGAATGAGGTGTTGAAAGCCTCATTCGCCTCCTGGGAGAAGGAGGTGCAGAACTGTAATATAACCAAAGGTAAGTTCCCCCAGTCTCTCAATAGTACTACATTCACACATTCCCAGGCAACTTGTTGAGCCGAATTCAATTGAATTGGCAACGCCAATAAAATAATAATTTATAAACAGAAGACGTGATCATAAATGAATATTAATCGTTTCCCACAGCAATAGACTGGGTTATATACTTTTAAATTTGGTTTACAGCGCTCCCACGCAGTAACAACAACAACAATGACAACAAGAATAACAATTAATTAAACAACCAATGAACGTGGCATTAGAAATTGTAATTAATTTAATTACGTTTTTCATTTGAATTTTCATTTCTTCCATTTCCATTTCAGATCCCCGGGAATGGACAGAGGAACATGTCATCTATTGGCTAAACTGGGCCAAAAACGAGTTCTCATTGCTGTCGATGGATCTGGGCCCATTCTGCAAGATGACTGGCCGCGAAATGGTCGAACTGGGCAAAGAGAAATTCCTGGCCATAACCCCACCGTTCACCGGCGACATACTGTGGGAGCATTTGGATATATTACAGAAAGGTGAGCACGTGACTCGCATCGAACAGCAGAGCCTGGCGCCAGCCCGAACATTAAGTCAATCAACAGACTCGTGTAGAGTCCAGTGGCTCATAAAAAAACCAGATAAAATATTCACAATATTCATAATTTTTATTGAAGTGTATCTACACTTTTATGAATGAAATTGAGCGAGAGCGGGGAGATGGAGTGCATATATAATTAGACTGGATAGAAGTTCGTATTGATAGGTAGTTGAATTGGGAAATTGACAGAGAGATATATGAAGAGATAGTTATAGAGATAAAGAGAAGTCGTTGACAGGTGATAGTTGCCCATTTGTATTAAAGTAAAGATAAAATTGGATTGAGTACGTATATATAGTATAGTGTTGAGGTAGATATTTAGATGTATATACATACCTATATACATAGGGAATATATCTGTAGATTAGATTTTTTCTTAATTAATAATAATAATAATAGATAAACAAATATGTACAGAGTAGTGTAATATCTGAAGATTAGCGCAATTTTTAATAAATAAAAAAATCTCCGGTGTTTATTACCCGATTGGGCTGCAAATCGCACCAAACATTCAAAGCGTCTAAAGCTTTATTCGTGCAAAGAAGGAATCCAATGACTCTAAAACTGTACATGCTAAGAACATTTTTGCAAAATTTGATGGGGAGGGGCATGTCCATTTAATAGCTCCTATAGTTTCCTAGATCTCGGTGTTCATACGGACGGACAGATAGACGGACGGACATGGTTATATCGACTCAGCTCGTCGTCCTGATCAAGAATATATATACTTTGTGGGATATGCCACGCCTCCTTCTGCCTCTTACATACATTTCAGAGTTGCACAATCTTAATAGACCCTTTTGTGCTTTTTTAAAGTACAGGGTCTAAATATAATATCTAATATATATAATATAAACATATATATTTATAGTCTAATAGCTAAACTCCCACATGCTTTTCTCTATACAAATCTAAGCTAAACTCTTCATAGATTTCAAGTGTGCTTAAACCTAATAAAGCCAATCAAAATTAGCTACTCAATGAGTGGAGTGGGTTGGCGGAAGTGAACTCGAGGCCAGTTGAGGGAGGGCTAATAAAATCAAGGACAGGACTCGAGTGGTGGGCAGGTGGTGGGTTGACTCTTTACTTAGTTAAAGGCGAACGGGTTCCCTGAACCGTTACTTGTTGCCCGTTGTCCTGCTATTTGCCTTTGCTTCCTGTCCGGTCTGGT
Source organism: Liodrosophila aerea (assembly GCA_035045005.1). Taxonomy (NCBI): domain Eukaryota; kingdom Metazoa; phylum Arthropoda; class Insecta; order Diptera; family Drosophilidae; genus Liodrosophila; species Liodrosophila aerea. The sequence goes on along the minus strand of JAWNNL010000647.1, from coordinate 87,539 downwards.
TCTGGCTCTGGCTCTGGCCCTAGTTCTCCTGGCAATTTGATTTGACTGAGGTCCAACCTCACTCGCAACAGTCGAATGAGTGAAAATTTATGACAATTTTTACTGGGTTTTTTATTGAGTTTGGCAAGCTTTTAGTTTGGGTCCAAGCTTATGAAAAATATAATATAGAGTATTACTATTATGCGTGGTATAATTAATTGAATTTCCATCTTTTTCCACATTTTTTTGGGGCACAGATTGTGAGAAACCAAATGAGGATATTGTGCACGGAAATTCCTTTGAGTCAGCCACCACCGCCTCGGTCTGTGGATCAGACCATCAGGTAGCCAATTACCCACCCACGTCGTCAGCCAGCACGCCTGTATCTAACAACAACAACAGCAGCAGCAGCAGCAGCAGCAACAACAACAACAACAACAACAGCAGCAGCAGCATTGCGAGTCGCCTGTCCATGGATTATGGGGCAACAACAGGGAGCAGTGCGTCACCCGCCATGCCACACAGCGGTAAGTGAATACCCCAGAAAGTATCTGTAAGATTAAGTATCTATAAGTTATGCTTTAGATACGATTGATTCGCATTAATCAAGCCACTCGTCTAATTAGTGGCAAGTGATGAAGAGCCACCGATTTGGAGGCTCCATTAAAGCATCATGTGTTGTTTATGGACACATCCTCTTGGTTGTGAGTTGAGTTTGTTGCTGTATCTGTCAGATACATAGATAGATATATTGGCACATGTTTAGTGCATCCGGCTAAATGTTATTCCGACAATAATCACCTACGGATTCGGATACCGATTACGATTATGTATAGCTGCGATATCTGTCCAGATCTTTATTAATTGCCAGCCAATGAAAGTGTTTTCAGTACGTATTCGTATCTTTTGGATTGGTATTTAATTTATTTATGTGAAATTGAAATTGAAACGGAAATTAAATTTTAAAACAAATAGCTGGAGACCGTGGCGTGGCGTGGCGCCAGTGTAGGCAGCCCCCACAGCCCCGACAGCATATCTAAATATCTATTTAAATTGTTTACATATTAGGCATTCGCAACGGAGATGGAATCCGAATCCGAATCATAGTCGGAGTCGGAGTCGGAGTCTGAGACGCCAGCGCACAGCTTGAGATACATTTACTTAATGCTGTGTCGCCGCACAAATTGGAGCGCATCATTAGTGCATTGTATCTGTTGCATGCCCCTCCCTTCCCCCGCCACGTCCCTTGAGGCAGTGTTAACATGATGTAGCATGCGCCACAAATTTATTAATAATCGAGCCATGCTGCCCACAATCAGCCGAGGCTTACAGTTAGACTGACATTATAATAAATTAATTGAATTTACGCTCTTTGACACATTATGGCCATAAAAGTTATGCACATTTACATAGAGGGACAGTGGGTTGTAGGGGCGGCAGAGGGGCGGCGTCAAGTGTGTGTGTGTGCTGCTAATGAAACAATCAACAACATTTGATCGTAAGCTAATTCATAATTTGGATTAGACACGCTGAAGATTGGATACGCTTACTTGAATTGGGTTGGGTTTAACTAGGGCTACCACAACTACTACTACTACTACTACTGCTACTATTACTACTGCTACTACTTTTACTACTACTTCTGGTACTACTATTACTAGTACTGCTACTATTACTACTACTGCTACTATTACTACTACTACTAGTACTACTACTACTACTACTACTACTACTACTACTACTACTGCTACTATTACTACTACTGCTACTATTACTACTACTACTTCTAGTACTACTATTACTACTACTACTAGTTCTACTACTACTACTACTATTACCACTATTACTACTACTACTACTATTACGACTACGACTACTACTACTATTACCACTATTACTACTACTACTACTATTACGACTACTACTACTACTACTACTACTACTTCTACTACTACTACTACTACTACTACTGCTACTATTACTATTGCTACTACTACTACGATTACTTCTACTGCTACTATTACTACTACTTCTAGTACTACTATTACTACTACTACTACTAGTACTACTACTACTACTACTACTATTACTACTTCTATTCCTACTACTACTGCTACTACTACGACTACTACTACTACCACTACTCCTACTACTACTGTTACGACTACCACTACTATTACTACTGCTACTACTACTACGACAACTACTCTGAGAAAACTTGAATCAAGAGTTTTAGATGTACATAATCCTACTAGATAGTTAACTTTGTCACTTGAATACTTTCTTACTGTTGCTGTTACGAACCCCATGCCATAGCCCAGATACTCTGAATAGTATCTACTGAATAGTAAATCCAAGCTAAGCTAAGTAACTACAGCATTAATTCTTAATCGTGAATCGAGCTGAGCGTCTGCAGTCGCTCGAGTGGTTCTTTTTAGTCTCTCTGCTCTGTGGCTTCAATTTGATTCAATAATTTACTAAATGAACGCACAGCCCCTGTGTGTGACATCTTATACTGTGTGCCGGCCCCTGGCCCTGCCCTTGCCCCTGTCCCAGTTGATTCGTCTCCGCATTGCCCCGTTGCCCGCATACAAATTATGTGACTTTGGCTGCGGTTGAGTCTCAGTCCGAGTCCGAGTCCGAATCCGAATCCGAGTCTACTGTCTACCCTCCTGCTGGTTTTGTAGGTTGTTTGCTTAATTCGTTTCGATTGTCTTTTTGTCAGTCATTAATTTGCCGCATTTACATATTATTGATGTTGCTCTACAGCTCAGCTACTACTACTACTTCCCCACTGTATCTCCCTCTGTCCCTCGACTCTATAGAGCTTTGTGTGAAATATTTTGTTTAGGGGAACTCAGGAGGATACTCAGGCAACACTTGGGTCCTTAGGTGCACTATTTACTGCCACCAGGTGTGCGATTAGCTAGTCGGTTTAGTTCAAGTTTAGTTTAGATACGAACTAAACCAAATTATGCCTAATTGCGCTCGTTAAAATTGAGTTTGAGGTTTTCATTTCGTAAAGCGAAGAAACAGTGTCATGAACGCCCAACTAGCACTAACTACTAACTTGAATTTATTTTATGCTCATTCTTTTGTGAAGTTTGTGTTTAATTTGCCCCTGCCCCAGGCACAGTCTCCGACTACGACTACGACTACGACTCCGACTCCAACAACACCTACAACACCACACATGGAGCGAGTCAGCGAAGCGCAGAAAAGGTTTAAAAACTACTTGGAGTTTCGTCATCGGACGGCGATTTCAAATCACAAGACAACACACTACACAGTGAGAAAAAACGACGCAACGTTGACTCTGACTTGAATTTAAATCGATTTTAGTCTTAGATTGAATTAAAGTATTCTGAAGCCAAGTCAAGTTGACTATTGTTCTGAAGAGTCAGAAGTATCTATCGCATCTAAATCAGTTAAGAAGTTCACTTGACTCCCTGCTAAGTTGCAGAGTGCAAACTCTTAACCCTAGACTCTTCTGACTTCAAATAAACGAATCAAATATTGAACTTTCCTCTACTTAAACTTAACTTGAAAATATTTCGACTCATTTTAGTTCACTCTCTGTTTTTTTGCGCAGTGTACGCTTATGATAATCCCTAGTTGGACATCCCCAGAGCAGAGTGGGCCCTCGGCTTGTGGAATGCATTACGCATTAGGTGTTGGCTGTTGGGGTGTAGTTTCTGCTTCGTTTATTCACAATTAATATTCAAATTTGAACTGAAATTCATTTGAATCATTTTCAGTTCGTATGCTAAGGTTTTCTTTTCCATTTCAATCAATCTAACGCTTACTCATCGCCTGCCAGCTACAATAGCGCACACATATGATTTGTATCTATGTGTGTGTGGCTGTCCAGGGTCTTTTGCTAGTGTTTTGCTTGAGAGCGCATCTAGGCTAGTGTATCTTAGATATTTGCACGCAAAATTCGTTTTTATTAGCGCTGAAACTCTCGATCTCACAGATACAGATACAGATACAACTTGTATCTGCTAAGTCGCTTTGTATCTTTTGGGTTTATCTCACTAATTGGGCCTGTTGGCCCTTTAGCTACAACTACCTCTCATCATCGGCTATTGTTGCGATAAATGTAGATTTTTGCGCAAAATTTGTGTTCTATTTACAGTTCTGTTGTTGTTGCTTTGTATCTGTTGTTCATACATATATTTGTACACAATAAAATGCCTGATGCGTGAAATGTTTGTCCAAGCTTGAAGAGTTGCCATTGTTGGCGTCTGTGTGTTGATTCATCATCATCATCAACATCATGATGATCAGCCTGATGTCGGCATATAACCTCAGCCCAGTCAGCCAACCGATCAGAGACCCCAGCTCCAGCTGACAGAGATAGACAGAGACCAAGTCTGCCTCTCTCTCTGTCTGTCTGTCAGTCAGTCAGTCAGTCAGTCATTCTATACGTCGTCTGTCCATCTGGCTGAGTACTCCGTCTTTTGCTCGTGCCGCGCGTAGGTTGTTGCCTCACAAAATGACACATTTAATGCATATTTGACTTGTAGATACATTTGACTGCCCATGCAAATGCCCCTCCCCCCGCTGGCCCCACCTTCCGCGGACTGGAACACGGCTCGGGGTCAGAGTCAGAACTAACGCCGTTGATCGTCTCATTGCGTGTCATACACACATCGAGTCGTGTCTCTCGTCCCGTTCGAATACCGAGTGAGTGCAGGCACAAGTATTCATAAGTGTATTCATAAGTGTATTTATGACATTTGTCTCCGACTCCTCCCCACCTTGAGTGTGTGCCAAGCGTTTTAGTTTAGTTACAGTTTGTTGATTTTGAAAGCGACAATGCATTGGAATTTTGCACATGTGACAGATCACACGACAAACGGCGAGAGAAAGAGTGAATGAAGATGAATAGAAGGAAGAAAGGAAAAGTATAGTAGGGAGACTTTTCAGCAATTCAAAGGTCACTTTGGTCACTTTTATAGAAGAAAAGTTCTGTGTGTCAAATAAGCGAATGACAACATTTGTTTTGGATGATCTGAATGATCATTTGAGAAAGTACACTGAGAATCATTCTAATACTAATAATATATTATTTCATTATTGTATACAAAATAATAGTTGTATCGATAGGAAAAGTAGAGAGACTTTTTGGCAATTCAAAGGTCACTTTGGTCTTTCAGTAAAAGAAAAGTTCCAACATTTCTTTTGGATGATGATCATTTGAGAAATTACACTGAGAATCATTCCATCATTTGACTTAGTCTAAACTGAATGTTTGCTTGATTTTTATAGCTTGATCTAGTCTAAATGTATAGCCAAAAGATATTAATACTAATAGTATATTATTACATTATTGTATACAAAATACTAGGTATATCCAAACGGAAAGTAAGATGACCTTACAGCAAATCAAAGGTCACTTTGATCTTACCGTTAGAGAAAAGTTCTGTTTGTCAAATAAGCATTTTTTCTCCGTTATCATTCATGGCGGATGACAACATTTGTTTTGGATAATCTGAAGGATCATTTGACTTAGTCTAAACTGAATGTTTACTTGATTTTTATAACTTGATCTATGTATGGCCATATATCATCTTTAATTACACGTCTAGCTAATGGATATTAATACTAATAATATAGTATTACATTATTGTATACAAAATACTAGTTGTATCTGCATCACCTCGCAGCTGATTAGCATACAATACGGTCCAGGTTATTTCTTGTAAAATGATTAGTTTGAAGCACCATTCGGGCCATATTAATTACGCTAAATTCAGCCATTAACGCAAGACACTTTTCACCTCCCACAAATTATGTGGCACCCAACCAGAACAGAGAGCTCAAGCAGTTGGTCAAAAGAGATTCTCCAAGAGGGAGGGCGGTACTGGCCAAACCACGCAAACAGCTCTCTCAGCTGGGTTACAGTACATAAAGCCCACAAGTCATAACAACTGGGAGAAGAAGAAGCAGCAGAAGAAGAAGCAACATTATGTTGATTGCAAATTTGTTAAGGTCATAAAATTAAATTTCATTTTTAATTTTAACGCCATTGTAGCAGCGGTGGAAACAGCGAAGTCTTGGAGCATATTATTATAGCATTTAGCGGAATTTAATGTAGACCCTGGGCCCATACCCATACACATGTCTAGGTCTAGTCGTATTAATCATTCTCGGCCCAACAATGGATCTTGCGACCCGAGCAGGAGAAATCACATTGCCAGCTAATTAACATAGAACTCGAGTCGTATAGGAGTTGTATCTACCACTAGGTAGTACGAGTATGAATACTACGCGCCTGCGCGGTTCGTTGGTCAAGCTATTGGTGGTGCCACCTGGTGGTGGTAGTGGTGGTGGTGGTGGGTGCCAGAGCGCGCAGAGCTGTGAACATTTTCAAGTCCGTTCGGTTCGGCTTAATGGTATTTTTCAGTATTTCAGCTCTGTTTTTTTTTCCAGCATGGTTCAAAAGCCGCACAACCTAGAATTTAGTCGGGGGAGTTTCAGCTTAGCTCAGCTCGATTGTGGTTGCTTTTTTCCTCCTGCTAGTGGGTTTTTGTGGTTACTGAGATCGCCAGTTAGCTACTGCTATATTGTGTTGCTCATATTTTAGATTTGGATACCCTGTAAGGGGAATAAAAGGGGTAGAACTTGGTTAGACTTACTGTATCTTTTCCTTAAAGTATAGGCACTGACTGCTTGAAGTTATTTTAATCAACTAGCTAAAAAATGTTGCTCGTTTGAATGCAGGGACTGAAATATAATTACAAAAAAAAAAAAAAAAAAAAAAAAAAATCCCAAACCTTAGTTTACCTCAGCTTTAAAAAGTAAATTTTCTTAAAGAAGAATATTAAGGAGAAGACAAACAACTAACATTACCTCACATTTCAAGAGTAAATTAACTTGATTTTTTCTTAAATTAAAAAAAAATATATTAAAATATTTAAAAATATATATTCAAATTAAAATATTCTCAAATAAAATTCTGTCAATTTCAAATATACTATGTCATGTTTTTATGCTTTCATGTCTGTTTAAGGCATACCACAATTCAATTCAACTTGTATCTTCTGCCTGTTCAACACTCCCGACTGACGCTTCTCCATTGGGTTTCTCCTTTTGCAAGTTCTCTGTGGATTTCGTTTAATTTATTACCATATTCAGCTGAATCTGACGCGCGCCAACGGCAACACCAGCGATGGCATTGGATCTAATATGCGTTGCACCCCCCGACCCCGACCCCTCCTCGCCCACACCCCCTACAGTTTTATAGGTAAAAATTCAAATGGGGTTTTAAGGCAACAGCCACTACTTGAATGAGTGTGTGAGTGCATTCGTATTGGTATTCGTATGAGTATATTCGAATAATTTCGTATACCCATTGTTGCTGTCGACGACGATGATGACGATGACGGGCTCTCGAACTGTAACAGTGTGTGTGTGCCAGTGTGTGTGTGTTTTTTTCAGGTATTCAGAGTGCTGTTGTTGTTGTGCTCGTTTTATTTCGTTACGTACGTAGATGTAAATTTACGCCATAGAAAAGCGTTACGGTCGAGTTAATTTAAAACAAAGAACATTCAAAAGAACAACATCAACGGCAAACTGTGAGTTGGGCTTTTTGTTGTTGTTGTTCTTGTTGTTGTTTTCGACGACTCGGGGGAAAAAATTAAACATTAAATTGTATAATGCGAAAGCCGCTAATAGCAACAACAACAAACAGTACCCAAAGGCAATGAACGAAACGCAGAGACGAATTGCATTGGATTGTGAATAGTTGAATACACTCATAGCTTGTTTCATATACACATAGCTGCAACTAGATGAATAGATAAATGCATTCACATAAGCCCATGCATAGTATGAACTGCCCTGAACTCTGATTAGTGTCTGAGCCGATGTACCATGAATATGGGCTTAATACCCTGCTAAATGTACCTTAGAAAATAATGTAATAATATTCAGTCACAATTGAAAAGTATACAAAAAGAAGCTGTAAAATCAATTGACTGTAACTGTATACTGAGCTTACACTTTTAAGAAAATTTGAAGCCAGTTTAATTAAAACTTTGCTTACAAATTAACCGCAAAATTAAACAATAATATTTTAAAAAAGTTATAAAAAAAACAACTGTATTTTGTGGTTAGAAATTTGCATCTTATTATAAATTATAATTGCTGCCAGTTAGTGGCTTAATGAGGTGTGACTAGAGGCCTGAGATAATTGATTCATTGAAGCTAAAACTCTATTGAACATTTTCTTGAATAAATAATAAAAATATTATGAAAATGATATCAAAGAGAATATTATAAATAATGTAATATGAGAATATTATAAATAATGTAAAAAATATTGTATTAAATTCTTGCTTCAATTTTGATTAACTTTAGCTTTTAATTTTTTTTTTTTTTCTTTTTATTTATTTAATGTCGACTAAGTTCAGTCGACAGATTACAATTAAAATTTTAATTAAAATTTAATAGAAAAAAAATTACAAAGTAAAAATAAGAATAAATTTAACTCTAAATCTATACATACATCAATTTCATATGACTTGTATACATCACTGACTGGCTCAAAGTTCTTTTATTTATTTTTTATATATTCTAGTGGATCTCTGCTAATACCATTACTACAGACTCTTGGCCATTTCTTAATGTTTATGTCAATTTGATGGGTAGTTGCAAAAAACATGAAAATTCGAGGCAATTAATTTGCAATCAACTTTCAAAAGTTTATGTGCCAAACAAAAGTGAAGCAAAGGCACTTTATGCATCATTAAGAATTAGGCAAACGAGAAGCCAAACGACAAAATGGAGTAATACACACACACACAGTTATAGCTGTATCTATGTGTGGCTGAGGTTGGCCAACGTGCGCCAATTTATAATTATTAAGTCTGACAAACGAACAAATAAATAAAATCAAATTATGTTCGTGTGGGGACAGAGCCAGAGTCGAAGATTGAGACTGAAAACGGAAGATTGTTGTAGACCAAAGACTGAAGACTGAAGACTTAAAGACTGTAGACTGTGGAGTCAAGACTGTAGACTATGGAGACTGTGGCCCCCTAAAGAACTACGCCAACATCCGCTCGATGAATGGGAGTCGGACTAGAGCCGGTTCGTGCTGCCACTCGATTGAATGAGTAAATGAATGAATGAATGAATGGAAATGAATGAACTGTAACTTGTTTTAGATTTTTGCGCTTAACTAAACAACGGACAATCTGCCTAGAGTCGGAGTCGAAGCTACAGTTCCCGATCTATGGCACTACATAGGCAAGTGTATCTCTACTTAAAGTAGTGAGTGTGTGTGTGTGTGTGTATCTGTGTGTAAGAGCTTCGTGTAATTTGGTTTACCTCTTTTTTGTTGCTGTAAGTTTAGTCGAAAAGAGTTCACATAAGAGAGACGGCAATGGCGACAAAATGTTGACCGGATGTGAGGCTGCGTTTTTTTCCTCTTCTACTCCTGTGTGTGAGCGTGTGTGTGTGTGTGTATCTTTGTATGTTACAATAATTATATTATTAATGCGAATTTCATGTTTAATAACCATGTTGAAAACTTCACTCAGCAAATCGAATTACATGTCGAAAGCATGCTCAGATACAATCGTACTTTAAAGCTTGAAGTTCAGCTTGAATTCTTCTTCTTGAGGCGGAAAAGTTGCCAAAAAATCTATTTGTAATAATATTTTCACTTTCTAAGCCGCAATTTCCGCAACTCCTGTCTGCATCCGTCCGACTGTATTGGCCCCTGGCCCTTGGGGCCCATTATGCAGTCAACGCCTTGGCAATTTCCTTGCATATTTCCGCTGTTACACTTTCCATCAGCGCCTCATTGGCTTTTCCACTCTAAATGCACACTGTTTTCTTTTCTGTTTTCCCCCCAGTTTTGTTTGTTTTCCTTGCAATTTTCATTATCGCAATTTTGTGGGCGGCAGCTAATTGAATTGTGTGAAAATTTTGGAATTTGCTGCAAATCGAATTAGTCATCACATTGCAATGGGGCAGAGAGATGAGCAAATGTATCTTGTGGATACAACGGATTGCGTTTCTTGAGTGAGAGATATATTTAGCCGAGTATATAGTCTTAAAGATACATTTAGAATCTTCGGCTAATCTGATGGGTGTTAAGATGAGTAAATATATCTTGTAGATACAATTGCATACAAATATGTTACGAATTACGTTCCTTAAGTGAAAGAAGAAGTTGTTGATCATCGTTTAGAGTCTAATGCTAATATTTAGGGTAAAGGTTTCCGGCTTTCATATCTTGTTAGATACTTTTGCAGACTTCAAGTTCTCTTACACATAAATTTGTATCTCAAACTAGTTAAATGTCAAATCAAAAGTCTTAACAGCGTGTTTGTGTCATTAACATTGACTTCCCGTTGATATCAAGCAAACATTCCCATATCTACTTGTCAGCAGATACCATAAATGACCTTGCCGCTGAAAAGCAACCCCCTAGATCCGACCCCTGGGAACGGCCAACACTTGTCCGTCGACAGACAAATAAGAAAATTATATAGAAATGCGATTGGCATACTCACAGAGAGAGGGAAATGCAACAAATAAACAGGGGGAAAGTGTGAGTATGTGAGGTTATGTTGCACTGTATATGTATCTGTATCTCATGAGGGTGCCCCGTGTATCTACGAGTAGTAAAATACCAGCAGTGGCAAGTGCTGCATTTGCTGGGGTGCCGTTGCACTTGATGGCTATCTGGGCAAGAGCAGGGTATAAAAAACCACCACCAGAAGTAGTAGTCCTGCATGTCCTGCCACACACACATACAGGTTGTAATTTGTTGTTATAATTTGTCGTAGTCAAAGGCTGAGCACCTGAGCGATTCAAGCTGGAGTTTGAGCTTGGTGTGGGTATGCGTCTGAGGTCTCTCTCTCTATGGAACGTGGGAAAATTCTCAGTCCGTTAAAGCTAATGCAATTTGGGCCTCGTAAATTCAGTGCAAAAGTCGAGAGTCGCTTGATTTTTATCAGTTCTCGCCCTGCCCCTTTTCGTTGGCTAGTTTAATGCCCAAAAGAGGGTATATACGCTTTGTGCAAAGGTATGCTATAGAGAGAAGTGGGCGTGGCAGATCCCACAAAGTATACCTATTGCTGATCAGAATAAGGAACTGAGCTCACTACAAAGTAAGCAAAAGTTAAATCCAGTTGTAGTGTCGGTTGCGCCCGACTGTTAGGCGTTAATTTTATATATGTAGTATATAGTAGTTCTCTCTGCATCTCTCTTTTCATTTAATTTTCACATCGTTATGCGTATTGTTGTTCGTTCGCTTGGCATCGTCTCATTTATTTGTCTACATTTTGTTTTGTCTGCTTTTTATTTGGCTGCTTTTATTTTCTGTTTCGCGCTCTCTTTGTTTTAAATGCGTCAAAGTGTAAATAAATTTGAATTTTCAGCTTGTTTTAGCTTTTAATTTTTCTCGTTCCTCACTCTGAGGCCTTTTGCAATTTCAGCTCAACTTCAGTTCAGACTCAGACCCAGCCCCAGCCCCAGCCCCAGCCCCAGCTCCAGCCCATCCCAACTGCTGTCGGCGTTTTCTCTTTTGATCTCTGCGCTTGCGCAGCTGATTTGTTGTTGTTGCTGTTGCTCTGTAAATGTTGTTGATGTTGTTTTCATATTGTTTCACTTGTTTACCTGCCATATGTCTCTTCTATTTGCCCAGACTCAATGTGGTCTGTACCCAGCATTTGCATAGATAAGGCATCACAGCTCAAACACTTGACACTTGGCCTCTATTTAGGGCTCGCCAAAGGCTAAGCAGCTGCTCAAAGGCATAGTCAATAAATTAATCAAATAATTCACAAAATAACGAAATACAATAGAGTGAAAAAGTAATTTAAAATCAATATAAAAGCAAGCATGAGTTGAGTTAAAAATTGTTGAATTAAGTAGTGGAAAATATTGTATTAAATTTCAAAATGAAAAATCTTTTTAAAATGTCCTTTTGACTAGATCTAAAAATCTACAAAATTAGTAAATAAAATTCCAATAACTTATATTATGAAATATATACAAAAAAGGGGTTTATAATTAGTATTATATCATATTAAAAATATACATCAATCACTCTACAGTGACTGCAAAAATTCTGAAATTATAGCAGTAGACGGAAAATTTGAGTGATTAATTTTATAGCAATACACTGTAGAAATAATTATATAATTATAAAGGCATAGTCAATAAATTAATAAAATAATTCACAAAATAATGAAATAAAATACAGTTAAAAAGTAATTTAAAATCAATATAAAAGCAAGCATGAGTTGAGTTAAAAATTGTTCAATCAAGTACTAGAAAATATTATATTAAATTTCAAAATGAGAAATCTTTTTAGAATGTCCTTTTGACCAGATCTAAAAATCTACAAAATTAGTAAATAAAATTCCAATAACTTATATTATGAAATATATACAATTGCAGTAAAAAAAGGGGTTTATAATTAGTCTTATATCGTATTAAAAATATATATATCAATAACTCTACAGTGACTACAACACATTGGAAGTTATAGCAGTAGACTGAAAATTTGAGTGAATAATTTTATAGCAATACACTGTAGAAATAATTATATAGAATAGGCTGTCAATAGGTCAATAGTTTATAGGAACGTGCAGCCTATTAGATAAGGTATTCTAACTATATTTGTAAACTTATTGTTAGACTCATAAGATCCAGTACAAAGTAGAAATATAAAAGTATATCACCAGTCAACTCTATACTGTATCATACGTCACATATCACAATATAGATAACTATTTATATTAGTTGGGAAAAGTTTCCGTTTATTTTCGACTTTTTAATGAAGTAATTTCCGTCAGTAGTAAATATTTTGCAGTCTCCCCCTGTAGAGAAAAATGAAATTATAAAATATTCTCACTCCCACGCTGAAAATATTGTCCTTTTGCCAGGACAGAAAAGAAAAACATTTAGACGCAATGAGCTGGAACCTGAACAGGAGGTGGAGTACATAGTACGTAGTAGCACACCCTACTCTCCTCTCCCCTCTCCCGCTGTGTCACCCTCACCTTGTCAGAGAGTGTGTGTGTGTGTGTGTGTGTTGTGTAATTTAGCTAAAATAAAATTGAAACAACTTGAAACAAATTTTGTGGCCCGCGCGTGGGAAAAACTATCCAGAGGGTCTATTAAAAAACCATTGCATATGCGCAATTAATGAGCTACAGAATGCAATTAATATGCAGGTATACCTGATATCAAATGGCCAGAAAGGGTAGGGGTAGGGGGGTCGGGTTTATTGGTCATTTCATGCGAAATGTGGAGAACAGAGAGCTGAGAAACAGCACGACAAATGAGCAAGGTTGTGCATTGAATGCGAAAAAAAGCCGCAGGATATTATTGTAGAGGTATCTGAAAAGAAGAGAACAACAAGAACAAGCAAATGAGTGTACAACATCCGGTAATTTACTTCCTTTAGTTCCGTATCGCAGAAGAATAAGAACAAGGCGAAGCAGAAGAATATAAGTAGAGGAAAAGATGCCCAAAGATGAATGCAGTTCAGTTCGGCTTTGTCTGAGATTTCGAATTTATGAATGAAACACAAGTGTGGAGAGCGGAAGATTGGAAGAGTGGAAATTGGCCTGGCAGGTAGCCGGAGAGCAGATCCTTCTGACATTCTAATATCCTATACCCCATATCGCCTGACTGCATCGCCAGCCACTTTTCAGTTCTCACAGCGTTCACAACTCGGAAATGTGTGGGCGAGTGTGAGTGTGCGTGTCTGTATGTGCGTGTGTGTGTGTGTGTGTGGCACACAATCTGGCTACAAATTACGAGAGTAAAAAGCGCAAACTCAGGCAGACACACAACAGTTGTCCCGGCCTCTGGGGTCGCCGTCTCTCGCTCGGCAGGGCACACATGTTGTCCGAATATTGTTGCTGCTGCTGCTGCTGTTGTTGCTGTTGCTGCTGTTGTCGTAGTCATGGTGATAGTTGGACAGGTGCAGAATTTGACGTTCAGCCAGACGCTTGAGTTGCGTTTCGCCCTGTTCACTGCGTTTCAGCTTCATTCGTTGCTGCTTTATGTTGTTGTAGTTGTTGCTGTTGTTATTGGTGTTGCTGTTGTTGCTGTTACTGTTGCTGCTGACCGCATGCCACCTTCTGTGAACAGTGGGAAACGGCATTAAATGAGCCATTTAGCGAGTCACTCACAACATGTTTCAGGACCAAGCATCTGTGCCCAGCTGACTGCCTGAATATTCCCTGAAAGAGTAAGGCATCAGTACATAGAGCCCCGATCGAAGCCTATATAAGCGCTGATTGAGTCTAGATTTAGCAATTGACCAATTGAAATTTAATTTTTGATTAAGAATTTTATACTGTGCATACTCCTTAGGCACTTGAGCTACTCTGTATGTAAAGAATATCAAGTCTCATTAGTATTATTTATGAATAATGAAATTATTGATTAATTATAATAAAAGAGACATAATGTGATAACTAATATTAAGAGCATTTTTCCGAGAATTTAATTACATATAAATCCGATTGAATCTCTATGAAATCCACTCTCAAACCTAAGAGATTTCTCCATAATTATCACTGCTATCTTCACTTCCTTTAAGTCACTTTACCTTAGATCAATTGTGCTTAATTTAGTTTTATATTTTTATTTTTATTCAATTATTTTTATATCTTTTTTTATATCTACATTATTGCTGAGAATTCAATTTAAAGTTATATTACGTGAGACACTCTGGAAATAAAGGAATTCCTTTAGTGAACTCAATTCCGCATTGAAATCACTTCTAACCTTACTTCCTTTTGCAAATACATAGTTTAGATTAGTTATATTAAAACAGTGCTTAATCCAGTTTTATATTTTGATTTAATCATTACTATATATCCAGTATTTCTTAGAATTAAATTTCAAATTATATTACATGATACACTTAGACACTCCCAAAAAAAGGAAATGCGAAATTCCTCCAGCGAACTCAATTCCCCATTGAAATCACTTCTGCCGTCACTTCCTTTGACAAATATGCAATTCTCTGGCTCTGATGAGTTGGGCAACACTTTAGAGCACTTGGAAACTGATTCGATGCCTTTTACTATGTATTACTAAGTATTATGATCTTTCGCTCTGTTGAGGAATTCAGTTGCCTTGTCACTTCCTCTGTTAGAGATCAGCTGATCAGCTCGAAGAGTTCACTTCCTCTGGTCGAGGTCAAGATCAGAGGCTCTCTATTACTTTGTTGCATCCACAGTAGCAACTTGTCATGATGCGAAGATCAATGTCTCTTGGAGATGGCAAATAGTTTGGCATTAGTGGCAAAGATCAACAAGTTGAATTATTAATCAAGCAAGTACCTAGATCAATATAATTTGTATCTGCAGTCCTCATTTATGGCCACATCATTACATGCTGCCTCATCAGAGGTTGCAGATCAAGCGGATTGTGGAGGGGGGAGAAGGGGCAACTCCTGCTGCTGCTGCTGCTTCAACATGCGTTCTATCAAAGTATCTGGTTTCATTTCCGCTCTACATGCGCGCCAAGGAGCTGCCAAGATAATGCAATTCACACACACTCGCACACACACTCGCACACACATTGATATTATGTGTGTGGAGTCTCTTTCCCATTCTCATCAGCATCTTGAGGCTCTGTTGTTTGTGTTTTGTGTGTGTTGTTTACAAGTCTAACAATCAAAGCATATCTTTAGTGCTGCATCTGTTTATTTTGTTGTCAAAATGCACAGGTACAGCAGCTACACTGTGCGAAATTCACGATAGACTTGGCTCGATAGTAATTGATATTCGATATGAAAGGTGAATAGTCATATTCATTTCGTATACGATAACGTTTCCAATGTTTCGTTCAGCGTATGAACTAAAATACTGCCTTTCTACACTGAGAAAAATAGAATTTCGGACTCGAATCAAGTATTTCCAAGGTAAAAAACTCGGAAAGCTACAGTCGGACGCAACCGACAGTAGGTGACCCTGTACTTTGATTTGCCCTGGGCGTCGATAATACCAGCTGCATATATGTATATACTCACATACACATGCACATACATATAAACATATGTGTGTATACGTACACAATCAAAAATCTCGCATACGCCCTAGTGGCTGCATACGCTGTGGCTTCCCCCCTCCCCAAGCCACCTGCCTAGTACTGAAAATTCTTTGTCCAATATCTCCGGTGTTTATTATCCGATTGGGCTGCAACTCGCACCAAACATGCAAAGCATCTAATGCTTTAATCGTGCAAAAAATGAATCCAGTGACTCTAAAACTGTATATACTAAGGACATTTTTGCAAATTTGAGGGGGAGGGGGATGAGATATCAAATTAAAAACATAAACTTGGCCTGCCTATGTATTACACGAACCAAACAAAAAAAAAATTGCGTCTCTAGCTCTTATAGTTTCCGAGATCTCGGTGTTCATACAGACGGACGGACAGACAGACAGACGGACATGGCTAGATCGACTCAGCTCGTCGTCCTGATCAAGAATATATATACTTTATGGGGTCTGCCACGCCTCCTTCTGCCTGTTACACACAAATGTCATTTGCACAAACTTAATAGACCCTTTTGTACTTTTTTAAAGTACAGGGTCTAAAAATCTAATACTAAGGCGAAGAAACTCATTTTGATATCGTTTTTTAAGCACATAATTCATAATTTAAGATTATTGTGGTACTTTAACAAGATCTTAGCTCAAATTGAGATTGAATCAGTCTTTAAATAATCATTTTCCAAGCTTAGATTAAGAAAAAGTTATCTTACAAGAAATAAATTGTCAGGTAACTTTATTTTTATTTTTTTAATAATATGTTGGTCGTGATTATAGAATTTAAGCTTGTTTTAAGCACATTTTCTATTCAAAGTTAGTTAGCTGAGACTGATTTTATCTCAATTTAAGAAGAGAAGAGACCTAAAATTATTAACATATTGAGTTTAATAGGTCATAAATTCGACCTTAATTGTAGAACTCAGTAGAAGGTTCTACCATTTCACTTGTTACTCTAGCATTTAACATATTGAGTTGATTAGGTCATAAATTCGACCTTAATTATAGAACTCTGTAGAAGGTTCTACCATTTTGCTTGTTACTCTAGCATTTCGCTCAGTGTATTTGCCAATCTACTGCTGCTCCATATAGCTAAATTGCGGACGCATCTTGTCCAGCTTCAGCTGCAGTTTACGTGGAAAATTGATATTATTCTTAGCCACTGCAGCAGCACGGAAGCAGCAACAGGTGTGTGATAGAGAGAGGGCGGGAGGGGGGAGGGAGTAAGGGAGAGACGCAGAGAGAGAGAGAGAGAGAGAGAGTGGTACTAGCTGCAGCTGTAATTATGTTAGTATGCGTGTCAAAACATCAACTACTCTGTGTGTGTGTGTGTGTGTGTGTGTGTGTGTGTGTGTGTTTATGATTTCCTTCCGTTTCGCAGTCTAACAGTTTATTTATTTATTTATTTATTTTTATTTAGCTTGGCTTCTAACAGGTTCTGTCTTCTCTGTCTTCGCTCTCTCTGTTAATTTACACACACATCACGCCGCATTGACATCCGATTTACATTAGTGCAACAGGCGACACGTGTGGCAGGAGGCATGAGGCATGAGGCAAGCGGAAGTGCTTACTAAAAAAGACCAAAAAGAAAAGGCAGAGAGCGAGCGACGACTGAGGTTTTTGCTTTAGGCCTAGCTTACATGTCTCTCTCTCCCTGTGTTTCTCTCTTTCTCAATCTCCCTCTCTCTCTCAATGTCTCCCTCTCCGGCTGCACACGTGTGCGCTCTGCCTTAATTTGATATCAATGCTGCGGCTCAAGTGTCAGCGAGTGCTGCTCCTTGCTTTTATCTACGCTGCTGCTGCCACGCCCACACCAGCTGCTCGCGCCCCTAAAGTAGGCGCTTCCTGCCCCTCCCTGCCTGCCCCTAGGCAGTTGGGCAACTTTCAGGCTGTGCAACGCGTTATTGCATTAAACTGTAATCCCTTATTGGCAACAGGATTGTCTGCGCTATTGTCTAGGAATGAGTAGGGAGTGGGTAGGGGAAGGTGGAGGAAAGACTGGCTGAGACGATAAAGGGTAAATGCTTTGCTCTAATTGAGATTCAACAGCTCCTTGGGCAACGCCCAGAACAATCCTGTTTGGCACATACCATAGAGCACTCACTCTGCGACACTCGTGAGTGTGAGTGTGAGTGTGAGTGTATTCATTTGTTATTCATTCGCTTACACATTCAATTATTATGTACGTCTTCATTTGAAATCTGAACGTGTGCATATTGAGCAAGTAAGTAGTCGAAAGGATATTATGGCTACCGATTGCGATTACGTCTCGGGGTTATACGGTGCTTCGTGGTTCGTGATTGGTTGCTCTCGGTTTCGGTCTCCTCGCTGCTTAGAGCGCACGTGCTTCAACCGGAAACGGCCGTAAGCGAGGCGCATCAACATCATCAGCATTGCCTCCTACCCCTGCCCCTGCCCCTCGCTCCCTATCTGTGGCACTACTACTCTCTGCCCAACTACAGCTGTCATTGCCTCGCTCACTTTTTTATTTATTCTTTAGTTTTCTGCTTGTTGTTTTTTTTCGTGTATTTCCGCTTCCATTGTTCTTGCCACTTTACGCAGCAAATCAGTAGGAGAAAAACACATCAAATATATATTTATATTTTTTACATTCTACCTGCCTTATATGCTGCGTGCGTGTGTGTGTCGTGCAGAATTTGTAAGTGCCCAAAAATAAAAAATCATATATTTATTATCAAGTTTTTGGCCATCCTTATTCGGCTGCCCGTTAGCCCCCAAATGGTCAACAGCTGTTAACTGTTTTTCACTGCATTCAGCAGAATGTACATATGTACGTACATAATTGTTTAGCATGTTTTCCCTCGAAATAGAATTGGCAAGTTTTATGCTTTATCAGCAAGGTGAAGAAATAAAAGCTCACCGAAGGTAATACATATTTGCAGCGCGCTTTTCCAGGAAATACTTGAGCTGCCAGAGGCCATAGCTGCAGTTGCCTGCACCGAGAGTGTCAAAGGGGTATATGCCGTTTGTAAAGCACACTTAGTTAGCATGAGTACTAGTACCAAACTTCAGGAAATACTTGTACCTGAGCTGGCAGAGGGCATAGCTGCAATTGCCTGCACCGACAGTGTCAAAGGGGTATATGCAGTTTGTAGAGCACACTTAGTTGGCATGAGTACTAATACCAAACTTCAGGAAATACTTGTACTTGAGCTGACAGAGGCCTTAGCTGCAGTTGCCTGCACCGAGAGTGTCAAAGGGGTATATGCCGTTTGTAGAGCACACTTAGTTAGCATGAGTACTAATACCAATTTCAGAAAATACTTGTACCTGAGCTGCCAGTGACCTTAGCTGCAGTTGCCTGCACCGAGAATGTCAAAGGGGTATATACAGCTTGTCAGAAATACTCGTGCTAACTTAGTACTAATACCAATTTTAAAAAATACTTGTACCTGAGCTGGCAGAGGGCATAGCTGCAGTTGCCTGTACAACTCCAACTGTCTGTTGCCTCCGACTCTTACGCCCGCTCGTTCCTGCTGCGTTTTATCAGTCGAGTGAAGGCATTCCACTGATAGGCACACCGAGCGATAAGTAAGCTAATAAAAAGTACTTCAATGGCTGACAAATTTTTAAGTTATTTTTATTTATTTATTTGTTTTTAATTATATAAAAAACGTATTTACTTTTGTTGATTTTCGCTCTGTTTTTATCGGTAATTATTGTGGAGTTTTGACAGCATGCAAACGTGTCTTTTCGCACTACACGTAATGCCAACTGCCATTTTTTGTCATTTTTCCCATTTTTACACATTTTTTGTTGCCATTGGCTGTTGCCACAAATGGCGCAACAACACGTCTCATATAGTTGCCACCATTTTTAAAATTTAACAACAATTATACAACGAAAAAAAACAACTTAGACTTAAGATTTCCAACAAATTATTATTATACACAGCAAAAAAAAACTCGGAAAGCTACAGTTGGATTCAACCGACAGTAGGAGACCCTGTACTTTCCTTCGCACACACGCTAACAAACACTCACACATGCACACATATCGTAAAGTCGCATGCAACCACACATACGCTCGCGCTGCTCCCCCCTTACCAAGTACAGAGAATTGATTCTTGAATATCTCCGGTGTTTATTATCCGATTGAGCCACAATTCACAGCGCAGATAAAGATTATCATAAGATTATCGTATGCCAAAACACAAGTTTGTATCTTTAAAATTGTGGGCGTGGCAGTTTTTCGCGGTTTTTGGGGGAGGGGGGGAGGTATCAAAAATTTAAAACAAACTTGATCTACCTACACTATAGGGGCATCTAACTGCCAAATATGATGTCTCTAGCTCTTACAGTTTTCGAGATCTAGGTGTTCATACGGACGGACAGACAGACGGACAGACGGACAGACGGACAGACGGACAGACGGACAGACGGACAGACGGACAGACAGACAGACAGACAGACGGACATGGCTAGATCGACTCAGCTCGTCGTCCTGATCAAGAATATATATACTTTGTTGGGTCTGCCACGCCTCCTTCTGCCTGTTACATACATTTCGGACTTGCACAATCTTAATAGACCCTTTTGTACTTTTTTAAAGTACAGGGTCTAAAAAAACACGTACTGAAAATGAATAAAAAATGTAGAAGCAGCTGATGAGGGCAAGTCCATCGCTTTTTTGTCTGGGTTGTCGGCCGTTAGTTCGAGTGTTGTTGCTTGTTGTTGCTTATGATCTCATACATAAGGCCGAGGCGGCAGCAGCCAATCCCAACTTTGTCCAATTACGTGCGTGTATCTGTGAGATACTTTTGTGTATCTTTTGCTTTTTCAGTGGTCCATCAACGAAATAGATGTTGGCGTTGCTTGATGAGCTGCTGCCCACACTCGCACACTCGCACACACACACACACACGCAGAGAGAACTACTG
This sequence comes from Liodrosophila aerea, assembly GCA_035045005.1. Lineage (NCBI taxonomy): Eukaryota > Metazoa > Arthropoda > Insecta > Diptera > Drosophilidae > Liodrosophila > Liodrosophila aerea. The sequence continues at coordinate 66,614 of JAWNNL010000647.1, read as the reverse complement.
TTGGCCATTTTGCTAATGATCTTGAGCTAATTTGCATGGCAAACTGTACTTGATTCGACTCCACTAGCAGTTCTAGCTATTTTTAGCGAAATGACGTCAATAGTTTTTAAAGGTTTTCTAAGAATTTTCTAATTACGATAATTTATTGAAGTTAGTTGCAGTTTTATAGCTCATAAGTCGCACTTTGGTGTTATTTAGCTTGAAACTCTGAAGAGTGTTGATTAACTTTAAAAATTCAGCAAAATTCATACATAATTAATGCAATTGAGTTTGGTACGCTCATCGATAACTGTATTAATTAGCTGTCGTTTAAGCTATCGTTGATCGAAATCCATGCATAAATAAATAAAATATAAACCCAATAACTACAAGACTCTCGACTGCACTAAGGCAGAGAGCGAGCGCATACGCCTGCCTCTTCACTCTTCACGATGATTATTATTATTGCCAATGGCACATTAGTTGGAGTATGCGAGTGTGTGTGTGTGTGTGTGTGTGTGCGTGCGTGTGCGTGTGACTCGTGTTGTTGGCTGTAGCCGAGCGCGCTCCCACATAGAGACGAGCGCGCACACGAAGCACACTGATACAGGCAGAGATAGAGACACGAATACGAGTACAGCAACAATGCTGACGCTGACGCTGGCGCAGGCGACAACGAGCGGCGCAACTTCAGGGCAACTTCAGTTCTTGAACGGATGTCGAAGGTAACGGAGCGCTCGCACGCACAGACTGTGAAACAGTGATCGGTGATCGGTGAACAGTGAACAGTGAGCAGTGACACAGTGATCGAGTGGCCGCTGCTCAATGAATGAGAATTTCAATTGTATAAGCAAAGGCTGATAAAACAGAGCAAAAAGAATAATTACTAAAGAGTAAATGCTATCTATATATAGCAAGTGTAGTATATAATATATACAGCATGTACGATATGCGCATTAATTTATCAAGTTACATTTAATAATGCGAGGCAAATAATCTCTGAGAATGCCTACAATTAAATGCCATTAAATTGCGCCAAGTGTTGAGTGTTTTTTACTTAATCAAAGCTACGAAGTTGCGACGGAATTCCAGCATAAATAAACCAAGATTAATACCAAAAGATACACAGTGAAAAGATATCGCTAAACAAGTGTAACGGAAACTGCAGAAAAGTCCCCCAAAAATATATAGAAACACAGTGCGATAAGCGACATCAAAATATATGTATATAAATAAATATACAATTTATCTGTTAAAATTATACATTTAATTTCAACGAGAATAATACATAAAACGCCATTCAAGTGTATATAAAAGTATATATAATACAGAAAATATATTTAAAAATATATTTATTTAATATATGCAAAAAAAAGTTTTAAATGAATATGAAATGATATGAAATAATAAATTCAAGATATTTAAAAGTAAACATAAAATATAGACAAATAAAAGAAGTTTGATGATTAAAAAAATATATACAATTTAAATGTATGAAAAATACAAATAAAATTTAAATTTACAAATCACAATATATTTATTAAAAGTATTAAAAAATAAAAACAATTTTGAGACTACATATATTTATTATTCACGGATCAAATAAATGTATAAAATACAAAAAATATAATATAAATATTGACATATAAAAGCAATTTGGAGACTACATACTTATACTAAAATTTTGTATAAATAATAACAGAATAATACAAAAAACTATATTGAAATTGTATTCTCAAATATATCTACGACCGACTGACAATTGAAATTAAAATACACATAAAATAAAAGAGTGATTAAATGTCAAATCATAACTACTGAGAGAGAGAGGAAGTTGACTAAAATCTCGGCCCACATCACATCATAAATGTATTTCAATTGATTAGAACCCGCATGGGAGAGATCTTGTATTTGTGTCAGTGCAAAAATTAAAAACACTGAGAGAAGTGAAATGGATTTTAATACAACTGCAAGTAGCACCAGCATAAACTGAGACCACAGACCGACCCGACCCATTGTCAATTGACTGGACAGTGGAATCCCGCAGTTTGAATATTCATTTGTGGATAGACGGAGGCAGGGGCAAGGAAGCGAGTGGAGTGGAGTGGGGGCATCGGCATCTATTGTGGATTATCGAATAAGTCGAATGACGTGCAACACACTCGTTAGTCGCTTTCAGTTCTTGACAATTGTACGAAATGCCGCCCTCTGCGTTCCTAGTTAATGCCAGCATAATCAGTGCAACAGCAGCAACATCAGCAACAGCAGCAACAGCAGCGACATCAGCAGCAGCAGCAGCAGCAGCAGCAACACTCATCGATTCACAGTTTCGGCAATTGTCCGGCAGCAACACTATCAATCACAACAACAATTGCCACACGGCCGTCAACTACAACTACACAACGACAGCAGCAGCAACATCGAAGCCACCAGCACACGCCAGCAACATGGTGCTGCAGAGCTATGACAACTACTCCAGCTACTTGCCGCACATGCAGCAGCAACAGCAGCACTTGCAACAGCAACACCACCAGCAGCAGCAACAGCAACATTTACACCAGCAGCAGCAGCAGCACCAGCAACTGTTGCAGCAACAACACTATGTATCGCCCACGCAACAGCAGCAGCAGCAACATCGTCTCTCCGGCGGCAGCACGGGCAGCAACACCGCCTCCTCCGCATCATCTGGCTCCAGTTCCAGCGCCTCATCCAGCGGCTCCTCCTCGCATGGCTTTGGCAATGGCCTAGCCGGTGCCCTGGGCAGCTCAACAGCCGCCTCCTTGGGCCTGGGATACTTCAACGATATGGCATTTGTGGGCGATTACTCACCTACAGCGGCAACAGCAGCAGCAGCAGCCACGACAGCAGCAGCAACCACTGGCAATGGCTACTACACGGATTCGGATATTAACTTCTTTAGTTCAGGTACAGCAACAACAACAGCAGCAGCAGCAACAGCTCGGCAAATATTTGCCCAAACATCAAATGGCGCACAATTCTCCAATTTTAATTACAATCCGAGGTGTTGGAGTGTGAACAGTAGCCACACTCACACACACACACACAACCCTCAGTTGAGCACATAATTAAATTGTAATTCGTTTGTGTGCGAAGCCCGCCAGCAACAGCAGCAATCGCACAGCAGCAACACGCAACAAGTTGCTGGCGGAGAGGGGGAGGAAGGCGACTTGTGGCTTGTGGTGATAAATGCCTCATGGCGTGGCTGGACTGGACACTATGCTCAGACAAACTGTTAGATAAACTGATAGATAGTAAGATACAATCGTAGATGGAATTAGATATATTTAGACACTTGAATCTGTAATAGATACTATGGTAATTGGATGGACAGATACTGAGATGCGCAGATAAATATCTATATCTGAGTTAGAGTAGAAGTTCTTGACAATCTTGGAGATGCAGAATGCTCCTACAAAGGATTTACTATCCTTGATAAGGGAGTTAGAAGGTCTTTTAAACCTACTAACACTCCAATTCTCTCTTTTCGTATTTCATATTTCATTATTATTATCATTATTCAAACTACAGTAGATATAGATAGATCAAATTAATTGTAAAGCGTAGATATACACTGACGTGCAAAACTGTAACACGTTTTCGGTATGGTCACTTCAACGGTCCGTATCTTCGCTTATATTCAATGGATCTTAAAGATCTTAGTCTCGTTTGGTTAGTTATATATTTAACTATGTTTTGTGAAAATTTGAAGCCATTTGATAAGCCGGAAGAAAAATGCCAAAGCAAAATGTAAAAAAAGCTAAGTGTTACAGTTTTGCACCCTGGTATTATTTTAAAAAAACATTTTTATTACAATTTTTTTAATAATATTTCCACAGGCATTTTGATTTTTTTCAGCTCTCCTATGTGATTTGGCATAGTGTAAGTGAACCGTTGCCCCAATTCAGGATGAATAGCCTACCAAATGTCCTTTGACCACTCTCACATCCCCTTCATGCCACTTGGAGGGACCGCCCATTTCGCTAGTTCCAATTTTACATGGATTCCAAAAATGTTCAATTGGATTCATATCGTGGGATTGTAGTAGCCACTACATGTACTGAAATTTTTGTTTTAACACCCAAATTTGAACCGAAAAGCACGTGTCCTTTGGATCATTGCCTTGCTGAAAACAACAGTTTTTAGCAAATTGACCCATATTCCCGATGATTTCTGGAAAATTCAGTTGTAATATTATTAATTATTATTCATTTCACATTATTACATCGATTAACATCAAGAAATCAACTCCAATTTTTTTAAAAAGACCCCAAACCATACTTGAGCCGTCACCGTCCATTTCCGTTTTCGCACATTTATTCATGACTGGCTTGAGGGATCTCTATTCCAATGGAAGGGGTGAAGAAGAATTTTTGTTGGGTTTTTGTGGACCATAGAGGTCAAAAGCGACAACAATTTATCGATTTGAGTCAGTCGGACGCTCCGTGCATTGGAATAGAGATCCCTCAAGCCAGTCATGAATAAATGTGCGAAAACGGAAATGGACGGTGACGGCTCAAGTATGGTTTGGGGTCTTTTTAAAAAAATTGGAGTTGATTTCTTGATGTTAATCGATGTAATAATGTGAAATGAATAATAATTAATAATATTACAACTGAATTTTCCAGAAATCATCGGGAATATGGGTCAATTTGCTAAAAACTGTTGTTTTCAGCAAGGCAATGATCCAAAGGACACGTGCTTTTCGGTTCAAATTTGGGTGTTAAAACAAAAATTTCAGTACATGTGGTGGCTACTACAATCCCACGATATGAATCCAATTGAACATTTTTGGAATCCATGTAAAATTGGAACTAGCGAAATGGGCGGTCCCTCCAAGTGGCATGAAGGGGATGTGAGAGTGGTCAAAGGACATTTGGTAGGCTATTCATCCTGAATTGGGGCAACGGTTCACTTACACTATGCCAAATCACATAGGAGAGCTGAAAAAAATCAAAATGCCTGTGGAAATATTATTAAAAAAATTGTAATAAAAATGTTTTTTTAAAATAATACCAGGGTGCAAAACTGTAACACTTAGCTTTTTTTACATTTTGCTTTGGCATTTTTCTTCCGGCTTATCAAATGGCTTCAAATTTTCACAAAACATAGTTAAATATATAACTAACCAAACGAGACTAAGATCTTTAAGATCCATTGAATATAAGCGAAGATACGGACCGTTGAAGTGACCGTACCGAAAACGTGTTACAGTTTTGCACGTCAGTGTATATATAGACATATATAGTTAAAGATGGAGGGATAATCAGGTATTTAGATAAATACAGAGATTGGTACTTAAACCAATAGATATCCAGTCAAATAGAGAGATAACTTTTAAGATACATACTGCATTCTATATACATACAACTTAAAATATAGACATAAATACATTGAAAGAAATACTCTAATCTAGATACATAGATGAATAGCTACGGAGATTTATAAGTAGATTACTAAAAGAAGGTAAATGTATATATTAAATGATTCTTAAAGAGGAGTACAGATATAGGTAGATAGATGGATAGTTTCTTACACATATAGATACACATTAAAGTAGAAGATAGTAGTTTAGAGATAGAAAGAAACTTAGATACATATTAGATGAAGAGATAAACAGATATACACAGACATATAGCAAATACTTTCTATATATAAACACTTCGACTGTTAGATGTATACCTAGACAGTCGCATAGCAGATTAATTATACAGATGGACAGGCAGATAGTTGAATTTGTCAATAGATACAAGATACAATAGCTCAACCTTGGCACTGCCTGCCACAGATGCTGTGGGAGGCACCCAACTCTTTGACGATGCTTGCCGCAGCCAACGGCTGAACGTTCTGTATCTCTGTGTCTCTATCTGTAAATGTATCTGCGGCTGTATGTGTATCTGTATCTTGTATCTGCGCAATACCGTTGACGAGCGAATGGGAAAACGCGCTAAGCTTTTGCGAGTGAGTGAGGCAGCGTGTGTGTGTGTGCGAGTGTGTGTCTCAACAGGTTTCTGTACCTCACAGATACACAGCTTAACACGTATGTGTGAAATTTCGACGTATTTGCAATTAATGTAGCGTGAGAAACGCGAGAGAGAGAGTGACCAGCCAGAGAGCGAGTGAGAGAGCGCACGCTCAGCGGGTAGTAGCTCTCTCCCTTTCGCTCAATCACAGTGTGTGTGCGTGTGTGTGTGTGTATCTATGTTTGCTGTTTGAGCGTATGGGTGTGCGCTTCGAATTTTGATTGGCTTCCGAAGCGTTTGCCCTCGAAATGGGAACTCGTTGTTCGTGCCAAAGAGACGCCCCATCTAATGCCAACAAATGTATCTCAGGGTTAAATCGAACACAATTGAAAAGGATTGCAGCAAGCTATGCTAATCACAGATGCAGATAGAGTTGCAGATACAGATACATTTGGGCAAAGGGAGAAGTCGATATACATGTTTCTGTAAGGGGTTGAGGCTGCAATTAAGTGTGCCAAAAGCTTCTATTTTCATTTCAATATCTTAATAAGCGAATAATTTAATGAAATGTCCTGAAAACATAATAAATTTTTTATACATTTTTAACTTAATATTTAGAATTTAAGTTTTTATGTCTGAAATCATTTAATACTAATTTGCATAGGACTTTTTTATGCTTCAAAAATCTAAATTATGAATAAAGAACTTATAAATATTTAAATTAAAATTTAAATTAGTAAAGTTAATCAATTAGTATAGTTAATTTGTATTATTCGTATTTATTATTTTTCTTAATTTTTAAATGAATTTTGAACTTATAAATATTATATTTCAATTCGATTTATTAAAGTTAATTATTATTATTATTATTAGTATCTATCATTATTATTTATATTCATATTTATTATTATTATTAATTTCTATTACTTTTATTGTTTTTATTTTATTGTATTTTGAACTTATAAATATTATATTTCAATTCAATTTATTAAAGTTAATTATTATTATTAGTAGTATTAGTTATCATTATTATTTTTATTCATATTTATTATTATTATTAATTTCTATTACTTTTATTGTCAGTGTTTTCTACCCACAACAAATTTAAATTATTAAAGTTAGCTATTAGCATTATAATATATCATTATTATTATTCCTATTTATTATTTTTATTCCAATTAATAATTACTTCTAATACTCTTATCACTCTTTTACTTATCACACATTTTTCATCTTCTATCCACAGGCTACAACAGCAACAATAACAACAGCAACAACAACAACAGCAATGCACACGATCGCACCAACAGCAGCCCGCCCCCGCAGCAGCAGCAGCAGCAAGTCAACGGCAACAGCGGCAACAACAACAACAGCAGCAACAATGGCAGCAGCGGCAGCAGCAGCATGTTGCCACCAGGCGTGCAACAACAGAACGCTGATAGCAGCAGCAATGCCAACAGCAATGCGGGCAGCGCCAGCAGCAACAACAGCAACAATAACAACAACAACAACAACAATAACAACAACAACAACAATAATAACAATAATAATAATGATATTAACTACATGACCGCCATGGCAGCGGCACTGTACCAACACCATCAGCTGAAGGAGGAGCCGGGCACACAGTCGAGCAACCCGGGCAACTACGGCTCGAGTGGTCAGAGCGATGCCACGGATCTCAGCAGTTATGGCCTGCCCGCACATCTAGCAGCAGCAGCAGCAGCGGGGCACTACTCTAGTGCTGGCAGCAACACCACAGCCAGTGGAGGAGGTGGGGGTGGGGGAGGAGGCGGAGCCGATGATAGCGACTATCATAGCACATTGTCGACGCAGGAGCATCAGAGTCAGTCGTCCAGTGTGGGCAATGGGAGTGGCAGCACCAATAGCAATGGTTATATGGATAGCAGTCCGGAGTTCTACAACTCGTACAGGAGTACGCGCTTCCACGAGGCCTTTCCGCCTGAGTTCACGCCGTACGATGCACAATTCCAGTCGATGGGCAGCCAGGGAGCCAACATGGAGCAATGGGGTGCACATGCACATCCGGCGCATCCGGCGGCCTATATGACAACACTTGGTCTGGACAAGACACTGCTCGGTGGCTACACCACGCAAGGGGGCGTGCCCTGCTTCACGGGCTCCGGTCCCATACAGCTGTGGCAGTTCCTCCTAGAGCTGTTGCTGGACAAGAGCTGTCAGAGCTTCATCTCCTGGACGGGCGATGGCTGGGAGTTCAAGCTAACCGATCCCGATGAGGTGAGTCGAATGCCAAGTCCAAGTGAGCTTTTACTTTAACAAGTTTCCATTCCCCTCCGCTAGGTGGCGCGTCGCTGGGGCATACGCAAGAACAAGCCCAAGATGAACTACGAGAAGCTGAGTCGTGGGCTGCGCTACTACTACGACAAGAACATCATCCACAAGACAGCGGGCAAACGCTATGTCTATCGCTTCGTCTGCGATCTGCAGAATCTAGTGGGGTAAGTGAATCGAGGAGCACTCTTACTAAACATAAATGAATGACTAACTAAATGTATCTCAACTTATAGACACACGCCCGAGGAGCTGGTGGCCAAGTACGACCTGAAGATCGAGAAGAAGGATGTTGACTAGCAGACAGCGGATAGCATGGAGTAGTAGCTGGAAATGATCTGAACGGCATGAGATACACACACATGCATCTACACACAGTACTCAAGAGATACGTAGGAGATACGGAGATACTTTGTTTCAAGCGTGATGTTATATTTTAACGAGATTAAATGTGTTAGGGCAACGTCATAAATTGTAGTTGTAATTGTAATTAATTGATTGATCAATGTACTATTGTAATTGTAAATTAGACTTTTGTATTAATTTGAAATTAATTGCATAAGTTCAAGTTAAGTCTAAGCTAAGCATAGGCATAGATATAGACAACAGCTACAACCAGTTTCAAATCAGCATTCGTTTCAAATCTACTTACCAATCAGAGATTCTGTGAAGTTTTCTGTGCAATGTCGAGGGAGTTGAAAGTTCGAACCCAATCAAGTTAAAAGCGAGGCCATAAGCACCTGCACGTCCCCAAAGTGATATCTGATTACATTTTTGTTTCTCTCCATTCAAAAAGGGGTCGCTCTATCATAATGTACATAATAACAGTAATTAGTAGTACGACGAGTCTATTCTATTTATGTTTAATCTATAACTAAGCTAAGTCCCGTTAAGCCTCCCCTCCCTCCCCAACCCCTGCGCTTCCCTGCGAACCCAAAAGTTTTAAACGCATCAGAACGTAGTATGATATGCCTCTTCAACTCAGCATAAGCATACTTAGTTATTTTTTTAACAAGAAACAAAAGCAAGTAAATATATATATATATATATCACACTACTTGTGTTAACATTTGTGTATAGCTCTAGAGATATTTAAGCCTAGCTCCTAGCCCCATAGCCACGTATTATGTAGCGCAAATTTGAAATTTACTTTACGTGTATTTATACCATAATAAAAAACATTTTCAAATATCAATATCAACCCAAACTCTGTCATTCCCTTTCGTCTAACATGCCTCCCAAATCCCAAATTATTTATTAGTTTATTTCTTAGTTTAATTCGTTCAATCAAAATGCTGCGTCATATGAAGAGAACCCTCAAGTTCAGCTGCCATTCGTTCCGTATGCTTAGACGTCATGAGCACAAGATCCCTGATTATCTGCAGCACGTTGCCACGGAAGAGGACCCGGAGCTCTCCGCCATGGTGCTCTACTACTACCACAGGGCAGCCCAGCTGATGGAGAAGGATCTGCTTAAGTACATGGATCGGTATCCGCACTTCAAGCCCGAGCAGAAGCAGGCACGAGTTACGGCTATTCTTAATCTAATTGGCAGCGTCTGTGCCTCACTGGAGGTCAGCTTTCCCATCATCAGAAGCGACGGTACCTACGAGATTATAACTGGGTACCGAGCTCATCATGTGCGCAACCGTCTACCCCTTAAGGGAGGCATTCGCTATGCCATGGATGTGGACGAGCACGAGGTCAAGGCGTTGGCCTCCATCATGACATTCAAGTGTGCCTGTGTCAATGTACCCTACGGTGGCGCTAAGGGCGGCATACGAATTGAACCCTCCAAGTATACTGCCCAGGAACTTCAGACAATAACCAGACGATACACAATGGAATTGCTCAAGCGGAATATGATTGGACCCGGTATTGATGTACCCGCGCCAGATGTGAACACAGGTCCGAGGGAGATGGCCTGGATTGTGGATCAGTACACCAAGACTTTTGGACACAAGGACATCAATGCGGCAGCCATTGTGACGGGTAAACCCGTACAGGTGGGCGGCATCAAAGGCCGTAACTCGGCCACTGGTCGAGGAGTGTGGAAGTCGGGCGATTTGTTCCTCCAAGATCAGGAGTGGATGGACTTGCTGCAGTGGGACACTGGTTGGAAGGACAAGAAGGTAGTTGTGCAGGGCTTTGGCAATGTGGGTTCCTTTGCATCACAGTTTGTTCACGATGCGGGTGCCAAGGTGATTGGTATACAGGAAATCGATTACTCTCTTATTAGCAATGATGGAATTGACATTCACGTAAGTAGATATCGATTCTTTTTGACCCATTTGTAATCAAGTTATTCTCTAGGATGCCATTGCATACAAAGCGGAGAAAAAGACTCTTAAGGGGTACCCAAAAGCCACAGAGAGTAAAGATTCTCTCCTTACAGCAGAGTGTGACATCTTGATGCCCTGTGCCACCCAGAAGGTCATCACCTCTGACAATGCCAAGGATGTTAAAGCCAAGTTAATATTGGAGGGTGCCAATGCACCCACCACTCCAGCTGCCGAGAAGATACTACTGGACAAGGGAGTACTGATTGTGCCGGATCTATTGTGCAATGCCGGAGGTGTAACCGTTTCGTACTTCGAGTATTTAAAGAACATAAATCACGTACCCTATGGCAAGATGACTGCCAAGACTACATCTCATATCATATTGGAATTAATCAACTCAATCAATGAATCTATACAGAGCGCTGGAAATAATAAAGTTAGTAATGAAGCCTCGAATCATAATCTATAGTCTAATTAACCGCATGCCAACAGATATCCATAGTGGCTAATGAGAAACTCATCAAAATTCGGGATTGCACCACGGAAGCGGAAATCGTTGATGCAGCTCTTCAGACTGTCATGGAGTCTTCCGTAGCAGGCATCAAGGCTACAGCCCACAGATTCGAGCTGTGTCAAGACCTGCGTACTGCAGCCTACATCTGGGCAGTATTCAAGGTATTCAAAGCTCTGGAATGTTCTGGTATATCGCAACAGTGATTGGTAATTTACAAGAGAGTCTTATCTTGGGGTTATTAAGCTCCGTAGTTAACTAAATTCCTAAAAAATGATAACCCCAAAATGAGACCCTTTGTAAATTCTTTAAATCGCGGTCCATGGAGGGTCTATAAATAAGAATTTGATTCCATAACATCTGCTATAAAATATATGTTCATATCGAAATATTTATATGTCGGAGCATGGTTAATTATTTGAATTGCGCGCTTAACTATTGAAGCGAATGGTTAAGTGTTACAAAAGGTGAAACCTTTTGGAATTGTACAGCACTAAAAGAGTGAGACGACTGTATATCTCAGTGTGGCTTAGTGTTGCGTTGAGAGAAAGATAACGATATGATTAAGAGTAGTTGAGAACCGACGTTCTCAGGTATAAAAAATCTAACACAAATTTGATCTGCCTACACTATAGGGGCATCTAAATATGACGTCTCTAGCTCTTTCAGTTTTCGAGATCTAGGTGTTCATATGGACGAACAGACGGACAAACAGACAGACATGTCTATATCGACTCAGCTCGTCGTTCTGATCAAGAATATATATACATATGTGGGGTTTGCCACGCATCCTTCTGCCTGTTACATACATTTCTGAGTTGCACAATCTTAATAGATCCTTTTGTACTTTTTTAAAGTACAGGATCTGATGAAGGGCCATTGGCTAAAAAAAAGTGCCAACATATTGTTATATATAATAAGCATCGATATATAGATATGCAGTCATTTTTATAATGACAAATGCTCTAATAAAACTTACATTTAACATTCGAGTTTAGCGCCCTTTTTTAAGTAACCGGATAACTAAATAGGAAGATAGAAATTCCCTATTAAGTATACTAAGTTTAAGTACAAAATACTACAATATAAGTGGAAATGTACAAAATTTAATTGTTTATAGTTTATTCCACATGAGTACATTAATTTCATCTTTTCCTTTTAAATTGTTATCCAAAACTTGTCCCAAATAGTATTTTAACGATATTATTCTGAAATTTAAAATAATATTTTAAACATATAAGTTGTTTTTGCTATGAATCTTAGGTCGAACAATATTATGCGTTTGTGATAAAAAGCCTCTAGTCTCTAGGGACCTATAAGCCCATAAATTTCATTTAACTTCCCAAAAGACCTTTATCAATACACACTGGCAAAATTCGATTTTTCGCCGGTTCAAATATTATATTTCAGAATTAGTTTCAATTCGACTGCCGAACGAACAGACGTGCTTACTTACCACAATTCCAAAATGTGGATAAAATTATTGCAACTTTATTGCACACTTTATATTATAACATATTCTGCTCATGGACACGAAGAAAACACTGGATTGATCGTTTCTCATTCTATTGATTTTAATTGCTATGATTTGTATGATTTATTATTCAGTGGTTATTATTATAAAAAAGATTATTTTTGCTTAGGTGAAGATGTAGAAATGAGATGTCAGTTCTACTATACTACTTCTAATTTTAGTTGTGTAGTCGATTATGATTATAGAAGAGTTATCAAATTGTTCAAATTTAATCGTAATTTCCCGCTTTTAACTTTAATTGGGCATTGTGACATAAATCATAATAAGTATGGAAATTTGACTTTGTGTGATGGATCAATCGACTCCGAAATAAAATTCAGAAAACATTTCAAAGAAGCTATATTCTCAGCAAATTTTAACTTTCGGTATGACGCTTTCAAAATTGTATGTAAACGTTGTCCTAATTTAAAATATTTAACAGGCCATATTGATGATAGGGATTTTAGTAATATGAATGAATTAGTGGGAAATCTGAAATATCTGGAAAGACTTAATGTACACCTGTACAGTTATTCTAATTCGCATATTACTTTTGATGTTAATTCAATAAATCATATAAAAGAACTTTATATATATATAGAAAGATCTTCATACACAAATGATATATTTGTAACAATAAACATGCAAAATTTGCAACTAATTGAATTAGTAAATAATGATCAGCCACTAAAAATTAATATGATTATACTAGGGGAAATGAAAAACTTACTGCGAATCCTTAGCAATAATGTATTTAGTATTAATGCTAAGGAAATACCATTAAAATCATTGGAATTGAAGTACACTTCGAACTCTTCGGATGATTTGATTCGGTAAGCAAACCTTAATCGCATTACAGTTTTCATACTTACAAAATATTTTATTCATTTTCCGTTTATATTTATTTTCTTACAGAAATATTTCCCACCCCTGGCAATATTTTGCAGTTAATGGCCAATCTAGTTTGGATGTTGATGACTATAGGAAACAGCATTATTTGGCAGACTACGAAAATATTACTCTGATGCTGTTCTTCGACCATTTACAACATCATAAGGAACAGAACTTGATAGGATTTATTTGTGATGAGAAGTCCAGTTTATGTGATTTTGGGGTGGACAGCAATCACAAGTCGTGTCCAGATGGCTGCACTTGTGAGCTATATAGAATTGAGATGATCTTTAAAATCGACTGTAACCAAAATGGGAACTTAAGAAATGTGCCAGAACTGCCTATTCCAATAGCTGGGAATGCAGCGCTCCACTTCAGCAATAAAGGAATAACAGAGTTGCCAAATGCGAATCTTAGTGGATATTTCAATCTAAGAGAATTACACGTCCCCAACAACAATCTCTCTTCGGTCTCGACTTCTCAACTCCCTCCGAACTTAACCTATTTGGATATAAGCAACAATAGTTTTCAATCTCTGAGTGTTGACGTTGTGGAATTTCTCAAGAATCACTCAGTAAGAACAAGGCTATCTGGAAATCCTTGGAATTGCCATAATCAGCACTTAATACAATATGCATCAATTTATAGTGACGATAAAGTTCATCTTCCAGAATCTTGTAAATCTCCCAATTATTTGTTAATATTTGGGATAATCTTCGGTGTCGTCATCCTTCTTATTGGTATCGCGTATCTTAAATGGAGAAAACACCTTATAATGTGGCTTTATAAACGAAATTACTGCCTCAGCTGCATTTCAAATCCAGATCCAAATCCAGAACCAGATCTACCAGAAGAAGATAATACCCTCACGATCGATGCCTTTATCGCATTTTCACACAAGGACCTTCACCTATTAGAAGAATTTGTGGGTAAATTGGAAAACGAACCTAACAACTTCACCCTCAACTTTTACGAGCGGGATTGGTTAATTGGCGAATCGATACCTGAATGCATAATGAAATCGATTGAGTATTCGCAACGAATTATAATATTGATGACAAATAATTTTGTTAATTCATCTTGGGGCATGTTTGAGTTTAGACACGCAATAAGAGCTACGTCTATGCATGAAAATAAGAAGATTCTCATCATACTATATCCAGAGGTGGTTGTTGAAACCCTAAAAAATGAATTGAAGATGTTCATGAAATACAACACGTATCTAAGACGAGATGATCCGCAGTTTTGGACGAAACTTATCTTATCCATGCCACAAAAGACGACGCAGAGGCAGGCAATAGAGGCAGCAAATGGGCAAGAAGTGGAGGAGAGTCGGGTATAATAATCCTGGAAGATATAAAAGGTAACATTAATAATAACGAGCTATAAATAAATATAATTCAAATACATCTTTTCTCTTTTCAGTTGAATTGGATGTCTACAATTACTACAGCAGAAGGCGTTAATATTAAGTATATTTGCAATCCATATGTTTTATTTAATAGTAGACAAACGTACGTTTTTCAAAAAAAGAATTGAGTCGCTGGCTCTTATAGTTTTATACTTTTCATATAGTTATTATTTCTTTAAAATACATTTATATAAATATGAACAAAATATTAACTCTTTATTTTGTAATTAAAACAATAAATTTGGTATATTTTGCACCAATTTCTGGCTGATATCAACGATTTTAAAATTTGTGTTGGTTTAATAAACTCCTTTATCCAGTCCTCAGAAAGAAATACACATCAATTTATTTTATATTACGAAAATGATTTGTTTTATTATATTCTTATTTGCCGCGTCTTGTCACCATCACATTTCAAAGCGAATGAAATCAAACAGCAAGCCCGTGTACGCACAATATATTATATACGGTTGTCTTGCTCTAACCAATGATATTATGATTCTTTTGCGTGTCACAGAACTTTACAGCACTGCAAACGATATTCACGAATAATCGATATAACAACAAATCGATATCGATGATTTCGTTGCTGTGACTCCAACAATTTGTATATTGAAAACGTAGAAGTTTAAATCATCGCAGTATCCAACATCGATGTGTTTGCAGCTCTACGTCACACGTTCTGATGTTGGTCCAACTCAACAGACACCAGTTTCCCATGTGCTGGCTGCTCAGTTGTGTGTTCGATGGCATATGTTGCATGTTGGCTGGACCTAATCGTCGCGGAATTCAGGGGACCGCTTTGTTGGCTGTTTAACGTATGCTTAGTGATATTATTCAAGTCAATCTTTTGAATTTTATCGCAACTGACTGAAATTTTCATACACGAAATTTCGTTTTATTTTGTTAATTTTACTTTAAATGCTGCATCGCACGGTTAGGGTCTCCCGTCTGCCGCTACAAATATGTAGACGTCATGAGCACAAGATCCCCGAGCATCTGCAGAAGATTGCTACGGAAAAGGATCCAGAGTTCTCTGCCATGGTGCTCTACTACTACCACAAGGCTGCACAAGTTGCAGAAAAAGAACTGGTCAAAGAAATGGACCAGTATCCGCAAATGAAGCCCGAGCAGAAACAGGCACGAGTAAATGCCATTCTGGATATGATTGGCAGTGTCTGCACCTCCCTTGAGGTCAGCTTTCCCATCATCAGAAGTAACGGTACTTACGAGATTGTGACTGGATACCGAGCTCATCATGTGCGCAATCGTCTACCCGTAAAGGGAGGCATTCGATATGCCATGGACGTAGACGAGCACGAGGTCAAGGCGTTGGCCTCCATCATGACATTCAAGTGTGCCTGTGTCAATGTGCCCTACGGTGGCGCTAAGGGCGGCATACGAATAGAACCCTCCAAGTATACTGCCCAGGAACTTCAGACAATAACCAGACGATACACAATGGAATTGCTCAAGCGGAATATGATAGGACCCGGTATTGATGTTCCCGCGCCAGATGTGAACACAGGTCCGCGGGAGATGGCCTGGATCGTGGATCAGTACACCAAGACCTTTGGTCACAAGGACATCAATGCGGCAGCCATTGTGACGGGTAAGCCGGTACATGTGGGCGGCATCAATGGACGCAACTCGGCCACGGGTCGAGGGGTATGGAAGACGGGCGACGTATTTCTGCAAGATAAGGAATGGATGGATATGATAGGCATGAAGACGGGCTATAAAGACAAAAAGGTAATTGTGCAGGGTTTCGGCAATGTGGGCTCCTTTGCCGCCCAGTTTGTTCATGAAGCGGGTGCCAAGGTGATTGGCATACAAGAGTTTGATTACTCTCTTTTAAATAAAGATGGAATTGACATTCACGTAAGTAGACATCGATTCTATTGGACCCATTTGTAATCAAGGTATTCTCTAGGATGCCATTGCCTACAAAGCGGAGAAGAAGACCCTTAAGGGGTACCCAAAAGCCACAGAGAGTAAAGATTCTCTCCTTACAGCAGAGTGTGACATCTTGATGCCCTGTGCCACCCAGAAGGTCATCACCTCTGACAATGCCAAGGACGTTAAAGCCAAGTTAATATTGGAGGGTGCCAATGGACCCACCACACCAGCTGCCGAGAAGATACTACTGGACAAGGGAGTACTGATTGTGCCGGATCTCTATTGCAACTCTGGAGGCGTGACCGTATCGTATTTCGAATACTTAAAGAACATTAATCACGTTACGTATGGCAAGATGACTTCCAAGACCACCTCTTCCATCATTACTGAAATTGTAAATTCAATCAATGAGTCTCTGGCTAAAGGTGGTAAAGATTTCGTAAGTTATTCTCTACTCGAACTCCAACTAGCATATCTAATCTGATTATGCCCATAGCCCAAGATTAGGGAGAACGAAAAGCTGGTCAAAATCCGGGACTGCACCACGGAAGCGGAAATCGTTGATGCAGCTCTGCAGACGATTATGGAAACTACTGCCGTGGGCATCAAGGAAGTAGCGCATAAATTTGAACTGTGTAACGATCTACGTACTGCTTCGTATATTTGGTCCATAATCAAGATATTCCGCGCCATGGAATCTTCCGGCATATCACAACAGTAAATTGTTTTCAAAATAAAACGAAATAATTTAAAAACTTTTACTCATATCGGTTACTCCTGTTGAGTGTGTGCATTACACGAACTTCAATTTCTGTTCTTAGTCGAGTTTTTCTTTTATTGTTTTTTCCTGAGTAAACTAAGCTTTTCCGCAAGATGATACTGTCACCATACTTCATGATAAATCAACCTCTATGCCAAAAGAGTTGAGTGAACATTTTTAGAAACGCATAGTAAACATTGGCATCCCAATCAAAACCCCCTTTTTCATACTTAAAAACAAATTAAATATTAAGCTATAACTTAAGTCATTTTAGAAAGTATAGTTCTTGAAATTTTGGTATTTATAAACCAGTGAAAAAATGTTTCGCTGTATTAATAACGCACTCATCAACGGACGGCGTCAGCAAACCCAACCGCAACAATGTCGGTCTAAACACAAAATACCCGACCATCTCCAGAAGATTGCAACGGACAAGGACCCAGAGTTCTCTGCCATGGTGCTCTACAATTACCACAAGGCAGCTCAGGTGATGGAGAAGCAACTGATCAAGGATATGGATCAGTATCCGCAGTTAAAGCCCGAGCAGAAACAGGCACGAGTTACCGCTATTCTAAATCTTATGGGAAGTGTCTGTACCTCCCTGGAGGTCAGCTTTCCCATCATTAGATGTAACGGTACCTACGAGATTGTAACTGGATACCGAGCTCATCATGTGCGCAATCGTCTACCCGTAAAGGGAGGCATTCGCTATGCCATGGATGTGGACGAGCACGAGGTCAAGGCGTTGGCCTCCATCATGACATTCAAGTGTGCCTGTGTCAATGTACCCTACGGTGGCGCTAAGGGCGGCATACGAATAGACCCCTCCAAATATACTTCCAACGAACTGCAGACTATAACCAGACGATACACCATGGAATTGCTCAAGCGGAATATGATTGGACCCGGTATTGATGTACCCGCGCCAGATGTGAACACAGGTCCGCGGGAAATGGCCTGGATCGTGGATCAGTACACCAAGACCTTTGGCCACAACGACATCAATGCGGCAGCCATTGTGACGGGTAAGCCGGTACATGTGGGCGGCATCAATGGACGCAACTCGGCCACGGGACGAGGGGTGTGGAAGTCGGGCGATTTGTTCCTTCAAGATCAGGAGTGGATGGATCTGATAGGTTTTAAGACGGGCTGGAATGACAAGAAGGTGATTGTGCAGGGTTTCGGCAATGTGGGCTCCTTTGCAGCCCAGTTTGTGCAGGAGGCGGGAGCCAAGGTGATTGGCATACAAGAGTTTGATTTCTCTCTTTTGAACAAAGATGGAATTGACATTCACGTAAGTAGATATTGATTCTATTGGGCTCATTTGTAATCAAGGTATTCTCTAGGATGCTATTGCCTACAAAGCGGAGAAAAAGACTCTTAAGGGGTACCCAAAAGCCACAGAGAGTAAAGATTCCCTCCTGACTGCAGAATGTGACATCCTAATGCCCTGTGCCACCCAGAAGGTCATCACCTCTGACAATGCCAAGGACGTTAAAGCCAAGTTAATATTGGAGGGTGCCAATGGACCCACCACACCAGCTGGCGAGAAGATACTACTAGACAAGGGAGTGCTGTTTGTGCCAGATCTCTATTGCAACTCTGGAGGCGTGACCGTATCGTATTTCGAGTATCTAAAGAATATAAACCATGTGTCCTACGGCAAGATGACAGCAAAGACCACTAGTCAGCTGATTCACGAAGTGATCAACTCAATCAATCAGTCTTTTTGTCGCGAAGGAGCGGACTTGGTAAGTTCGGACCTGACCTCATCTAGGAGGAAACTAATCTACTATCTATCTACCGACCATACAGCCCGAAGTTGAACCCAATGAGAATCTGACGTTTATCAGAGACTGCACCAGGGAGGCGGCGATTGTGGATGCAGCCCTGCAAAATGTTATGGAATCGGCAGCCATTGGCATCAAGGCTACAGCCAAGAAATTCAATCTGGCCAATGATTTGCGTACTGCTGCCTATATCTGGGCGATCTTTAAGATATTCCGGGCACTA
Source organism: Liodrosophila aerea (assembly GCA_035045005.1). Classification (NCBI taxonomy): domain Eukaryota; kingdom Metazoa; phylum Arthropoda; class Insecta; order Diptera; family Drosophilidae; genus Liodrosophila; species Liodrosophila aerea. Next base: position 47,061 of record JAWNNL010000647.1, on the reverse strand, counting down.
GAAAGCGCTGGCATTACGCAGCAGTAGGCAGCCCTAAGTGAATCTGTCCCTTAGTATGTTTAATCGAATCCGAAACTACGCTTTTACTGTATACTTCTACTATATAGTAGGCACTTATTGTAGACGTCCGAAATAAATTTTGGTGTGACAGAACATTCAGAAACCCGGGGGAGAACCTTACAGATTTTATTATAAATTTAATTTAATTCAAAATAATTACAAATTGAGGCAAGCTCTTGACAAAATGGACAACGCTGCAGAACCCTTCAACAAGTCGGCGTTCCTGGAGAGCTATCTGCTGAAACACCGGGAGCTGGGCAAGCGGCAGAGGGAGTACAAGAAGCTGCTCTCCAGTAAGCTGAAGACGCGCAATGAGACGATCATCGATGCGAGCTATGAGAACACGATTGAGCGCTTGGAGGAGGAGAAGAATGACCTGCGTGCCCAGATCTGGGTGGCAGGTGGAGCCACGCATATGAAGAAGGACAAGCGGTATCTGGGCCAGATACGCTGCCATGTGGAGTGCCAGGAGAACCTCACCTCGGACATAACCAAGCTGAAGACCTCCATTACGAATATGGAACGTGAGATCAGTCGAGTGCGCAAGCAGATCTACAATCTCAATCGCCTGACTGTGCCCGAGCAGCAGCACCAGGCTCATGTGGCTTCGGTGCGCAAGAAGATGAACATATTGGAGAACTCGCTGGAGGTGGGTGTGCGGCAGGAGTGTGCCTTCACGGCGGCGAATGCGGAGCTGCGGGAACAGCTCATACGCATACTGAATCATCGCACCTTCTTCAACGACTCCTACACGAAGATGGTGCAGAAGCTGAACAGCGACAAGAAGTATCTGATAGATCTCATCGAGTATGCACTGAACACCTTCGATGGCTGCATCGATGTCTACGAGAAGATCGACAAGATCACCAAGCGGGAGGCCAAGGAGCGAGAGCTGCGTCGCATCGAGCTGCAGGGTATCATGCGTAAGGTGGCCGCCGATGCGGATAACACGGCCTTTGTGGAGTGCAAGGGGCGGGAGCGTGTCCTGGCCGACCTGCAGCCCAAGGAGTACAAGCGTCGCGATGAGTTCCGTCGCAAGCACAACAAGAAGATCAATCTGTACAACTCGGTGCTGAAGAAGATATTGGATTACACCAATTCCAATCATGTGGACGAGGTCATCGAGAAGTTCCAGCAGCAGGAGAGTCTCTACTACTCCTTCTTCAACTACGCCAACGAGATGAGCTACCACATCACGCTGCTCAACAACTCCGTGAATCGCCTCTTCGAGGACATTGTGGAGCTCAAGCGTGAGAACTCGAATACGCTGCAGGACCAGATCGATCTCATCAGTAATCTGGAGGAGCAGGTCCTGGAGAAGCAGCATGCCAACATAGAGCTCAACCAGAAACGTGAGAACAACGATGCTCGTCTGGAGAACCTCCTACAGGGCATCGAGATGATCTGCGACATGTGCGCTGTCGATACCTCGCCTCTCAACGATCTCCTCGGCGACCACACACACGTCAATCTGGTGAATGTGGAGCGCTTTGTCAAACTGCTCGAGGCACGCATCCAGGACATTGTGGCCAGTGTGTATATCTTCGAGCGCCAGGATGAGGGCAACATCGACTATGTGGTCAAGCAGATCGAAAAGATCTGTGAGCTGCCCACGGATCTCAATGACATTGTGCTCACCCAACAGTGTCCCGAGTGCGCCGAGGGCGAGGCATTCAACATCGATGACGGCGGCGATGGCGTCGCCATTCTCACCGTCAAGGAGGCCAAGCAGAAGCTCTACGAGAAGATCACTCAGCCAGAGATGCAATATCGCCTTCACAGCATCAGCCAGTGTCGTCTGCCCCGTTCCAGAATGCTCGCTGCCAAGCGCAACATGTAGAACCCCCCAAGGGAGTTATTTCAGTTTCATTTCATCCATGTTATTCGTGTTACTTTTGGCTCAATAATGACTTCGCATAAATCAAGTAATATACATATAATAGGTGTACTCTTATGTGTTTATGTGTATGCATATGCTGCTGCAAATGAAAGTGCAGAGTCTTCTACTGTCGGTTGCATCCGACTGAAGCATCTGGGTTTTTTAAAAAGTAAATCTAGCTATAGTTTTCCTCTTCATACCGAAGACCTCAGCAGTACCTACGATTCAACTTGGCCACATCCGTTGCAGACAATTCCTTGCGCTGTCCCATTTTTCCATTAAAGGGTTTCTGCAGAAGTTACATAATATCGTCATTTAATATATAGAATATGGTGTCTGAAACTCACTAATGCCACTATGGTAGGGAGCGTATTTTTAGAAAAGAACTTTGGTCCGTAGTGCGTTATACTCCCGTAATCATAGGGCAACCCGTAGGATTTCGTCATGGTTCTCTTTTCGAAGTTCTCCTCGCGGGTTTTCTTAATATTTTCGTACTGAATGCGCACATAAGCATCCCGTTCGTTTCGGTTCTGTTCGTGCTCGAATCCCAGGGTATGGAACAGCTCATGCATGACGAATCCAGGTTGTCTGAAGCAAGTATTTGACTGTAGATTCACCACTTGATTGCCACCAATGCGTCCCACAACGGCATAGCATCCCTTCGGCTCATTCAAGATGGTTACGTAATCCGGCTGCTCTCCGGTGTAGGGTACGAATCGCACACAGCTCCTATTATGAAACTCTTTGAAGGCTTTCTCAATTGTTTCAAGTTCGTGGGCAGTGAAAGTTCCCTGAATGCTGTAGGGCACAATGGCGTTGGGCCAGTCGGTCCTATCTAGTACGAGGCCATTCCTCATGATAATCTTCGGCGGGAGAATCATATCTCCCTCAAAGAATCCACCCAACTCCTCAGGATTTTCTACCTCCTGTTCGTCAGCCAATGGAAATGCCTGCAGTGCTTGTACTAACTGCAAAAATACCATCACTTTTTTGATCATATTTAGCTTTAGCGCGGAATATTCTTAAGCTATCTGTATCACCGTTTTTATTTGAACGTATATATCAGCTGTAGACATTCAGCCTCAGATCTAACAAGATTCATTTTGAAACCCACTCTAATTGAAATTTCCTAGTAATCCGCTACGCTATTATATGTATGATTATATTTCACAACAATGTTCTTTTGGTTGTATTTATAAAATGAACCAGGGAATCAAACCTAAAGAGTTCCGGTTCCGGTATTTAACGAGGCTTAAGGTTTAATAATTTTGGTATTAAGTTCCGATACTATACAGATACGATAAAATAAGGATAATAATGTTATTTAATAGTAACAATTATTAGTTAAATATATTTCTTATTATTTGAATCCAATACTTTATTTCGTAATTTATTTCTAATTTGAAGTCGAACCTCATACCAGACAGAGGGATATGATCATATCGACTTAGCTCATCATATAGCGCTATACAATCTTGATAGATCCTTCTATTCTTTTTAAGGTGAAGGGTCTAAAATGCGTTTTCTACGGTTAGTTACAGTACTAGTACTAGTAGTAGACAGTATGGGACTGCTACGACTAAGTAGAGAGACGAGTGTTAACATTTCAATGAAGGAATAGCAAATAGAAGACTCTGTGCCTACACCGATAAAGAGATCGACTCCGACTGTTAGATCTGTTAAAAATCCTTGTCCTTATTAGTTTCACTCTATACTCTGTTTGAAAACCTTGTTCTTGATTTAAGTTAAACAATTTAAATTGCTCGACATTAATGACTGGTATTTAGTTAAACATACTCGGCCAATATTTAATAGCTATTAAACTAATTACTTAGCCTGGTTTCAATTTAAGTTTTAAATAGAATTTGTGCTAGTTTATTTGTTTAAATATTTTGTTCATAATTAATACTAGTTTATGTGAGGGATGCATTAAATAGTTGGTCGCAGTTGGTGATCAAGTGAGTTGATGGGTTCCGCACTTAGGGGCTGCTCTCCTTGGCCTTCTCCTCCTCGCCGAGTCCCAAGCCACTGATGAGGCCGCTGAGGAAACTGTCCACAATGGGATTACCGCCTGGTGCTGCAGGGGCGGGCGTTGGACCAGCTGCCGCTCCAGGAGCTGCGGGTGCTCCTCCAACATAGCCGCAGTCATACATGCGATTCAATTTCTCTACATCAAAATCTGAGAAGCCATTTCGCTGTCCCATCTGAGCTGCGCCAGTAGGTTGCTGAAAAGTATAGAGAACTCATTAGATAACGAACCGAAGGGATCTAAGCATACTACTCACCATTGCCACTATGGTGGGCTGTCCATTGGTGGAGAATGCGTTGGCGGAGTAGTGCATGACGCTGCCATAATCATAGGGCACTCCAAAGGCTTCCGTCTTGGCGGCCCTCTCGAAGTTGCTCATGGCAGTGGACTGTACATTGCCATATTGAATGGCCACAAAGGTGTCACGCTCCATGCGATTCTGTTCATGCAGAAAGCCCAGGGCATGCATCAGCTCATGGATGGCAGTGCCAGGACGTCCAAGGCAGCCGGGCGATTGCAGATTGACCTCCTGCTTGCCACCCACTCGGCCCACAGATGACCAACAGCCGGAGCTGCCGCTCACAATGGAGATGTAGTCCCGTTCGCCGCTGTAGGGCACAAAACGGATGCAGGTGCGCTTGTGGTACTGATCGATGGCTCCCTGAATGGTTGCCATATCCTTGGCGTTGAAATTGCCGCGTATCTCATAGGGCACCACGCCCTTGGGCCAGCGAGAGCTCTGTGTGGTCAGGCCGTTCTTCATGGTGAGCTCGGACTGGGGCACAAGTATGTCGCCCTCCAGATAGCTGCCCAGCTCCTCAGGATTCACCTGATCCGTTTCAGCACTGTAGTTGGCCACCAGAGCAGCGGTTAGCACCTGATCGGGTCGGCCAAACAGCGCGGCACCATAGGAACTCAGATCGATGACATCCTTAGAGCTGGCCGACTGTTCTATGCCATTCTCCGGCAGTTCCACAACCTCCGTGTCGTCTATGTCATCGTCCAACACCACGGGCAAGCCCTGAGCAAGGGCAAAGGACAGGAGGAATACCAGCGTATAACGGTACATCTCGGATTCTTTTGGATTATTTCTTGGACTTGTTGATGTTTCAGTTTGAACTGTGATGAGTGCTGGCCAGAAATGGTTTATATACTCCACTCGACTCGTTTTATCAGCAGTCTGTTCTCACTTTTTATATACTTAAACATATTTTAGCAGACCTTCAGACTGCGGAGACGTACACTGCGAAAAAAAAACAGTAGTTTCTGTTGAAGAGTTTTCAGTGTCGGAATTACGCCAAGGTCAAAAAATCTAATACTGAGGAGAGAAATATTATTTTGAGCTCAAGAACAAAAATAAAAAATATGAGATTGAAATATTTAAGATTGAGAAGAAATAAGCTAAGAAATAATTAAAATCTTTGCTACTTTTTTATTTATAATTTTTCTCTAAAATATATAGGATTTTCAGCTTATTTTAAGTGTATTTTCAGTTATGTTGAGATCGATTTATGTGATTTCATTTCGAGTCCGAAAAAATATTAATGTAAATTCGACCTTATTTTTTTCTCTGTGTACTGTTGCCTGCTGCTGATATCGTCACACGCTTTTAATTGCCGTATAAATATTTGCGTACTTATCACGTCATATGAGCATTATGCTAGCTGGGAGTTATTATCATAATGTGTATCAGTAGTTTGTTTGCATATATGCAAAGTTTAACGACACTCTTTTTCTCACTGTAGTTCCCTAGTTCCCTAACCGATAAGCATTAATCTCGCTGACCTTTTCGCCAAATGAATTTACAATGGGCCAGATTATGCCCTGTTATTCAGAGTGGAAATATAATTATAATTTAAATTTTACGACAATTTCTATTACAGGGGGAACAACTTGATAATTTATATGAATACGTCCTTCTAGACTGTGCACTTATTAACTATGGCTTCACTTAGATTCACATTTTCTAATACAATTATGATATATGATTAGGTGCTCCTGAGAACAAATGTTCTTTAACTTAGTTTACAATACAATGAATCTAAAGCCAGACAATTGGCATACTTAAATACTATAGAGTGCGGTGAATTCAATTGGGTTTTCTTTGGGGAAAATACAAATTTAAAAAACCAAAAAATACGGTTTTTTCTTCGGCTTAACAGCTGTGCAAGCTTTAGACAAATAAACTAAATTAGGTTCAAGTGCAGGCCACACTCGCATTTCTGGCACAATGGAACATTGTTAGCTTGTTCCAATATTTGATCTATTAATTGTGTAAATGAAATTGGAGAAGTCCGCTTTACTATCAACTTGTCTCATCAGGTTGTTCGGGTTGTTGTGCTTCTGGCTGCTGTGGTTGTTGCTGCTGTTGTTGCTGCTGTTGTTGTTGCTGCTGTTGTTGTTGTGGTTGTTCATTTTCCAAACTCATGTCCACCACCATGTTTGAATCGGAATTGGAATTAGATAATGCCTCATCATCAAATCTGAGATTCGCTCGAATATCGATTGGAGTTCTGGCTTCCACTTCCCGAGCCATGGCAGCAATAGTTGCAGTGATTTCCTGCAAAGTCGAGTTGCAAATCGAGTCGATCGTGGTACTATCCTCTATGAGATCATCGAGGCAGTTCTTCAGTATAGTTGAAGTGATAATGCAGTCCCGATTCTGGGCCAAACTCTTGTGGAAGTAGTCAATGGCCTTGTCCAATTCACCCTTTAGAGCGTACGTAAATCCAATCGCGGTGTATGTGGTGGCAGTCATGGGTCTCAGCAGTAAAGCCTGAAAAGTAGAGCAGATTATAGCAATTATATATAGAAAACTGATATCCAGCTCATATACATACATATACAAAACTTTCCAGAGCTTCATCGTATTTTTGTATCTTGCGTAGCGCGTGTCCCAAATTGACGAAAAGCGGCTCCCAGCGGCAAGAGATCTCCTCGTTATTTTCCTTAGAGCGCTGCTTCACAAGGTTCGCAGTACACTTAAAGATGATGGCGGCCCCCTCATAATATTCGTATTCGTATTTGATGACACCCAGCTCATGCAGCACATACACATCCATGGGAGCTATGGTCATGGCCTGCAAAAAGAATTTCTCAGCCAATTCGAGATTCTTGGTCAGGCCACACTCGACGCCAATGTAGAGCAGGGGCAGATGACACCCACGCATTAGCTGAGTGGCCTTAAAGTAGGCAGCCATGGCCTGTTCATGCTCATTCTCGTTGGCAAAGGAGTGGCCAAAGGCCAGCCAGGCGGGACCATAGTGGCGGTCCAAGGATGTTGCCTTTTGCAAATAACGACGCGCTGGCTCACTTTTGCCTTTCATATCGTAGTAACAGCCGACGGCATACCACGAAATGGCTTTGTCCGGATAACGATTGACCAACTTGTGCGCCAACCCGAACAGCCGAATAAAGTCATTAGTCTCCACCAGGCAAGCAATCAGTGTGGTCAGTGCACCATTGTGAAAAGGATCCGTTTTAAGCAAACTGTAGGCAGAGAGCAGATTAAATCTATACCACATAGAGCAAAAAGTAATGCATACACATTCAAGATCTTGATGCAGAGTCTGTAATCACAGTCATAGAAACATCTTTCCGCCTCCGATGCCATCAGATCTACGCTATGCTGCACACGATCCAGGCAATCATTGAGCGGCATTAGACTGTCTATTTCCTGGTCGCAACGTCGATTGGAGGAATCAAACAAGGAGCGCTGCGAGGAGTCCATCATGGATGTAGCGCGCTCCAGACTCATGTGCAGTGAAAATGCCGGCGCTTTTATATCCTCCAGTACTCTAAAAGGCGATATAGATATAACAAAATACTATCATGTACAATTGTTGTTTTCTCACTTCTGCGCTGGCGTCATGAAACGAGCGGGGTTCAGTGGTGGCCTATTCGCTGCCCTTGGTAACGGTGGCTCCCTGGTACGAGTCCGGTCTACCCGCGCTGCGAAATCTTTTATGTACTGCAGCACATCTGGACTGACTATGGGTTGTATCTCATCCCCGTCGCCCGCTGATACAATCTCGTAATACTTCTTTAAACGCGACTCGTAGAGCTTCACTATGAACTTGGCATCGCATTCGCTGGATTGTGGAACGAGCGGCAAGTGCTGCATCAGCTCGTACTCTACAAATGATAGGGGAATCGTGAGTGGACAAAAACACCAAGCCTATCTCTTGCGTACTTACCTTCCCATGCCATAAGCATCTCGTGCTGCACCAGCGCTTCGAGCGCCTCAAAGCAATAAACGGATTTGTGCAGCGCTTGCACAAAGCAGTCCATCGCCATGCTACGATTATCCAAAGCCTCAAAGACCTTGCCCTTCATCAGGTAGATGGAAGCAAGCAGCTCATTGCGATTGTTTTCTTCGCCACCAAAGACTGTGTTGCTCTCCAGGTAGCAACCGCTGGCCATATCCATGGGTTGATTCATTAACGATGCACTCATGGTTTCCACCTCGACGACCTGTATGATATTTACCGCGTCGTTATAGTCTTTGGCGGCAAAAAGACTCTCCAAGACCAGATTGAAGCAGGGCAGGGAAGTCTTTTCCAGTTGGTGATGCTTAATAGTGTGCACCGCACGATGGTACTCGCCAAGCAGAAACATGCATTGCGCCTGGTAGTACACATCTCGGGGTTCGTAACCGCTCAGCACAGCTATTTTTTCGGCCCAGAACAAAGCAGTCGTATAGCGACGCTGAAATTTCAAAAAATGCACAATTCATTTTTTCATTCTCCATTTTCTTTTTCTCTCCCTTTGTACTTGCCATGTCTATGAACTGCTTCACCAATTTTCGGTAAATAGCCAGATCTATGTGATCACTAGTTGCCTCCGCATTACTATTAGAATTATCACTCGCCATTATTGATATTTATGTCAATTATATTTATTATAAACAATTTTATCTTGTTCTTTAGATTTTTCACTGACGCCGGCAAACAAAATTTTAATTGTACGATCTGGCAACGCCGCCAATACAGCTGTTTTAACCGTTCACACAAAATGAGTAGTGCCACACTGTGAAAAATAACAGAGTCGAAATTTCATTTAAAAGCGCGCACAAAGTTTTTAAATACATATATTTCATTTAATAATTAAATTGGGTTTCTTATTAACTAATGAAAAAGACGATTTGTTTATTTTGTTATATATTCACATATAAGTTATATATTTAACAGAAATAATATGCATTAATTGCTTCCATTTAAAAAGAGAACCTTCCAACCAGTTTCTTCGCAACTTGTTCGCTTCCCCTCATTCATGCGGTTGGCTCTCAAGGATTGGGGCAACAGGGCCAGCATCCAACATAGAAATTTTATTTGCGCTCTCTCTTAAGTCTGAGCATCTGGCGACGCCTGGCTTCAGTTTCAGTATATTTCAATTGCTCGTTAGGTGAGGTTATTGCAAATCTGGCTTCAGAGGAAAAAAGTTGTTACAAGAATTGTGGTGTTTCTTTGCCTATTCGTTTTATTTTTTTTTACAAAAATAGGAAATAAATAAAACAACGCCTTCAGCTTGTAGCTTATTTTTACAAGTTAAAAATAAAAGACTGCAAACTGCAAAGGAAGAAATACCATAATAGACGGAGCAACAACAACAGTAGCGTAGTAAAATTAACGAAAAGTCGTGCAAAGCATACAATACAAATTGAAGTAACGGTTCCAAGCCGCCGTTGCCGGATGATAGCAGAGTGTGAGTAAAACATAAAATGTGCTTTCGCAGTTAAATGAACGGACAACGGAAAAGGGGTGGGGGCGAGAATTCTATTGAATGCAAGTGCAAATTTGTAAATTAAATTCAAAGCGAAACTAATGTGAATGAGGCATGCAATAAAAGCATAGTAAGCAACAACCGTAGCTTGGGTATGTATAAACACACACACGCACATACATTTTCGTATGGAGTGCATTTGTATGCAATGAACCCGGCACAACAAATTGTTGGCAGATTTTTAACTTGATGCAGCGTAGTGTGTGTGTGTGCCAAGCCAAGGGATTCTGATTTAGATGCAGTGCAGTCACAATGGGCCTTTAAAGTGCGTGTTGTGGTGCCATCCTCACTGTCTTTCTACAATGCACTTTGCATTGCGTTTCATTCGGTCTTTGAAGCCTTTCACGCCTTGCCATACTCACGTCATTTGCTCCAACTACAACTACAACTACGGCAGCTCCAACTACTACAACAACAACAAGCGCACTCTCGAGCACTACGAATACGCACAGAGAGAGTACGAGCAGAGGCGGCATCAGCAAGAAGACAACAAAAGCTCTCGCTCTCATTGTTGTTGTTGTTGTTGTTGTTGTTGCTGCTTCTGCTGGTTGCGGCGTTCTGCTCATTTCATGCTGATTTATGGTTCTAATAATAGCTTCGCTTCCTGTTTCTCAAAAGGATTACTATACAGCTACGCACACACACACACACACACACACACATGTACTGTTCTATGTCCATTTTGGACTTTGGGTAAAATAGAATGGAAAATTAAAATAATTACGAAGTACGAGAAAATTCTGAAGCAGTCGCTCGCACGAGAGCACTTCCAAGCGACTTGTTGTGTCGGCGAACGGGGGGAATGACGGAAATTGGTTAATTACAGTTATGTTTGTGGGGATACGCCTTGATCGATTTACACCGTTTAACGCTTAACTGAACCCATTTACGTCGCTCTTGGAATGGACTTTGCCATTGATGTGCGTATGTTTAGTGGTTCGACAAATTCAAGCAGTTACGGTTAAAAATAAACCAAATACACAGATAATCCCATTGACTTGCACTGGTTAGGATTATAGTAATCAATTTTATTAGAAGAGAAATTTATCATTTAATATTTTTCAATTGATATGCCTCTTCAACAGGGTGTCGTAGCGGAGGACTTGCAATATTCCTGGGGCATAATGAATCGATGAGCATCTGCGTCAGCTGATACGGCCGCAACTGCCTGCTGTTTGCCCAGTCAAGTGTCGAATGCTGCCAAAATTTTGATTACCAACGAGCAACAACAAAACAGCGCCAGCAATAGGAGCAGCGCCAGCAGAAGCAGGAGAAGCAAACGCAATTTGGAGTTCAAACATGCTCGACTGAGGCTGTTCCATCGAACATCCAATCAAACGTAACTGCGCAGCACCAACCAAGAGAGAGAGAGAGAGAGAGCGTTTGACAGCGGGAGGTGGAGAGAGAGCAGAGAGAGAGTGCAAACACAAGCCGATACGGAAGTGGCGACATCTGTTTTGCCGCTTTGTCAGCTTATCCGGCAGCCGATGCCATAGCCGAGGACGACACGAGACGAGCGGACTGGTCGGGGATAACACGACTGCAGGGCAACGTGAAATACAAGTGTGGAAATTGGAATTTTTATTCAAAACAATGCCCCTGCTGCAACAGGTATGTAAATAATAATAAAACCCATTCGCACTCGCAACCCTCGCTCCCCCTGCCGCCTGCCCCCCTGCGCCCTGCTCCCTGCCTACACCGTGGCACAGTCAGAGGCGTAATTGAGCCGCTCACGTACGAGACGAGACGAGGCGAGACAACCCTTCGGATGAGAGCTCGAGCGAGCGCATCAGCTGCTTCCACGCCCTGTCACCCCTTTTCGCACCTTGACGAGATTGAGCTGAGGCGGCACAACTTTGGCCGTTGTATTGCCTGATGGGCTGATCCTAATGATATTAGTCCTTAACTTTGTACACGACTCGCGGTAACTACACCCCACCCCCCAATCCCCACCCCCCAACTGTTTAACTCAACTCACGACTCTTGTCGTCTGTTGCACATTATGAGTAGTTGGATTCGATTAAACTTGCGGTTTCTAGACAGTGCAACGCCTTCAGCCTTTGTCTGTCCCCCCAGCCCCTCGCTGTGGGTGTGTGCGTTTAATTGTACTCTTTGTCGCGCTAAATAGTTGCGTGATTTAATTTGCGGCGCTTTTAAATATTTGTAATTCATTTAAATAAGTTGATTCGATTATCAGGCAGATAACAAGCCGTACTAGTAGCAGTAGTATTGGCCTACGGCATAGTTAATCAACTCACCACCAACTACACATGTGGCAAGAACAAAGCAACAAATTGAGTTATGATGGCAGAGCGTAATGATGCCAAAGCAGATTACATCAACAGATGCCTGGACACAGTAGTACTGGAGTACCTCGAGTACATTTCCCTCTTTGTGGCAGTAATAAAAGTAATAATAATAATATCTAAGCAGATTACACTGTCATTCCGCTGACACAAATACTCTACTAGTCTATGTCTACTTCAACTGCTCGTGCTGAAGCGCATAATCTCTCTGGAAACACTCTCTCCAGACGGAAGAACTGACCAACTGAATGAGAATAAACTTGGAGTTAATTATTGTGTTAGGTTACTATTCAAATTCTAATAAATTGTTAGTTATTTTAGTTTTTTTCCTAAATTAGTATTCAAATTCTGAACAACTTTTAGTCTAGGTGACCTACTGAAGTTACCCGTTTTTAAAAGTATAAGACGGTAGGTTTCAGTCAAGATAAGGAATGTTAGAACATTCTATAGAATTGTGTAGGAATAAAGAGAAAGGGTACTTGATATCGGTTCTTAAAAATTAAGAAAAAATCACTATTCTAGACACTCTCAAGAAGGAAGCTGTCAAATGAGTTTCCTTCTCCAAAAATAGTCCTTTTCTTTATTTAACAGAAGAATTGGTAAAGGTTTATTGTCACCAAAATGTTAGACACTCTCAAGAAGAAAAGCCTCAATAGAGTATCAACTAAGGAATGTTTGCTGGAGCAGTGATGATCCCTTTGAAGACTACTCAAATGTCAAACTCTCCCCGGTTACTTCCTAAGTCTCTGATCCACCACCAGGTTCCTCTACAGAATACTTACATTCCTCAGTTCCAATAGTGTAGTAATAAAGAGAAACGGTACTTGATATCGGTTCTTAAGAATTAGGATAAAACAACAAGAAAGCTGTCAAATGAGTTTCCTTCTCCAAAAATAGTCTTTTCTTAATTCAACAGAAGAATATATTGATTTTGGTTTATAGTCACCAAAATGTTAGACACTCTCAAAAAGAAAAACTAAGAAAGGTTTGCTGTAACAATGGTGATCCCTTCGAAGACTCTTTAAACTCTGCTCAAAAATTCAGATCTATAACCACTCAAATGTTAAACACTCCCCGGTTACTTCCTAAGTCTCTGATCACCACCAGGTTCCCCTGCAAAATACTTATACTTCTCAATTCCTCATCAGAATTAAGTCGAATCTCTCTCGCCTGTTTCTTGTCTGCTCCCAAAAGTATGCTGCATAAGATACTCGTCAGTAATTGATTGAAAATTGTAAGGGATTAAAGTGCTAAATGCGCAGCTGTTGCTTTCTTTTAGAGTAGGAAGGAGGGAGTGGGGGGAGGGATACCTCCTCGCAATTGGCAATTTAAATGTAAGCTTTTGAGGATATCCTTAAAATGTGACATACAGTGTCAATGTTGTGTCAGTCCAGTCAATTTCCCCCCGCACTCAGCCCCACCCGAAAATTGTCACTTGTCTCCGTTGCTTCCGTTTGGAGATTCCGGTTTGCTGCCTGTGCTCCTGCTCCTGCTCCCACCGTCTCCCACTCCCCCCGCCTACAGTTGTGCTGTGCTGCAGCCTTTGCTTAGTCAAGTGACACACATGTAATCATTATAATATACTGTGCCAGGGCTTACGCACATGTGTTTGCCCCACTCCCCCTTTTCCGGCTTAAACGTTACCAAAGTGCTGTCAATGTGTGTGTGTGTGTGTGTGTGTGTGTGTTTGTCAGGTGCCTCCGACTCCGCCACCGCCACCGCCAGCATTTGCATTGTCATTGTTGCATGCGTAAGCGTCTCAGCTTTCTCTCCCGCTGTGCTGAGGGAAGCTACAAAGTTGCTCATTGTCGACAGTGACGGGCCTCGTCTATGGCTCATCATTCAGCCATTTGAGTGGGATAAGATGCAGTGGAGCAGTCAGTGGGGTGGGGGGACGGGGGGTATGGACAGGGCACTGACAATGGGCGCTGTGCATTTGTTACAATGTTTACACAAATATTTAAGGATAATCCGAAGATTTCAAAAGGGGTTATTATGCAATTTTTCTTCTCATTTTATTGTCTGCCTCTCTCGCTGTGTGTTTCTCTCAGTGTATGGCAAAAAAAGAAAAAAATAAGTAAATGCAAAATGTCAATTTTGTCGTGTAAGCGGCATTCGGCATTGATGGGACCATGCTGACAGAGGGGAATGAGGGGGAGGGGATGGGCATGGGCACCCATTGTTGTCTAGATGCAAAAAAGAAAACTGAAAAATAGTTGCAATGCATATTTATTCATATTTATTTGCTGGTAATATCTATAAAAGTGACTCCATAATGCTTCCTGCCCATGTGGCGTATACTTGATACATATGTGTATAGAAATGTGTGTGTGTGCTTGTGTGTGTCTGCTGCTCATTTCCTCTATTTTGATGTAATATATTTTATTTATGTTCCTTTGGCCTGCTGTTAAAAATGCCTATAAATAAAATGTACATTTTGTCCTTTATTTCCCAACATTTTTTATTCGCAAAGTTTGCTTTAGTCCCTCGCCCCCTACCACTCTCGGGGTGTGATTCCCGCTGTGACACAGTTATAGCATACAGAAGACAGTTGGAAAAGCAAATGTATACATTTAAATGTACTCTACTGATGCCTATTAAAACCGGGTGCCTCCGACTGTTACGTTTGCATTTGACATACTCTTTTTTATAGGCTTTCTTCTAGTTTTAGAACTTATTATCAAATCTTTACACTAGGACAATATATCGACCCTTTTTCGAGACATATAGAGTCTATATATGGCTTTACTCTCAAGTACAATGCCTCATACTGTCGGATGCCTCCGACTGTTACGTTTACATTTGGCATAGTCTTTTTTATATGATTTGTTTTAGTTTTAGAAAGTATCATCAATTCTTTACACCCCTTTTTTTAGATTATTGCTTTTCAAGTACAATGCCTCATACTGTCGGGTGCCTCCGACTGTTCCGCTTACATTTGTCATGCTCTTTTTATACGCTTCCTTCTAGTCAGAGTCAAACATTTCCACTAGGACATTATATCGACCCCTTTTCGTGATATGATCTATAGAGTCTTTAGCTTTGGCTTTTCTCTCAAGTACAATGTCTCTTATGGTCGGGTGCTTACGACTGTTGCGCCATTTGTTCGAATTGCGTTTACTATTAGACCATTTTACATTAAAACGCTCTGAGATTTTCCCACTCTTCGCTCACTTAGGGAGATTAAAAAGCGCCTGAGTTCTCGGTTTGTGAATAGAAAACTTTTACACCAAAAATTTGTTGCCTGCAATTGGCAGTTATTATTATTACTCTTATTATTATTATTAGCTGTGAAGTGGAGGTGGAGGTGGAGTGCCGTGTCGCAAGTCGTGGCTCAAGGGGCAAATCATTGACATTACACGGCGAAATGAATAGAACTGAAATGAATGAGGAATCATTCCGAATGCCAAAGTATTTACAGATACTTTTCACATTTGAATGTGTGTGTGTGTGTGTGTGTGTGTGTGAGTGAGTGTATTAGAGTTTTTTAACAAAAGGCTGACAGCCTGGAGCAACTATGGCGATAGCCAGTGGAATGTCTTGGAATGCGACGAACGGACAGACCGACTACTTGGTAATGCTTCTAGGACTATTCGTGGTGCAAATGGCTAAAGTACAAAACGGCGGTCTGCCCCCTTGCCTCTCCTGCCCCTGGTCCCACTCACAATGGAGACGCCCCGAGGAACATCATTAAAATGTCGATACCAAGCAAATCACACGCCCGCCTCAGCCTCAGCCAGAGGCATAAAAAATGCTACGCGTTTTGCGGCGGGACTCTCAATTGTTGTGGCACTGGGCTAGGAATGGGGCTGGTGGGTGGTGGGTGTCGCCCTCTATTGGGCGTAGTCAGTGTAATATCAGTTGGCGCATTAAAAATTGCAAAAATTCAATTGAATTTACTTTAGCACAGACTCAGACAGACAGACGGACGGACAGACATCGTCGCATACTTTTTCCCCACTAGCATTTAATGCATGCGACTATGCGTGGGCGTGGCACATATGAGGGCAACTGCTGCCGCCGCTGTTGCAGTGTTATCATTAAAACCGTACAAAAATGCAGCCAAAGAAAATACACGAGGCAAACGGCAAACGGGGCAGCAGCTCGTGGCTCGTATCGCGTATCTCATACAAAAACAATAAGCACGCAACCACAAAAGGCCACACCACCCACAGCTGGGTCTCTCCGCTTTTTTCCTAGTGTCTGAACCTAGAATACTAAATGGGGTATATTTGATAGGAAAACTAAGTACTTTTAGTTCATCATGAATTGTAGATGTCAAACGTACATTGATCCAAATCCTTGAATCACTGATAATTCTAGAAGAAAACAGGAATAATTTAAGAGCTCTTTTATATATGATATTATTATTATAAATACGTTAGGAAGAATCACTGTTACTGTTAGTTGATTACCAGCAAGCATTTGGAAGAGCGTTTTTACATTAATCACCTTGAGGAGTCTTTTTCGAGTCACCTTACTGATTAAAAAATGATTGATGATCAAAAGGAGACTCGAAAATGACTCGCGCATATGTTTAAAATAACAAAACGTACTGCAATCGAAAATAGATCATCTTGAAGAGTCTTTTTCGAGTCGTTGAAATGATTGAAAAAAGATTTTTCGATTGAATAATGACTCGAATATGAGTCGCTTATTATCAAAAAAAGGAGTTAAATAAGACTCTTCTGGAAGTGTCGCGGCTAGCATACCATTTTCTCCCGCCGAGGGGATCATTTCTGATCAGAAAGGAGACTCAAAAAAGAGTCTTTTTTGATCAAAAATTTCATAAAATGCTTGCTGGGTTATAGTCAGTTTAGTTATCTTACTTGAAGGCAACATTATTACTACAGAAAGTCGTATAAATCTTATTTATTCTTTTTACACATAATACCAATATAACTAGTGTCTTTTATTATCGGTTGCATCCGACTCTAGCTCTCTATATTGTTCGTCCTTTTGATTATAGTCAGTTTAGTTATCTTACTTATTATTATAGAAAGTCGTATAAATCTTTTTCGCATGTACCAATATAATTAGTGTCTTTTATTATCGGTTGCATCCGACTCTAGCTCTCTATATTGTTTGTCTTTTTGTGTTTTTAAATGGGCTTGAAAAGAGTTATATGCTATTCAAAATAACAGCATGTTAAAATGCCCTTTAGTCATGGCGATGTTTGGCTGTGGAATACTCTGCATTAGATAGAGAATAGTTGACTGATATTGGAATAATTATAGTACTTAAAATATGTACTCTATTAGGGGTAAATAGATTCACAATTGCCCTATCACTCACTATGATATAATCACATGTGATTAGTATTAAAACATTACCTTTGGCAGGACATGGCCAAAGCGTATACTTATTAAGAGTGACTCTATTAAGCTTGTTGCATGCCGCAGCCGCAGATATATGCCCCATGCTACCACTACGACTGTGTACGAGTGGAAAAAGCGCGTGTTTTATTTCCACTTAGCACACACAGATACACACACACACACACACACACACAGAGAGAGACAGACTCTCACGCACACACCAGCATATTGAATGCCTGTTGACGGCTGTTAAAAAAATTGTCTTCTTTTCTCTCGCTTTCTCTGTGCCACACTCACTCTCCGACTCCCCCCCCCCAGACTCTCTTCTGCCCCTGTCGCTGTCTACAACTGTTGTATGAAGTGAAACAATAACAACGACAAGAGGCAACACAATAGCTCAGGCATCGGAAATGTTGCCGTTGAAACTGAAATGTCGCTACGCTTTTGCTGCTGCATGCCCCTACTGCCTCGCCACTGCTGTTGCTCCTTCTGCTCCTGTTGTCCCATGTAAAGGAGGCGCTGCTCTGTCAGGGAGTTTGCTTGAATTACGATATTGTTATTATTAAATGGATGCATGCAACAGCAGTAGCAGTAACAGTTGCTGCAACTGTTTGATAGTTTATTCAAGGCGTCATTTAATGCTCTGTGTGTGTGTGTGAGAGCGTGTGTGCCACACATCGTGTCAAGGCACAAATCAAGTGCTGCTGATGAAATGGCATTTAACATGCAACTCAATTTAATTTGCCCCTGCCTCAAGCAATTGCAGCTGCACTTGCAACAGTTGTAGGCGCATCAGCAATTACTACGTGCTGCAGGCATCTGTTGTGCCCCCCGCCCCTGCATTGATTTGCATTATGTCCTTGTGTTTTGACTTCTTTTTGTTAACGCCTCTTAATTGTATTTGCCCAAAAAAGGAAACAAGAGGAGTGGGAGGAGAGGGAGGAGAGGAGAGGACGATGAAACGCGTCAAAAGACACTTGAAGGCACGTGCAGTGTAACAAGTCGGACTCAAGTGATTGCATTCCGTATAATCATTTAATTAAAGCACTTGACACGCATTACTACGACAAGCACTTGAACAAAAGTTAATCTCTTAAAGACTGACAAAAGAGATTTAATATCGTATATATAGTAGTTGGGGCAAGTATTGGGAATAGGTTGATTGGAAGAAGTGAACTTTTCCGATAGAAAAATATCAATTCAACAGACTCAATTGTATCGATTGGTGTAGCCTTACTGGCCAAATTCTTTCCTCTAATTGATTGGTCATAAGGGCCATGATGTAAGTATCGAATGATGGTTATAGCAGATATTTCCCTGTGTGATTCATCAGACTCCATTCGAGCAATTGGTCAATCCTTGAAACGGCAGTTTCTAGATCCTTTTCCCACCACTCTACAGTGGAACATATCATTATCAATAAAAAAATTACAATTCAACAGACTCAATTGTATCGATTGGTAAAGTCTTACTGGCTTAATGGCGGCAGATACCAAATTCTTTCCTCCATATTGATTGGTCATAAGGGCCATGATGTATGTATCGAATGATGGTTATAGCAGATAATTCCCTGTGTGATTCATCAGACTCCATTCGAGCAATTGGTCGACCCTTGAAACGGCAGTTTCTAGATCCTTTTCCCACCACTCTACACTGGAACATATCTACAGTTTCCATTCAGCTCTTGGCATTATGTCTACTCAAGAGTGAAGAAATTATAAATCTTATCTAATTTACATTTTAGTATATGTTACAATCGATACCAAATTTAAAATCCTTTATACACTCTCATAATATTCAGTAACTCCGTCCGACTTAAAGACCATCAGGATAATAACTTCCTTTGGGCGTTTAGCTACTATCTTCCAGTGGTAGACCGTTAGCACTTACTTAAACCGAGCGCCGCCACGTTAGATGTTTGGCAGGGAATGGACAAAGTAAATTCAAATGCATTTGCCAATAACTTTTATTCTTTATGGACTGCCAGAGTTGCCCCCAAGTTGCCGGCAAGTGCCCCCGGTGCATGCCTCCAGTTGCAGGCAAGTTTGCAACATGTAATCGGCCATAAAAAATTACAACTGTGCATTAACCTTTTGCGCCAATAGCCTTGGTCACTGGAGGCAGCATCGAAGGGCTTCCAATCGCAGACGGGTGGCTGGATGGTGAGTGGGGGAGGGGAGAGGAACGGAACGCTTATCACTACATGCCATCAAATTTTAATGTCAAACCCTTTTGGAGGGGCAGGAGCAGCACCTCCCTGGGTAACATCTAATAAGTGTTGTAACGATGCAAACATAATAATTTGAAAGAGTTCTGAAAGCGGAAACTTGTAATTTTCTCAAAGCAGCCAACAGAGACTGCAGACCCCTCCTCTTCCTCCTCCTCCTTCTCCGCATCCCCAATCTACACACATGTGCACTAAAATGCAGGCCAGAACATTTGGAAGACCCATTCCCAGGCAAACGCTTGCCAAAAAGCCAAGAAAAAGGAACAGAGGCCAAATCGAATGGATACTGGATAAATAACTATATGCTGACTTATAGTTGGCTTCTGTTTGGCTCTCTCCCTGTCTCTCGTCTCTTCCCCACCACTTTCCTTGGCTGTCCAAGTTGCCTCTCTCTATTCGAATGCCGACAGATTTGCGAATATCTTCATGTGGCAATCAGCATCAGCAGGCAAGCATCAGTATGTGGAGTCAAGTACAGTAACAGCAACAGCAACAACTACAACTACTACAGAAACAAATCAAATTTGGAAAAATCCTTGACGTCAAAGACAAACAAAGGGCAATAGCAATGCGCACTCGGTACGGACAACGGCAATGGGGTGTCTATAGAGTTGGCTTGATATAAATGTGCGGACACCAAAGACTCCTACTTCTACTCCTACTCTTACTATACTCTTGGACGTCTTTCGCACATGTGGCAAGTGGTTAAGATTTTTTGTCGTATTCAATTTCCTACTTTATGGACTTTTATTGTGAACAACAGCTCATAAGAAGGGTGCTTTAACTAGGCCATGTCGCTTGCTATTGTTCTAGGAAGTTTTAAAAAACTAAAACTACATTCCGAGTATTCACTTGTTAAAAGGCTAAAGACTCTGATTCAATCCAGATACAACTGGAATCCAAGTCTTAAACAGACCACAGGTCTTTAGTGGGTTTTACCTTATCTGATTACTGATTCTATTAATTTAGTATAACCTAACTTTGACAAATATGATCTGGTTCTGAAAATTCTGTCTTTCAAAATAAGGGTATATCACAATTCTAGCAGCTGATTCTGATCATGTATTTGTAGGGTTTTCTGTTGAGTCTTCTAGCAGTCATTTATATGGGACTACCCACTTTTAGGTAGATTTTCGCCACTTCGACTTCTTAGCGAGCATCTAAGGACCATAAGTAACGTCTTGTAAAAAAATGAACTCTTTATCTCTTACCGTTTGGACTGTGCGTTGATAGCACTACATCAGTCAGTCAGTCAGGACAAGCTACTTAACTTTATATGCATAGATATCAGCTAGGCAAAACGTTTTAAAGAGCGTTTATTATCTACCCAGGACCTGGGCATAAATAACCCTAACGAGTTTCTTTTAGCACTCTAATATTTCCGGCAACAAGGTCTATTTAGTGTTTACCCTTTCATTAGGCAAATGTGGCCTAAGCAGTGCGAAATGGCTTAAAGACTATTTGTAATTTGCATGCATTGACGCCGCTCTTTGATGGTAATGCGAGACTGTGAAGTGAATCTGTGAAATCTCCATACGACACACACACTCACACACACTCCCACACACACTGCTAAATGTGCCAACTGTACCTTCCCTCCCAACAGACAGACAATGCCGCAGTCCCTCTGCCTCTGTCCAGTGGGCGATTCTCACATGGGCTCGAGTGGGTGTACGGTTTCCAGCATGTGTGTGTGGGTGTGTGTGTGTGTGTGTGTGGATGCGGATGCTCATGCCATTTCCGACTTTTCACGTACCTTCATCAAGTTGTCATTCAATTTTTAAATCCATTGCAAGTTTTGTACTTAACATAGTTGTGACAAGTTGACAAAAAGTAAAGTCTACTGACTTGCCGACTTGCCCGAGCTGGGCTGGGCTGGGCTGACTTCCATTTCGTAGGACTTGCCACAGTGAGTTAAACTGTCTTCAGGTAGACATATTTAACAGTCGACTAGTCAGTCTGCACTCCTCCAAACTTTAAGTGCAGTAATAAAAGTTGTAAACACACGAGCCAACTTGCTCTCTTTTTTAATTACTTACGCACTCGAGAATGCCATCATATTTGCATGTTTATTTCATCATGTGTGAGAGATTGATTGGAGGGTTATAGGTATGGCTAATACTTAGACTGTATAAGCACTTCTGCAAACTTGGAGTGGAGAATCGACATGCGGAATAGATTAGGCAGAAGAATTCGTAATGTCTTATGAAAGATGTTTTCTTTTCAGAAGGAAATACTATTTAAATGCATTTATATTTGCACTGTTCCTCATCTTAAAAATTCGGGAAAGCTACTGTCGTACTAATCGACAGTAGGAGACCCTTTACATACTTTGATTTGCCCTAATGCCCGCGTACACTGTGTCTTTCCTCCTCCCCCAGCCAAATGCCTACTACAGAAAATGTATTGTCCAAAATCTCCGGTGTTTATTATCCGATTGGGCTGCAAATCTCTCCAAACATTCAAAGCATCGAAAGCTTTATTCATGCAAAGAAGGAATCCAGTGACTCTAAAACTATACATGCTAATAAAATTTGAGGGGGAGGGAGATGAGATGTCAAATTAAAAACATAAACTTGCGTCTCTAGCTCTTATAGTTTCCGATATCTCAGTTTTTATACAGACGGACATGACTAGATCGACTCAGCTCGCCGTCCTGATCAAGAATACATATACTTTATAGGGTTTGCCACGCCTCCTTCTGCCTGTTACACTCAAATGTCATTTGTACAATCTTAATAGTCCCTTTAGTACTTTTTTAAAGTACAGGGTCTAAATATAGCCTTAATCCAGTATCATTTATATTGTATATATGCATCACGATTAATCCTTAGTACTAGTTTTTATTTGGAGAGACCCAATTTAGATAAGGCTGTCGGTTGCACTCGACTATTTTACATAGTACTATATCTTATTTAAACGATAGCAACGACTATCTGAAGTATCTGTCGCGATCTTTCACTCCGCTTTCACTCTCCTTCCTTGCCTTGTTTCCACTCTCCTCCCTTCTCTGTCCACTGTCTACATTAATCGCCCGTAATGAGTTGTACGCCATTTTGCGCTAAATTGTTTGGTGAGTGCCTGATAACAATATTTGCACTAATTTGGCATTTTTAAGTGTGCTCCACTGACACTTGATGCGCTTTTAATTGCGCCAAACGCTCGAGTGTTGCTCTGTGTGTGTGGGTGTGTGTGTGTGTGTGGCATAAGTGGGTGTGTCCCCTTCATCTCTCTTAGTCTCGGTCTCTGTCTCTGTTTGTCCTTGTGCGGTTGCCTTGCCAAGTTGGCGTGGCGTGGCGTGGCGTCATGTGGCAAGAAATGCAAAAAGATAAACGATTCATTAGTTGCCACAATACGAGCAGGTTGCCTCAGACTGACTTTAATGGCAGCAACACAATCAATGTTGCAGCTGCAACCAATACTTGCCACAGTTGCTGCCGCCGCCTCGCTTTTATTACTATTCAAATTGCATTGAAATTTTGTGCTTCTTGTGTCCTTGCTTGCAGTACGAGACATCTGATGGCAGCATGCTTGCCCTGAGTGGCGCCACCACCAGTGATTTGTTGCATTCGAAGCATACGATTAGCTCACTGCTCGAGCTGCAACATCACCAGCACCAGCACCAGCACCATCAGCATCATCACCAGCAGCAGCAGCATCACCAGCAGCAGCAGCATCACCAGCAGCAGCAGCAGCAGCAACATCAGGATGTTGTCAGCGATGGATTCATTTCATTAATAAATGGTAAGCAACAACATTCAGTTACCGAATTCTAATTACAACTAAGGCAGTAGTCGGACGCCATCGACTGCTTTGTTACAGAGTTTTCATTGATCTGCTAGAAAGAGTCGTGAGTTACTCAGCATGGGGAGTAAAATTCATGAGAAAAAGTAACAGCTTACCGAATTTGATCACTGAGATCCAAGAGTTCGTACAGATTAATAGTTGAAGAGTGTAGGAAATTACTATAATAAGGAATCATAGGGGAGAGAACGGTAGTAGAGTTCATATAGTGAAGCGCTCTTCCGCCCTTTGATCTCTGGAAGTACAAGAGCTGGGGAGATCAAATTTGGTCTGTAGATTCATGTGTTTTCTAGGTTGAAGAAGTCTGTTTCTGGTGTGTTTAGCTTTATTCATATTTATATTCATAAGCTTCTCGACAGAATTGCCATAAAAGTGTAAAGTAAACGATGTATCACTCTCTTCTGCTGTCGATTGCGTTCGACTGTTGCCTTTTCGATTTGGTTTATATTTGAATTTGGTTTTTTGGATCACAGAGCAATCGAATTTCGAATCGTTCTCAGGGGTTGCCCTAGGCTTTTAGGCCATTTAGGTTGCTAACAGCTATTTTGACTTTGTTAACATTTGTTTGTTTTGTCAAGTTTATTTCCAGTCCGGCAAAATCAAATAAAAATTGCATTAAATTTTTACTTTTTGAAGTCGGCACACACACATTCTTCGTTAGTTAAATTATAATTATATTACTGCTATTGTTACAGCGTAGTCTTAAATCCAGATATTAATAAATTCCTTGAAATAAATTGCATTAAGTAAGTGTAAGTGTGCTCAATTGCCCGGTAGTCGCGACCAGAGAGGGTAGTGCAATAAATTTTCGAGTAATAGTACAAATTTTAAACAACGATCATTTAACATAAGAACAAGCTAAAATTTCGTGTGCGAAGGAGTTGATGCACAGCGCAGAGAAAGAAGAGGAAGTAGTAGTAGTAGAAGAGAGAAACAAAGAAGAAGAAGAAGCAAAGATGCTGGGTATCGAGGAGCTCTACATGAGACAGACACCCAATGCCCTGCCAAGCAGCAGGTCGCCCACGCAGGAGACATTTGATTTTGGCATTAAATACGACAGCAGCAGCATCAATTGCTGCAGCACCAGCAACAACAGCAACAACAGTAGCAACAGCAGCAGCAGCAATGCCAATGACGACAAACTCGCCCTGATGGCAACTGCTGATGTTGGCGATGTCACACAGAATTTGGCATATGACAACAACAATGCAAGCAACCGCAGCAACAACAGCAACAACAGCAACAGCAATCAGAACAGTAGCAACAGCAACAACAGCAACGCGAGCCAAGGCAATTGCAGTAAGTGTGTGTGCCATGGATGGTGGGGAGGGGGGAGTGCTTTAGCATATATTTATGCTTAATTTATTGGGCAACTTTTCATATATTTGCGAAATACTTGAGAGCCAAACAAATTTGGCTGTTTATGCAGCACTCGATTGCCCCTCTAGTAGGCATTAGGCGTGGTCGGGTATTCCCATTATGGGGTGTATTACAGGTGTATGGTAAAAATGTGATTAATCAGTTTGGCTTCTTTCCTTTTCACAGATACCATCACACTGAACGATCTTCTGGGCTTGTGTGGCGGCAGCGGCAATGGTGCGGCGGCAACTGCAGTACAGACACCAACAACAGCAACAGCAACAGCCCCAGTAGCAACAGTAGCAACTGTAATAACAACAACGGCAGCAAGCAACGGCATTGCGTGCAGCGCCGGAGGTAACGGCAGCAGCATCAGCAGCATTGGCGGCGGCGTTAACAATATGCTACTTGGCAATGCGGCGGCGACTGCTGCAGCTGCCGCTGTCGCTGCCACTCCCCCTGGCACTGGCAACTGCAATACCAATACCAATTCGAACACCAATACCAATACCAGCGATTGTAGCCAACTGTCGGCCAATGCAGTGTCCTATGCACCACTAACACCCAGCTCCACACAGTCGTCATCGGCCTCGCCAGGAACCAAGTCGAGTTTTGATTACTTTCAGGTGAGTAGGGCTAACTACTAGCTACCAAGTACCAACTGCTAACTACTAATTGCACTCAATCTGCACCAACTTTATCAAGTCTCTCTCTCTTAATGCTTGTCTCTTGTCTATCTATGTCTCTCTATGTGATAGTGATTATTGTGTGCGTGTCTAAGATAGGGATGTTGATTGATAACAGTACTAAAACTAATTCAACCTCTTATTGTATGTATAGTAAATATAGAAATGATCAACATCCCTAGTCTAAAGGATTGCAAACTTATGTTGTTCCCTGTGAACATGGTTTTGCAGTCTTTGCTCTCCTCCGTCTATCTATCTCTCTACCCCCTCTCTACCTCTCTTTGTCTGTCTACAATTCGTTTCAATTTACATATGATTTCTTTTCTTTCTTTTTTGGGTGTCCAATTGGCAAACTTAGTTTGAAAATGTTGCACAAAGTAACCCACTTAAGGCTTTCCAAAGATCAAACATCAGCTTCGATTGCTCTGCACCCTTATCGCCAAGTACGCCTTCATCTATTTACAATCGCTCCTTTCACAGTTCACCTTTAGTCAGGTAAAAAGAATGGCACTCACTTGTACTCAATTGAGTATTCAGCATTTTGTATTCACACTCGTTTATTCTCATCATTATCACCATTAGCGATAGCAGCAACTCCTCCAGTGCCAATGGCCTCTCGCTGGACTCCATCAATATGCTCTATCAGACGCAGCAGAGCTACGGCAGCGGCAATCTGGCAGGGAATAGCGGTAATCTGGGACTGAGTCTGCAGAATGCATCGACTCGTTCCAATTCGCCAGAGAGCCGCAACAGCAATCAGTCTCTCAATGAGC
This sequence comes from Liodrosophila aerea, assembly GCA_035045005.1. Taxonomy (NCBI): domain Eukaryota; kingdom Metazoa; phylum Arthropoda; class Insecta; order Diptera; family Drosophilidae; genus Liodrosophila; species Liodrosophila aerea. The sequence continues at coordinate 20,839 of JAWNNL010000647.1, read as the reverse complement.
CCAACCTGTTGGATATGATTGTGAGTATGAGGGATCATCCAGTGAATCAATCAATCAATCGATCGTCTCTTTTAGAATCTGCTCTCGGTGAGCAGCAACAAGTTGGCAGCTATGCAACAGCCGCCACAATTTCAACAGGGCCAGCAGCATAAACAACAGCAACACCAACAGCCGCAGCAGCAACAGCCGCAGCAGCAACACCAACAGCAGCAACAGTCGCATCATCAACAGCAGCATCAAGCGTTTGGCTTCAATCGTGGGTATGAATCGCAGCTGTTGAGCGGCTCATCTCAGCCCAGTTTCGATTTGAGCGGCAGCAACAATGACTGCCTGAACCAATGTAGTCTGGAGAATTTCACCATTGTCGACATGGAGCTGGCCAAGCTGCAGAATCTGCAGCGCATCAACACGCTCAAGCTGCTGCAGGCACAGACCCAGCAGATGCCGCTGCTCAATCAGTTGCTGCAAACTTATGCAGGCAATCTACCAGCAGCAGCAGCTGCTGCCGCCACAGTGAACGGCGGCGGAGGCACAAACAATAATGCTACAGCTGGGTCAGCTGTTAACCTGGGTAACCTGGGCACTGGTGGCAACACAGGTGTCTCGGGTGGTACTAATGTGGCTGCCGCAAATTCAAATGATTGGCACTTGGATCGTGTGGCCAAGTTCTATCGGAACTCGGCGGCCTTGTGTGAGGCAACGTGCACCTGGAGCGGGCAGTTGCCACCGCGCTCACATCGCATCCTCAACTACTCGCCAAAAGTGTTTCTCGGCGGCATACCATGGGACATCAGTGAACAGTCGCTAATTCAGATCTTCAAGCCCTTTGGATCCATCAGGTAAGCATAGACTCTAGCCAAGGACAAGGGAGATTATAAAGAGTTTCTTTCCTTTACACAGAGTGGAGTGGCCCGGCAAGGAGCAGCAGGCGACACAGCCCAAGGGCTATGTCTATATTATATTCGAATCGGATAAGCAGGTGAAGGCCCTGCTCTCTGCCTGTGTGTTGACTGTGGACGATTCGAACAGTGGCAGTAATTACTTTTTCAAGATCTCATCGCGACGCATCAAGTCCAAGGATGTAAGCATTCGTTATACCCTCACTTGAATTTAAAGCTAATATACCATCTTTATTCTTTGTGTTTGACAGGTGGAGGTAATACCCTGGATAATAGCCGATTCAAACTTTGTGCGTTCTAGTTCCCAGAAGTTGGATCCGACTAAAACCGTTTTTGTGGGCGCCCTGCATGGCAAGCTGACGGCTGAAGGTCTGGCCACCATAATGGATGATCTTTTCGATGGCGTGCTCTATGCTGGCATAGATACGGACAAGTACAAGTACCCGATTGGGTCGGGTCGCGTGACCTTCAGCAACTTTCGCTCATATATGAAAGCTGTTTCGGCCGCCTTCATTGAGATACGCTCAGCAAAATTCACCAAGAAGGTGCAAGTGGATCCCTATCTGGAGGATGCACTCTGCTCGATATGCGGGGTCCAACACGGACCCTATTATTGTCGCGAGCTGTCATGCTTTCGGTGAGCATATTACCGCTGTTATTTATTGATTGATTGATTGATTGATTTGTTTTCTTGCAGATACTTTTGTCGCAGTTGCTGGCAGTGGCAGCATAGCTGTGATATTGTCAAGAATCACAAGCCGCTAACTCGGAATTCCAAGTCACAGACATTGGTGGGCTTTGGACCGTCGTCGTCCAGCCTTTCGTTGACCTCTTCTGCCACTCGCTTGAATGTGCCACCTCAACAGCAGCAACAACAGCAGCAGCAGTGTCATAGCCATCAGCAACAGCAGCAGCAGCAGAAATTGGCTCATTATCAGCAGCAAGCGAATCAACAGGCAAATAATTTGAATATGCTGGGAGCAGGTAGCGCTACTTATGCTGCTGCCAATTCGCTGTACAACTATCAGCAGCAACAGCAGCAGTTGCTGCAGCAACAACAACAGCAGCAGCAGCAGCAGCAGCAACAACAGCAGCAGCAGCAGACGATTTAAGTTGCGTCAACTTCCACACAGTTTTTGGCACACATTTTTTTAGCGTACCGTTTTAACGTACAAGTCAAACCGAACGGATGTCGGATGTAATTTTCAATTGAATTTTAAGTGATATACCCCAACGGAAGATGAAGGAATAGTTTTTGCATTTTTAAGGCAACACAGAAGGCTATAAATGTATATATTTATACATATACATCTATATATGTGTATAACCTTACCGAGTGGCCAGATTCGAATCGAGAAGTATTATTGTTGCGATAACCAATGATAAAAGAAATGAATGTTTGTAGAACTACGCTCTGTTTATTTTGATGTATTAACAAGAACGGTACGAGATATATACGGCATATACATATACGTATATACATATATATTCTTTCTATTTTAAGCTCGAGTCTAAACCAACCTCCCCCATACTTATACTCTACATACCTAGATACACTACTATTTTTTGATAATCATGCTTACATATCAGCGAATCGAGTCGAATGGAATCGAAATTCGAGATTCGAGATTCGAAATGCGGTATCGAATGTGAATGTGAATGGAACGAAGCATTGAGTTCGTTTATGTTTGTTATACTTGATGAGCATATTTTGTTTACTATTCATATTTTTTTCGGTTATGAAAATATTGTTATTAGGTTTCATATATACACTATTTGTTGTGCTATTAATCAGAAATTTTATAGCTTCTTTTTTATTAGCCAAAAAGCAGAAACACAAACGCAAACGCAAGTTATTGTTTTTTTTTTGAGCGAATTGCAATTTTTAAATGCAATTTAAAAGTTGTGAATTTGCAACTCTAGTGCGGAGAGTGAAATGTTGATTGTTTTGTTTAAGTTTAAGGTTTAATTTAATTTATGTTTTCGCCTAAGTTACTATTAAGATTTTGTTAACATTACGCTTGATTGTGCAACTCTGCGAATGACTGGCCAGTTGTTTATTTTGTAGGCCAGAAACTAGTTTTAAAGCTGAAACACTTTTTGTTCTTATTCTTATCCATGTCTTACATTAATTTTCATGTATTTTGAGAAAGGATCTCGCCGCGAACAAGCTTACATATACTACTATTGTACTTAAACAAACGCTTTAATTTAACACACACATCTTTATTCTTTTTGTGCCTAAGCATACACATCTTAACATGAGCAAATATACACTTACCAACACAAAATTTCTTTTCACAACTTCACTCGTGTTTATACTAACCCCCTCTGCTAACTCTACTTTCCACTTACAGCTCAGCTTAGTCTAATATCAAACGTTAAATTCAAACGAATTTAAGCCTAAATACAATCAAATACAAACTCGATATGCCCCATGCACGCTTTAAGTGAAGGGTCGATAAAACTATAACTAAACATAAATTACTTTAATACGAGTCACAGCTAGTATTTACATGAACTAAGTAACGAGTCAACGGGTCTTAAACGATATATATACATATATAATGTCACGCTCTTAAATATTTAATTTAGGTATCTTTATTTATTTATTTTAGTTATTTTTTATGTAAAATGTAAGCACCTACAGGGATTTTATGGTAGTCTTCGAAACGAAATGTTAATAATTGTAGTGTAGCTGCCGATTAACTAGCTGAATTCCGTTTAGTTAAGTTCAGATACAAGCAATAAGCAATGTTTTAAACAGTAGGCTTAACTTGGATGCCTCCTAGTGTAACGGTTTCTGTTGTAGTAGTTTCGGTTTTGGCCTGAGACTTGCCCCCAGTTGTATCATGTGTGGGGGGCAGGTATACATACTATGTTTAGTTGTTGCTGCTAGACAATTAACGTGCATTGTTAACTATATATAATTATGATATCTATAATCGAATACCAATACCTTATACCTTATGCAAGCCTATACACATTAGACACACATAGTCAATGCCTTCGGAAGAGAAAAACCCAATAAGAACCGCAGAGTCACCCACTTACACGTAAAGGAAATCGCTTTAAACAAATCAAATTGCTTATATTATATACACATATAGTGTTAATATTATTATATAAAATATTACAATAACTATTATAATAATATATAAAACCAAATCAGGTGTCGCCCTAAAGCATAATATCTAAATATACGAAAGAAATATTTACCAAAGTAATATAATAATCTGGACAACACACGTATACATATAAACAACATATATACCTTAAAACTAGTTGATAAATTTTGTATATACTGGAGAAGAGGAAGACGATGAAGAAGAAGAAGAGAGAAGAAGCAGAGAACATACATTAAATGGTGCTTTAGCTGAATTATAATATAATTACAATGTAATCTTAAGACTTATACCCAAACCCTTCTGTTTTCTCGCAAAAGCCATATGGAAATTGAGACGCCCCTTTTTACATTATATACATTTTTTACCGAAAACATTTGAAGATATCTAAACATAAGTACCGTTTTATTCTTAACAACAACTTGAAATGTTTTAATGATCGTTTTCGTTTATGCTTCAATTTTAAATAACTCAAACGATATACTTTTACTTTTACTAAATCTAAAAACAAAACAAACACTTTTTAAAGCAAAATTTTTAAGAGCAACGCTGCATGCTCTCAAATTGGAAGGTCATCTAGAAGGTCATATTTTTACTTTAATGTTTTTAAATGCTTTTAAGAGCTACAACTTTTTAGATGTAACAAGCAGTATTACTGAAACAAGTTTTAAACATTTTCCATAAGCTTTCTCTCGTTATGATTTGAAGGAACCTTCTTTTAAGCAATTTTGTAATCTTAAGATAAAAATATTAAGTATGTATCAATGAATTGAATAAAAACGAAATGTAATGGAACCAAAATCGAACGCTTCCCACGCAAAAACCGATAATATTAAATTTTAGCAAAGTAAACTTAAAGTAAAACCAAAAAGATAAAAAGATAATTAACTAATCAATAACACAAGTATTTTATAAACTAAAACTAATTCAAGCATATAACTTATATCTATACTTAAGAGATTTCACACTTAACTCTAGTTCAGCTCTAAGTAACACTATGTAACAATTTTAAGCCCTTATTGTGGCTTGTGGCTAAGGACAAAATTTTAGAAAAAAAACTTAGTAAAAAAATTATTATTATTTTCAATTTCAAATTTTTGAAAGATTCTCAATTTCTTACGGAAATTAACAGCGTATAAACAAATGCTTGTATCAGCCATAAGCCATGCGACTGTTGCATAGTGTAATTTTTAAAAGTCAGCTAAGGTGAAAAACAAAGCTAAACATTACCTAATCCCTAACCTAAAACCCATATGTAATCAGGCCTGTTCTGAATAACGATTCGTTGTAAAAGGGGATTACGACCGCACCTCTTCTAGTTTTCGGTCGACTTATACCAGTCTTATACTAATTTTTTTGTTCCATTTTGGCAGCCATAAAAATAATTATACAAAATTATTTCAGAGTGGAAAAACACCCATAATAACGTATGATTTACTTGCCAAATAGTTTTAATTTCGAGTTTTGCGTTGAATCATTATTCAGAACTGTTCTGAATATCTACATTCAGCTGTATCTTTACTCTACTAAAACCTATGCTTAATTACAACAACTTCAAGCTAAATCGAGAATATTTTTAGCAGTTATACCTAATATTAATACTAACAGATAAAAACGAAACACAAGCGACATGTGAGACACATTTTTGGGGGAACATTAGCAAATAAAACCATTTGCAAATTGAATTTTAAACTAAAGGCGAAATGTTAAAAATAAAACAAAAAGAAATACAAACAAGCGCAATAAGTACGGTTTTTAAAAAGACTATTATACACACTTACTATATATATACATGCTATATACAAAGGAATGAATAATAATAGAAACTAAAGATAAACAATACTAAGCTTTTAATGCAATAATCAAGTACCATATATTTTAATAATGGTTAATTGAAACGTAAATAGGATTCAAGCTATTGCAACAATTGAAATAGAACGAGAGGATATTGTTGAAGTAAGAGATCTAGCAAAGTGTATGACTAGCTGAATATTTAGTATACTTGGGTTGGGGTCTTCCATATGCGGCAGCAGATGACCCCGAATTCGAATTGAGTTTCCCACCTTATATATAGGAATATATAATAATAACAAAAAGATTACTGCAGTGCCATTTTAAATAGCTTCCGAAAAGTAATACATACTATATACACACACATACATAATATACGTACATACCTAGTATATGCATACCTATATACATAGACATACACACACATATATATTTATGTACATTTATTACATATGTATATTGTTATGAGCTAAAGTTCAAATCGCATTACAGTTTAAGCCGATAAGCAAATGGAACAGAGTTGAACATATTTTGAGTGCGGATTCACAGTTATTCACGTTTTTTTGAATGCTTTTTTCAAAAAAAGATACAGATACAGATACAGATACATACATACATCATATAAGAATTGTAATCAAAAACAAAAGGACATATAGTTAGGTATATTAAACAATTCCCAAAACAATATCTATATCAAAATGATTTTTAAAAAATACACAAATATATATACATACATATATATATATGCGCTTACAGGCTATTAATAAAATATGAAAATATATAATTAAATTTTATCACATATACATACATAGTATATGTAAATTCATACTTATTAAACAGAGCTTACAGTCAAATAATAATAATAACTATAATAATATTGTTAATATGCATTACTAATCTAACAGGACTGCTAACCAAATGATATACATAAACTAAATATACCCTCAAAGAGTCGACAATATATACATACTTATAGATACAATGAGCCTGTAAATGATTTAGTTAAACCTACTTAATGCTGGACGATTGTACTATATCAACACTGAGCGAAACGAAAGGAATAGTTAATAAAGTACACACAGACCAAAATACAAGCCGTTTGTTTATTGTTTCTTTGTGCTTACAGAGCTAAAAACATAATAATAGTTTAACAATTCCGTGCATTACTTTATGGACTACCAACTAAATTTAAAATGCATTTACTGACTAGTTACAACAGTTGCTCTGCTCTATTTGCTCAGTCTTCGCTTGGCAAAGATCTGGTAGATGCCCAAGCAGGCGGACAGAGTGCCTATTGCTCCCACCTGAAAGGTGGACACTCTGCCACCCCAGAGGTAGCCTTTGGGCAGTGTGCTGACAGCATGCACAAAGTCCAAAGAGATGCGTATGATGGATATCATTTCCAAGCGATGTTTAGCCAGGGACTTGGCATCGATGTTGGTGGGGCTGGAATGAAGGGAATAGTTTTTATATAAGCAAATACATTTGCGTAGATCTTCAGCTACTTACCTGCACAGCTGGTGACTGCGATTGAGTTTCTCCTGATTGAGCCAGAAGTTACGTAGTGTGCTGCAATAGTTGGAATGTAGTTGAGGTAAACCCAACAGTCAATAGTCTACGCTTACCGCATTAGATTCAAGTAGACCGACAGCACCCAGAACACTGAGTTCAAGTTATCCCAGTTGTCGGCATTCCTAACATCTACAATCTTATGCTCGGATAGCCAGCAGATTTTCTCTATCGGATAGTACAGCAGATCCACTATGTTGGCCGTAACGCCCAGCATGGCCATAATGCGATCCGGTTCATCCTGTCCGAGTCCATACTCCAATGAATACTGTATCATGGGTATGTCATCAATGAGACGTAGTGTGGCTCTGGCACCGGATATTTTGGAGCTGGCAATGGCATAACACTTGGCCAGTTCCGGATTACGCTTGGCATGATAACCAGCCACCAGCTTGGCGCTGTAGCAGAGCACTTTCATGACCTGAAAAGGTAAGTTTCGACAGGCATAAGTTCTCATATATAGTATAGAGTATTTCTTCTATTTACTTGATGCTTCACTGCAATTTGTGAAATTGCTTGGCAGTTACAAAGAGATAAAACATTATCAGCGATAAAAAAAAGAAAACGAACGCTATAAACATCTTGACTTGAGTGGGCTCAGTATCACCTGAGGGAATACTTTTTATGTGGCTTCATTGATGTTTGCCTTTGGGGACCTGTTTACTTTGGACTAGCGTGTAAACAGTCTAGTTTAATATGCATTAATTAAAGCACCTCAATCAATACTATAATCTAGATAAAAGCTTTCTAATGGCTTGGTTATTACTACTGGTTACCATAGAAACGATATAGCATATCTCACTTTCGAATCGGCTAATCTTTTGCATTATCTGAAGTTGGCTATAAGAGTCTTTGGCTGATAAAGTTCAAGTTGTTGTAGCGTATGAAACGAAAGCGTCAGGCAAGGTTCAATTAGGCCGCCTTCCCCACCATACTCAAGGTTGCCCCAAAGCACAAAGAAAGGCATGTCAAACCTGTTGGAGCAGCACAAGCTGCCACGCTGCATTTTAAAAATAACAATAAAAAACACATAAAATATCTTGAAATTATCCGTATCGAAATGGATGAATAAATATTGAAGTTTTGGCCAGTCACTGCTCACCTTATCACGCCCTCCATAGGAGTCAATAATATCACAGAATTCGTTAACAAACTTGGTGGTGCTACTCATATTTTACCCGCTAATACTTCCGTTTGCACTTTAATACGAAAATAAATAAAAGGCAGCCGCGCGAAGTGCAAACAACAACAAAACGAAACGGAATGCCAATCAGCTGACTGTTATCGATATGCACATAGCTATCGATATGTGCAGCGGTCATCGTATGCAACACCAGTATCACTGTACAACGCTGTGCAACACTGCCAAAAAACACACACACACACACTCATATTATAGACAGATGCTTGAGCAAGTAGCAGGACAGGATTAGGATTACGGCTAAAGAGAATTTTTGAAAATATGAGTTTGCCGAATGCAAACAACAACAGCAACAACAGTAATTTTAACCATGCCTCATCGCCTATATACAGCAGCAGCAACAATAATAACAACAGTAGCAACAAGTCAGTGTTAAAGAAAAGCTCGAAAAACGATTTAATGCGGACCGCTGTGGGATTACTGCTGAAGCAAAAGAATTATGTGGTAAGCGGCTCAAGACCGAGCACGTGAAAGGTATTCATATGATAACTCACATTATGCACATTTTCTCTCCTCTTACAGGGCAGCGACAAAGTGCGGAAATCTGATTTTCTGCTCCAACAGAACAAAAGTCAATTTGCCGTGAATAAAATGATGGACACGGATCTGCATGGCGGCAATAGCTTCACCTACTCCAATGTACAGGTCATCACCAACAATCAGCATATGGTCGATCAGCAGTTCGGACGCTTTTCACAGTTTGTGGAGGCGCAGTCGGAGCCGCTGCGTGTGGAAATGAAGCGCTTCTATGCGCCAATGATGTGCCATATGTACCTGGAGCTGCTCAAGGCGCGTGAGTCCAAGAGTGCCGTTGAATTTCTCAAAAAATATGCACATCTTGTCGCACCCGTTGACCTCTACGATGCACCACTGCCCACCAAAATCAATGGCTGCTCGGTGACGAGTGAGACACAGCTGGCAGCAGCCTCCGATTGCCACATACGGTTCGCCAGTGAAGCCCAAAATACGGGTGACACGGAGCTTGATTACTTTATGAAACTAGTACAAATCCTGTCGGGCTGCACGAAACTGGAGACGGCAGAAACGGATGCCACAGTGGCGCACTTTCGTGCCTCCAAATATGAGCTGCATACCACGGCTCAGGTGGTGGACAGAATCTGCGCGTATCTGCAGGGTCGTGGTCATGTGCTCATTATGAATCTGCTCTACACCTGGATACACGTACACATTGTGGACAATGAGCAACGACTGTTCACCGAGGATCAACTGCTGGGCATAACAGACGAAATGGATGTAGTCGAAGGCTATGAGACAGCGGAGCCGGTGACCAGTCTGCCGCCGTCATCTGCCACCAATCGCAGCAAGAGCAACAAGAAACGTGCAGCAGAGGAGCCCATGATCAAGCTAGAGGCGGACATCAAAACAGAGTGTGACAACCTGGACACAGATACGCCATCAGCTGCGGATAAAATCAAATCCCGCATCGACACCAGCCTACAGACCCTCAAATCCAGCGCTGCCCAACTGCTCAAGGCACAGGTGGAACTGCCGCGTTTCTACAGAATTTGCGAACGTACCAGTGGACTGACCTCAACTCATCTGGATGCCAATGAATGCCACATGCTGGGGGGATTCGATAACTCCTGCGTGCAACTGTGGCAGCTCAATCAGCATAGATGCCTCAGCAAGAGTTTCTATCGACGGGCTAAGCATGTGCAGTGCTCCTGGGAGTTGAACAATTGCACGGATGAGGAACAGGACAGCGACAACGACTACGACGGGGATGCGTATGAGGATGCACTCCAATGCAGCGCCGAGGAACGTGCTGAGCGTAACAAAGCGTTAAGTAGTAAATTTGCAGACAACTCCTAGTATGTATGCCATTGACCAATCCTCTAAAGCACTTTCTAACCGAATCTCTTACATTGCAGCAACGAATTTGGCGGCATCAAGTTGCGTGGTCATTCCAAAGGCGTCACTGCCGTCCGCTTCTCAAAGCATTACCCCTTGCTATATAGTGCATCCAAGGACAACACGATGCGCGCTTGGCGTGCACATAATCTGCAGTGTGCCGCTGTGTATCGCAGTCACATCTATCCGATCTGGTGCTTGGATGAGAGTCCTGTGGGACAGTATGTAGTCACTGGCTCCAAAGATCTGACAGCACGTCTATGGAACTTGGAACACGAACATGCGCTGATCATCTATGCTGGCCATACTCAAGACGTGGAGGTAAGCAATGCCCATCCGTTAGCTATAACACTTCTTTAACCACTTTATTTCCAGTGCATTGCCTTTCATCCGAATGGCAACTATCTGGCCACCGGTTCGGCGGATCATTCGGTGCGTCTGTGGTGCACCACGAGCGGCAAGCTGATGCGCGTCTTCACCGAGTGCCGACAGGCAGTCACTAGTCTGGCCTTTAGTGCCGATGGCAAGATGCTTGCAGTGGCCGGAGATGAGTCTAAAGTGAGGATATTCGACCTGGCTGCCGGGGCACAGCTGAGCGAGCTCAAGGAGCACACAAGCAGCGTGAGCGGCCTGGCCTGGGGCACCCACAATCAGCACTTGGTCACAGGCTGCACCGATGGCAGCGTGAGACTTTGGGACATCAAGAAGCTAACGCCGATGGGGTGAGTCGAGGAGAGTGCCCGAAACAAACTTGATAATAATATTGATTCATTTTACTTAGTGACACATCCAGCAGCACCCACGCCACAACGAATCGTCTCCTAACCATGAATAGTTCCTGCCAGCGCCTGGTCGATGTGTTCTATGGGCGCAGTAAGATGCTTTACTGCATAGGCACTTGAGTAATAACTTGAACAACGTAAATTGTTTTCTTTAAGTATAATAATTTATTTGTAATAAGTCGGTATAATAAGTATTACTGTTACTACCAAGTGGAAACAATGTGTGTGTTTATTTCATATCTCTCCTGATCCACTCCAAAGGTCTCCAAAATAATTTCGTGATGCTGCTCGTTGAGTGTGTGTGTTGCATAGTGTAGTATAAGGTGTTTGACTAAAGTTAAATCCAACTCTTACAGCTGTGTAAAGTATATAGTATACATACGTAAGTATCTACACATATATAGTACATTTATATGTATATACAAACATTTTGGACACTCGCACAGCCCATGTGGAACAAGAACAAGTTAAAAAAATGAAAAAAAAAATGATAAACAAATTTGGTGCTCTCATTAAACATTATTTTTTGAGAGGAAAAACGGATAAAGAAACGAAGGAGAAGCTTGATAAATATTATGGGAACTCTGCATCATGAAATACAATGGTTAAGAAGTGGATAGAACAATTTCGAATGGGTCATATGAGCACAAATGATGCACCGCGTTCAGGAAGGTCTTCAGACGTGGTTACGCCCAAAATGATGGAAAAAATCGATCTTCTTGTGGGTGCTGATCGAAAATTGAAACTCCGTGAGAAAGCTGACATCGTAAACATCTCAATAGACCTGTGTTTAATATTTTGCATTATCATTTGAACATGCAAAAGCTCTGTGAGCGATGGCTGCCGCGTGTGTCATGCTGACAAGTCAACGCACCAGCGTGCAAAGCCATAAAGACCATCACTAAATTAATCGAATTAGGCTACGAAATCCTCAATCATCCACCGTACTGTCCAAATTCGGTCCCGTGCGATTATTATCTGTTCCCAAACGTCAAAAGATGGCTCTCAGGAAAGCGTTTCTACTCAAATGAAGAAGTGATGGCCTAGACAGACCCCTATTTTAAGGACTTTTTTGCCGAATTCTACAAAAAAGGTATCGAATTGATTGAAAAGAGTTATAATCGTTATGTAGAGCTAAAAGGAGACTATGTTGAAGAATATATGTTTTTTTTTTTTTTTTAAATGTTTTTTAATTGCAAAATGCTAAACTAAACTATTCGACATGCTCTTTTGTTTTTAGGCTTAAACTAATCATATTAGTATGTATAATAGGACACGGAATAAATAAATTGTATAAATTGTGGTATGTATGCAGCTCATGCATATCAATAGAATCCTGATAACAATTGAGTATCCTAACTAACGCCTGTGGCGTCCCCGCATCATCTGCAGCGCCTTGGCCATAAGTGGTGCCTTCTTCTTGCGCTTGGAAGATACAGCTTGCGCTGCGTCGCGTGCTCCACTGACCACCCGTAGTCTAGCGTCGCCCACCTTGACTGCATTGGGCGTGACTTGATTGAGGGCAGCCACACGAGCCGCGGGTGTGGCAATCAGCTTGGCTTTGGTGCCGAATTTCTCCTGCTTGCGCTGCACATTGCAAGGTGGCTTCACCATCGAGTCAACAAAGGCCAGTTGTGTTTTACGCACGGGCGCCTCGCTGATTTTCTGTGATGCCTTTATGCTCTCGGCCAACGAGCGGAGTTTACGTTCCTTTTCTTCCTCGCAACGCTGTGAAAAAAAGGTTGGTTTGATTGTGTTGCCTAGGTTTATATTGTTATTGACATTACCAAGTACATTTCGCGCCACGTTTCCATCTCCTCGCGGCGCTGACTGCGACAATGTCGCTTCACATGCTGCTGCCAGAGGAGCTCGCTGTCTTTCATTAAGTACGGATTGTATTTCTCGACATTCAGCAGCTGCTGTGGCGTGGCACGCTCCAGGACCGGACGCAACACCTCAAAGGGCACACCGCCTGTGTATTTCAACGCTAGAAGAAGAAATAATTTATTAGTAATCATTGAAAATAATCCTAGATCGTATATAATCCTACCATCGATATTCTTTTGCAGCACTCGTGTGCACAGATCAAAAAGCGGTGGCACCTGCAACACCTGTCCAGTGCGTATGCCCGAATAGATCTTGGTGCGCATGGTCTTGGAGGAGATGCCTGCCGCCAATGCCTCGGATTCGTTAATGTTGAGCGGCGCTCGAGGGGCACTGAGCTGGCTGCTGAGACCATGATTGAAGACCACATCCATGACTGTTTGATTCAGCGGCATGGGTTTGAAGTTGTTGGATATGGTGGGCAACTCCAGCGCTATGGTCGGATCCAGTGGCTCCAACTTGGCGGTGGAAGTGAGCAGTTCTGGTTTCTGTGAAACGCAAATTGCTACCTTAGTACTAGAGGAGGAGGACTTGTTGCTGGTGGAACTAATGCTTGGCTTGCTGGGACGCTGGGCAGTCGCAGATGCTGGCGTGACTGGCTTGCTGGCTAGCTTCTTACCACTCATGGGCATATTAAGCATGCCCAGCACGTCATCAAAGTTGGCACCCATGCTGGAATCGAAGCCATTGGCCAATGCTGCTTCAGGCTGCTCCAAACTGACTTTTTGCTTTTTTACCTTGGGCGAATCATCCTCCACCACACGCTGTGGACTACGCGATCGCTTATCTGACTTCGATGAGGTTGAAGTGGAAGATGATTTGTGTTTCTCTTTGGATGACTTGTGTTCGCTGTGCTGGGATTTCTAAAAAGTGAAAGAAGGAATTGTATTGAGGTCATTAAGAGAGGGGTGCCAATGTCAGCCTACCTGCTTGTCCCTCTTCTCATGCCTGGACTTGCTGTCCTCACTTCTGTGGCTGCTGTGGTGTCGTGAACTGCTGCTGCTCTTGTGATTGCTACTGCTGCTGCTGGTCTTGACAGACGAGTCTTTCGTCTTGCTGCTGCTCTTGTGCTCCTTTGGTGCACTATCGCTTTCCTTGGACCTATGCTTGTGGTTGCTCGAGTGACTTTTGCTGCTGCTGCTGTGGGATTTGCTTTTGTGCTCAGAATTTCTGGCACGTTTGTTCTCTTTATCGGAATCCACATCACTGGACCGTCGGCCATTTGATCTGTCCTCTTCCGTGCTCTGCTGTGCGACGACGCCAGCTGACGGCTCCTCTTCGGCATTGACCATGGCTTTCCACTTTCCGTTTATTTTACGCAGAGTATTCATCGTCTTGACTATGTCGCTGCAGATGCTCGAATGTGATGGGCAGACTAAACAGCTTGGTTATATAGTGCAGTAGCTGCGGGCGAGCAGGTAGAAAGCAGGGTTAGGTAGGCGCAAAAAAGGGTTTATTAGACTAAGCAGGCTCATAATCGATGCTAATAGCTTAAGCGAATTCGAAGGAAGTTCCCTAATTATCTGGGTGCGTGTGTGGATTTTCGGAGGGTAATTACACAAGTGGCAGCAATGGCGTTAACAGCAATAAAACACAAAGTTGATTTTTGGGTCTTGGTGCACTTGAGTGTTACAGGGGTTTTGGTTGGGAAGGGGAAGGGGGAGGCGGATAGGGGTAAGGGTGGGCAAAAAACTTACGCGTGTCTCATCCTCGCCGTGGCGTTCGATGCTCCTTTGATAGTGACGTACTACCTCTCCCAGATTGCTGGTGGTCATGCTGATTAGCTGTTCACTCGTCTGCTTTTTGTAACGATTTTTCACAATAAACTTATAGACACTATAATATTATAGTTGCACGCACATACACCTCTATTTTCTTTAAGTATAATAATTTATTTGTAAATTGTAAATTGTAACAGATTGGTCTCCTCTTTACAAAATTAATGATATCGACTCTGCTCTTGTCTATTTTTATAACAATTTAAATTCGTTACTTGATATTGCTATTCCCTACAGTACACATATTCCCCACTCTCGTAAACTCCCATGGTTTACCAATAGATTATCTAATTTAAAAAACATAAAGTCGAATTTTTTTAAAAAGTTTAAACGAACCGGTTCATCTTGTGACTTTTCAAATATTTAATTGCTAAATCTAGATTTAATATACATAACACTTAATGCTATAATTCATATCTAATTCGTTGCAAAATTCAATTGAAACATAATCCCAAACTTTTCTATTCTTTTGTTAACTCTAAACGTAGATCTGCATCATTACCAACTACATTCTTTCTGAATGAGTTCAAAGCAAATGATGATTCATCTGCTTCTGACTTGTTTGCTACTTTCTTCCAATCAACCTATTCCTCAGACTCCTCTTCAAATGTATCTTACCCTTATAATGTATTTTCTACTAATTCTGTCTTTTTACCCATAATTTCGGACACTTCTTTGCTCTCATCTATAAGATCCTTAAAAACCACATATTCTCCAGGTCCTGACAACATTCCTTCGTGTGTTCTCAAAGAATGTTGTTACTCCCTCTGTCAACCATTATTAAAACTCTTCAATCTATCTATTAACTCCTCTGTTTTTCCTCGTCTCTGGAAAGAATCTTTCATTATTCCACTTCATAAGAAAGGCAATAAGTCGGATATTTCCAATTACCGAGGTATTGCTATGTTGTCTGCAATCCCAAAATTATTTTAAAAAAATAATTACATCAACATTGCAACATCTCTGTAAGTCAATCATCTCCCCTTCCCAACATGGCTTTGTTAAGAGTAGGTCAACGACGACAAACCTTCTGGAATTTACCTCCCTGGTAAATTATGCATTCCTAATCAAAAAGCAGACTGATGTCATATACACTGACTTCAGTAAAGCATTTGACTCGGTACACCATGATCTCCTTCTTCACAAGCTCAATGTAATGGGTTTTCCCCCCTCTCTTCAATTTTGGATATCGTCCTACCTGAAAGAGAGGACCCAAAAAGTTTTGCTTAGAAACCACCTTTCTAAACCTATTTTTGTCTCCTCTGGGGTTCCTCAAGGTAGTCATTTAGGGCCCTTGCTTTTTATTCTGTTCATTAATGACCTTCCTCAGGTTATCATGAACTCTCACATTCTTATGTACGCAGATGATGTAAAACTCATTCATTCGTATAATGTCCCTGCATCTTCACAAGATCTGCAAGATGATTTGAACTCAATGCATCGCTGGTGTGTATCAAATTTACTACATCTAAATAAAAGTAAATGCGTTTTCTTGTCATTTCATAGAATTTGTCCCTTTCTTACAAATTATATGATTGACACTGCAGCTCTGCAACGTATTTCAACCGTCGAAGATCTTGGTGTACTCTTTGATCATAAATTAAGCTTCACGCTTCATATTTCATCTATCACGAATAAGGCCAAAGGTGTTCTTGGATTTATTAAACGTTTGTCCAAAGAATTCAATGACCCCTATGTTACTAAGTTGCTTTACACCTCCTTAGTTCGGCCTATTCTTGAATATTGTTCCTGTGTTTGGTCACCCCAATATAAATTGCATCAGGATAGGATTGAGTCTGTTCAAAGCAATTCCTTTTATTTGCTCTTCGAGGCTTACAGTGGGATTCAAATCTTAACTTACCGCCATATACGGCCAGATTGCTTCTTATTAATCTTCCCTCCCTCTCTACTCGTAGAACCGTTCTTGGAGTTACCTTTCTCCACAAATTAATTATTGGTATAGTTGATTCTTCTGCCCTGCTTGAGCGTCTGAAATTTTCTGTCCCGCTCAGACCTTCTAGACATTTTTTACCTCTGTCCTTTTCTATTTGTAGAACAGATTGCGCTATGCACAATGGTTTTAGGGTGTTATGTTATAATTATAACACTCTTTATCATCTTGTATCAGTGGAACTCTCTCTTCCCCTTCTTAAATCCTCACTCCTTAATTATCTTGGTAGGTCTAACTAACTTACTTGGTCAACTAACCTTCCTTCCTAAATCCTCACTCCTTTAGTATCTTCGTAGTGCAACTAACTTCGCCAACTATTCCCTAACTATCCTGTTTGCATAACTCTCTGTATTTTCCCGCACTTTTTTTCTTTTTTTTTCTTCTTCTTTATTTTGAGATCCGCTATTAACATAACAAATTAAGCTGTCTAATCTAATCTTACTAACTACTAACGTGGTCTGATTGGGTTTTTCTGGGTTTTCCCCAATCCATGCAGCAAATGCTGGACCAGTAATTTTTAATC
This sequence comes from Liodrosophila aerea, assembly GCA_035045005.1. Classification (NCBI taxonomy): domain Eukaryota; kingdom Metazoa; phylum Arthropoda; class Insecta; order Diptera; family Drosophilidae; genus Liodrosophila; species Liodrosophila aerea. The sequence continues at coordinate 3,464 of JAWNNL010000647.1, read as the reverse complement.
TTTTTTTTTTTTAATTGTGTGCCCAGAATATTAATTTTAATTTCTTCAGCTTTAAACTTTTTTTTTTCAAAGTATAAACTTAAATTACTTTAATATTTTAATTTAATAATCTAATTTTAATTTACTTTTACTTTTTTACATTTTAAAATTTTCATCAACTGCACTTAGTTGATATAATTTAAATAAATAAATAAATAAACATATTAGTATGTATAATAGGACACGTGAATAAATAAATTGTATAAATTGTGGTATGTGTGCAGCTCATGCATATCAATAGAATCCTGATAACAATTGAGTACCCTAACTAACGCCGTCCCCGCATCATCTGCAGCGCCTTGGCCATAAGTGGTGCCTTCTTCTGCGCTGGGCCGCTGTGGAGGAGGATCGAGGGCAGCGGTCTCGCCCGCGCTGCGTCGCGTGCTCCACTGACCACCCGCAGTCTAGCGTCGCCCACCTTGGCTGCATTGGGCGTGACTTGATTGAGGGCAGCCACACGAGCCGCGGGTGTGGCAATCAGCTTGGCTTTGGTGCCGAATTGCTCCTGCTTGCGCTGCACATTGTAAGGTGGCTTCACCATCGAGTCCACGAAGGCCAGTTGTGTTTTACGCACGGGCGCCTCGCTGATTTTCTGTGATGCCTTTATGCTCTCGGCCAACGAGCGGAGTTTACGTTCCTTTTCTTCCTCGCAACGCTGTGAAAAAAGGTTGGTTTGATTGTGTTGCCTAGTGTAATTACAGTATTATTGACATTACCAAGTACATTTCGCGCCACGTTTCCATCTCCTCGCGGCGCTGACTGCGAAAATGTCGCTTCACATGCTGCTGCCAGAGGAGCTCGCTGTCTTTCATTAAGTACGGATTGTATTCCTCGACATTCAGCAGCTGCTGTGGCGTGGCACGCTCCAGGACCGGACGCAACACCTCAAAGGGCACACCGCCTGTGTATTTCAACGCTAGAAGAAGAAATAATTTATTAGTAATCATTGAAAATAATCCTAGATCGTATATAATCCTACCATCGATATTCTTTTGCAGCACTCGTGTGCACAGATCAAAAAGCGGTGGCACCTGCAACACCTGTCCAGTGCGTATGCCCGAATAGATCTTGGTGCGCATGGTCTTGGAGGAGATGCCTGCCGCCAATGCCTCGGATTCGTTAATGTTGAGCGGCGCTCGAGGGGCACTGAGCTGGCTGCTGAGACCATGATTGAAGACCACATCCATGACTGTTTGATTCAGCGGCATGGGTTTGAAGTTGTTGGATATGGTGGGCAACTCCAGCGCTATGGTCGGATCCAGTGGCTCCAACTTGGCGGTGGAAGTGAGCAGTTCTGGTTTCTGTGAAACGCAAATTGCTACCTTAGTACTAGAGGAGGAGGACTTGTTGCTGGTGGAACTAATGCTTGGCTTGCTGGGACGCTGGGCAGTTGCAGATGCTGGCGTGGCTGGCTTGCTGGCTAGCTTCTTACCACTCATGGGCATATTAAGCATGCCCAGCACGTCATCAAAGTTGGCACCCATGCTGGAATCGAAGCCATCGGCCAATGCTGCTTCAGGCTGCTCCAAACTGACTTTTGGCTTTTTGACCTTGGGCGAATCATCCTCCACCACACGCTGTGGACTACGCGATCGCTTATCTGACTTCGATGAGGTTGAAGTGGAAGATGATTTGTGTTTCTCTTTGGATGACTTGTGTTCGCTGTGCTGGGATTTCTAAAAAGTGAAAGAAGGAATTGTATTGAGGTCATTAAGAGAGGGGTGCCAATGTCAGCCTACCTGCTTGTCCCTCTTCTCATGCCTGGACTTGCTGTCCTCACTTCTGTGGCTGCTGTGGTGTCGTGAACTGCTGCTGCTCTTGTGATTGCTACTGCTGCTGCTGGTCTTGACAGACGAGTCTTTCGTCTTGCCGCTGCTCTTATGCTCCTTTGGTGCACTATCGCTTTCCTTGGACCTATGCTTGTGGTTGCTCGAGTGACTTTTGCTGCTGCTGCTGTGGGATTTGCTTTTGTGCTCAGAATTTCTGGCACGTTTGTTCTCTTTATCGGAATCCACATCACTGGACCGTCGGCCATTTGATCTGTCCTCTTCCGTGCTCTGCTGTGCGACGACGCCAGCTGACGGCTCCTCTTCGGCATTGACCATGGCTTTCCACTTTCCGTTTATTTTACGCAGAGTATTCATCGTCTTGACTATGTCGCTGCAGATGCTCGAATGTGATGGGCAGACTAAACAGCTTGGTTATATAGTGCAGTAGCTGCGGGCGAGCAGGTAGAAAGCAGGGTTAGGTAGGCGCAAAAAAGGGTTTATTAGACTAAGCAGGCTCATAATCGATGCTAATAGCTTAAGCGAATTCGAAGGAAGTTCCCTAATTATCTGGGTGCGAGTGTGGATTTTGCGAGGGTAATTACACAAGTGGCAGCAATGGCGTTAACAGCAATAAAACACAAAGTTGATTTTTTGCTCTTGATGCACTTGAGTGTTACAGGGGTTTTGGTTGGGAACGGGAAGGGGGATGCGGAAAGCGTAAGGGTGGGCAAAAAACTTACGCGTGTCTCATCCTCGCCATGGCGTTCGATGCTCCTTTGATAGTGACGTACTACCTCTCCCAGATTGCTGGTGGTCATGCTGATTAGCTGTTCACTCGTCTGCTTTTTGTAACGATTTTTCACAATAAACTTATAGACACTATAATATTATAGTTGGACGCACATACACCTCTATTTTCTTTAAGTATAATAATTTATTTGTAATAAGTCGGTATAATAAGTATTACTGTTACTACCAAGTGGAAACAATGTGTGTGTTTATTTCATATCTCTCCTGATCCACTCCAAAGGTCTCCAAAATAATTTCGTGATGCTGCAGTTGCTCCTCAGTTGAGTGTGTGTGTTGCATAGTGTAGTATAAGGTGTTTGACTAAAGTTAAATCCAACTCTTACAGCTGTGTAAAGTATATAGTATACATACGTAAGTATCTACACATACATAGTACATTTATATGTATATACAAACATTTTGGACACTCGCACAGCCCATGTGGAACAAGAACAAGTTAAAACTTAAACTCTATGAATTTGTTTACAATTTGTAATTACTACAAAAATCTCTGTTGAACAAAATGCTAAACTAAACTATTCGACATGCTTTTTTGTTTTTAGGCTTAAACTAAACATATTAGTATGTATAATAGGACACGTGAATAAATAAATTGTATAAATTGTGGTATGTATGCAGCTCATGCATATCAATAGAATCCTGATAACAATTGAGCAGCTCATGCATATCAATAGAATCCTGATAACAATTGAGTATCCTAACTAACGCCTCTGCCGTCCCCGTATCAGCTGCAGCGCCTTGGCCATGAGTGGTGCCTTTTTGTTGCGCATGGAAGATCCAGCTGTGGATGGAAATAGTTGTTAATTCTAGTGGATCAAAAGCAGAGTCTAATCAATAGATCTTACA